>OZ007501.1:114713717-115913717 GCA_963931805.1 Microdon myrmicae | reverse complement strand
TTTCGGAGGTCTCGTAAAATTGCTGGCGCGCAATTTTTTATGATACTCAATGGTTTTGTTTAAGGGACGGCAGCTGGCCTGCACATTTGGCTCTTAGGGGTTGTTGTGGTGAACCCTTGGTTCAATGATTATATTTCCCAGTTTTTTATGTGAGCAAATTGAACGTTTAGTTCAATTTGCTTGGAGTTTAATTGATTAGCGCAAATCGAACATTCAGTTCGATTTGCTTGCTATCAATTTATGCGGGACGAGGTGTATGGGGTAATGCTTTGATTTAGCATTATGTCACATCCTTTAGGTGGATGTTTTTTGGCATGTATCGCCGTTAGTGGTGGAGACTAGCTCCAAAAGGGTAATTTTTATGGGATGGGTAGTTGTGGTCGTAACACCTGTGGAATGGAGCCATTGGCGGCTGTTCGAATAGCTTTTGTGATAACGGCAGCTTCTTGATCTATGTTGGATTTTGTGTTATGTAGATTAAGGAATTGTGTGGTGATAGTTTGAAATTTGTTCCAATTTGCTCGGTCAGATTTGAATTTAGGTAGGAGTTTGATTTTTCCCTTTTTATTGTTGCCGGTTGAAATACAGATTTTTATTGGAAAGTGATCACTTCCATGTAGATTATCTAGTATTTCCCAGTTTGTATTAGGGGACAGTTGGGATGATACGAGGGAAAGGTCTACATTTGTAAACGTCTTGTGTGTGGAAAAATGAGTGTGATTGCCGTTATTCAATATTACCAATTGTGATTGTAGTAAAAATTGTTCCACGGGTTTCCCTCTTTTATTTGTTGTTTGTGAACCCCATATTGTACTCCAAGCGTTGAAGTCTCCCATTAGAAGAATGGGGGTGTGTATGTGTTGAATTATTTTATTCAAGTCAGACTGGGTATATGGTTGAGTAGGAGGAATGTAGATTGAGATCACGGTTGGCTTTAGTTTGCCCGTTAGTTCGACTGCCGTGGCCGAGAAAGGTATGTATGGATGTATTAATATCCCGGACCCGTGTTTACAGGAGTTATTTTATTTAAGATTGTTAAAGTATGCTATGTATTCCCGAGGCACTTTCGCATTTGAAGAGTGGGGTAAGTGCGTTTCTTGCGGTGCTATGATGGACGGTTTGAGTTCTTTTATAAGGAGCTGTAACTCGTAAAAATTGTTATGAAACCCATTCAGGTTCCATTGAAGTATTAAGCAGTCTGCGGGGTTATAAACGTTATTTTGTAAAGTAGATGATTTATATACACTTTGTGTTTCAAATATAATTTACCGTGAGAAATCAAAAAAAACTTTTTGCGCACCACTATTTAATACAAAGAATTTTAATACGTTATTTTGTAAAGTAGATAATTTATATACACTATATGTTCAACTATAATTCACTGCGAGAAATTATTTCAAAACGGTACGAAAAAACGTTGGTGCATCATAGAATTATAATAAGACATACCCTGGGTGATTGCCAAGTAACGGTGTTTCCAAGGTTTCGGCAACTGTTGGCTGCTTTAGGTCTGGTTGTTGTTTTGCTGTCCTAGGTCTTGTTGTTGTTTTTGCTGTCCTAGGTCTGCATTATCACTGGTTCATGCTTGTTGCGTGTTAATATCTTTTCTTTTTGTTATACTCCCTGGTGTTACAGCCCCAGGTACGCTTTTGTTATTTATTAGATTATTAAAAATTTTGTTGTTGGTTTAAGATGTTAATTAACAAGTCGTACCTCCGGAGCCAGACTCAGCTCCGGACGTAGGGCTGAAGGTGTCTTGTGTCCAGTACGCTTGGAATTGTTTTATTGTAGTGATCGGGGGTTTTCAAGCACTTATAAGCGTATTGCTTTGGCTTCCCCGATCCTACCGGCTGCGCCAATAATGTTGTATTATAATTTTATTATACATTATTTTACCTCTTTTGGGGAGATCCGATTGCGTCTAAAGCAAGGTGGCCAAATTAAAACGCGATTCCTTTTATTTATTTTATTTGTTTTATTTATTTAATATTTAATTTTGTTCTTTGCCTCGGCCTCTGGATCCCAACTGCTTGTGGTGGCTGCCTCTGATCGACTGCCCCGAAACCAAGATGGGCCGGCCTTTTTATACTGTGGCCAATCGAGAATTGCACACATGCGGAATTTTATTTGTCAAGCACAAACTCGATTGTTGTGCTAATAAAAAGGTTAGTCATTGGAGCAATGTGCGACAGATTATATTTAGGTTTCACCCGTCGCACATATGTCCCGCTATGGTAGGATGGATGAGTGGATGGAAAAGGTAAATATGGATAAAGGTAAGTATGGAATGGGATAGGTTAGGGGGTTTTAGGGCTTGGTTATTCGGGATGGGTGGTAGGTAAAGGAGTTGTGATTACGAATCACAACAACCGGAAGGGGGGTCACACTAGTGCTCGCATATGCGGATGACATCGCAGTTCTGGGCCATAATCTAAAAACTGTAAGTAAAAACAGTGAAATCACCATGCAAGCGGCAGAAGAGGTGCGCCTAGAAATAAATGAAGACCAAACAAAATACATGACTACGGCGAGAGCAGGTGGACCTCAGAGAACACACATAAACGTCAGAGGCAAGATATTTGAAAATGTTAAAGAGTTGAAATATCTGGGAACAATACTGATGGCCAGAAACGAAATGTCGAAGGAAATTAACAAAAGCCTGCATTCCGGCAACGCTAGGTGGCATGCAGTCAGTAAACTGCTGAAATCTAAATTGCTATCACATAATATAAAACTCCGTGTTTATAGAACCATAATCACGCCGAATGTACTATACGGATGCGAAACATGGGCTCTCACAAAACGGGAAGAAAACAAATTCCACGTATTGGAGAATAAAGTTTTAAGGGGTATCTTTGGTGGTAAATATGACGAGGAGGCAGGACAATGGAGGAAACTCCACAACCATGAATTGGAGGAGTTATACCGCCAACCTACAATAGTGAGAGTAATCAAGTCGCGAAGATTAAGATGGGCCGGACATGTGGCGCGAATGGGCAACGAAAGGACCGTGCGTAGAATTCTTGACGGTAGACCAACGGGAAAAAGACCGACAGGATGGCCGCGACAGAGATGGGAGGACAATGTCAGATCTGACTTTGAGGAGATAGAATCGGATGGTCAAGCGTGGAAGGACAGCGCACAGGACAGGGAACTATGGCGGAGTCGAGTCGGCTAGGTCATGAACTTCCAGGTTCCTACAGGCCAATACATAGTAGTCGAATTATTAAAGTGACAGAATTATTAAAGTTAATTACAATAACTCAAGTGCTGTACAGAATAAGCCAAATAAAGAAAGAAAAGAAAAAAATTAAAAAAAAGATATAAGTTGTTAGAATTGTTTTTTAAAAAGTCAACGGGCTGAAGACTCCATTTAACTCGCGCGAGTTATATGTAATACGACCAGCAACGCGCCGAGAGCAACAAACCGCCGGTCATTAAAAATATTTTAAATTTCATTTGAGCTAAACAGAAAACTTACGTTCGCACCGTCAGCAAAACGACAACGGTGTGAACGGAAGCAAAGAATAAATTTATGACTGCCCGGGATATTGTACAATAATTCGAAGTTGAAGCATGTGAAATTATATTAGCGGATGGTCTTTGAAGTAATAAAAACTCATTTTTGAAAATAAATAATGTTTCGTTTTTAGTTGTGTTTAACTAAATCCTGAATGCTGTATCAAAGATTTATAAGTCGCGCGCGTTGATACACGGCTGGCATTTGGCAATATTAAGCACCAGACAGTTTTTACAATACCAAACCAAGTGGTTATCGAGATCTGTTTGACGGTACAGAATCAATTGGTAACATGAATTTATAGCTTAGTGGCCCGTAGAAATGTTTCATGACCTTATCAATGTTGTTAGTGGTTAGTATAAAAGTAGAGGGTGTTGATAAATGGTTTCATCACTCACGGGAATGTTATGAACTTTTATTACCACGTACTTTACGCACCACACACACTTTACACCCCACTTTAAATAAAACACTCTTTTATCTTTATATAAACTATTTATTTATTCACTCTTTTGTCTTTATTTAAACTATTTATTTATTCACTCTTTTGTCTTTATTTAAACTAGTCTTTAGTTACATACGCAGTAATCACTTATCGTCTTCGGAACGATGTCCAGTATATTTTATTTTAACTTCGAACAACTGACACATTCTCATCACCACGAATCTCACACCGAAAACTACTATTCTCTCGGAGACCGTCTTAACTCAGTATCTCGAACCACGACTACTTCTCACTCACCGTCCCGGTCAGAACTCGAAAACCAACTCTACTCAAGTCTCGCCGTATCGGCCGCGATTCAAAAACCAACCTCTCAAACGAAGACCTGTTTTTTCTTCATCCTGAAGATCGAAGGATATGGCATTTCTTTCTTTATCTTTCCCGGCTTGGGATCAAACGCGGAAACACAAAGGGAAAAATCAACAGAGGATCGTGCGAATGGACATTTATAATCCTCTATGTTGATAGGCGCTAAACGAATGTGTAATTCGTTATATGATGCCTGTTGTTTGTTCTAGCCGACTCGGCAAGGATCCCTTTTGTAAGAATACGATAGGGAATACAAATAGAGAAGTGTGCTAATGAGCATTTCTGATTCTCTATGTTGTTTATCGTAGCCGAATGGGCAAGAATCTTTTCCGTGGGGAATCGATACAAAGGCGAATATTTGCCTTTTGCTTGTTTTAACTTAATTTTGTTAAAACGGAAACTGGCGTTGGTTGTTTTCATTGTTTTAGATAACCATTTTTCTGAGGTCTCGTAAAATTGCTGGCGGGCAATTTTTTATGATACTCAATGGTTTTGTTTGATATACGGCATCTGGTCCGCACATTTGCCTTTTAGTTTTTGTTGTGTGAACCCTTGGTTCACTGATTATATTTTCAAGTTTTTTTTATGTGAGCAAATTGAACGTTTAGTTCAATTTGCTTGGAGTTTAATTGATTAGTGCAAATTGAACGTTTAGTTCGATTTGCTTGTTATCAATTTATGCGGGACGAGGTGTGTGGGGTAATGCTTTGATTTAGCATTATGTCACATCCTTTAAGTGGATGTTTTTGGCGTGTATCGTCGTTAGTGGTGGAGACTAGCTCCAAAAGGGTAATTTTTATGGGATGGGTGGTTGTGGTCGTAACAAGGGCCTAAGTTGCTGCTTTTATGAGACCCAGAGATCCCCACAAAGGGATTAGTTATCTCGATTCTGAAACTTGCACTGCAGAGTCTGCCTTCTTGTTAGTAAGGAATGAATGGTTTAAAACTAAAATGTATAGGTTTATGCAGAGTTTTGTCGAAAGCCTTGGTGAGATCGGTTGCCACTCTCTAAGGCTGTCGCGCGCGTTGATACTCGTAGTACGCACACACACGACACGTACATATATACTCCACCACACTGTCGTCGCTCTACCAGCAACAGTCACACACCGGGCGTACATATATACTTGCAAATGTGTATAAAATTAACTCTTCATTAAATATATCAGCTAAAACTGACTATCACCCACATGTTGCTGTACGCTAGTGAGGAAATGCCCTTACTTTGGGTATACCAACAGTATAATGACCCCAATCATACGTCAAAATGGACAAAACTAGGGTTCGAAGAGAAAATAATTCCGTCATGTACCCTTGTATGATGCGAAGCCCAGAAATGCCAAGCAATTGTTGGATATAGCGCGAGACTCGTGGCAAGCTATACCGATGGAGAGGCGTCAAAATTTAGTAGACTCCATGCAACGCAGATGCATTTCGGTAATAAAAAACAATGGCTATGTCACAAAGTTTTAATGGTAAGCTTCAATCGTAATACTTAGCTTTTTAAATATTTCAGTTTTTTTTCTTTATTTTTTGTTGCTATTTTTTGCACTGCTATTTTTGTGAACAACCCGGTTCGAGTTTTTTAAAAATATGATACAAAAAATACTTTAATTTGTTGTATACAGCTCATTGAAATAAATAATAACATTACTATTATAAGCTTATTAGCCTTAACTGGCATGGCCGCACTGCTATTTTCGTGAACACAGTTTAAAATTTAAAAAAAAAAAAAAAAAATTATAAAAAAGCAAGAGTCGAGATTTAATTGCCGACGAAAAAGGGCCACTTTTTAAAAGTATGTCGTATTATTTTTTCTAATAAAAATCGCATGTCGATGTGATAATTGTTAAGGAATTTTCCCATCAGGATGTTCTGTCGTTAAATAAGGTGGAACGGAAGTAAATTAAGAAATCTTGCGAGAGAAGTGAAATACGTTCTGCCCTTTTTTGCGCACATTTTCCCTCGAAAATTAAGTTGATTATATCATTACAGTCAATAAAAATGTTTGACTTACGTTATGAAAAGTTCGTATGCTAATGTTTATTTATCACTAAGCAGGTTGCCGTTAAGGTAATTGTTAATTTAAGTATTTGTATCATCTGTTAAATTCAGTATTTGTATCATCTTGTCTATCGAATCATAGGATAAGTTCATTTTATGTTTCACTACAAACATCGTACATCACCCGTTGAGTACAAAATTATCCTTTTGAGTTTTTCCAATTATCTTTTCACACAATACCAATTTTTATGACGGTTCCCTTTTCTACGGCAATTATCTCAGCAAATAATTCTCGTCTCATGAAACGACCTCGATGCGCACATTTTTTATGACGCAGGCAAAGGGATTTCCATTAAGGGTTTTCCCAGATGCAGCCGCGGCGGTATCGGTTTGTAGTGATACACAAAATGAACAAAGGAATTAGGTGATTAAGAAAATGTGCGACCCGTCACTTTGACGTAGTAAGAAAATGTATCTTTTGATATTTGGTCGTCGCCATATGATTTGTATTTGGTTTGTATTTTTATTGTAGGTACATTGGAAAAAATCTTGTTTTCCAACTGTACTTGAATTATTAGGTAGTAAGTTTATTCTTAGATTTTGTATATAAGGCGAAATATTTTTAGAATAAATGTGATTCTTCTCTCACTTGTCACGACATAAACGTCTACCATTTGTTTGAGGTCCACCGTTTTACCAACACCTTATGAATTCCTCGATCGGCTGTTGGATCACCAAATAATTCACTAGCGCATAGGTTGAAGAGCCTAGGTGTAAATAACAAAAATCACGTCACGGGTTTATGTGTCCTGACGAAAACTTAAAATAAATAATAATAAATTAGGTCACGGGTTTATGTGCCCTGATCAAAAATAAAACAATCACGTCACGGGTTTATGTGCCCTGACGCCCTTTTGTCAGATAGGAGTACTTATAATCAAAAGAGGAAGGTCAAAAGAGGCCTTATACCTCTATAACTAATAAACAGTAATATTTAAATATAAATTCGAGCGCGTATGTTTAATACTTTTACTGTAACAATACCGATACAAAATATATTTAAAAACATTTGATGAAACGTTATTGTAAAGAAAAAATGTTTAGGTAGTAAACAAACAGGTAATTTAAATTTAGTATATATAATGACGAAAGTACGAAATAGCAAATTTAGTTGCTCAAATATTTTAAATTTCACATACATTTCAAATTTTTCATAATTCGTTCCAGGGAGAGGGTGTCAAGCCACTGTTGTTATGTAGCGTTACATGAGTGGGGATGATTAAAAAAGTGTCACGTGGTTTATAGACGACCCTCTAAACTGGAATTCAATTTCCTTAGTTAGCAAGGCGCATCTAAAACAACCTTACGTTGTTTTAATCATTTGTTGTCTACATTCAAATAATTTTGATCGCCGCATTTAGGGAGATACTTTAGCCGAGAAATCTTATAATACAAGTCCGAATTTTAAGGCAACCGCCCAGAAAGTGCAAGAATGGAACGTACGAGTTTCTTAAAATTTTACACAATTGTTATTGGAAACGGTAGTAGATCAAATGATATGTTTATAATTAAATACGTAAATCATCGTCACACGTGAGCTGACCAATACTTTTTGTTTCTTTGCAAATTCTAGGTTTAATTCTTTTATTTTTGGTAACGAACATTCAAATTGTTTTACCCTGCAACAAGAATTTCAACAGAAATAGCAAACGTTGTTTCCAGATTTATGATGCGTCCCTAACCTAAATAGCAAATTTTATTCTGACCCGACAAATTCAAAAGCCATGACCGCATGGAGAGGTCCAACATTCAACATTTCTAAGGCCTTAACCACTTCCCTATTGCGTATTGAAATATCTCCTATTACCATATAAATAAAGACACCATTTAAGGAAAGCTCAATCTGAACTCACGTTTCTTATCCGGAATTTTTATGTGAATCTTTTATACTCACTTGGTGATTGTTATTTTAGGTTTATAGCGCAGTCTCAAATTTCGCGACCTGATATTAAGTTTTCGTTCACTATGTTTAAAAACCAAACAATCTTCAAATATTTACCGGACCCGATTGAATGTGACAAATTTATCTTACCTGTGAACTTCTTTCACTTTAAAAACGATTTATTGTTTATCGCGTAAGTTGCACACAATTTCTTTAAGAGTTTGGCTAATTTACCCGCGTTGCGAAATAATTTGCACTCCTTAAATCAACGTATGTGAGAAATTTTGCACTCATAAATTGAAACTCGAAGTTCTTGGAGAATTGTTCTTCCTTATTTTAAATTTCTGCGAATTTCTTAAAAAGGTACACTGTTGGTTTATGCCGATGGTAGCTAACTAAATGACGGACTTACCACACAATAATGTCTACTACTTATTCTTATTGAGTTCTCACCAAGGAATACGTGACCTATGGTCTATTCTACTACATAACCGAAATTTCAGTGAACTTTATTAAAAAAAAAAAAAAAATTGTGGCGAGAAGGCCGAATTTAGCGAGACAAGGACATATGTGTCCTTCATCTTGTCTCTGACTTCTGGTCATCTTGCGATAACCAGAATCACCCACATCCGTGAGGATGCTGGGCTCGGTCTCACGATCTGTGAAAAGAAAAGAGAAAAGGGGGGGGTATCCAAGGATAGTGTGGACAGTGTTAGTCCGGGTGTTCTCTAACTACTTTTATAGAGGGATGGTGGGAAAGAAATCGTACAAGACCGGTAGGTCTTGGGTGCGGTAGTGAACGCAGATCACGTCTTTGGCGTCTGATAATCTGCGCTTTGGTCGGTGTGTATGTTTGTGTTTGTGCCGTCTTGTACTGTGCGTTCGTGTGTGTGGTTTGTTAATAGTAGACCCTATGGGATGGGTCCAGGAATCCTCTATTATAGAGGGGAATGTTGTTGGGAAGGGTGCTTTCTTCAGTTTTGTACTGAAGAAGAAATTATGGAGGTTTGATCCGAAGAGATCGAGAGAGAGAAGGATCAAGAACGCAAGAGTCCCGTACAAGTAGGTTCTCGCTGTTCTGAATGTTTTCGAGGTACTTATATGCTAATTGAAGCAAGTACTCGTCGATAGGGGCAATGGAGGTGAGAGTTGGGGTAATGACGACCGTCAGATCTTCTAGAATGATTGGTGCATCTTCTGAGGAGTTTCCTTTCGAAAACCCGAAGTCTTTCCATTTGGGCCGAAGATATGCAGGACCATATGGGAAAGGCGTACGATATTCCAGATTGGATTAGCTGCTTATAGCAGAGAAGCTTAACTTTGGTGTCAGCTTTGTTCCTCCATTTCAAGATGTTGTGCAGTTGCTTAGACCGACCGAGGCCCCTTTGGAGAATGTGGGTCACATGTTTGATGAAATTCATTTTTGGGGTATAAGTGACCCCAACATATTTCATCTTGTCCTGTGGTCTAATCGTAGTATCTCCCATTTTTATTCGAATATTCTGTGAATATCGAGAAGCAGGTTGGGAGTGTTTACTACTCAGAATTATGGCTACTGCTTTGGATGGATTAAGTCGGATTTTCCATCGACTGTAATACTGATACAGTTCGTCCAAGTGACGATTGAGTCGATATGTTGCGAGGTTAGGGCCTTTGGTTGACGTGTACACCAGGACGTCATCCGCGTAGCATATCTGATTTACTCTCCCGTCCACAGGGCGGGGAATATCGGAGGTGTAAATATTGAATAAGATGGGGCCTAGAATGGAGCCCTGTGGTACGCCTGCAGCGGCGTGAAAAGTTCGGGAAAGCTTTCCATTCACTCTAACTTGGAAGGTTCTGTTTCGAACGAACTGGTAGATGATACTAGATAGCGTTCTACTGAGGCCAGTATTTAATAGTTTAAAAGCGAGACCTTCGATCCAAGTCGTATCAAAAGCTTTTTCAATGTCTAGGCTTACCGCAACGGTGGGTTCCTTATTAAAGAGCCGCACGCAGACGTGGTTTTGAAATAAATTGAGAGCCATAGTGGTGCTGTTCGCTCTTCGAAATCCGAATTGGAAATCAGGTATTAGGTGCCAGGCACTGACAAAGTTATTTAGCTTCTCGTATATGAATTTTTCATATATTTTGCTGATGCAAGTGAGAAGCGAGATAGCAGTGAACTTTATTTTCAAATTCTTAAACTATATATACAATTTTTCTATACTACTACTCTTACATCTAAACGATACAAAATGCATGCTCGCAGCAGAGCATTACTGTTGCTGAAACGAAACAACAAAAGGCTAAACCTAATCGCGAACGGCGCTTTCTTCAGCGACGTCTTGCCCAGTACAAAATCCTGAAATTTACTAACAGTGAAAAAACGACCCAATTAGACTAGACTAGCAAAACGCGGTATTACTCGCTTATTTTACTATTTATTTGATATTTTATTATTTGTTTTTCTGTTCGATCCCTTTATACTGCTGGTCTTGAACAAGACCTTTTCATTAGGAGTTCCTTCGACGACCCCCACTGCTTCAAAAAAAAAAAAAAAAAAAAAAAAAAATGTGGCGAGAAGGCCGAATTTGGCGAGACAGGACATATGTGTCCTTCATCTTGTCTCTGACTTCTGGTCATCTTGCGATAACCAGAATCACCCACATCCGTGAGGATATTGGGCTCGGTCTCGCGGCATCTGAAAAGAGAAGAAAAAAGGGGGGGTATCCAAGGATAGTGTGGACAGTGTTAGTCCAAGTGTTCTCTAACTACTTTTATAGCGGGATGGTGGGAAAGAAATCTTACAAGACCGGTCGGTCTTGGGTGCGGTAGTAAACGCAGATCACGTCTTTGGCGTCTGATAATCTGCGCTTTGGTCGGTGTGTATGTTTGTATTTGTGCCGTCTTGTACTGTGCGTTCGTGTGTTGGTTTGTTAATTGTAGACCCTATGGGATGGGTCCAGAAATCCTCTATTATAGAGGGGAATGTTGTTGGGAAGGGTGCTTTCTTCAGTTTTATGCTGAAGAAGAAATTGTGGGGGTTTGATCCGAAGAGATCGAGAGAGAGAGGGGTCAAGAACGCAAGAGTCCCGTACAAGTAGGTTCTCGCTGTTCTGAATGTTTTCGAGGTACTTATATGCTAATTGAAGCAAGTACTCGTCGATAGGGGTAATGGAGGCGCCTTCGTATAGGTGAGAGTTGGGGTAATGACGACCGTCAGGCCTTCTAGAATGATTGGTGCATCTTCTGAGGAGTTTCCTTTCGAAAACCCGAAGTCTTTCCATTTGAGCCGAAGATATGCAGGACCATATGGGAAAGGCGTACGATATTCCAGATCGGATTAGCTGCTTATAGCAGAGAAGCTTAACTTTGGTGTCAACTTTGTTCCTCCACTTCAGGATGTTGTGCAGTTGCTTAGACCGACCAAGGCCCCTTTGGAGAATGTGGGTCACATGTTTGATGAAATTCATTTTTGGGGTATAAGTGACCCCAAGATATTTCATCTTGTCCTGTGGTCTAATCGTAGTATCTCCCATTTTTATTCGAATATTCTGTGAATATCGAGAAGTAGGTTGGGAGTGTTTACTACTCAGAATTATGGCTACTGCTTTGGATGGATTAAGTCGGATTTTCCATCGACTGTAATACTGATACAGTTCGTCCAAGTGACGGTTGAGTCGATTTGTTGCGAGGTTAGGGCCTTTGGTTGACGTGTACACCAGGACGTCATCCGCATAGCATATTTGGTTTACTCTCCCGTCCGCGGGGCGGGGAATATCGGAGGTGTAAATATTGAATAAGATGGGGCCTAGAATGGAGCCCTGTGGTACGCCTGCAGCGGCGTGAAAAGTTCGGGAAAGCTTTCCATTCATTCTAACTTGGAAGGTTCTGTTTAGAACAAACTGGTAGATGATGCTACACAGCGTTCTACTGAGGCCAGTATTCAGAAGTTTAAAAGCGAGACCTTCGATCCAAGTCGTATCAAAAGCTTTTTCAATGTCTAGGGTTACCGCAACGGTGGGTTCCTTATTAAAGAGCCGCACGCAGACGTGGTTTTGAAATAAGTTAAGAGCCATAGTGGTGCTGTGCGCTCTTCGAAATCCGAATTGGAAATCAGGTATTAGGTGCCTGGCACTGACAAAGTTATTTAGCTTTTCGTATATGAATTTTTCATATATTTTGCTGATGCAAGTGAGAAGCGAGATAGGGCGAAAGCTTGAGGGGTGATACGTTGGTTTCCCAACTTTTGCTATTGGGCAAATAATGGCGTGCCTCCAAGCTTGGGGAAAGTACCCCATGTTGTAAGCATGGTTGAACAGAATGGAGAGCTTTATAAAGAATAAGGCAGAAAGCCTTCGCAACGAGTGGTATGACATGTTGTCGATACCAGGTGACTTCTTAGGGTGTCGAGATTTGACCAGACTCTGTAGGGTATTTGGTACTCCCACTGCTTCAGCGCCGCGCTCGCCTTTTATTGCCAGCAGCTGTCTCCTTGTTCGCTTGGTTTCGATAAATCACTCGTTTCCTGTTGAGCGACTGGTATACAGCTGTCTGCCATGCTCCTCCTTCTTGAGTGCTTGTGCGCCGACGTCGAGTGCTTGTGCGCTGGTGCCCAGTGGTTGTGTGTCGATGCTGAGTGTTTTGAGTGCCGGTGTCGAGTGCTTGTGCGCCGGGAAGTATGCATCGCCAACAATTACTAATGCATACATACATATAATTTGGGTGCAGAACATTATCATACATAGGATACAGAGAACGTATCTATAATCTTGACTACAGGATTGCAAGATTCCTGTTTACAATAAACATGAGTAAGAATTACTCGAGTGCACCAGAAACAAAGACAAGAGGAATACACAATCCTGTACAAAGAATCGTAACTTTATGATGGTCCCTTTTTTTTGGGTGGTCGATGGTGCACTTCACTGGTGCTGGTGGCTATCGTAATTTGCTGGTTGTAGACAAATACAGTGCTGGTTGATGGACTCGGTTGGTGATGGCGGCATAAAGATAAACTGTGTGTTTATTGCCCAGTCATAAATTGTGATTCATAAATTGGCATTCAAAATGTGTTGTATGGAGATGCTGCGGGTATTGGGTTATCATGCTTTTGTACATGATAATGGCTGAGATGTGGCATTGAACGGTCGTCAATTGGCGGCATCTGTATCAGCGTGCTATCATAATTATAGGATGGCTGGGCCGTGGCATAAAAAAGATACTGATTGGACAAGACAGCGATTTCGAACAAATGGCGCCGTATGTTCTCACAAACACATTTAATGTATATTTTAATATTGTCTTTAATAACTTTTGATATACTATTTACTTTTATCTTTACACAATAGCTTTTCTTTAATATATTATTTACACTTAATGTATATTTTAATATTATCTTTAATAACTTTTAATATACTATTTACTTTTATCTTTACACAATAGCTTTTCTTTAATATATTATTTACACTTAATGTATATTTTAATATTATCTTTAATAACTTTTAATATACTATTTACTTTTATCTTTACACAATAGCTTTTCTTTAATATATTATTTACACTTAATGTATATTTTAATATTGTCTTTAATAACTTTTGATATATATATATATACATATATATATATATATATATATATATATATATATATATATATGTATATATATATATATTAGTCGAAGGACCAATGTTAATCGCAGGACTGTATTCGTGTTTAGTCAACTTAGCAGGTGAATGATCCTATCCAGCAAATTCCACTAAGTCACAAACTCAAAATGAATATCGCCGGTAACGTCAAGCCATTATTATCATTAGCAGCATGAAAATAAAAATGAAATTCGAATCAATTCACAAGAAGATTTATTCGGAACAACATTCACCTGTAGTTACAATTTCATTGGGTTGACTAACATTCGTCTCAAATTATCTTTCACATAAATACAATATTCCAAAATGTTAACCGTATTAAGACAGTTTGCTGATGATTTAGATCCCACCGTAAAACTGCATACCTTTCGGTACCCGCCAGTTACCTTCTTTTCTCAATTTAGAGGCCGTTGCCACCAAAATCTCATCCGCTATTCAAAATACTGCTTCCTTTCTGGTTCAGCAGTTCTAGCACGAGTTGATAGTATCTGGCTGAATTCTCTTCACTCAGCACTTCGAAATGTATTAAGTGTTATGGACAGTCAACCGAGTATGTCTTCGGGCGCTGTCTTCGCTGCTTCAAAATGAATTAGTCTGATTTCGTTTGCTGATGTCATAGCATACGCTTGAGCGTGCTGAGTGTGGATTTAATCTACTCAAATGACTCAAACTGATTATTCTCGATTCAATTTCATGCGATCTTCTATTGTGCTGTTGCGGTTGCAACATCTTCCCGGGCCGGCGACGGTAACTCAGTGGGGTTTCTCTTCCTGGATAGATTAGCCAATGATTGTTTAGGATATAGTTATCCACAGGAGGTTGCAATTGACAGCAGTGTTGAACGTGAATTGGCACTGTGCAACGCCAGGGTGGCAATTGGTTGACATTGATTCCATTAGTGGATATGGACTATCAATTACATATGACTTGGATAATGGCTTGAGTGGTTTCAATTATCTGTTTTTGTGTGTGTGCATGTGTTCTAGGTGATGACAGAGGTCATTAAATTCATGTGTGTGTGGTGTGTTCTAGGTGATGACAGAGGTCATTAAATTCATGTGTGTGTGGTGTGTGATTCAATTAAGCAAGGGCAGAAGACAAAGTTTCGCTATTGGGCGCTTCAGTGTGGTGGTGGCTGTTTTGACTGTAACAACACGGATCATTTCATCGGCTCCTGGATGTGTTGCTATGACTCTACCCAATCGCCATAAGGTTGGGAGTGCATGCTCCTCAGGTAGAAGCACCATGCTACCTATTTTCAAATTTGGACCTGGTGTGAGCCTTTTTGGACGCTGTTGCAAACGAGAGAGATATTCTGTCTTCCATTTCTTCCAGATGTCCTGTTGTAATCTTTGCATTAATTGCCATCTGTCCAGCTGGTTGGGCGTGGTTTGAGTCAAAACTCTTTCTGGTGCGGTATTGAGTGCAGCGCCGATCAGGAAATGTCCCGGTGTAAGAACGGACAGATCGTTCAAATCCTCCGATATTGGGCACGGAGGACGTGTGGGGGTAGAAGTAGCATGCCAACGTATGACACAAGATTCCCTTGTGTCCCCAACGATGCTGCTGCGTGAAAATGATCCTCAGGAGACAGGAAAACGCTTTTAATTTGTTTAACTCAAAGAAGAGTTTTGTTGTTTATTTTAATTCTATTATCACTTTAGAAACTATTGGCAATAGCGGTGAAATTTTACAGTGTTTGTTGTTTATTTTAATTCTATTATAACTTTAGAAACTTTTGGCAATAGCGGTGAAATTTTACAGTTTTCGATTTTATTCTAATGAACGAGCAGCGGCGCGACCTTCCAGATTGATTATTCGAAAGCGACTTTTTAAACGCGGTGCGGCGTGACTGCAGGCGATTGCAGTTGAGATCTCACTAACTCCGAGAGGAAATGACAAGCGACTCGTGCGGCAGCGTGACTGCACGTGATGGTGATCGAATAGCGACTGATCTGAATTAGGGTGGAAATCGTGTTTTCAGCTTTTTACACATTGATCCGCCAATGGTAATCATGCTCTCTTGTGCGTTCCCCAACTCACCACACTCACCGAGGTCGAAACGTACTTGTGTATTCGTTCGACGTCGATGGGCGTAGCCAGAATGGAGAAATCAAAAGGGAAAGCACAATAACCCAGGGTTGATCTGGCTTAGTGTGTGTTCGTCAGTGCCGTGTATGCGGCTGGTCTACTGACCTAGTGATGATCTCTTAGTCATCGCACTATAGCAAGACAGAAATACGAGAAAGAGGAAAACCTAGCTAAGGTTATACGCCTGCAAAAAGAGATCATTGATTCCAAACGAATGGGTGATCTGGGAAAAGTCAATAGGACGCTGCGTCGGCTGGGGATATAATACCATAGGGGATACTCTGTGGAATGTTCGATAAATACCCAAGAAGAAACAAGGTTTGAGTATCTCAACACTGACCGTGGATCGTTTGCCTCGGATATCGTTCTCGAAGACACGGTCGCTGATGCGGTTGGAGACTCTGGAGGGACCATCATACGGAGGGTGCAAAGGTTTTTTAACCTTATCCACCCTGACAAAGACGTGCGTGCAACTGTGCAGTTCAGGGTGGACGAAAAGTTTTTTAGAACCATGCCTGGTCACGGGCGATGCTCTAACCTTACGAAGAAGGTTGCGGAGGTGGCCCACATCCTGCAACTGGTTGTGTGGCGTATCACCATCCACGAAAAGTTCGCCTGGTAGTAGGAGGTTGGTGCCGTAGGTGAGTTCCGCAGCAAAGCACCTAGGTCCTCCTTAAAACTAGTCCTCAGACCGAGGAGTACGGTAGAAAGAGCGTCAAACCATTTAGTGTCGTTATGACCCGTTGGATTCGGGGTGATAGGCGGTCGTGCGACTTCGTTGGCAGCCGAGGAGATCCGTCAGCTGCCCGAAGATCGTTGCCTCGAATTGCGGCCCTCGGTCTGTAGTAATGGTGGCAGGTACGCCGAAACGTGTGACCCATTCAGGTCGAATAGGAGGCTTTGGCGACTGATTCAGCAGTTACTGCTCTGAGAGGAGTCGCCTCTGGCCATCGCGTGTAGCGATCTATCATAGTGAGGATGTACGAAAATCCTCTTGATGGAGTAAGCGGTCCCACTATGTCAATATGGACATGGGCGAAGCGTGCCGTGGGTAGCTTAAATTGTGCAGGTTCTAATACATTGTACCGCGCTACTTTGCAGCGCTGGCATTGGAGGCAAGCGCGGGCCCAGGTGGTGAGGTCTTTGCTCATTCGAAGCCAAATGAATTTCTTACGGACGGCAGCAGCGGTCGCGCGGCCGCTGGGGTGGGCTGGGTCATGGTAGACCTGGAACACGCCCCTACAAAGCTTCTCGGGAATGTAGGGCCTAGCGGTTGCAGTTGAAACATCGCACCAGATTTCGCCCAAAGGATCGCGGAGGGTGATTTTGCGTAGCTCGAGTGCTGTATCAGCAGTTAGAAGAAATTCGAGCTGGCTGTCCTCCTGTTGGGCCAGGGCTAGGTCGACGTTGTTCAGAGTGACGCGCAAGTGAATCGTATCGATTCGAGAAAAAGCGTCCGCCGGGATGTTTTGTGGACCAGAGATATGTTTAATCTCGGTAGTATATTATCCGATGAGATCGAGTTGGCGTTCTTGTCGGGGAGAAGCATTTCCCGACTTTTTCCGGAACGCAAAGACCAGAGGTTTGTGGTCTGTATATACGGAGAGCGAGCGACCCTCTACCATATGACGGAAATATTTAATGGCGCTATAGATCGCCAGTAATTCCCGGTCATAGGCGCTGTATCGCCGCTCTGTGGGACTCAGTTTCCTGGAAAAGAAACCGAGCGGTTCCTTGGACAGTTGGAACGCACGGTCCGAAGCTTCTGTCCATGGAATTGGGCCCTTGTCGTTGTGCTTCGCTCCTTTTAGAAATTCAGTCAGAGGAGCCTGGGTTTGGGCGGCGTCTTTAAGGGTTGGTTTGTAAAAATTGAGTATTCCGAGGAAACGTCGGAGCTCGCTTATGTTGGTTGGGCGTGGATATTGTATGAGGGCCTCCACACGGTTTGGAAGTGGGCGAATGCCCTGATCGTCAACAATGTAGCCCAGATATGTGATTTGCTCTTTGGCATATTGACACTTATCTGGGTTGATGACAAGACCGAATTCGCGGGGGCGCTCGAGGACCTGTCGTAAATGGCGCTTGTGTTCAACGTGGTCTCGTGAGGCGATGAGGATATCATCGAGATAAGCATGGCAGCAATTGAGACCACGTAGAGCCGAGTCGATGTATCTCTGGAATGTCTGCCCGGCATTCCTGAGACCGAAAGTTATTACTTTGAATTCGAAGAGTCCGAAAGGAGTAATGACTGCCGTTTTTGGGCTGTCTTCAGGTGCCACCGGAATTTGGTGGTAAGCCCTGATGAGATCCAGGGTGGTGAAGACTTTGCACCTCGTAATTTATATGAAAAATCATATAGGTGTGCAATAGGGTATCTGTCGGGGACTGTTGCTGCATTTAGCAGTCTGTAATCCCCGCATGGGCGCCACTCCCCGGAACGTTTCTTAACTAAATGGAGTGGGCTTGCCCAAGGACTGTCTGATGGTTGACAGATACCTTGTGTTATCATTTCGTCGAACTCGGCGCGTGCCGCGCGTAGTTTTTCTAGAGCCAGGCGACGTGCGCGTTGGCTTACTGGAGGGCCCCGTGTCTCGATGTGATGAAACACATTCGCCTTGTGTCGTCGCTGGTTAGGTAGAGGAATTGTCGTATTGACAAATTCCTGTACCATAGCTTGGATAGGGTCTGTACACGGTGTGGCCCTGGGTATTACCGCTGGAGATGCCGACAAGGGCAAGGGAAGTGCGGTGTGGGCTACTAGCCTGTTGTGTGTCGAATCGACCAACAGATTGTGTTTTCCTAATAAGTCGGAACCTATTAGGGGTTCGTTAACATCAGCAATCACAAACTGGTGTGTGATTGGATGTCTGAGACCCAGATGGAGTGCCAGCTTTTTCCTTCCGTACGTGCGTATCGGAGAATTGTTTGCTGCTGACAACTGTAAGGCGGTGGGCACGCGGTTGCGTGGGGCGAGCGATCGCGGAAGGACCGATATATCAGCGCCGGTATCGACGGTAAAATTGATATTCATTCTCGAGTCCCTGGTCGTAAGGCGTCTTATGGATGCGGTGCCGGCCGGTTGTGCAGGGGTGTCGGTCGGCAAAATTAGTTTAAAGACTGACGCCGGTTGTTGGTTGGTCGAGTCCAACCGCACGGTGTCCTACAATTAACTGTACGCTTTCCGTACCGTTGGTGGTTGGTGCACCAAGCGCGTGTGACGGCATTGTTGGGCGGATTTTGCCTGTTGGCAGGTTAGTCACGAGAAGGCCGTGGAGGTGGTCGACGAAAAGAAGTCCGCTGGGATGTATATTGTGTAGGTTGCCGCCGGTTCATTGCGCGGTTCGGCACGCTTCGTTGTGTGCCTTGGAACCTTGCACAAACTTGATCCAATTCACGGCGGAATGAGGCCTGAAGCGCGAGTAGGTCAGCAGTAGTAACCTGAGTAGGGGCGTTGTCTGGCTGAGTATCGCCGATAATACAGTCGAGGGTTTGTTGGGTTGGGTTCGGATTAAGGCCAGTGTGCCTTCTAGAGGATGAGGAGGGTAGCTGAGTCGAAGCTACCAGAGCGGTTCGAGGTGCTGATTGAGACGACCGTGGGCGCCGTGTAGGCAGTGCGGCGTGTTGACTAACCGCCGCGACTTGATATGGTAATGGATCAGACTGTGGGTCCAAAGTTTCCATAATCTGGTCAGCCACCTTTGATAAATAGCTCAAACTTCCATTAGGTAGGGCCATTAATGCCGAGCGGGCATGTTGAGGTAAACTCCTCAAAAAATGTGGCCTAATTAGATCATCCGAGATCCTGGTCCCCGCTATAGAGCGTAAATGGGTCAGGAAAAGGGATGGTCTAATGTGACAGTATTCCTTGCTGGTTTTGCCACAGAAAATTAATGAATGCTTACTTTTACCTTTGGTCCGGGAAAACGATGATCAGGATTGTTTTCGCTGCGTGCCGCCTTGTGAGGAGATTTCCATTCCCCGTTGATTGTCTGTATGCTTTTCGAGTATTCCGAGCAGTTGCATGACGAGTCTCTCCAAACCTTTTATGTGGGTCACTCTGCCTCAGTTTGGGATCGATGTATAATTCCGAAAATGTGTTTTTTCTTCTACGAAAATTTATACACCCTGATGTTCTTTTTGTCTGACAGTCGTCAGATTTATTTCAACTTTTCACTTATGTAATCTTAACTGTAACAAATTTTAACCTTTTTTCTGTATAATTTTAACTTTAACAAATTTTAGCCTTTTTACCCGTTTTCTTTGAAAAATCTCTCGGGCCAGCAAAACCGAATCTTTTTTTTTTACTGCTTCAACGGAACGTCAAAAAAAACCGTACATCAAAAAAAACATTAACCCTTTGTCTCTCTCGCTTCCCATTCACGTCCACTTCGAAAACCGAATTCGAACTCGAAGAACTGCACGATCCACACCCGAATCGGGGCGTGTTCGAAAACTCACTTCTGGATCGTGCAACTCCTCCACCACCTTACCATCATACCACCTTAAAACAAATTATATTAAAATTACCAAATGATTAATTGATGGGGTGGCGGACGCACGTAACACTAATACCTGAAAAAATGGTCTTGCTCGCCAATCGCTGTAGTTTGATGCTGGTGGGTTGGTCCAAAGCGTTAAGGAGACTCTCCCGCATGTTGCTATAGGGATCAGGGCCCGGTGACCTGATCGCGTGCGCAATATGCATTCGGTGTGTGATGTTCTTCATCGTGGATGTTGGCGAACCGGAAAAAACGTTTGTACCTTATGGTTTTCGGCTACGTACGTATTATTTACTGAAGCAGTCCTGGAGGGGGGTATCAAATTCTGAGCCTGGTTTGATGGTGTATATTGAGTGGAAGAGGAAGTGGATGGAGACGGTGACTGGCTATCCACCGTTAAAAGGGGTTCATTAGCATGCATTTCGTTGTGATCAGTTGTGTGCAACAACGAATGATGCTTCCTTTTGCATGTCCAACACGTGAACATGCTAGTGCAATTTCTTACAGTATGCGCATCTGAAAGGCAGTTGAAGCATAGTTTATTTCTCCGAACTCTTTGGTTCGGATTCAATGCCTTGAACTTGTCACAATTTTTGATGGGATGTGAGGCACGGCACATGGGACATTTGCCAATAGTTGAATTGAATGCGCGAACTGTACCTTGTGTGTGCCTCTTTGGTCTTGGTTGCGATAACTCTGTTGTGGATGGGCCCATCACTTCCAAGGCCCTTGTCCTCATCATCAAGAAGTCTTCCAGCACGTCATAAGCTGGATAGTCCACGTACGATGCAATGTGCGATTCCCATAAACCGCGCGTATTGGGGGGAAGCTTCTGGACCGTGTGGTAGATCAACACGTCCTCCCAGGCAGTGACCGAAACCCCAAGGTTCTGCAGTGACTGCTTGGCTTCATTGGTGGTGTCCATGAGTTCCTTAATTCCTCTAGCCGACTCATGTGTGAGTGCAGCCTGATTGAACATCAGATCGAACTGGGTATCCTTGAGCAACCGCAGGTTTTGATATCTTTTGACCAGGTTTGCCCATGCTGAGTCGAAATTACCGTCGACTATCGCCGTGTTTCTTAGCAGCCGTTCTGCTTCTCCACTGCAGTTCGCTTTGAGGTAGTGCAGCCGGTGCACATTGGAGATGGTATGGTTCTTGATGACCAGGCTCTCGAACAAGCCTTTGAACTCTGGCCAAGTTTGATAAGAGCCGGAGAAGGTTGGTATTTTGATGGGGGGAAGCTTCAATTCCGCTGTTGGCGTCTTTGTTCCTCCCATTGAGCTGTCAAAAGAATGGTGTCCTAGTGTACTTGTCTCGAATTGCTCCAACTGTGACCTGAGCTCCGCAGAATATGTATAATACAGCTCTTTCAGCTTGTGGAAGACTAGTTCTTCCATATATTTCGATTTGCTGTCATCAGTTGGAGCTGCAATAATCTTTTGGTGCAGTCCTCTCGCTTCCCCGAACGAGTGCTCCAAGTTTTTCAGACGAGCCTCGTTCATGTGTCGTGACATAAATGATTGTTCCAAAGCCGCATATGATTTATAATCGGCTGTCGATTCGATGTAGGCATTTTGTATGCCATCAATTAGCATCGAGATCTTTGTCTTGCTCATCTTGCCTTGTAGAGATTACAACCGGCACCGAGAATATCTATATGATGCTGGCACGTGCGATGAGATGCAGCCCGGATGACCTGCGTAGAAGGTTGTTGTAAATTGTCCCAATGACAATGCAGCTTCTATACTTGATAACCGATTGATGTGAGCAACCCAAAATGCTGCGACCGATGAGAAGACCTCTACAGATCTATTTCAACTGAATTTTGTAGATTGTAGACAAATAACAACAAAGATGTAGTTTTAGAAATGGACTGTATATTGAGTTGCTGCTAACTATAATATTATTTGGTAGAATTCTTCTTGTTGGTTGCAATGTATGTTTGACCCTTATAGTCTGGTGGTGTTTCGCGCTTCGTACCTCCGAAGCCAGACTCAGCTCCGGATGAAAGGGGAAAGGTGTCTTGCCCAGTACGAACGTAGATAGTTGTTGTAATTTTATTTTTATTTTATTAAAAAAAAACAATGTTTTAGTTTGTGTATGTATATATTTTATTTTATTTTTATGAATTCCTTGTGTTTGCGTATAATTTTGACGGGGATGATGCAAAGCGATTTGTTAGGAACCTGTTACACGGCAACATTTATCGGCACAGACAAAATTATAGCGTTTATATGGCCCAACTAGTATTTCATTCTCACAAATCCAGCGCCCCAATAATCAACTGTTCCGAACGTAATTGTGGTTCCAGTAAGATATGTAGGTTTCTTTGGTCCTCGATAGCGTGTCCGCGGAACACTAGTTCACCGAAGACGTCCCCACTGCGGTGCTTCCTTGGAGTATCGTTGATATAATCAAAGTCAACCACTGTTATGTTCTTAAAGCTATTTCCTTTATTAATACCATACGCTCTCTAACCTCTTACATCGAAATGTGATAGGTATTTAATGAGTTTACAAAATTGAATTAGTACAATATTTATTCTTGTAATGAATATAGTAATTACTACTATATGTATATCAATAAGTTTGGTATATAATTACCATATAGGTATTAGTTTAACACAAATGAATTATAATATAAAATATTGATTCTTGTAATGAATACAGTAATTACTACTATATGTATATAAATAATTTTGGTATATAATTACCATGTAAGTATTAGTTTTACACAAATGAATTATAATATAAGATATTTATTCTTGTAATGAATATAGTATTTACCACTATATGTATATCAATAATTTTGGTATATAATTACCATGTAAGTATTAGTTTTACACAAATGAATTATAATATAAAATATTTATTCTTGTAATGAATATAGTATTTACTACTATATGTATATCAATAATTTTGGTATATAATTACCATGTAAGTATTAGTTTTACACAAATGAATTATAATATAAAATATTTATTCTTGTAATGAATATAGTATTTACTACTATATGTATATCAATAATTTTGGTACATAATTACCATGTAAGTATTAGTTTTACACAAATGAATTATAATATAAGATATTTATTCTTGTAATGAATATAGTATTTACCACTATATGTATATCAATAATTTTGGTATATAATTACCATGTAAGTATTAGTTTTACACAAATGAATTATAATATAAAATATTTATTCTTGTAATGAATATAGTATTTACTACTATATGTATATCAATAATTTTGGTATATAATTACCATGTAAGTATTAGTTTTACACAAATGAATTATAATATAAAATATTTATTCTTGTAATGAATATAGTATTTGCTACTATATGTATATCAATAATTTTGGTATATAATTACCATGTAAGTATTAGTTTTACACAATGAATTATAATATAAAATATTTATTCTTGTAATGCATACAAATGCTTACCACGATCGCGAGTGCGTTGTTTAAATTATTTTACCAATTTCTATAACCGCACGTAGAACTATATCCTTTTATTAGTTGGCCGCAGGACTAATTATTTTCACTGTGTCGCGTGCGCTGTTCAAATTATATTTTACTTTCGAATACCGCACGTAGAACTATGTCATTTGATTAGTTGGCCGCAGGACTAATTATTTTCACTGTGGCGCGTGCACTGTTTAAATTATATTTTACTTTCGAATACCGCACGTAGTACTATGTCATTTGATTAGTTGGCCGCAGGACTAATTATTTTCACTGTGTCGCGTGCGCTGTTCAAATTATATTTTACTTTCGAATACCGCACGTAGAACTATGTCATTTGATTAGTTGGCCGCAGCACTAATTATTTTCACTGTGGCGCGTGCGCTGTTTAAATTATATTTTACTTTCGAATACCCCACGTAGTACTATGTCATTTGATTAGTTGGCCGCAGGACTAATTATTTTCACTGTGGCGCGTGCGCTGTTTAAATTATATTTTACTTTCGATAACCGCACGTAGAACTATGTCATTTGATTAGTTGGCCGCAGGACTAATTATTTTCACTGTGGCGCGTGCGCTGTTTAAATTATATTTTACTTTCGATAACCGCACGTAGAACTATGTCATTTGATTAGTTGGCCGCAGGACTAATTATTTTCACTGTGGCGCGTGCGCTGTTTAAATTATATTTTACTTTCGATAACCGCACGTAGAACTATGTCATTTGATTAGTTGGCCGCAGGACTAATTATTTTCACTGTGGCGCGTGCGCTGTTTAAATTATATTTTACTTTCGAATACCGCACGTAGAACTATGTCAGTTGATTGCCACTTTCCAACTGCAACTTTCCTTAAGGGTTGACTCGCGCCACACCATAGCACATCAACATCCATCGGTGTTGGTAACCACATCGTACCCCTGCCTGTGTGCCTTTTTTATTATGCGCACAGTGGTGGGCGCCATGGCGTGTGTTTGCTCGTTGTCGTCATCATGTGGAGGGACGTTCGTATTGTTCATACGTGCTATGTGATGCAGCTACATGGGCATGCGTTATATCTCACGTATTTGTATTTGTTGAGATGTGTCCTTTTAAGGGCATGCGTTGTAGGTTTCATGTGTTTGCGCGCCTGCTTGGTAATTCCAGGAATTAGTCGCAGGCTTGCGCAACCGCATCATGTTTTGCTTGGTTGTTCTGCTACATCAGATCGTTGGTTGATGTTTTTACCAGATCGATGTGCAGATGTCCCATGCTTCCCTATGCCATGTAGTTTCGTACCATTGCAACTACGTTGTGGTTGGTCTTCATGACATGATTTTTGTGTTTTACGCATTTCTACTTTTAGGAAGATGCATGTTATTGCTCATACACTTGTATCAGCGGACTTGTGGTTATTTTACATGCTAATGCAGGTAAGTATTCGATTATCTGGCGCCGAAAGCCTGCGAAAAGAAGGTTACCTGGTGGTAAGTAGGCAGGTGAGTAGTGGCGTTCGCCCAAACCGCCACAGATATATGGGGTATTGTGTCTCTTGGCTATGTACAGGCAGGTGTACTAGTTCTCCAAGGACCCCAAGTTGACAGTCACTGTCCACAACTTCCAGAAAAATAAAACACTGTAGTAGCTTGTGCCATTTATACAAAAATAAATTTATTTTTCCAAATTCAAAAAATGGGCCGCGCACCAAAATAATACAACTTTTTTTCAGTTTTTTTAATAAACGTAACTAGTGTTAACTATTCAAATCTGGACTCCATTCAAAGTTTAGTAATATTTAAGATATATACATAGTTATTTTCTTTACACTTAGATAATACACAGCTTCATTACTCCGTTCCTCTCCTTTTGGATTAATAATACATCACAAGTTGTTCCGTCAAACAATAACGGTTCAGCACAAAAAAAAAACTACACCTCAAAATGTTGCACTCATTCGACTTCCACGAGGGATGCAATATGACTCTACATGTTTGACCGCCCGATCTCGAACGACTTTTAGCTTGTTTAACGTGGAGGCCCGACTTGCCTCCACGGAATCCCGAACACGATTAAGGGCCGTTCTATCTAGGTATCTACTTCACTTCTCCCTGACACTTGGCACTTGACTTCCATTTTTTTTATATTTAGTTTAACGTGGAGGCCCGACATGCCTCCACGGAATCCAAAACGCGATTAAGTTATTTCATCGAAGCGATAGGATACCAAAATCCCATCATCGCTTCGATGACCATATTTGGTTCTCTTTTGTGGTGATGCCACTCAAAAAGGGGTGGAAATATACACACGATGATTGCTTTTACCACTCATCGTGTGCGTCCGCAAGTATGCAAACATTGCATAAGTCCCCTTTAAAATTTCGCAGCAGGTGCGAGTATCTCGACGGCAAAAGGGTTGCAATGTTTACACGATCAGTGGCTACGTAAAGCATTATTGCTGATCGTGTACATTTCGCTGTATATTCTTGCAATCGAACTCTGATGGTAATTTTCCATTTGCGAATTCGATTGCTGGGGCGCCAGCCGGATGCCCTCATGTATCGGTCGTTCGATGTGGGCATGCTTGCTAAGGCAGAATACATTTTTCTGCTGGTGTGCAGCTGGCGTGCAAGAGGATATCGTATAGATATTGCACAGGCAATATTGGTTGGTTGGTTGATAAACCAAATTGCCTTGAAGAATACAGCGTTTGATGCCGCTGTAATTTCACTTCAGCGCGACTTAATGTTTCACAGGGTTTTTCTTTTATTTAGCAGGTACAGTACAGAAGGTAAGTATAGGCTTTTAATGAATTTCAGGGACTGTTACCTTGTGTACCTGTAAGGTAAGTAGTGGCGTTCACTGGAACTGCCACGGTACTTGTTTCTCCTTTGTCGCATGCCCTATTTGGGGGTTTTTACCTAGGTTGTGGAACGATGAGTGTTGGCGTTCAGGAGAAACGCCACGGATACACAATATAATCTTCCAATTTAGAATCGCGTTAAAATGAGTGCAACAATTATTTCCCGGAGTAAAACTATGACGTATGTATATGTCCCAAATTAGCACTTCATTATCACAAATTCAGCAACCAAATGATCAACCTGTTCCGAAAGTCATTGTAATTCCAGTAAAATACACAATGATTTTACAATTTAAAAATTCGTTCCTATAAGCGTATTTTATCGGTTATTTGAACACACTGTATTGTTATATAAGATCAGCAATCAAGATCCTAATTCTTCGATGACGTGAATCGAGGTAAAACAGTCCTCTGACCAGCCTAAATGTAGTAGCCAAGTGGTACGTAGAAACAATGTCTTAATCCGTCGTGTTGAATTGTTATAACTTGTTAATATGTCCGATAGAGGTTTAATATTCACTCCTTACTTTCCGAAACAAGGCCTTATATCGTGAATCACCGATGTACAAGCACTTTGGTCACACCACACAACACTTTCTTTGTTAAGATCCAATTCGGATCGGAATTAATTGATAAAGGAAAAAATATATTGCCACCTACTTTGATACACACATCTGCATTTCGCTTTCTGGATATAATACTCTGTTGAATTGGCGGATGTCCGACTCCTCAAAACGCCAATAATTCCTCGGATGAATTTTACGGATGTTAGAATCCGGCTCACTGCTTGATGATATTTGCGGATGTTGGAATCCGTTTTATTGTGCCTCGGATCTTTTAGATCCGGCTCGAAGGACCATGTTAACTCGCCAGTTGTGGTTCGCCAACTGGGAATATCCAATGGGGATCTGGATTCGCTTCTCTCTCTCGGACCAGAAATTGTGTTGCCAAAACGCCAGCAACAGAATTACACAAATCAAAGATAGCAAAGATGTTCTTGCCAAACCGCCAGCTACAAACCCTTTACACAAATCAAAAGATGGCAAAGTTGAGGTATTTTGGTTCTTTTCTTCTTTATTCTTCACTTCACAATTTAAACAATACTTCAATTACGTTTCAAACTGCCACTTAGCATCGCTATCACCAGCTGAAACAACTAAACGAAAAAAGAGAGCTTTATCACCTTCCTGCGCCTTCTTATATGCTGTCTTGTATTTTCTTTTTTACGGTTTCTTCTTTGGCCGTTGGGAGCGTCAGATCTCGACCAACAAAAGCACCGTATCACAAAGGGGAATTACCGTGGAACAAAATAAACTGTTCTATGGAATCAGCGCTTTTGTCAGTCATCGTTGATCCAGTCATCATACCACCTTGAGAGTACTGGGATGTGAGTGTAAACCAATTAGCACAGATGACAACCTATGATGCGATTTCTCGTGCATACCTTTAGGTCGTAATCTACATATTTCGTGGTGGATTTTGTCTATTCGGAGGTTAGGTGGATTGAATTTTTGAATTTTCGCCTGATTCGTTCTCCTTTGTTGTATTGCTGGGAGTCCTTTGTTGTATTGCTGGGAGATCGATTTATTCCTTGTTTTTACATGTTGCTGCTTGTGCTGCAACAATAATTTTTATTTTTATTTTATGACTGACTCACAAATATTTGAATTTTTTCTAAAAGAATAAGTATGATATATTGTTTTTTACATCGATAAGTGAACTTATTTGTATATATTACATGATATTGCGCTGAAAATGTTCTTTTGTTGTAATATTCTAGATTTACTTCTGGGTCCTCCAAATCAGGATCGTGATTGGGGCTGCCAAACAGCGTTGGGTAGATATCTTCTTCAATCAGCCTGCTCAAAGCGATTTGGTGTATTTCGTTCATCCAATCGTCCATTATTTCGAAGGTAAACGAATTATCGTCGTTTGTTGTGTACTGCCCATAAGCAACAACTATGTCATCACAATATAGCAGCAACATAATAATGCCTATGTATAAAATATAATTCTAAGAAAATGATTTTTAATAATTAATATAAGTTGACTTACCGTTTGAGGGTTTTTTCCTTTTTTGACTTTTTGTGTGTATAGATGATCTTAATGGTTCATACTAACTTTCCATGCTCCAGCTTATATATAAATTGAAAATCATTCATTTCATATAAATACACATAACTCATCCATCCATCCTTATACGCGTAATATAAACAAACCATTTTTATCTTTCAATTATAGGGTTTTTTTTTTGTTTACGATGCATTTATCCTATATGATTAAATTCTCTCATCCAATCATCCACATCCTAGTAAAATAAACAAAAAAACATTTTTAGCTTCCGATTAGAAGGTTTTTATGATGACTTCCCATATTCACACTGAGATAAAATTCTAGCATTCATCCATTCACATCCCCACTAAAATAAACAAAAACATTTTCAACTTCCGATTAGAAGGTTTTTATGATGACTTCGCATATTCATACTGAGATAAAATTCTCTCATTCAATCATCCGCATCCAAGTAATGTAACAAAGCATTTTCAATGTTCACTTGGAAGATTTTTTTGCTGACGCTGCATATTCATAATAGGATAAAATTCACATAATCACTCGATGACTCATTAATACATACACACATAATTAATATAGCAATAAGATACAAAAAAAATTCTCATATATTGCTCGGCTCAATGACTAATCATATATCCAGTATTAATGTGTTCTTTCAAAGCTTTGCAATCACAGCCCTAAAAGTATTCTACACATTAAAACAAAAGATTCGATCGATATAGCGGCATGATACGAAAAAACTCTCTTACATATGCTATTAATAATATATCCCCCTATTAATATAACAGTTATACGCATAAACTACAATTAATATATAACAAAAGCTCTCGATAGTCAATCCAATTAGCTGCGACGCTTTTCAAAAATAGATTTATTACTAACTGCTATATAGATAAAAAAGAGCTATATCCAATATAAGAACCATTAAATATATCAAAAAAAGCCCGAAATCCCAGAGATCAAAAGCTCAAAACGATTTCAGCAGTATTTTTTTTTAATTTCATAAAGCACATCTATTGGGATATTGATCAAACAATTATACATAATACAAATGCCCAATAGTCGAGACACCACCCAAAACTGTTATAATCCGCGTTCTCTTAACCACCCCATACAGCCCCCGATATCCGAGAGACGCCCAGGGGCGCTTTCAGAGACATGACCCAAAACGGCTATAATATGTCCCGTACCCGGGGCACCAACCCACAGCCGAGACGCCACCCGACTGTTATAACCATCCCCGAGGCGCTGGTCCCTAGCCGGGACACCAACCCCCAGTCCAGCCACCACCACCACCCCCCCCCCCCCCCCCCCCTCTGCCCACAAGCGGCCAATCGTGTCGTCATTGTCCCAGAACCGGCCATAACCCACTACTGAGCACATTGAATACTTGTCGACGGTTGTATCATGAACACGAATTGTAGCAGGTGTTCCCCTGGACTTCCCGTGAGGAACACTGGACGTCGTTTGTCCCATAACATCCAAAGTTCTTGCCCCTGTAAGCAAGAAATCCTCCAACACGTCATAAGCTGGATAGTCGACATACGATGCAATATGCGATTCCCATAAACCGCGCGTATTGGGGGGAAGTTTCTGAACCATGTGATAGATTAGAACATCTTCCCATGCTGCAACTAAGACTCCAAGGTTTTGAAGGGACTGCTTGGCCTCGTTGGTGGTGTCTACCAGTGCCTTGATTCCGTTAGCCGACTCATACGTGAGTGCAGACTGATTGAAAAGTAGGCTGAACTGGTTATCCTTGAGCAACCGCAGGTTTTGGTATCTTTTGACCAGGGTTGCCCATGCTGATTTGAAGTTGCCGTCCACTATTGCCGTATTTCGAAGCAGACATTCCGCATCTCCACTCAAGTTCGCCTTGAGGTAGTGCAGCCGGCGCACATCGGAGATGGTGGTGTTCTTTATGATGAGACTCTCGAACAAACTTTTGAACTCCGGCCACGTCTCGTAAGAACCGGAGAAGGTAGGAATTTTTATTGGAGGCAGTTTTAGCTCTGCTGTGGGCGCTTTTGCTCCTCCCATTGATCCATTAAATGAATTGTGCAATTGTGACGGGGATTCGACGTTCTGCAATTGTGCCTTAAGCTCAGAGGAATAGCTGTAATACAATTCCTTGAGCTTGTGGAACGTTAATTCTTCCATATATCGAGTTTTTGAGTCATCACTCGGAGCTGCTATGATTTTTTGATGAAGCCCCTTCGCGTCCTCGAACGATTGCTCCAAGTTTTTTAACCGCGCGCCATTCATGTGAATGGATTTGGCGGAGTGTTCCAAAGCCAAATAGGCCTTGTGATCGGCGGTTAACACGGTCGCAATGTTCTGCAAGCAGTCGATCCAATTAGATGTTTTTTGCTTGCTCATTGTGTTCTGTGGAGATTAAAACCCACACCGAGAATATCTACGTAGCTGGTTGCACGCTGACGGAGATGCAGTGGTGAAACGAGAGGATTGTTGTCGTAAGTGGCACCGCAACCAATGTATCAGGGGAGTAGGCCTGCTGGACCTCGAAGATTCACGGACTGAATGCACTGGTGCGTGGAAGACCCGAACACACCGAGATTACATATACGTGGGGCGAATCCAATATCGGATAAGAGGAGTGTGTAGGGGTTTCTCTATCCTATGGACAAACAGCCCACAATTCCAACCAATACCTACCCATTTCCTTGATAGGTATTTATCTGTAAAACATGTCAAAGGGACGCATAGCTAAACTCATTATTCTATGCAGATAATGCATAATTGAGTTTAGCTACAATCAACAACATACGGCAACACTATTGCGCTAACCATGGGATTTCCACCGGAAATTCCATTCGTATTGGTTAGCAACAACCAAGTCAAACCAAACGACGCGGTTGCGTCATAGTCCATAGGCTTGGGTATTTATTGAACATTCCACAGAATGGTATTATATCCCCAGCCGATGCGGCGTCCTATTGACTTTTCCCAGATCACCCATTCGCTTGGGATCAACGATCTCTTTTTGCTGGTGAATAACCTTAGCTATGTTTTCCCTCTCTCTCGTATTTCTGTCTTGCTATAGTGCGTTGACCTAAGAGATTGTCACTAGGTCAGTAGACCAGCCGTATACACGGCATTGACGCACACACACCTAGCCAGATCAACCCTGGGTTATTGTGCTTTCCCTTTTGATTTCTCCATTCTGGCTACGCCCATCGACGTCGAACGAATACACAAGTACGTTTCGACCTGGATGAGTGTGGTGAGTTGGGGAACACACAAGAGAGCATGATTACCATTGGCAGATCAATGTGTAAAAAGCAGAAATTACGATTTCCACCCTAAATAAAGTTAGTCGCTATTTGATCTGAAATTTTTGAAAAGTTGACTGTATTTTGTTTTTTCGATAGATAATTATAAGTGCCACGTTCAGGTAGTTAAATGTTTGGTTGAAAACTGCCCAGTACGTAATGTTAATACTCAATACCCTTGTTTTGTTTAATGTTGTTTATTTTCATAAATTATAAGATGGGAAAAATAGAAAATGTTCATTATTTTATTTTCCGCCGATCACAAAAAACAATTATCTAAGTGAAGAAGAGAAATGAAAGGATTCTGTTCTAGAATCTTAGTAGTGCTATTTTCTTCTGCTTCTTTATTTTTGTATTTTCGATTTAATTGATGTTTGCGAAATCCCTGGTATAGTAGTTTTGGTTTTATGTATTATTATAGTTTGATGACAGACGTGCACAGCCAAATACACACCCCGATGCTCAAAATATAAATTAATAACAGCGATGTCTGCCAAGTATAGGATCCACCGATAACACTAACGATTAAATCCCAGTTCTGCACACTATAACGCGACTTTCAAGTTGGACACTCTACTGGCCAGCCTAATTGTAACAGCCAGGTGATCAATCTCCGAATCAATTGTGTTCACCTGTTGTACATTAATATTATCCGATTGAGTTTTAAATCCTGAATTATTGATCCACAAAACAAGGTTCTTATTATTACAATCTGATACGCGCAACTCCACGATGAGCAACCATCTCGCTGGAAACACACACAACCACAACACTTTTCCGATTAAGATCCACTAGGATCGTTTTATTAAATGAATAAAAGGGTTACAGAATGTCACCTACCTTTTCACAGATCTGCCAACAGGTGAATTTCAATGGATGAAGATGTCTTTCAATGGATGAAGATGTCTTCGAATCCGTTTTGCGATGAAGGTCAATTTTATGGACGTAATCCTCAGTTGATTTGTTGGACGTAATCCAAGTGCTATTTGGCTCCTCGTTGAGATTTGTTGGATGATTTGGTGATGAATCTGTTGGCGATTTAAAAACCCACTTGCTGGTTATTCTGGCGCCGGACACACAATTCTGGTCACATTTTTTGGCAGATGAAATCCGGCCGGTTGGCTGATGTGAAAAAGCCGCTCAATTGGCAGGTGAGATCCGGCTCGAAGGACCAATGTTATTGTCTTTCAAATAAGCAAAATAAAGAACACAAAAATGGTATTAATTTCCAATAATTATATTTTGTGGTTTGGAACGATTGTCACCTTTAGAAAACAAAACTGTCCACCGTTGCCACTAACTTCTACTTTTATAATATTTTATGTAATTCAAAAACATTCCTCTATATTCAAATAACTTCGACTTATATCCGCAACTGAACTTTCAGCTTTTAACAAACGTTAACCAACGCACCTTGGTTGGTTTGTTTTTAACCGCACTGCCGCAGCCACTGTAAACTTCAAAACAAGAAAACAGTCATCTTCCGTTGTGCATTGGATTTTAGTTGCCGTAGTGTGTCATCGTCCGGCAACGGTACTGGTTATCCACAAACGCTTTATCAGCTGGCAATGTTTACAGCTTGACGTTGATTTTAATGCCTCTTTAGCCTCCCAACAGCACACTTCATATCTGTCTTGCTTTTATGACATACATGAAAGCTCAAGCTTGTTGGAGTTGGCTTTCCCTTGCATACTTCTAGGAAGTTGCAGTCATTGAGTTGGTTTCTAAATCATTGGCATGCTTTACTTTTGGATTTATTGGTGGAAGCTATAATTTATTTCCCTAGCATTTTGGTTTTGTTGCTTCTTGTTCCGCAAAAAATATAGATAATACAAAAGCCCAATAGTCGAGGCAGCACCCAAACTGTTATGATCCAAGTTCTCTTAACCATCCCATACACCCCCCCGCAGATACCCGAGATATGCCCAAAGGAGCTTTCAACCCAATAGTCGGGACACCACCCAAAGCGGTTATAATATATTCCCCCAGCCGATACACCCCACCTAAAACGGTTATAATAATAGCCGATGCACCAACCCCGGCCGATACACCCCGCACAAGACTGTTATAATAATAGGCACCGATACACTGGCCCCCAGCCGAGACACCGCCCAACACGGTTATAATACTGGCCGGGGCACCACCCCAAACCGTTATCATAATAGCCGGGGCACCAACCCCCGGCGAGACACCACCCCAAACTGGTATAATAATAGCCGAGGCACCCCCGGGTCCAGACCCCCCCCCCCCCCCCCCCTCTGTCCATTGGCGTAGAAGCCCCCTATTCACACTACTGACGATGGCTGCTGGTTTGAGCAGCTGTAGTTGTAGCTGTCGTCGGACCAGCTGGTTCATGCGCCACTAATCTGCCGGCTTTAGGGTTAACAAATAAAGTCTTCTTATTGCGGTTTTGTTCTGAACCACTCGTTCGGATGGATACTGAGACGTGTGAAAGTAGATGCACTGGCCAGATCGTTGATGCGCCACTAAGCTGGCGGCTGCAGGTCCTTAGGCTGGACGATGGCTGCTGGCCTGAGCAGCGGTAGTTGTAGCTGTCGTTGGGCCAGCTGGTTCATGCGCCACTAATCTGGCGTCTTCAGGATTAACAAATAAAGTTTTCTGATTGCGGTTTTGTTCTGAACCACTCGCCCGGATGGATACTAAGGCATTAATTAATCGCGGTCATCAGTTACTATTTCGTTGCACTTTCACGAATAGACACCAATCTCCCAATTGACTGTGCAGCAGCAAATTAATTAGTAATCGAGAACGTGATTCAAAATGAATGTTGACAGAAAGTTATTTAAATAATGTTGACGGAAAGCTTTAAAGAATGTTGACGGAAAGTTATTAAAACAATGTTGACGGAACGTTATTAAATAACAATGTGGGCGTTGGTGAGATGTTCGGTGCGATATTCTTTGCCATTGGTTGGAAGCTGGCCATGTGCTTCTTTTCGTATGCTGCGAGTTGGCAGCAGTGAATTGGATCCACAGACTGGATCCGGCTCGAAGGACCAATAAATGTATCCAACAAGCGTGGAATACACGCGGTCAGGAACACGATGGTGTCTCCTGGCCAAAAAGATGTGTGTGTCAGACAAGCGCTGAACACACGCGGTTTGAACACGGTTGGGGGCTCCTGGCGTGGTTGCGTTGAGAACACGGTGCTCCTTTGGTGTGCAGCGACGTTGCTTCCGTGGCTGGAATCAAATTCTAATAATTTGTTGTCTATGGACAAAAGATTACCTTTATGCAGAAATAATCCTACTCCAAATAAATAGATTATACGCCGGTTGTTTTCTTCTAGTAATAATGACCTTTATTTACAAGATTGATTGGAATTTTCCTGATTGAGAAAAGAACTCAACTGGTTTGGTCGACAGTTAAACAAAGAAGGAGGAGAAATTAGCATAACAGAAAAAATGGTTGTCATTTGACAACCAACAGAAATAACTCTAAAATGTCAGCTGATTGCTGACATTGATTATGGTTATGCCACATATAGCATTTAGGTGGTGCCACATGTAGCATTTAATTGCGAATTCGCCGAATCTCGAGGGCGAATCCGCAACAGTTAGTTTTCTTAAATTTGAATATTTTCTTTAAAATTTTCTTTAGGGTTTATTGTTCCCTTAGATTGGTATATTTTTGTATATTAATTAAACTCTGATAATCTAACTTTTTTTTTCTTTTTAATCTTGCATGTTCACTTAAGATTTATGTTGGGGGTTCTTTTGTCCCTTTGCAAGTTTGTTAAACATAAATTTTAAATTTAAATATCTGGTGTTGCGGCTGCTGTTGAGTGTGTAGCTGCATTTGATTAATTAAAAAATATTTTCTTTTGTATCTCACCTGCTTCGTGATGTCATTCTCAGGTAGGGGGTGTTGGTGTTCCAGTTGTCTCTTCAGCACCAGTCTTCAATGGTAGGGGATGAAAAAATCCGACCGCTGCCACCAAAATGTTATGCTGCGCCGTGCTTCCTCCGTGATTGAGGGAAGAGCTTAGCATGCGTAGTAGTTCGAATGAAAATAATTCCTTTGTTTTAAATGACTTTATTTATTTACAATACTATTTTATTTTAATGGCTGCTTGGACGTGCTTCGACCAATGTAAAATCTAACGATCCGAATGATCGTTATGTAATTGGTGAAAGAGACTGAAAACATGTTCGTTTTCCTTTTTATACTCGAACCCTGAAACACGTGAAAGTTTGTTTGGCCAATCATATTCGAGCAGATGCCACGGTTGCTCGATATTGATTTTGCTGATGATATTCAATCAGTTGCCAGGGTTTTTATCTTGGGTTACATAGAAGTTTGTTATTTTGAGCGGCTGCTGGTTGCTCGATAACGATTGGGAAATCGTTTAGATTTATTGCGATGAACAGCTGCTATGGTTGCTCGTTAACGATTCAGAAATCGTTTAGATTCTTTTGGATGTTTGTTATTTGGAGCAGCTACTATGGTTGCTTGATATTGTTTTTGGAATTGTTTAAATTCATGTGATTTAATTGAATCAAATTAGGATGATGGGATATGTATGTATAGGGGGGTATTATTGGTAGGGCTTTCTGGAGCACTACACTCCCAATAATATAACCAATATAATTACAATTCGAATAGTCCCCAGATGAACTAGATAATTTGGTGTTATTTTTAGTATTCAGTAGCTGTTTTTTTCCTAGTTGAATCGCCACTGAGTGCCCCAAGGCACTGAGGAGAGGGTTATTCAGTTGGCAATGGTTCCAACTCAGAAATCAGTTCATTGCCTTTCTAGTTGCCTCAGAGCACACCTCGAATTCTATCCAGCGGCATGGCTAAGTTTCGACTACAACCTTGCAACTGCATACTCTTAGGGGCTGCAAAAGTTTGCGACTTCGCCGAGTCATTTGAATTCATTTGACTCATTTAATCATTGCATTTTGTTTGTTGTGCTGTTGCTTCTGCAACACCCTCGCTTTATTTTCTGTCACTCGGTGGGGACTTCCATTTCTTCTACCATCTCGGCCATTTTGAAATTTTCCTCTGCCTTTCTTCACCCACATCGTTTCCGTTGTTTCGTCGCTCTGCTGTTGTTTTCTCGAGTCGTATACTTCCAGAACTTGCTGTCGAATTATTTCTGTACTTGGCACAGTATCCCGCGACTCCATTGAGGGTTTTAAAACGTTGAAACTCGTTGGTAGGCTGTTAAGTAGCATATACGATAACAGTTCAGGGTTTATAGAAATGTCTATTGATTCTAATTTTGTCGTGACGTCGAAGAACTCCATTAGCTGCGTTCGGAGATCGTCACCCTCAGACATCTTAAACGTTGATATGCGCTTTAACAAACTGGCGTTCTTGATTGGCCATGTCCATGCAAATTCTGATTTTAATCTGCACCATACCTGTACTGACGTATCCAACCCTTGTACCAATCGCAACAAACTTTATTAATTTTTAAATCTGCCTTCGCGTTGGCGTCGCCATTATCCCATTTTTTTTTTTTTTTTTTTTTTTTTTTTTTTTGGGCTAGCTTGGAATTTTCTTCTTCCGTTCCCGATTGCAGCTTCGGCCTCAGTGTTGTAGTAGTAAACCTTTGGGAGAGTGTCTTCTTGTCCTTAAAAGGGCGAAGGATCTCTTTAATAGACCGCTCCCTAGTTACTCGTTGCGGTCGCCACCGTGCTTCCTCAGACCTGAGGGAAGACTGACAATCGATTGTTGGATTGGGGCCTGGGAATCGGTCAAACGCAATTAAGAAAATCAACTTCCAGTATTTAAACTCAACTCAATTTATTAATCTTATTTATAATTTGGATTTTTAGTTTTATAAATTTAATCTGAATTTAGCTTATTGGCGTCCTTACACGTCGGACGCCAATCACGACTGCTCCCCGAATCTCAAATTCATCACCCTCATATTCAAAATCTTATCGGGATTTTGTATCCCGAATGTATCAAAATTTGAGGAAAAAATCTCGAAAAAGATACTTAGCTGGAGTCAAATGTTTGTATTTTGAGATAAGAATTCAGTTTGGCGAATTGTTGGAAACATGAGCGTGAGTATGGAAATTGAACATCTAATTCAACTTACCATATGTTTACTTTTGTTTGAGGATCATAGGAAATTGAATGTATGGATGACAAACGAATATTTGATTCGTTTACTAGAAATTTTGCCGAATTGGTATAATGTATTTGTGAATTAGTTGGATGATTTTCGGGAGTTGTGTCCAGGGGCGATAAACGAACATTTGATTCGTTTATCGCGAATTTTGAATTTTGATAATTGTTTTGTATGAATCTAAGTTTAGGTGTAGGGACTTGGATGCATGTGTGGGGGAAGGAGATGGTAGGGCTTTTCAGAGCACTACATCAGTTTCTTGCCGCACACATGCTTCCAAGTGCCATTTTTCACAGCCACTGCTACCATTTGCACAGCCCAACTGTCGTAATTGTCTTTTGTAAGCGGACACATTTTGAACGTTGCCGTTCGTTTTACTGTATACTGTCCCGCGCTTTTACACTCGACTCTACGAGACTTTTCCTGTGCTATATATTTTTCAACTTTTTTTCAGACTTTGAACTTGTTCACTTGTTTAGGCTTTTACGTAACTCAGATGTCTCGCATTTGGGCACATAACCTGTTACGATTTGCGAGTGAATCAACTGAGATTTTAATGAAAAAGGAAAGATTTATTGGACATGACGAACGTACAATGATTTGGTGAGGATTAATATTACTGGAATATTTCTACCGCCGCACTAGTGAAACGTATCGACCGACTGACAGAACGAAGAATGGTTTCGTCAAACAGACGATGAGTGCATCCCAATAGCACGCAAACGAAATATAATAGCTCGTGAATTTGACTGCATCTAACAATTATCATTAACAAATACTATATATGAATCGATTAAGCAACTCTTCAGGAATATGATAAAAACGTTATATTGGCATAAATTTGCAAAATGGCGGCTGTTGGTCAATAAACTAAAACCAACATTTAAAATAGTATCTCCGCGGCACACAGTCGAATTTGACAATTCGTGTTTTTTACTTGATTGTTGATGAACAACTCTTCCTTTTGCTTCCATTTCAAAAACCCCCTTTTTCCGTTTTCTCGTGTATCCGTCGTATTCCTTCTACCGTACTGTTCGTCTTATTTCTTGTCCGTTACAACAGACCAAGTTCGGCAATTCTCAATTGCTCCCAGTATTTCCAGTGACACAATTACATTGCCGGCAGATGTTGTAACACTTTCTGAGCACCACAGACAAAACTGTTATAAATATTTATGTTTGTTATATTATTCATATAGTTGCAAACTTCAACATTATTAATTATCACTCTTTAAATTTCTTTCGTTGAATGTGGTTGGCGAATGCAGAAAATGGATGGCGAACAATCACGCAATGGAGATTCAGGGTTTCAAACAATTCCGAGGTATTTAATGTATTGTTCTTAAGTCTTCATTTTACCATTAAAGTTCTTAAAGATGATGTATTTGTGTGAAATTAGTAATTCCTTAATAACAGAAAATATGTGGAAAAAATACCGACAACCGTTCCGCCACTAATTAAATTTTGGATACATTTTCACTCACAGTTGTATTAACACATGGCATTGAAACAAACGAAGAAGATGTACTTGTATTCTTTACGAAATCTTTATGTGGACGTCCAGGGGTCATCGCCAATGGTATGGTCCTGTGGGAAAATAATGTTGTGTCGTCGTAACACGGGTTCACTTATTCCCCAACACTTGTCCGCAGAAAACTGTTAACCAAATTATCCAGGAATCCGCAACGAAAAGAGAAAATGAAACGCACTGTGTTGGTTTGTTGTAAAATATTTGTTTTTAATCCTTGTCGTAATCCCGACGCCGTGCTTCCTCCATCGGAGGTAACAGCGTGGATGTTAATTATAAACGCGTTCATATTTACAAAATAAACAATATATTTATTTTAACACAAACAATATTAAACACAAAACTCAAAAAAAAAAACTAGTATACACTTCCTCTCTCGGAGGTCTCCTTTCAACTCTAACTCTCTATCCAAACTAACTACTTTTTTTGAACGAAATCAAAATCGAGTTGCTTGTCAAAAACTCATAAGAGGGATGAAAACTGAAACTATTGCATTTTTTTTTTTTTTTCAAAACTGTATTTATTGACCATAATTAGAATTTGTACAATTAAGTAATACAGTGACTTAAAATTAATTTCGTAACAATTGCTTACATGTAATTATTATAATAATATATACATTTTCCAAACAATATTTTATGGGATAAAAGATAGATGTGTGTTTATAAATTTAGTGGTATTATCTTCCTGGAAAAGGTCAGAAAACCAGGAATTTGTTTTTTCAACTTTACTTAATCTAAACTTAATCCTAATTATATAAATAACTTAACCTAACTTAGTCTGATTACAGTTTGATATTCCTAAAGCCATAAACAATGTTTTATGATTAATGGGATATATGAATTAAAGGATGTGGAGTGAGGTCAGTTATGGGTTAGAGGTAGAGTATTTCTCTCCGGTTGTTCGAAGGAAAAACGTAAGATGTTGGAAAATGGTTGGACGTTACAGTATTTGAACTGGTTAGGGGTAACTTCGGTGTTGTGGTATATGATCTCATTTGAATCATTTACCAGTCTGCCTGAGGCGAAGATAGCTCTGGTGTGGAGACAGTTGGGATAGTTAGTTCTGAAATCTAGAGGGCTCTCTAAGAGCGAGGTTATTATGGGATTGGGATTATTTTGTAGGTTTTCGATAAATTTGATAGACAGTTCGAGGAATCGTCTATCGAGGCGCTCAATACCAGCGGTATTGTAGAGTTCGACGTTACTATAATACTTATAGGAGTTAGGACGACGATGTAAGCCAGAGACATACCTAAAGCATTTTCTTTCGAATGCTCGTAACTTCTCCATTTGGGAGGGAGTGATATGGTACCACAATTGGCACGCGTACGTGAGTGTGGGCCTGATAATTTGTTTGTAAATGAGCAGTTTGACTTTGTGAGAGAGACAATTAGGTTTCCACATTACTCTTCTACAGAGATTAAGCTGAATTGTGGCTTTATGAAGGGAATTTTTAATGTGGGAGGAAAAAGACCAGTTATTAGAAAAAGTGATTCCCAGATATTTTAGGGTTTTGGAGGGTTTTGTCAGAGTGTTGTTTAGGTTAAGTTTAATTTTGTTGTGGCAGCATCTAGTGTTGTTTGTACAGTGCTCGTGTTTGCCCTTGAACACTATGAGCTGCGTTTTATTTGGGTTAAGGTGAATTTTCCATTTATTGAAATATGTTGTTATGTTAGGGAGGAAGTTGTTAATGCGGTTTCTTGCAGCCTTAACAAATTTGCTGCTAGAGTAAATTAATGTATCATCAGCATAATTCAGCATCACAACATTAGGAGATACGGGTTGAGGAATATCTGAGGTATATAACAGATATAAAATTGGCCCTAAAATAGAGCCTTGGGGAACACCCGCGGTTATGTTGCGGGTTTCTGAGACGGAAGAATTTATTCTCACAACGAATTTTCTGTCAGAAAGATAAGAGGCTAAGAGCTTTGTTGTGTGAGAGTTTAAATTAAATATGGAGTGCAGTTTGTACAGCAGCCCTGAGATCCAGACGCAATCAAACGCCTTAGAAATATCGAGAGATATACACACAGTAGGACTTTGGTTTTGGAGACCAGTTGTAACATCGTGTGTAAGTTTTAGTAGAGCATGACATGTGGATTGTCGCTTACGAAATCCGAACTGACAGTTATGGATGAGGGCATTCTCATTGGCAAATGAGAGAAGATTTTGGTAGATCTTGCGTTCCAGTATCTTACTTAGTGTACTTAATAGGGATATTGGACGATAATTGCAAGGGCTATTACTACTACCGGGCTTCTTAATAGGAATTACTACCGCAGTTTTCCAGTTCTCTGGGAAGTGCGATGCATTAATTATATGATTAAGAAGAATGAGGATGGGAAGTAGATTCGATGGGCGTACCCTTTTAAATAGAAGACGTGGGATTCCATCTAATCCAGTTGACTTTTTGTTATTTCCTGATCTTACGATCTCGGATAATTCGTCCGCAGTTAGAAAATTTGTAGTGTCTAAGGGGTGTGAAGCTATGTTTGTGTTGTTAAATTCACCGATGAAAGGAGTAAAAGATGGGAATAATCTGTTAGAGATGTATTCGTTTACTGTGTTCTCGAAGCCAGGAGTTGAGAGAGAATTATTTTGCTCATGAATCTTTGCAAAGTGTTCTGCGAGGCAATTTGCTATGTCCGTAACGGACTGGGCAATATTATTGCTGATTGGGTTGATGAGATGATCAATTCGGGGTTTATATTTACGACCAGTTAATTGGTTGATGTTTTTGAAAAGATCCCGATTTGGTTTGATATTTTTAAGTGTGGAGATGTAGTTTTCATCTGCGAACTTTTTCAACTGCTCATTTATCAGAGTGGATAGGAGTTGGATTTGGCTTTTAATAAAGGGGCAGTATCTTGTATGAAGTTTACGACGGAGCTGCTTTTTAAGGCGCAATAATTTGGTTAGGATGCTGGGCAAAGGCTTTCCTAAATAGTTATGAGGAATGGTTGTCGGGGTGTTGTTGCTGAGAGCCTCCTTAAGAATTTGCTCTATTCTTAAAGATGCTTGATCGATTTCAGTAGGGAGTAAGTTAGATGCTTCAGGGATATACAAGTCAGAGAAACTTATCGCTATTTCCCTATTGACTTTTCTCCAATTTGTTTTGGTGAAGTTTGGGACAGGGTTTGACGAGTAGAGTGGGTCGAGAGAGGGGATTTGGATCGTGGTGTGAACGGAACCATGATCAGAAGGAAATATAAAGGAGACTGTAGGTGGACCCGCTGAATAAACATCGTCGGACTTGAGGAAGAAGTCGATTGTTGACCTGGCTGAGCTAGAGACACGAGTTGGCTGTAATGGGGAGTCAATGTAAGTATATGGATAAGACGGGAGGAGGTCTAGCAATTGGCGACCATATTTGTTGCATTTATTTTCATTGAATGCTGTATGACGAGCATTCCAGTCTCCTCCGATTATAAATGGAGCGGGACCGGACTGTTGGATAATCTGCGAAATGTCAGTATTTGGGAAATCTGGTTGTCGTGAAGGGTGAATATAAATGGATGCTAAGACGAGCACTTTATTGTTCTCACAGAAAAGTTGTACTGCTGTGTATTCAATGCTGGATATACCGGTGAATCTAATTTCACTGAATTGAAATTTTTTTTGAATTAAGATGCCGGTACCTCGATGAGATCCATTAGTAAAGTACAATTGGGAATGGAAACTCGGGAATTTGGTTTGAGCCAGGTCTCTGAAAGGAAGAGGATATCTGGGGAAAACTTTTCAACAAACAACCGGAGGTGTTGCTTACGTATGTTAGAGTAAATGGATTCTGTGTTGAGGGAGATAATGGTTAGTTTAGAGAGAGCTGGAAAGAATATGGGAAGTTATTAGTGAAAGAATCTGACCTTTTTTTTCTATTTCTGACATCTTCCTTAGCGAAGGTAGCATGGCCTGTAAGCTTTGGATGTATCCCATGATGTCCAGATTGAAGTTTTCAGTATTGTTGTTAGGGGGAGTGGTAGTGTTGAGGTTTCCTCTTGCTGCATCCGCGTACGATATTCCGGGTCGGGTTGACTTCGTTACCTGCAATACTGTTGGTTTCGTTGTTGTGTTTGTTGTTGTTGATTTAATAGTTGTTGCTAATTTCCGTCTTTCCAGAAGTTTTAGCTTCTGAGGGCATTGGGAAAAATTTGCCGGATGAGGGCCTCCGCAGTTACAGCATTTAACTGTGATCTTTTTGTTGGTAATGGATCCATCAGCGTTGACGGTTTGTATTGTTTCAGGTTCCAGGCCTTGTGGATTTACCTTGCATTCCTCGAGCTCGTGTTCCTCTGCCCATCTGCCGCAACGTCTTTGCTGGTGACATGAGACCGCCAAGTGTCCTGATTCTTGGCATCGCTTACAATGAAGAATTTCTTGTTTGTGGGGCTCTTCGATTGCGATTTTTTGGGTAAACAAATATTTAATTTGTTTAAGTTGCTTGATGTCCTGATTAGGTGGGATTTGTATGATGCGGAGGTTTTTTACGTTGTTTGTCCTCATGTACGGTGTTTGGAAGTAGTCCAGCTTATTGATCTTTATTTGTGGACATATCCTAGCGATTTCCAGGCCCACTTCTTCGTTGGTCCATTCGGGATCGATGTGCCTTATAATAAAGGTAGCTGGTTTGCTGTTCGGATGCTGGAAGGTGAAGAAGTGATATTGCTCCTCCAACAGTTTTTTAACTGCCCTATCATGATCGAGTAATGATCTGACTGTTATTGAAGTCCTAGATCCTTTTGCATTGGTGCTAAAATTCCGGTGACCCAGGGCATTTTGCAGGGTTTGAATTAGTGCTTTGGTGCTGGTCGGGTTTCTGATGTAGATTGGCGGTGGTCTTTCGTTTTTGTGCTGGGCAGGCAGGGGACTCGGTGCTGGCTTGGCTTGTTTGGTGGATTCCTTATGGGCTGATGATTGTTGTTTGGGTGGATGAAACTATTGCAAACTATGCAGCTGCTTATATACTTCGGATAACGGGAATGTGTTTTCATGAAAGGATTATGTGTTGTTATATATTATTATATAAAGGATGGTTTCAAATTGATTTTGTGCATATTATGTAGATATTTGCTGGTAAGGGTTTAAAATGAATTGCTAATGTAATGGATATGTGGAAATATGGATATTGATTGAATTTAATGGTTATTTATTACTCTTTAAGAAATGCATTAATATGAAAAGGAGTTTTCTCAATATGCAAATATATTGATACTATTGAATTGATTGATATGCAAATAAATGTATGAAATGTGATAATGGATAAATGAGTAATATGTTTGAGAATGAAAGATATAACTATTAATATAACGGTATATATATGTATATATATATTATGGAAAATGAGGATATTGTGTGTAAAAATGGATATGTTAGGATATGTTAAGATTGATGTTAGGATTAAAGGAAGACATTAGGGTTCCATAACACTACATCCCACCCTTCTTCTTCATTTTCCGATTCTTGTACTGTTTTGGTACTTGAAAATCGACCATTTTGGTTGTCATATTGCCTCGCAGTATTTGCGGGTCTTAAATTCTCACCAAAACGATTATCTGTAGTTGAAGTGTTACCTTTAAATGGGTTGCGCGTTACACCTTGATGGTAGTTCGGAAAAGACGACCCATTCCTAGATAGCCTTATTCTACACTCGTTCTGTGTGTGATTGTTTCTCCCACAGTAGCTACACATAACGTTCTGTATTTCCCTTTTTATGGGTTGCCTATTCGGAAAACTCGGACTTTGCATATTCCTATAGCATTTTTCCTGCGAGTGACCTAGTTTACCGCAAGTTTGACATACTAATCTATTGAAATTAGGGGACCTATTTGGAAATCTATTAAGCGTTAGTGAATTACTGTCTATACGTACAGCGCGAGCTTCCGCATGTGTAATGGATTGCTTTAAATTCTGGGCACAAGTTGCTGGGCAGTATTCTTATCTTATTTTTGCATATTGTTAAAGGAATGTGTGTGTAATCATGCAACTCATGACCTTGTACACTACATTTTTTGATTACAGAGGAAATAAGTTTGAAGAATTTTTTTGTTTTTCTATAGCAAGTTGCTGGGCAGTATTCTTATCTTATTTTTGCATATTGTTAAAGGAATGTGTGTGTAATCATGCAACTCATGACCTTGTACGATACATTTTTTGATTACAGAGGAAATGAGTTTGAAGAATTTTTTGTTTTTTCTATAGCAAGTTGCTGGGCAGTATTCTTATCTTATTTTCCATATTGCGCAAAAAAAAAAAAAAAGGGCGACATCTTAGAGGAGGATTTCTTGTATAAAAGGCCGAGTGTTAAACTAATAAGTACCAGTTTACTTTAAAAATTAAAATCTAGTAAACAACTCTATATTTATCATTATGGAAAATTTAACAAGCCCCAGGACTTGCTAAATAAGGCCAAGACCGGTTCCTGGTTGTAGTGCCGATGATGATGATGATGATGAAACAACTCTATATATAAAAAATGGAAGGTTTAAATCAATTGGGCAAGATTAAGCCACTAGAGGGTTTAAAAACTCTAACGTTAAATAGGAAATATAAAATACTTCGAGCGATAAGGTGCCAGACGAAGTATGGAGCGAGGATACTGGTGGAGTTGGACAAGAATAAGGTGTTCCTGCCGGTTCGGTTCAACACGATGGATGAGGACACCATGAAGCTGCTTTCATCAAGTGAGATGGAGGTGATCCAGACAGTAGGAAACTCCTTTGAATTGATGTTTCATCCTACATCAGTGGAAACTGAAGAGACGGAGTTTTTTTTATATTCCCAACCATTTTATAATTTAAAAAATTAAATTAAGATTTATTTTTAATAAAAACCTATTTAATCATTAAAAATCAGTTGATGTTTTTTTCTTTGATTATTCACAAAGACTTTGAGACAGGGCGGTTAAAAACAGGGCTCCTTTGAATTGGTGTTATATTAGATTGTTGTTGTATTTTAGATTATTGTTTTTATTGGCCAAAGTTTTGAGATCTTTTGAAAGTTCGTTGTTTGCGGGGATATCATCGGGGGAGGGGGGCTTGGGTAATTGGGTCAGCAATTGTTGTGAAATATTTTTTTGTTAGAATCGTTGTCTGGATTGCTGAGGGCTTTTTTATGAATATATATATCATTTGGCTGTAAATCTATGCTGAAATATAGAATCAAATGTTAGTATTTTTGAAATGGATGTGTGAAAAAAGCACATTAATAGCGAATATATTATTATTAGTCATTGAGCTGAGTAATATATGGGAATTTTTGTTGTTCGAGGGATATGGTATGGAAATGATGATATAAGACTTGGATGATCACAGCGTTCAAGGTTCAGCAATTGTTGTGAATCATTTTTTGTGTGAGCGTTGATTGGGGGATATCATCGGGGAGGGGGAATTGGGTAAGTTGTGAATTTATCGGATGGGAATTAAGTCTTAGGTTTGTATAGACTATCGGACTTTTTGCTGGGCTTTTTTAGCAAGTTGAGATGCCATTACTCATATAAATATATTTTCCATAGCACAATTTCTAAGTACATTAATGGGGCGACGAATGATTATTCAAGTCCATATTGTATAAAAAATGGGCTGTTAACAAAACATGTGGCTGCTTGTCCAATCCCATGACCTTGGATGCTATATCAAATTCTTGATTTCTAAGTGTTTTAATGAGTCGCCAATTACTCTTATCTTATTTTTCCCATGCGGTGCCATGAGCAAATAAGGATTTCTATATAGTAAGTTGCTGGTCATTATTCCTTATCATAGTTTCCATATTGCCCAAAAAATGTGCCGTTTCCGGTATTGGAAGGAGATTTCTTGTATAAAAGGGCGAGTGTTTAACCAGTACTTATCAGTTTACTTTCAAGTAAAAATTTGTATGCGCCTCTCTCTATATAATGGAAGCCTTATTGCTTCACACTATTTGAATATACAGAAGAAGAACATGGAAACCTTAAGAGATATATGGTGGCCAACGCTCGATACGCTATCATCGGCAGAGAGGTATGTCCTTCAACTTCGCGACATCTGCATTGGTATTGCAATCTCAGGACTCCAAGAAAATTCCGAAGCATCAGACGAGTACTGTTTAATCGAGGTCATGTCGAGCCAAGTATTGGAGTTGATAGCCAAAACCAGAAATATTGTCGTAAGGGTGGAGACTTCTGGGAACACGGACTTGTGGGAACACATGGAAAAAGATCAGATCTTGATCAAGTGGTTAAACTTATTGAGGAGGGCACAACTAGTATGGAATCCATCGCCAGAAGTTGCTCTAAAGCTTTTATCTTTAGATATTCTAGAGAAATCTCTGAATATATCAAAGCAACATCACCTATCCTACCAAGAGATTACAAGACAACCGTACACTATTATTACGGACCTCCTGGAACGGGAAAATCAAAACGAGCCCTTGAGGAGGCCAGAGCAACTGATCTGCCAATATATCACAAACCTCGCGGAGACTGGTGGGACGGCTATAAGCAGCATGGATGCGTCATCGTGGACGACTTCTACGGGTGGCTTAAATACGATGAACCGGGCGGCTCGGGAAGCACCTCGGGCCGCGCTTTGGCAGGGGTGCCCTCTCGGCCCTCCTTTTGCCGCTGCCTCGTCAGCATCAGCAGGCCGTCCAACCAAACTCAAACGCTCTTTGATACTAAAACAAAACCGGGACCTCGCCAAGCCCTATGACCAACAGTAAAACAGGGAAAAACAACAGGCTGTTACGTTTTTTCTTCTCGTTTCTTCTTTTCACTCACTCGGGGGCTTCCGGCTGGGGGGTCTTCTTCCTCGGAACCTCGGGGAACCTTGCGTCGGAACGGCGGGCCAGGGACCTTCTTCCTTCTCTTGATGGGACCCCGATGGTTCGATGGTGTTTTTTTTTTCAAAATAAAAGGCCGCTTTTCTTTTTGGTTTGGGGCTTCGCGCCCTTTGAGTATGTTAATTGAATTTTGATTAATTTAACTCGAAATGATCTGCCACTGTTGGCTGTCTAATTCTGATTGACTTCTCTCCTAACGGAGCTTCCTCTTTTATACTACATTTGGTATCAAATATATAAAAAAAACGAAACATACATCCATGGTCGTGGCCGTCCTCCAGACCGTAACTTTACCCTAGTCACAGCCGAAGGCCAAGCCCACGATCACAAATTCTGCAAGTCCGCAGGTTCTGCACCATGAGAACATTTCGCTTCTCATAGTGGACGCGGTGCAGGTCTCATCATCCGCATGATGATGACGTTTCATTTTCATACAGACGACGAGGTTCGGCTTGCTTCATATGCATACAATGTTGCATGTGAATGACGCAAATCATGGGCAACAGATATGCAAGCTTTGCATTTCCTGTACGGGTTTGGAATGCATAATATGTTGCGCGCGAATGATGCCAATCATGGGTATTGGCTTCTGATGATTCAGGGTATTTTATGTTACTGGGTTTCGGGATTCCATTATCATTCTATTGCGATGTATGCGCAAATGGTTTTAGGTTGGGTTTTGGGGATTTTGCGTGTAGCATATTTTATATATGTTTAAGGTTGGGGGTTTTGGGGATTTTGCGTGTAGCATATTTTATATGTTTTAACTTTGGGAATTTTGGAGATTTTGCGTGTGGCATATTGTATATATGTTTATGGTTGGGGGTTTGGGGGATTTTGCGTGTAGCATATTTTATATGTTTTAACGTTGGGAATTTTGGAGATTTTGCGTGTAGCATATTGTATATATGTTTAAGGTTGGGGGTTTTGGAGATTTTGCGTGTTTTTGCCCGAAACCTGACAAGAGAGAACAACTCCGAACCCGACAGAACCCATCCGTACACGAACAGAGGGGGTGCGAAAAACAACAAGGAACACGATCCCCACAATAAGCGACCAAACGCACGCAAAAAAGACACTCACACCAGCCGCAGCAACAAAACGGCAGACCGAGCGAGAAGCGCCACAGAACAAATAACAACGACACCGCCCGAGAAGAGAGAGAGAGAGAGAGAGAGAGAGAGAGGAAAAAAAGAAAAACAATTAAACACCACGAATACAACGCGCAGCTGGAACGGAAAGAAAAGAAGAATCACAATTCCAAACAAAAAAAATTAGAGATCGATTAAAGTCACAAACAATATCACACTATTTAACCGAAAAATTTCTAACAGTCATCGGTTACACAATGTAAATAAATAAAATATAATAATGAATAACTAATAAGCAAGATCAGGAATATTAACTTAAAGCTAGAACCAAAACAGTGCTACTATAATTGATACAAGATTTCCAATTATAACAATAAAAATAAATAAATAAATAAATAACAAATATTGAACACTTCCGAGAGAAGAGAAAAACATTTTTTTTTTCTTTTTTATGTTGTCTTCCTACTATGCCGGTCTCCCCGCCAGTTAAGCGCTTACGAGTTTAAGTCAGGCTTCCTCGATTCCTGTCCGCAGCGCCACTGTAACGGCAGTTTTCCTTTTGAAATGTAAATACACATACGAACACTCGTATGTGTATTTACATTATCGAGAATTCGATTTCCTTCGCAGCCAGTGGTGAGATACGCTATTGCGTCCTGTCGATCGTTTTAGCGACCGATGTGTTTGCTGCAAAAAGGAAAGGAAAGAATATCTCCTGCTTGTGTGCCGCAGAATTCGACAGGGGATATGGGCGCCGATCATTTGATTTTATATCGGTTGCTTGGCGTTGCAACCGAATTGCTTTTTAGGCACGTGATGCGTTTCGTGCGATCATGCCCTTGGGGAACAGTGAGAAAGAAATCATACAAGACCGGTGGGTCTTGAGTGCGGTGGTAAATTCAGATCCCGACTTTGGCGTCTGATGATCTGTGCTTTGGTCGGTGTGTGTATGTTTGTGCCATCTTGTACTGTGCGTGGGTGTGTGTGTGTATGTTTGTTGCGTCTTGTACTGTGCATGCGTGTGTGTGGGGTATGTTAGCAGTATACCCTATGGGATGGATCCAGGAATCCTCTATTATAGAGGGGAATGTTGTTGGGAAGGGTGCTTTCTTCAGTTTTGTACTGAAGAAGAAATTGTGGTGGTTTGATCCGAAGAGATCCAGAGAGAGAAAGGTCAAGAACGCAAGACTCTCGTACAAGTAGGTTCTCGCTGTTCTGAATGCTTTCGGGGTACTTACTCGTCGATAGGGACAATGGAGGCGCATTTTTATATGTGAGAGTTTGGGTGATGGCCACCGTCAGACCTTCTAGAGTGGTTGGTGTATCTTCTGAGGAGTTTTCTTTCGAAAACTCCAAGACTATCCATTTGGAGGGAAGATATGCAGGACTATATGGGAAAGGCGTATGATATTCTAGATCGGATTAGCTGCTTATAGCAGAGAAGCGTAACTTAACTTTGTTGCTCCACTTCAAGATGTTGTGCAGTTGCTTAGACCGACCTTTGAAAAATGTGGGTCACATGTTTGATGAAATTAATTTTTGGGATATAGATGATCTCAAGATATTTCATCCTGTCCTGTGGCCTAATCTTAGTACCTCCTATTTGTATTCGAATATTCTGTGAATATAGAGAAGTAGGTTGGGAGTGTTTACTACTCAGAATGATAGCTACTGCTTTGGATGGGTTAAGTCGGAGTTTCCATCGACTGTAATACTGATAGAGTTCGTCTAGGTGACGATTGAGTCGACTTGTTGCCAGTTTAGGGCTATTGGATGACGTGTATACTAGGAAGTCATCCGCATAGCATATCCGGTTTACTCTCCCGTCCACAGAGCGAGGAATATCTGAGGTGTAGATATTAAATAAGATGGGGCCTATAATGGATCCCTGTGGTACGCCTGCAGCGGCGTTGAACTGATCTCGAATCCAAAATGCGCCGTCCTTTTATACTTTGGATCTCCAGAGCTTTGCCTCAAAAATGGGTATACAAATTCCGGGAAACACAAATAAGATTTTGTGTGTGCTTCAGCCGGAGTGAAATTCTGGGAAGTGAAACAAATTTGTTCAAAAAAATTTCCGGAAGGTAAGATCATGAAATGCATTTGGAGTTAGGTATTTCGTGATGTTAAGATTGTTGCAATTTTTACGTTGCAAACAATTAAAATATGAAATTGTTGCAGAAAACAAAAAGGGTATTCACGGCGTTTCTTTTTGTTTTGATTGGTGGTTGTTTCTCGTGTCGGTATCCAGCAGAAGCCGAATAAAAAGAAAGTGCAGTACAAATTTAACGTATGTTAATTATGTAACCGGATTAATGGGAATTGAATCAATGTGCGACAAATAGATTTTTGGTTTAATTTATGGCGCATGTGATTCACTTAGAGAATATGATTGGGGTTTTGGTTTGCGTAATTTCCCGGAAGGCACAACGATGAAATGCATTTGAAGATACGCATTTCATGATGTTGTCCTTCGGGGGAATTGTTTAACGCACAGGATGAACATAAGGTTCGTACCGCAGCGCGTTTTTTGGGGAAAAACTACTTTATTTAAGGCTTAATGGGAATTGGTGAGAGTAGTGATATAGGATCACTACAGATGCTAGGGCTTGCAGAGCGCTTCATCCTTTAGGTGGAAGGTTTTGCGTGTACCGTAATTAATGGTGGAGACTGGCTCCAAAGAGGTAGATATTAAGGATTGGGGCATTTTGCGTGTAACACCTTCCTCTTTTACATCTCCTAGTCATTTTTTAAAGCCTTAACGCACGATTCACCAAACCAAATGTCTAGAAAAAGAATACATTGAGCAGATTTCTAGATGTTATGTTTGATGGGCTATATGTGAACCTAAGCACATCTTTTGAATGCAAAATAATTATTGACTTGAAAACGATGGGTTATAAAATATTAAGGTGTGGTTAATGTGGTACCAACGTGGTGTCATATAGTTTAGTTTAGTGAGAGCAGAACCCTCGTTTATTACACTTAGTACAAGCGTTTGAGAAAAAAAAAAAGAAAAAGAAATTAAAAGTAAAGAAAAAAAAAAAAAAAAAAAAAAAAAAAAAAAAAAAAAAAAAAGTTAAGGTTTGCCAAATCTCATATAAAATTCGTTGTGTCCTAATATTGTCGTATACAATTAGGTTTATGATTTGTAATGTAATATAAGGTTTCGCCGATGTAACATAAAGATGTGGCGAATATAATATAATGAAGTATGTAATATATAATTGTTCTGCCGTGGGGTATAAATGTTTTCGCCGGAGTAACAGCAAACTTGATTGTAATATATAATCTTGACGCCAGTGTAACATATAATTGTTTTGCTATTGTAATGTAAAACGGTCTGGGTGTTGATTAAATGTTGTTCTATTGTGTATATTTCATTAGGTTTGCTGTTGATTAAATGTGTTCTGTTGGGTAATTTCTTAGGGTTATGTAGGAACTTGATTTCACTGCGCCACTGTAACAGAAATGTTGTTCTGCAACAGAAAGGTTGGGAGTATATATATGTGTACAATGTTGTATCTTCGAATTATGCAGTCGCCGATGGTAAGGCGCAAAATAGGATACGGTGCGCGCGGCTGTGCCAATGTTAAACGGGAGTCGGGATGTTCAACTCAGTGCCTCCAACAAAAAGGCAAAAAGGGGCTGGGCCAATTGTTCCCGTTGAATTCGGAACAATCCTGTCGATACACCGTTGCTTCAATTTAGCGGCACCTGGGCACTGATATTCACCTCTTGCCAAGTGCGGGGTGCCGTTGCCCAACTCCAAAGGTTGCGTAAATGGCTTTTTGCACCTTCTGTGCTTCACTTAATAATAATTAATATCAATCTCATACCTGTGTCAACTAGATCGTAGCCCGATCCAGGGTCGGTTCACCTTCAACGTCGCAGAGGTAAAGGAAACACAACACCTCTTTGTATAATTATCTTTATTCAATCTCTCCAAAAATGCCTCTGGATATAACACGATTATGGGATGTCCCGGGCCGCAGGAACTCCTCTCCTGCTCTCACCTGCTTTACCTCGAAGTCTCTGCACCTTCCGAACACGACAAGATTCACACCGACTGGACCGAACTTAATAACACGAGACGAATTTAAATCAATAAATAATTATGTATTAATTTTAAACCCACGGTTGCACGACATACAAAAAGAACACATTAACCTTTTTCGCTCCGTTCTTACTATTTTTCTCTGGTACCTCTTATTACACCGTTGGTAACGGGTCACATCTGCTTCCGTCTACCGTGGCTCATTCCTCCGCTTCTGTCGGCGACCAGATCAAGACTCTTTTCCTTTTCTTCTTCTGTCCGCCTCTCTCGCTCCCATTCGAACACAATCCCGCCTCGACGACTGCTAATCCTCGAAACTATGTCGAAAACAACATCGCCGAAAACCGACTGGGTTTACACACCTGTCGCCACTCAGCCACATTCAATCCATTCGATTGTTATTTATTTTGGGTATTGTGTTTTTTTACACATAAACTATTTTAATTATATTTTGTGTAGCGAGTCTGTGTTTCGTCGAAACAAGGGCGACCGACGGTTTACTCACGTAACAGTGGGTATGTTGTATATTTAGACTTTAGTGGTAAGGTGCCTCCGGGGCACAGGTTCACCGCTATACCCAGTCGCTGCTTCCGTTCCAATAAAAGTAAAACTCCGTGTTGCTCCTTTTATTTTTTTTATTTATTGTTAGATGTTAATACAAACTACAGCTTACATATTTAATTTAATCTGAATATATTTTACATAACTGGTGACTTACAATATTTGAGAGTCCAATAACTTGTATAATTACTCACTATTGAAATATATTCGAGAATCCAATAACTTGTATCCTTATTCACTATTGAAATATATTCGAGAATCCAATAACTTGTATACTTATTCACTATTGATATATATTCGAGAATCCAATAAGTTGTACAATTATTCACTATTGAAACTAAGTTGCAAATGTTCACTTATTTAATCTAATCCGTTTATACTTTACATGAAGGAGGACCCTTTTAAACCTACGTACACCAGCGGATGCTTCGACTCGACTGACTTATTTAACGTGGAGGTCCGACTTACCTCCACAGAATCTGTAACGCGATTAAAGGTATCGACTGAAGCGACAGAACACCAACATTTTCATCCATCGCCCCGATGTCCATATAAGGGATGATCTGAGAAGATGATCACCGAAAGGATGTGCACACACACAGATGCGATTACTTCGCACTCTCATGCTGTGCATGAGCAAGCGAACCGTGAATATATTAATTTCATAAGGGGAACAGTAGCTGGCATGATTGCAGCTGGTGCCATTATCTCGACATAGAGATTTTGTTGCTTACACGATCAGCGACTGCGTAAAGCATTTATGCTGATCGTGCACATCTTGGCGGCATCTCCACGTAGTGGAATATTCTATGGTAATTTTACATTTATGAGAACTCGAATTCTTTGGGCGGTTAGCCGTATGCCTTAATGTATTTGTCGGTCAGATGACCGATCGATGTAGGCATGTATGCAAAAGGAAAAGATAAAACATTTCCTGCACGTGTGCGGCTGACTCGCAAGGGTATATCTTGGTGATATGGTTCGGACAATGTTGGTTGCTTGGTGTATGTCGCATGTTATTCTTTCCTGGTAGGAAATCCGATGATGCAACATACACCCGACGAACTACTTTCTAGCACATGATGCCCGCGAGGAAAATGTCTCTTGTGGTTCGTGCTATTGAATTAGCGAAAATATTGTTTAGGAGACACTTTAGGTGGGTGAAACAAAGGTAAGTACATGCTTAATTGCTAGGTAAGCAATCAGTACTTGTTTTATCGGTTTTCGGCCGCTCTAGGTGGAAGTTTTTAAATGGTTAATGGGAAGATGAGTAGTGGCGTTCAAAGGAACCGCCGCAAGGATGTGGGAATAGTACTGCTTTGGAATTGCTACAGGTTAAATAAACAAAACAAAAAAACATTATAGCTTATTTTGATACTGTAAGTTTGTTTTTCGAAAAGAGGAACTTGTGTAACCCCGTATCTACGAACAAAGTATACGGTTTGAATATGCCGACCTTATAATAATGTTTACTAACTTTTTGTTAACTTTTCCATTGTTTCAGTCATAATGTTTCAAATAATCATTGCGTTATTGAATCGCTACCCTACAACTACTGAATCTAAAATTTACCTTTCAGTAATTTTTATTGTATCTACTTCTTGGTGCCAAAGAATTCTTTACTCCAGTTCAGCATTTTTTATATCAAAAAAGACATTAAAAAATAGATCCTCGCTAGGCATAAGTAGAAATGTAAAATTATTTTTGGTAAAACTATAAGTTAAATTTGAATATAAATTTATTTTTAAAATGTGAACTTATTTGTTTCATCCTCACATCAATGTATTTATTAATTATTATTGAATATTAAGTAAAATAAAAAATTAATTATATAAATGTTCAAATCAAATTGATAATAATCTTCTGGTTTGATATTCGTTATTTTCAAAGTAACCAAACTACAGTAATAGTAATAAAGGTTATAAATTTGTTTGCTAAAAATGTTTTGTTGCTTTTTTCTCAGAATATAGGTAATAATGGTAAAAACAATGTAAAAATTTAAATATAAATTCGTAAAATGCCAAACAACATATATTGTTATTGTATTGTTACGGTTGTAATATAACGTAATAGTTGGTTAAAATCATTAATAATAACAAATAGCGATTTGAATATGATATATTGAATCAATCAGCTAATAATTAGTAATTTTTTTTCGACAATCTATGTATTATTTTTAAAATACAAACCTAAAAAATTGATATGTTTATGTTCTTATGCAAGAATAATGTGAAGCGTATACTTCGCAATATATTAATGTATTAATTGTTTTTATTTAAATAATAGTCTCTTTAAGACGAGCACATTATAAAAAAACGTCTTTTCAAAACTTTGCTTCGAGTCCATCGATGCTCTATTGTTTATCTTATACTATTATCAATCACAAATAATTTTTTATTTTTCCATATTACGTCCATTCAAACTGTGTAAACTCTAATTTTGTTAATTTAATTTGACTGACTTAACTCACAGGGCATCAGGACATATATAATTTATTATATATTTTGTATATCTAGTCTAGTCACAGCTACACATTTTTCATTTCCAGTATAACAGATGAATTTATAACTATAGTTGTATTTTCTAGTATAACCCTTTATAAATATATATACTTTGTATAAACATAGTTTTTAGTATAAACACTTTATATAAACATGTATATGTATGATAATAAATAATGATATGTTTACATAACAAACAGGAAAACATTCTTAACAAAGGAAATAAATTTACTCAATGAATGTGATTTTTAAGTTTACATCTTTAATATATAGTAAAAATAAGTTTTGGTTAATATGAATATAAATACTACGAAACTATAAGAAACCTTTTTTATACATGAAGTTAATTATGTTTTGTAAATACAAGTATGATTTTACTACAAAATTTGTTTGCATTTTATTTATCACTGTATTTAAATAATTGTTTTTCAATCGTATTAGTTCCTACTCTGGAGTGTGGGACAGAATTCGGTTTCTAAACCAGATAAAAAGGTAAGTCATCAGACTACATTTATAAACCTTGGACTACATTGTCAGCTAAGAAGGTAAGTAGTTATGCCAAATTGATGAACATTGACAAACAGACATTTTAGCAGTCAGGAGATTTATCTGTGCATAGTTTACATTCACTTAGCAATTGTATTTAACATAGACAATTAAAAAAACAAATGTTCTAGAAGGTTGGTGTTTGAAAGATGCGACCGAGTTTGGGATGTTCAAATGAACAAGTTGTTCTTCTAAAAACATTTAAGATCTACCACGAAATATGGTTCGATCATCCAGTGTCAAAATTAAATGACTCAAGCTCTATGTCAACCATGATCATGGTTTGAATAAATAAATTCGATTGACTTCCTCTTTGAGATTGGAGGAATTTTCGAGTGAACGCTGTCGTACGGGCTGGCTCTATCGAATTAACCATTGTAGTAGGGTCGGTGACTAGCAGAGTTTTGGCGTTTCTAACACATGCACACCCAGTACACAAGCAAATAGTTGAAGAACCACGCCGAAAGAAGATCGAATAAGCAGAGCATCAGAGCCATATATCGTAGCAAAAGTATAACAATTCCATATCAGTAGTGTATTTGAAAATAACGATCGAATTCGTACACGCGGCAGTGGTCTCATGTGTTGAGCATTGGTCAGTCTTTTAGTGATCCTAACCGCCATAGGGTTGGTTCGATTAGCAGGTTCCTCGCTATCGTCGCAAATTCCATATTTTACGCGTAAATATGTCCATCGATATTTTGAATCAGCCAAACTCACTATTCTACCCCTAACCGAAATTCAAGTTCACTCGTCAGTCGAATTGACACGCATTCGTTACCCAGGACACGTCTTGTAAATAAGATCATGTTTTAAGCGTGGTGTCATCTTCTTTACCTCAGCTGATTTGGCTTTAAAGAAATATTAGAACCCAAAAATTTGAACATCATTTGGATGAAAATTGTACCAAGTGGATCCGTCAAATTGTTCTGTTATGTTTATCTTTGCCCGAATGACGATCGCCAGCGGCACTTTTCTCTCACGCACAGTCGACTGGATACAAATCAACCAATCAGCTGCAGAAATTGTCGTTTTTGTCGACTTTAATCTACACAATTCCAACAGAACAGACCGACCTATTACCTGCTCCAACGGTTCTACCAGACCCATCAGCCAATCCACACAAGATGGTCAAGACTTTCGAGTATTTCATGGTGCCTATGGCTTAATGGATTCAATTACACCAGGTGGGTAAGACATTGAGACTTCAGTTGCCTTGTATTCCAAATGGTCCAAAAACGAACAGTTCTTTGATATACTTTTGCATTTACCCTGTTAAATGTCTGCTAGTTAAGAAAATTTAATATTATATCGATTTCGCTCTTAGAGTGAAGTGAATCAGTTTTATTTTTCAGTTTTTATGAATTTTATATAATGCCGAGTGATCTTTCTGTCCTACCATTTTTATCGTGACTACGTCACTGGGGGAGAGTACTGTGGCGTTTCCCACAAAGTATTTTGCCACACACGTGTATGGCATGTTCACCCTTGTTCTATCCGCGGACCATCGGCCGATGGCTCGAACGACAGGCACAGCATACCACACCACTGGCTACCGAAGGGAATCGAGTGCTGCATAATGTAAACACACACGACAGATCGACCCTTCGAAGACGCCAGCGATGTGTGCACGATCGGCGTGATGCTATACGCAGTAGTCGATCGTATAAACATCCTAATTCCTGGCAATATGCCCAGCTGCAAAGCATTGCTTATGTTGTTTTCCCCCTAGTGAATTGTTCGATCCTCGGTTCGCAGACTCATGGACACACATCACGAGCGACCGAAGTGGTCGTTGTGTGTGTGTTTCGCGCCCTTTGCTGGGACCAATGTATGGAAGATCTTCCCCTATTGGTCACCGGTGCTATGGATGAAAATTGATAATTTTTCTCTTCGAAAGGAGTAGTGAGTCTTTAGATAGATTCCGTGTAGGCAACCCGTGCCCTCCACGTAAAACAGTAAATAAATAGCAGTCGGAAATTAAACATAATTAAATTCGGGTCAACTTCACCTCCATACGCGACGCGCGTGAGTCGGTTCCAAAATAAACAATCAAAGTGGATGCAGTTTTCATTACGTTTTAAATTCACATTAATTATGGGGTTTTCCAATAGGGACTTGACAACTTTGAATTTAATTTGTGAACGAACCCGTTCACTAAGCATCGAACTGTCACTTTCAATTTTCAGTAAACTCAACTTTTTTATCATAGTTAAGTACACGAACGAACGTCTGCAAATTATAAAAATTTACTACCGAAAACAAGTTGTCAAGTCCCTATTGGAAAATCCTAGAGTTATACAATAGGGTTATACAATAGGGACTTGACAACTTTGAATTTAATTTGTGAACGCACACTTTCACTAATCATCGAACTGTCATTGTCAATTTATTCAGTAAACTCAACATTTTCATTATGGTTAAGTACACGAACGAATAATGTCTACAAATTATAAAAATTTACTACCGAAAAAAAGTTGTCAAGTCCCTTTTGGAGAACCCATTATTTATGTTCATAGACTAAACAATCAAAGTGGTTGCAGTTTTCATTACGTTTTAAATTCCTATTAACTATTTATGTTCACAGACTAAACGATCAAAGTGAATTCAATTTTCCTTACGCCTTAAATTTATGGCGATTACCTTATTTTTATAGACTAAGTAATTAACCTGAAAAGACTAAATAAATAACTTCGTTTATCAAGAGGAAAGCCCACGTTCAGGTACATTTGTTGTTCCAAATCTAGTGTGCAAATAAATAGTAAAATGAAGACCCGAATTTTATTTCCCTTCCCTTGCGTGAAATAGGACGGACAGCTACTGAGAAAAGAGAGTAGACTTCAGCACGTCCAAGGGGTAGTAAGCCCAGTGATCAACTGTCGATTCCGTGCCAATATTTCCGTGGGAGTGGTTGTGAACCTGTGCCCGTGACGGCACCACAACAACCATAACAACCATAAAAACATAAAACCCCCACAGGTGCAAAATGGGAAGCTGCAGTTAAATCAGTCTGATACCACCTACAATGGACAATTGCCGATATTCTACTCACATATGAAGACTTCACAACCTTCTTATGTCGGGTTGAGGCACTTCTCAACTCACGTCCTCTCAACTCATTATCAGACGACCCTGAAGACATCAGTGCTAACTCAAGGTCACTTCATTCGAGGTGCGGCTATCAATACCGTACTTGAACCAAGTCTCACCTCAGTACCATCGTCTCGGCTCTCTCAGTTGCAACGCATTCAAGAGCGTTTTCAACATTTCTGGGAACGATGGTGCTCAGAATATCTGCAAGCTCATCAATCAACATCAAAGTGGTAAAAGGTTCAAAACGACATCCACATCGGATCCGTGCTACAGCTCACTGATGAGAAGTACCCACCTGCAAAGTGGCCACTGGCCAGAGTAATTCAGCTCCACCGCGGTCGTGACGGACTTACAAGAGTACACTGCAACAAACAAGACTGCCACTTTAACCTTCACATGACCTGTGTTATGGTCATATTATATAACAATTGAGATTTTAAGTATTGTTAAATAAATGGTGACAATTAATATTATAGATATTGTGAACCGACTTATGTAACGTCGTCGGACCGTTTCTCGGTCGACTGCTCTGCTGTTCTAGTTGCAGTGGGTTGTTTTCCTGATACCCCGGTTTAATCCCCCTTTTCTTTTGGAGAACATGGGGTTCGCGGTTGGACGCGGCGAATGTTATTATTATTGTTCGTTCGTTGGATATCACTCGCGTTCACTAATTGTTCACGTTCACTAATTATTCGCGGCCACTAAATTTTCGTCGCGTTCGTTTCTTGACAACGGCCATTCATTTCCAACTGAAAACTTTTCGTCAAAGTTTTCTGACGTTCGTAATAATTTTTTCACGCCAATTTTTTTTTTAATATTGCCAAGTAGTTTATGTAAATTTACTACTTGGCATATTTATAATATTAGAGAAGGAGGTTTGTGGGTGAGACTGTGGGTGTGAGACCCATAACAACTATCTCAAAACTTGTGCTCCTACCAGTCCCAAGTACTGAGACGGAGACCACACCGGCTCACTCCTCACCACTCAAATAACTTCTCCAATGGATTGCAGAAGGCTGGAAGAATATTCAAAACTCTTCACTGGAATAACGAAAATGACAACTACTCGCCAATAGGTGGCACGACCTTCAATCACCTAGCTACACATCATATTAAACTCGCGTCTATATAGAGGCCATCTTGTTTACCGAGGATCAATAATTGTGTTTAAAACTTCGTGATACGGACGTGGAATTCGGCTCTCTATGTTAATCGTTGTCGGTCGCAGTGAATTTATCATTGAATTAGTGAAAGACAATCTCAATATGCTCATTGGGCTTTTTATTGATTTGTATTGTGTTTATCTCAGTTATTGTGTATATTCAATAAATAAAATCTACAAATTCAGTTCACTTCGTTTTCATTCACGTTAATCAACCACGTCAGACAAGCACCCAGTACAAACATCCGCTCAAACCGCATGCACAATTAAAACAGTGTGATATCACTCGTCTTCAGCACAAGCAACATAACTCATCTTGACCACAAGTAAACTTCTGACTGCCTCACCATCATCGATAGATTCTCGCGATGGCCCGTGGCGGTGCCCTTGTCCAACATCTAAACAACCACAGTGGCCAAGGCATACATGGACCACTGGGTCAGCAAATACGAACCCCAATTTTACATCACGCCAGGCAAATGGGTTACAATTCGAGACGGAGCTATTTACAGAGCTCGTCAAATGCATCCGCGCACAAATGATACACACAACACCGTCACATTTGTAGTCCAACGGAATGGTGGAGCGATTCCACCGAACTTTCAAATCCACTCTAAGGTGCTGTCCACACTCTTGGCTGTATAGCCTGCCCACAGTCCTGCTGGGCCTCGGGACAGTGTCCAACGAGGAACTCGAAGCCTACCTAGCAGAAATGGTCTATGGCACAACCATTCGGATCCCCGGAGAATTCGTCGCCTCGGAGTCGGTACAGGCAAACAAGGCCACCTTCGTCGCGAGCTGGCGCCGGTTTTTCAAAGCCATCCAGGTTGTGGCGGCTCCGCACAAACCACAACCTTCACGCAGTTCTCGCAAGCAAAGACTCACACCGAGAGTAGCTTTCGACTAATTAAGTCAAGCGCACTCTTGGTCACCCCCACACAAAAGGGAAGTCACGAATGAATTGGCGTGGAGTCAACGTGGCAGTACGTGGGTCTCGCTCACACGTAGAACGGGAACCGACGCCGGATTTTTCCCGCCAATTAAGTGTGACACACACCACATGTGAGGATAGTTGACAGGAATACAACTCCACTTCGAAATTAGCCGCGACCGGATGTGCCCCCTCACCATAAGTAGCAGGTACAACCTATTTGGACTTCACCAGACATCAACCGCCGCCAGCCTACGGAATCCATACTGCCATTCAGAGAGCCCCGATGTCTCCTCAGTGAATTGTTCCAGGCGAGTGGCAATTACTCGCTCAAGCAGTTTTCTTGTTGTGTCCAACATGCACAACGTGCGACAAGACGACGGCGCTTCTGGATTCTTGACTCCTTTGGGTATAAGCACAAGCCGCTGTTTTTCTCATCGTTTAGGAAATTGTCCTGTTTTAAGGCAGTTTGTGAAGAGACTGCTGAAGACTTTCGGCTTTTATGTTAAAGCAGTCTTCACTACAGCGTTAGGATACCATTCAGTCCCGGGGTCTTTTTTCTTACAACCCTTGCAGCCAAGAGCACTTCTTCGGTGGTCACGGGAGGTATCTCTCCTTCAGTGATATTCCACTCCTCTTGCACTCCCACCACCTCATCGCCCTGTGTGAAGAGGACAGCAGCGATTCTGGCCATGTCAGTTTTACTTGTTTGCATTTGACTACTGTTGTTCTGTAGTCTTTTCATGACTATCCTGTAAGCGCTGCCTCATGGGTTGTTATTTAATTCATCCCTTAGGGAGCAGAACGCGTCATGTTTACTTTTGCGGCTTACATTCCTCAACTCATCCGTTTGTTGACGAATTCCGCATGCAACTGCGGTTAGGTGTTATTGTTTGTTGGTCTTTGTTGCAAGCTTCGTAACCTGTAGCACTCCGATCGCACATAGGCGATTTCTGAGTTACACTAATACACTGGTTTGATAGCCCCTGCTGGATGTCTTTGTCGTGGCATAGAAGCATCACATGCGGTAGTTAGCCACTTCATGACTTTTCTAACCTGGCTGTTCGCATCGGCCTCTGCGTCAAACTGTACGATTTGGTCTTCCAGTATATAATCAAGCAGTTCCGTATCGAGGTCCATCTCTTTCCACCCACTTTTTTGGGCTTTCTTCGCCAATTTGCCAGTGATGAATCCCCTGTGTGGTAATATTTCGTACATCACGGCTTGCTGATCACTATGGGTGTATGTGTCCAAAACTCACCACTCCATACTTCTTGCCAACATGGAGCTGGCAAATGTGATGTCGATTTTGGACCGCCTCTCTCGTTTATGAAGGTGTCATCAACACAATTATTAAGTAACACCATTATTAAGTAACACCACATGACTGCGAAGGCTTCGAGTAGAGCCCGGTCTCTACTGTTGGTCCTTGTGCTTCCCCATTCTACTGCTCATGCGTCGAAATCTCCAGCAACTATAAGATGGTACTTATCTCTAGTTTCTTGTGATATCCTGTCCAAAAAGCATTTGAAATATTCTGTTTCTCCACATTGGCGAAGCGTAACAACAGTAGAAATGAATTCCTCTGATCTTAGCATAGGCAATTCCTTCCAGCCGTTGGACACTTTTGCATTCCATGGGTACATTTCCAGTTGTCCAGGTGGCCGCTGTTCCGCTGCTGTCTTCCTCCCATGTAATAGTACTAGTGCCAGGCATCCTGTACTGCTCATTGATGAGTACCACGTCGACACCATATTCCCTAACCGTTTGGGAAAGGAGATCTTGTGCGGCTCCACATTGATTTGAATGCACTTAAACCTGTCCATTTTTATTGAGAAGATTGAACATTGCGTTTTTAAATGCTCGGCATTTGTAACTCCCTGTTGAGTGGTGGTTACCGCCTTCGCATCCTGATTCGCAGAACATCCATTTGGATTGAGCTTCACAACCCATATCTTTGCGGCGTTAATCGCCGTTCTTGAAGCGTTGAAACCGCTCTCGGCACGTTCTTTCACTAATGCGGCCTCACCATAGATATTTGAGAGCATTCGATGAGCCTCAGCCGCAGATTTCTTCATATTAAAGCAGAAAATTAAAACATCCCACAAATTACGAGAATTTGGCTCGTAAGCTGACATGTTTAATCGAGAATAACTTTATGATGCAGACACAAATCGACTAGTATTTCGATGGCACTATGTTTGCAAATACCTAAGCTTATTGTATGACGTCTATGATCTATTTATTTCAACTACCACTTACCGCTACAGCCATCTATTGCAAAACGGCAAAGTTGTACATATATATTGTATATATATATATATATATATATAGATATATATATATATATATATATATATATATATATATATATATATATATATATATAGATATATAGGTTGGCGCAAAATTAATCATCCAATTTTGTTTTTGAATTACTTTTTTACTAAACAAAAAAAATGATTTTGAGTGAGGGAAATCTTTATTCCGACCTTTACAACTTTTTCTGTTAAGTGGAAAAGGTGATATCCGTTAAATGGCTGCCGTCAGTGTTGACACAAATTTGTACCCGTATTATCGCGTTTTCCATGCCTTTCCGCAAGATTTCCGGCGATAGTTGTTCGCAATCCTGTCGAACATTGTTCTTAAGGGTTGCCAGTGTCTGAGGCTTGTTGGCATAAACCCGCGACTTCAAGTAGTCCAAAAAAGAAGTCTCGACTGGTTAATTCGGGGGATCTTGTGGGCCGTGACAAATCGCCAAAACGGGAGATTACGTGACCGGGAAACGCTTCCTTTACAATATCCATTGTGGCTCGTTGTGTGTGTGTGCCTCGCTCATCCAATTCCGGCAGTAAGAAGTCGGTTATCATGGCCCTGTAGCGTTCGCCAGTAACAGTGACCGTATTGCCGATGGCGCCCCCCAAAAAATAGGGCCCAATCACTCCTCCCACGTGAACGCCGCACCACACAGTGGCTTTGGGTGGATGTAATGGCTCTTCATGCGTATTTTCGGTGCCCAGATATGAAGATTTTGCTTATTGACGTAACCGCTTCAGTTGAAATGCGCCTCGTCGCTCACGATGATTTTCGCCACAAAATTGTCCTCTTCGTTGTTGAGATGGCGATGGAAGGACGTCCATATCCTGGGAGTGCCAAACTGGATGATATCGGCTCGAAATCGGGACCGGTGGAGAGATTTGCTAAATAAGTCCAAGTCCGGATCCCGGTTGTAGTGCCGATGATGATGATGATAATGATGATGATGATGGACATCAAAGTAGAAAAACTTATTAACAACATTCAACAGTCGGTGTGGCAGGACACATACATAAAGCACACTACGAATTAAGAATTTCTAGAATAATGTCAGAAACAAGAAAAGCAAGGAAAAATGGCAGCAATCCCGAGTTCAGCAAGATAAAACATTACGAAAGCTTACAGATGACTCTAGTCCCGAGTGTTCACTCTAGAAAACCACCAAAAATTTAAAATGGCCAATAATGCAAACACCACAAAAAATTGATGGCAACTGGACTAAAAACGATTCGCGGACACCTTGAAAAAATATTCCAGCCTAATTTCGAAAGCTACTACGAATGACTACCACACGTATCGTTCGCACGACATTTCAAACGAATAACGATCCAAATCAGTCAATTTCACGGGGTTCTCAAGAATTGGGAATCGCCCAGACCACTTTATTGCGAATTTTGCGTAAGGATCTTGGTTTACACTCATATAAAATCAAGCTGATTAAATAATTGAAGCCGATGGACCATTTGAAGCGACGTACGTTCTCCGATTGGGCTCTGAAAAAGATGCTCCAAGATGATGAATTTCGTCGCAAAATCATCTTCAGTGACGAAGCTCATTTTTGGTTCAATGGGTTCGTCAATAAGCAAAACATGCATTATTGGTCGAGTGAAAATCCACATGTGCTTCATGAATCACCACTTCATCCACAAAAAATAACTGTTTGGTGCGGTTTGCATGCCGGCGGCGTCATTGGGTCATATTTTTTCGTCGACGGTAACGATCGTCACGTTATTGTGAATGGCCATCGTTATCGCGCCATGATTACCGATTATTTTTTGCCCGTATTGGAAGATATGGACTTGGGCGACATGTGGTTTCAACAGGACGGTGCCACAAGCCACACAGCACACAATACAATCGATTAATTGAAGAGTAAGTTTGATGAGCGTGTTATCTCAAGACATGAGATTGGGCGCGTCGTTCGTGCGATTTAACGCCTCTAGACTATTTTCTTTGGGGCTATGTCAAGTCATTGGTTTATGCCAACAAACCGACGACGTTGGAAGAGCTCAGAGCCAATATTGAACGCGAAATAGCGACCGTTTTGGTCGAAATGTGTGGCCGAGTCGTCGAAAATTGGGTCCAATGAATCGACCGCTGCAAACGTGCCCGCGGGAGCCATATGAACGAAGTCGAGTTCCATTCATAAATGTTTTGATCGTACTTCAAGCCGATAATAAACTTTTTGAAATATCTCAAATGGTTTGCGTTTGATTTATAAAAAAAAGTTCTCAAGTCCCTATTGGAAAACCCAATATAAATAGCTTTCCGTTGAAAACGAAATCGACTTAGGACGTGGAAAACACCATGCGTATACCGTATTAATTTACAATTATTAAAAACAAAAAACAAAACTGGCAGTTTACTAATATTATTGTTAAAAACATAATAAAGAAAAAAGTGTATTCCTAATATTTAAGACAAAATAATCAGTAAGATCAACCAACAAATGTAAACCCAGCAGAAGGTCTAATGTTTTTCCTATTGAAACTGTTCTACAGTGTCATTGTGCCGGCTTTGCTAAACAACATATGATTTACAGTGTCGATTCTGTCCGGAGTTGTTGGAAGACTACAAGTTATTGAAACTCGTTGCTTTAGAGAAGTGTGAATAGCAATAGAATACTAAATTTCGCTCCATAAAGATTTATTATTTATCGAAATGATTGTCGACGATAAACAATCATGTGCGGGAATTGCGACAGTGTGCCTTAATAATTCATTAGCCCCTCGTGTACATTCAAAAACACCAAGCCGGAAAAAAAGAGTAGATCAAACTATTTCTCGCAATGGTGCAATGCCTTTGATATAGAGTAAGTACTGACTGGTTGAATATTACTTGTTGGATTATGAAAATAAGTTCTTATTCTAGATACATGCAGCCAATTAGTTGCAATAAAATGGAAGATAGCTTTGAACAACCCGAAATACACAATTTAATGATTTGGTATACCTGAGTAAGTGTTTTATTAGCATTATTCACAAATATTTTATTCCACAGTTTTTGTTTTTGTGTATGCCTTACTAGGTCGCTTCTCTGAGTAATACTCTTCTCCATACTTTATTATTGTAAACAATTTCTGAACATTGTTTACAGTCTCGGCTTACGGACAGTAGAAGACTTGGAGGAGCCACCATGGCTCATTATATATGATGTAGTTCGTACATTTTTCTGTCGTTCTCCTTTGATTTGTAGGGAAACAATTTTATTTTCTTGAAGTGCCCTCGCATTACTTCTTACGTAACCTTGTATAATACATCTTCCAGTAAACTTTACATGTAATCGCAGGTGGTGCAGTGGCGATTGGTATTTCCATTTTTTTTTCCGCAGATGTCCATATATCGGTTATAAGATTCAAAGATGTCCCGTGGACCGTCTGCCATGGAAGTCGTATTGACGATCATTTAGAAGTCCGTTGCACTCCAAATACTGAATTAAGTCGGCATTGATGACCTTTTCCATCATCCTAGACAGCATAGACAGTAATGCTATGGGCCGGTAATTTTGTGGGAGACACTTTTTTTTTCCCGTCTTTGGGATTAGCTGAACTCGAGCGATTTTTCAGCAGGTAGGAAATGTCCTCCGTGCATAAGATAACCGGAAGAGAATGGCAGGAACCGGCAATCGTTCTGGAACACAGTTCTTAAGGACTATTGGTGGTACTTTCTCCGGGCCGGTTGCCTTCGTACAGTTCAGTCCATGTAGAATGCGTTGAATAGTACGCGGGTGGAATCTCATATCCCGCATCGAAGCTGTACCGGCGCCATCACAGGTGGTTCCAAACATCGAGGTTTAAATTCGGAGAAAATAAATTCGCGAACACAGTTTTATCTTTTGGATTTGTGACTAGTGGCCTGCCGCCCGTCACTAACGGGCACGAAGTTATTATTGACAGTCCTTGTCATTGACCAGAAGCGACGCGAACCAGTTGGGCGTTCAAGGACTTTATTGGTAACTCTGTCGTTGTAATTTTCTTACCGGTATCAATCACCTGATTGCACGCGTTTCTAACTCTAACAAGATTCGTTCTGTCAGCCTCGGTGCGATTGGAGTGGCAATGTTTAAAAGCTCTACTTTTTACTATACTTTTGCTGCTTTATCAGATGAACTTCATTTGGTGGAATGCGGTATGTAGATCTCCATCCCTAGAAGAAAAACCTCTGTGACCGACTCCGCGTATGCGTTAACATCGGAGTATCCAAAGCACACCCCCGACCACGGAAAGGATGCGAATAAATCTCGCAAATCGTCCCAGTTGGCAGCCCCATACCTCCATACTTGGCGAAGCCGTTTAGATCGGTTATTCGTTTGAAAGTGAGGTTGTGCGAAGGATACGTGTGGTAGTCACTCGTAGTCGCTTTCCAAATTAGGCTGGAATATTTTTTCAAGGTGTCCTGCGAATCGTTTTTAGTCCAGCTGCCACCAATTGTTTGCGGTGTTTGCATTATTGGCCATTTCAAATTTTTGGTGATTTTTTAGAGTGAACACTCGGGACTAGAATCATCTGTAAGCTCTCGTAGGAGCTAACAGTGTCATTCTTTAGGTGCTTAATCTCATTCGCCAATTGTGGTGTTATATTATTCAGTAATGTTTTAGCTTGCTGAACTTGGGATTGCTGCCATTTTTCCTTGCTTTTCTTCTTTCTGACATTATTCTAGAAATTCTTGATTCCAAGTGTGCTTTATGTGTGTGTCCTGTCACACCGATTGTTGAATGTTGTTAATAAGTTTTTCTACTTCGATGTCTATCATCATCATCATCATTACCATCATCATCAGCATCATCATAATTATCGTCATCATCATCATCGGCACTAAAACCGGGAACCGGCCATGGTGTTATTTAGCAAGTCTCTTCACCGGTCCCGATTTCGAGCCGATGTCATCCAGTTTGGTACTCCCCGGCTCTGGGTGTCCTGGTCTACGCCATCCCTCCATCGCAGACAAGGTCTGTCGAGCTGTCTCCTTTTATACATCCTGCCATAAAGGTCTTTCCGGGCAGGCTCCTCTTCGCCCATTCGAGCTAGGTGTCCCACCTACCGGAGTCTACCGAGCTTGATTTTTCTTACAACATTAGCTTCTAGATAGATCGCGTTTAACTCTTGGATGTAGCGTCTTCGGAATCGTCGCCCCTCACATACGGGGCCAACAATTCTTAAGACCTTTCTCTCGAACGCGGCAAAGTGTTCACAGTGCCTTTTATTGGGCATGTGGCGTTTCTAACACATACACACAGAGTACACAAGCAAATAGTGATGAACACCGAACGAAAATCGAATAAGAAAATGCATCAGAGCCGTATACCATAGCGATAACATAACAATTCACATCAGTTGAATGTACTTGAGTTTAAAAATCGAATTCGTACACACGTCAGTGGCCTGGTGTGGTGCGCATTGGTTCCATTTTTTAGTGATTCTAACCGTCATAGCGTCAGTTCGAATCACACGTTCTTCATTATCGTAACAAACGCTATAGGCACCCATGTCTCGGATCCATACATGAGTACTGGTAAGAGCATGGTCTTGTGCAATAGCAGCTTGGATGTTCTGGATAAATTTCGGGATTTAAAACGCCTTGATAGGCCATAGTAGGCTTCGTTGGATTTGATCAGCCGTTCGCGTATTTCTTCTTCCATATTGTTATCAGCTGCTACTATTGACCCAAGATAGTTAAAGGATTGCACTAATTCAAATTCATGCTTCACTACCCTGATAGTTTGACCAACGTTAGGTCTTCTCTTCGCCGAAGTTGCCATCATGTACTTAGTTCTCCCCTAATTAATGTGCAGTCCCAGCTTTTTTGCCGCCTGCTCGATCTGGGTGAAGGGGTCCTGTACAGCCGAATCGGATCTACCAATAATGTCGATGTCATTTGTGTAGGCAAGTATCAGGCTGGACTTGGTGATAATAGTCCCTCTAGTTGTAATGCCAGAGTCACGGATTGCTTCCCCCAACGCCAGGTTGAAGAAGAGGCCGACCAGACTGTCCCCTTGTCGGAGCCTATTAAAGATGTTTGTCGGTTTGGACAGCAAACTTGATATTTTTACTTTACTTCACTTTGTCATGGTCAACCTACAAAGTCGTATCAATTTGTTTGGAATACCGAACTTTTCCTAGGCACTTTTGTTTTGTCTGTGGAGTCTTGAGCTCTTTGTATTTCTCCTGGCGTACCCGCGTCCTATGAGACTGCTGCATTGCCCGGTATGCAGTATTATTACGTTCAGTCCCTAGTTTGCACTCATCATCAAACTAGTCGTTCCTATCTCTACGACTACTGCCTAAGATGGAGTTGGCAGTACTAAGGACAGTATTCTTAAGGCGTATCCATTTCTCTTCTACGCCCGGCATTCTGGTCCCAGGACTTACTCTCCCTCCGTCGAGCTCTTCGAGGGCGAGTCTTAGTGCATGACCAAATGTGTTGCTCTTGTTCTTAATGCGTAAGGCAGCCGTGTTGCTTGGAATCTGCTCCACGGATGCAATACGTCTCCGTAAGTCAATCCGCGTTCGGAAAAGTATACCCACAAGATAGTGATCTGAGTTGATGTTGACACCTCTGTACGTTCGTACCGTCGTCAGGGTCGAGGAGTGGCGGCGATCTATCAACACGGGGTCAATTTGGTTACGAGTAGCTCCATCAGGTGATACCCAGGTGCCTTTGTGGATGTCTTTACGCGGAAATCGTGTACTCACAACGACCAAGTTCTTTGATGACGCCAGTTCGATGACCCGTACTCCATTTCATTAGTGTTCTCATGCAAACTATGGGAACCTGCGTTGCGTAGTGCTTGGAAACCGGGTCCCGATCTATTTTCGCATTCAAATCACCAAGAACGAATTTCACACCGTATCTTGGGCAGGCATTGAGGGTCCGTTCGACGTTCTCGTAGAATTGTTCTTTTCCGCAACATTCGCATTCGAAACAACCAGCGAATTCGCAATAACTAGATGTGGCATCACCTTTAACAATGTCAGCAATCAGCTGACATTTATGAATTCTGTTGGTTGTTACTTGACAACCATTTTTATGTTTTGATTATTCTTCGTTACCTTTTGTCGACATCGGTCATAGACTTTATAATCAGTGTAAAGCATAATAATCCATAGAAATAAATAATAGGTAATAATTGCAAAAGAAGCACACCGTGTTGTTATTCAATTCTGGGGATTATTTCTGGGATTTCTGCCGTCAATCAAATTGAGGTATTCTTTTCTCTTTTAACACCATTCAAATTAGCAATTGTTTCAGTCAAAGGTAACTATCATCGTTGCACGTCAGGAGATCGCATTGTTCCTGACGCCAGCCCACAACACAATAAGAACCCGGTGTTCGTGGAAGGTGTGTTCAACGCTTGTTGATCATACAATTTGGTCCTTCGAGCCGGATCCAGTCTGTTGATCCAATCCACTGCTGCCAGGTTCGCGGCGGAATAAAGATTTGGCCCAAATGCAACTACATTACTGTCGCCAGGTTTGTGGCGCATCAAGGACCTGCCCCCAGTGCAGCTATATTTCTAACACACCGCGACCAGTTCGCGGCACAATCGAGGACGTTTCTTCAATGTGTTGTTAGATTGTTAATTCATCCAAAAACGTTCTGAGGGAATTCCATTGCGTTTAATTATTGCGACGGAGATCTAACGTCCGCAAGCAGTAATTCCGGTAGTGTTCACCGAAGAGCGTCTCCTGTTCAGTATTCTTCGACCAAAGGTGCCCCAGTTTGTGCAGATGTCCCATTTCTTCGGGAACTTGCTATTGAATTTGCGTATGGTCCAATTTAACGATTGGACACGTGTGTTCGTTTGAGTTGGTCTTCACAAAAACCACTAAAACCATTGACCCTAGGGATCCATCTGTGGCTCATTTACCGCTGCCCAGTTCGCAGCCCCATCATCTAGATTTGTGGATCGGCTACAACCGCCCAGTTCGCGGTACAGCCGCGGATCCAGACGTAAGGATCAACCGCCGCAAGGTACACAGGTAAGAAAGCTTTCAATTACAAATACATTACCGCCGCCAAAGTCGTGGCGCAAATAGAAGCTGCCCCCAGCGCAGCTACATTACAACCACACCGCGACCAAGTTCGCGGTGCTATCACCGGATCCAGACGTAAGGATCAACCGTCTCAAGTTCGCGGCATACTAGAAGGTCCAGACTTAAGGACCGACCGACGTCAAGGTCGCGGGACACCAGAGTCCAGACGTAAAAACACATCGTTGTCAAGTTCGTGAGAACAATTACGTCAACGCCCAGAAATCAGCAATGACAGCGAAGTCGACGATGACAACGACTGCATTGGTCGAAAACGTCATGGCGGCCCAGTTCGTCGCACATGAAAGGATGATGGGAACTTTCAATAAGTTCCACAAGAGAGGGCCACCGACGCTGGCCACAGTGTAGGCGCAAGAGCGCGACCTCCAGCTGAAATGGGATGAGATGCTGAATCGGCATGAAGAGCTCATATGCCTGATCACTCCACGGACGGCCATCATCCAACGGTATTTCGAAGAGCGATTTATCGACCAGGCCGACCTCTGTAGGCCCCTGAACGTTTATGAGGCTTATGTTCTTAAATTTGACTCGCACGCGAAGAGTGAATTAAAGCCGATGATGGCAGGCTTCAGTTTTCGGCTGACTAGAAAGCCTACCCCGAGCACATAACAGGCCAATTGAAAAGTCCCCGGCCTGACACATAGATGGCGGCACTAGAATTATATATATATATATATATATATATATATATATATATATATATATATAATAAACCATATGATTGTTAGTTAGCCCTAACCTTCAAAAGACGCGTGTATAAATTTGACAGATATCGGATCATTAGTTTGTGAATTATAGTATTTTGAGTGAAGTAACTTCTGTTATTGTGAAAAAAATGGATAAAAAGGAATTTCGCGTGTTGATAAAATATTGCTTTTTGAAGGGAAAAAATACAGTTGAAGCAAAAACTTGGCTTGATGACAAGTTTCCAGACACCGCCCCAGGAAAATCAACCATCAAGGATTGGTATGCTAAGTTTAGACGTGGTGAAATGAACACCGAAGACGGTGAACGCAGTGGACGCCCAAAAGAGGTTGTTACCGACGAAAACATTAGAAAAATTCACAAAATGGTTTTGAATGACCGTAAATTGAAATTGAATGAAATAGCAGGCACTCTAAAGATATCAACTGAACGTGTACATCACATCATTCACGAATATTTGGGTATGAGAAAGCTCTGTGCAAAGTGGGTGCCGCGCGAGCTCACTTTTGACCAAAAACAACGACGAGTTGATGATTTGGAGCAGTGTTTGGAGATGATCAAGCGTAATAAACCCGAGTTTTTGCGTCGATATGTGGCAATGGATGAAACATGGCTCCACTCCGAAGTCCAATCGACAGTCATCCGAGTGGACTGCACACGATGAACCCCCCCAAAGCGTGGAAAAACGCAACAGTCGGCTGGCAAGGTTATGGCGTCTGTATTTTGGGATGCGCGCGGAATAATCTTCATTGACTATCTTGAAAAAGGAAGGACCATCAACAGCGACTATTGCACAGCGTTATTGGGCCGTTTGAAGGACGAAATCGCCGAAAAACGACCGCATTTGGAGACAAAGAAAGTGCTGCTTCACCAAGACAATGCACCGTGTCACAAGTCAGTGAAAACGATGGCAAAAATCCATGAATTGGGCTTCGGATTGCTTCCGCATCCACCGTATTCTCCAGATCTGGCCCCCAGCGACTCTTTCCTGTTCTCGGATCTCAAAAGAATGCTCGCTGGGAGGAAATTTTCGTCGAATGAAGAGGTGATCGCCGAAACTGAGGCCTATTTTGAAGCAATGGACAAATCGTACTACAGAAAAGGTATCGAAAAGTTGGAGGGTCGCTATAATCAGTGTATAACCCTCGAAGGGAATTATGTTGAATAAAAAAAACGAATTTTGCCAAAAAAAATGTTTTACTATGGAAGGCCGGGGACTTTTCAATTGACCTGTTAGTGTTTTGCATTACAGCTGTAATAAATGTCATACTCGTTTCTTTGAATGACACCACTCCCCGTCCGTCTTACTTCTTGTAATGCTGTTATGTCAGCCTTATATTCGGACGGGGCATCGGCTAGCTGCTGTACAGCTCGATCACTGTATAGTGAGCGGACGTTCCATGAGAAAATTCTCAAATCGTTTAGCCTTTTTTGGTTCTGTGGTCGTCGTCGTGTATGCGATCCATATGAGAGGCTTGTTAAATTTGTCATAATAGTTTGTGTTCCGGACCAGGTTATTAGCCTTGCGTCAACCTTTCTCAGGATGCTGTATGCATTGGTTTACTACTTGGCGGGTGCCTAAGTAGCTATCCAGGGGTGTCACGTGGAGACTGCATGTCAACTTGGATTGAACAGGGACAAATATCGTCCTGGCCTTCGCCGGGTTGAAAGAAATCAGTGACTTTGCCCTGTATGGTCGCCCCACATCTCCCAACTTCGATGTCCAACTGCCCTTTATTTTGCAGTGGAACTGCTAATTCGATTTTATTTTTAAGCTTTCTCTGTTTTGAAATAATATGTTCAGTCAGAGCTAGCTTTGTATGCTATTCTAATAGAATTCGTTGTATCGTTGTCACATTCGAAAATATTTATTCTTGATAACAAATTAGTTTTATCTTTTTCAGATTCTTTATTTATCTACATTTAAGATTTATCGAAATTGTTGCAGGTTCATCAACAGAATAATTTAACCAAAAAAAAAAGCGTTCGCTCTTGAAGGAGAGTATAAACGGCACTCAAGTCATTCCATTTAAAGAAATATACGAATGATTTTTTTAACGTTCAAGAAGATAGAATCATCAAGTCCATTCCCTCAAAAGAAAATATGGGACAAAGAATGCATTCGTGAGCTTGTAAATTGAAAAAGAAGGAAGTAAAAACAAGTCAGTCGCATTTCAAATCGAACTAAACGATTGACTCGAATTCAGTACAGAAAAAAATGTTATTGAAGGAGAGTATAAACGGCATTCAATTAAATTCCATTTAAAGACATTTAGGAATGTTTTTTAAGGCTCGACAAGATAAAATCTACAGGGTAAGAAATGCCACCCAATTCAGTGCATTGCATGAAAAGAAAATAAAGGAGAAAGAATGCTTTCGTGGGCTCTTAAATTAAAAAATGGGCGACAGCAAAATGGCGTCTAATTGAATGCATTGCAAAAACACAACAAAATAATCAAACATCGATGTGGTTACAATTCTCAGTCAATCACATCCATATAATTCTCAGTCAATCACATCAGGTTCCATATTGCCACCAGTTACAGTCTGATGTTATTCTACTACCATGCACGAGATGTTAATATCGTCGAAAAAGAGAAGAAAAAACATTAAAAGTGCATCAAATAATTTAGCATCGATGTTCTTACACTTATCAATCATCTAACTTTGGTTCCACATTACCAGTAGCTACAATATCACACTTCTACCAACATATTCATACGAAACATAAACTAAGCAAAAGCAACTAAGTGCAACAAATAATCAAATATCGATATGGTTACAATTCTGTCAATCACATCAGCTTCCATATTGCCACCAGGTACAGCGTGACGTTATCGTACTACGAGATGTTAATACCGTCGAAAAGGAGAAGAAAAACATTAAAAGAGCATCAAATAATTTAGTATCGATCTTCTTACACTTATCAGTCAATCATATAAGTAAGGTTCCACAACACCGGCAGCTACAATATAACACTTCTACCGTCATGTGCTTATGAAATATAAACTGTCCAGAAGCAACAAGGTGCAACAACTAATCAAACATCGATGCCGTTACAATTTTCGGTCAATAGTATCCATATGGCTCCATATTGCTAATAGATACAAGCACCGCCTTGCCTGATGGATATCACCTAAAACGTAATACTTCTCTACTATCATCTATATATGATATGTTATCTCCATAAAAACAAATGCAACAAATTATCAACAGTCGATGCTGCTACAATTCTCAGTCTATGTTATTCATCAAATTCTACATTACCATCAGCTATAATGTAAACATTGTCTACTACTACCAACTAAAGAAAATATTCTTAATGAGCCGTAAGTCATTATTACTGATTATATTTAATTATATTTCTTAACCAAAATTAATTATTCTAATTTAGTAAGTGATTCATTTATTTTAACTGTTTCCTATTTTTTGTATGGGAAAGCTTGGCCATGAAGTAGATACAAGAAAATTTTAATCTCAAGATAAACGGATATCATATTTACTTTTTAAATATTAATTTTAAATTATATTATCTAAAGTGTAAACATTCAAAAATATCTAAAGTATACTTTGCGTATCGCGTAGGATTTGAGTGATTATTTGTAGAATATTTTTCAATATACCAAAAATACGTCTCTAAGACCAGAGTTATTAAAAACGCTTTTTTTCACAAATTGATGATTAGTAATTCCAATACTATTAAAAATATACTACACGATTCCAATACCACGCTTAAAGGTATCAACGAAAGTTAAATTTATAATTCTTATTTAAGAGCTACAAACGCGTTTGTTAACACACTATCGGCGGGTAAGGAGACGAAGAGTAGGTAAGGGATCTGCCAAAATAATTTGAAAGTTGCGTACAAGTAAAACAATATATTCACTAAAAGAAATAAAAAGCATTGGTAAATGCGTTACTAATGCTTACTGTGCGTCCCGCATAAAATGTATTAATAACCGAAATACCGATTGGCGCCAGCTTGTGCAGAAGACATTAGTTATTAATACCCTTCGCCCCGATAGTGTGTTAAAGTAAGTGTGGCTAACTAGCAACTGAATATTTTGAATGCCACACAGTCAGTCTATTGTCTCCTCAGGACTAAAATTTAATGAAGCTGTTTTGAAATCCTTTGACTTGATCTCTTTTAATTTTCCTGGGATTTTAAAAGTAAAACCATATACGGGTCCATGGGATTCGGTTATCACAATTTGCTTCTTCACTGTGACGTTGCGGTGTTTGCGGACTGTATTTGTCTGAACCGCCTTTCCGAATGATTAAATTAAAATCAAAGTTATCCTTGTTTATATCCAACTACTTTATTTCATTCAGTGTTGTGTTACTAGCTCATTATTCAATAGTTTAGTACATTCACATCCCTTTCGCGCTGTTTTTCCACTGTGTTTGTCCTGTGGATGTTGATTTGGGTTCTGCTGTCTCCTCTCACCAGTCCGATGCACTTTGTTTCTCTTATTTCGAGGATTGTCATGTGGAGAAGTATGCTCCAGGAAATGGTTAAATTGATCCTCGTCGCAATCCTTTAATCTGCCTTCTCCCAAGTCTCTGGCCGCAACTTCACCTTATTTTCCACCGAGAACAGCAAAATTCAATTTCCTCCTGATTATTTCATGTGCCGTGTTGTGTTAGATAAAATTCGTGCGTGATTGCACTGTGTTATATATGTATGTGTTGTAGTTGAGTGCAAGCGTTCGTTGTGTATATATTGTGTACTTTCTCGGCCTGGTTTCGGTTTCTGCATTAGTCTTACCCATTAATTTGGAATTTATTGCTTCGTCTTGGTTTGTAGAGCTATTTCTTTCAAATTACCCCTTGGTGGGTATTAGCTATTTTGTATTCTATGACCCCGATAACCGTCAATGGTGTTTTATCCCGTTGCCTATTTCCGTTCTGTTACGGTCAAACGGCCCTTTGTCTCGATCAGTTAGTGGTCTCCCCGTGGATATCGCTGGCCGCACCACTCTGGTCCTCTACCACTTGTATAAGAGGCGTTAGCTGTTTACCTGCAAAATGAATTCCACGAAGAAAACTCCAAATTGTGGCAATTGATGACTTTTATGTTTTTTATTTTCACACTCCGTGACAACATATATATAATTTAACTATTTGGTATGCCCTTTTTTTCTTTTTTGGAAACTCATTCTTCGCGTCGTGCGATTTTTCAAACTTTTTTACTTTTATTTTTTCTTCAACAAAAGCGCACCAGTTCTATCGTCCGTCTTGACAATTCTCGTTTTTTTTTTTACTTTTTTTCTTCAAGACTTCACTCTCAAGCTCCACCCACTCCGAAAAGGAATCCAGCTTCCACACGATCCACAATCGAACAAAAGTATGTTCGTACATTCAACATGTGGATCGTGTGTTTTTTCACTACCTTACCACACAGATTATATATTAAAATAAAATAAACGATGGAGATGGCGGAAGCCACACGTAACAGTTGGGTAAGTGGACAGTAATCTATTTCGGATCAACTTCCCGGAAGATTAAATCAAAGGCGAAACTAAGATCTTCTATGTAATTCACCTAATTTTATTTGGTATTTCTATGGCCTACGCCTCAAATGAATTCGATAATCACAATCCAAAGTGTTTATTTGGTTGAATCATTCAATGTCGTTATGGTCTTAATGGAGTTACTCACTGTGGTTCTATTTATCATGTGGATGATGAGTTGACGTTCTTAAGGTTGTTGTCGCCGGGTGCTGGTGATCCCTTCACGGTTGCTGCATTGCCGATTTAACTAGACTACGCGAACAGCTTGAAGGTCCCTTATCTGCTTCCTTCAGGCGATGTGGATATTTGCAATCGTCGCAATTTCTTAATCGGATTACTTCGCACGGTCGCTAACAACGAATTCCAGAATTCGAATTTTTATCCCACGCCAACTCTATAGACTTCGTCGCCTTTAAAAACCTTTTTCTCTCCAGCCGTTCTATTCCAGTTAAGTCAGCTATTTTTATGTTCACCCGTCGCTCTTCGCACTGTCACTTCCTTTTTTCTCCTCCTTGATCGTTCTGTTCAGCCTTTTTCTGATCGCTCGCCGCTAATCTCCATTCCTTTATCGGATCAATGTTATCTTCGTTCCTCATCTCTCCGGGGCATTTGTCATGTCACGATCAAGAGCAGTACTCTTGAATTCGCCCCATTATCTCTTGTGTCACAGCTCAATGTAATCGAAACTTAACTAATCGGTTGTGACACAAGCTAACACCTCGAGTGTAGAGTTATTTAAAAATACGTTATTATAAAGCCCACTCATAATCACTAGTCGCATCTTGCAACGCCTCCTTTTTCTCAACCGTGATAGTTTAGTGTTCTCTTTTTTCCCTCTAGCGCCCGTAATCGATGTTAGATTACCTTTTTTACGTTTTTCCTTCTACATAGATGTTCTTTTTCACTCGTCGCTAATTTACCTTTTTTCCAATCAAAACGTTATTCTCCCTCCTCCTCTGTCCGGAGATTTTTTCTGTTATTTCCTATCAAGAGCAGTACTTTTGTACTGTTCTATTGAATTGGGCCCATTATTCCCTGTGTCACCGCCCAACGTAATCGAAACTGAGCTTATTGGTTTGTAATACAGGTGGACCACCATGTAATGTTAGGGGGTTTTTGTCGATAAGAAATGATAAGACTTCGTTTATTTATTGTACGAAGTTGCCATGTAATGATATGTATATGATCGCCTCTAAGGGTAATTGGCTGGAACGATATAACCATTGTAATCTGTGATGGTCTACGATAAAGCTTCCCTAATGGTTTGCTGTTTAAGCGCAACCCGCTGAAATTGGATGGCGATAGCGCCGCAGTTGATGAATCAAATTCCACAATAGGTTTTTGATTGATTTATTATTGAAATTGCTGGGGTATTTATACTCCCAATCAACCACTCAATTATTCACAAATTTTTTAATCTACTCATACAATTTTTGCTGAACAAGCCACTTCATACGTAATTCATAATTCACTCAAATACAATTTGCTTATCATGCTATTCTATTTTCTATCACCGGCTTGGCGCATAGTGTAAGAACAATGACACGATTTGACCCAATTAATTTGTGAATCACTCGCTAGTGGCAAGCTCGTGAGCTGGTGTTATCTGATTCTTTCAAATCGTAACTGGAGCAATTCGTTTCTTTTACTCAATGACCTTGCATTGTTGTCGACAACGAATGCTGGTTACGTGACACTTGCTAATTGTGACAAGGGCAGTTGATTCATTTGATATTATTCTTCATGGACATGTTGTTACACTACAGGTTTGACACAAGCTAACACCTTGAGTTTAGAGGGTGGATAGTTATTTAAAACATGTTATTATGTAAAGCACCCTCATCGTCACTAATTGCATCGTGCAACACCGTTTATATTTTCTACCAGAGTAGGAGTTGTTGAAAAGCCAAAACTTTAAATCTTTGTTTAGAAACTGTTGACTCACTACGTCTAGCTTTAGGAAAATTGGGAAATCACTGTCGAAGTTTCGTCAAACTCGGCTTGCATGATAATCTATAGCCTTTTCTCGTAAGCGTTTGTACTTATACTCGCTTCCCTATTCCCTTCATAACCAACTCCTGATCGTATTCACTCATACTCGCGTTCCTATTCCCTTCATAACCAACCGCTTGATCGTTGTCCAATCTATTCGAGACCTTGGTATCCTTTGCGGCAGGGATCTTAACTACGTCTCTCACATTGACGAGACGATCCGAAAAGCCAATTCTGCCCTCTGATTCGTGAAACGCTGGTCTAAGGAATCCTCCAACCCTATTGAACAGGCAGGGTGAACAATAAAAAACAAAACGGATTTCTGTTTAAATTGAGGATAAAAACTTTATTACGTCCGAACGGCACGAAAGCTGGATGCTAAGAAGAAAGAAGTGAACGTTGACAAATGTGAGTTTGGCGTTTCTTGGTGTGGATGACAGTTGTGTGCCTTAAGGGCCTGAATGCAATGGTACAATTTGAATACAATTTTTTTAATTTGTTTAACAAACCCCTACATAACACGATACCTTAACCGTACCTTCGCCCGTCCACTGCTAGAATATGCTAGCCAGGTATGGTCCCCTTATCACAAGACCGTAGAATCAAAAGTATTTAACGTCGCTTCCGTCGGTTCGCTCTCCGATGGCTAGGATGGGAAAACCCTTTAATCCTGCCCCCATACATCAACCGCCTCAAATTAATCAGCCTCAAAACCTTTGAGGAGGGCAGGGTCCTGGCTGACATAGTGTTCATTCTTTGGGTTCTCTCCGGCTCGGCCGACTGAGCCTACCTCCTGTTGAGGTAGCTAATAAAGGAGTGTTTGACATCAGTTTTGCTTACCTGCTGGGGAGGACGACTCACGGCTTTCATCGCTATTATAAATATTTAATTATTATAATACGATTCGGCCTCTTTTAGTTGGTGAACCAATAGGAGGGTCTGTTCTGCTACGTTTATAGGAGGCCTTGCAAAATACTTCCCGTAAAGTTTTCGTTGCTATTCCTGGTGTGTGATCTTATTCATTGCCATGCAAACTGCATTCTGACGGGCCCAATTAGAATTAAATAATAAAATATATTTTTTATGACGTCTTTTATTATATTATTTGGCGGTTTGCCCCTTGGAAATGATCGGATATACGGCCAGCGGTTCTGCCCCTGGAGATCTACTAATGATCGACTTATATTTTGTTGGCCATAGGTTCGGCCTCGGAATTTTAACTGATCTATTTACAGTTTGTTGGCCATAGGTTCGGCGTCTGAGATCCAACTGACCACGAAATTGAAATTCACTCCCCTTTTATAGAATTTTTAGTTGGGAATTGTCAACTATTTTATGGTCAAAATTCCCAGAAACACACATAAGAGTTTGTGTTTCAATTTGAGTTGTGTTCTGGGAATTTGTTAGAGGCTTTAGTTGGATGGGTTCTAGGAAGGGAAATCATGAAGTGCGTTTTGAATTTAGCATTTCATGATTTTTTAGGAATTGAGTCAATGTACGATGAATTAACTTTTGGTTAAATTCGTTGTACATGTGACTCAATATGGGGTTTGAAATGAAGCAATGGAAAATTTGGGATTTGGGTTTTTTATGTGGAATTGAATCAATGAGTGATAAATTAACTTTGGGTTAATTTATTGCTCATATGATTCAATGTGAAATTAGGAAATTTAGGAATTGATAATATTGGGGATTTGGATAGGGGTAGCGATTTAGGATCGCTACATCCCTCCCCCCTTTAGAAAAGAAAATTAATCTAGAAGAGATTAATTTTCTAGAATGGGTGAAAAGCAAAGGGTGGTGGCATTTCAATTTCGCGATAGTTTACATTTGTTTTAATTTAGTTTAACATTTCTTGCGTTATTTGGTTGTCTTTATCAACATTTGTTTAGGTATATTTTAAGAATGGGCATATGTGTTATAAAGGTAAGTAGGTGGATTTTAAATTAGTAAAGGTTTTGGTTTAATTTGTGTTTTACAATGTTTTGTTTTATTTCTACATAGGCTTAAGGGTATAAGATGTTGATATTTATAATTTTTTGATTTGGGCGTAACGCTAGATTAATAATTTAATAGGTAAATGTGTATTTATTTTTAATAAGGTCTTATTCTAGTGGTGGATATAGAGCATATTTTATAATGGTAAAGGATATTATTTATCTGATATGAACCTTTGGGTTTTTTATTATTTTTTGTGTGAGTTTAAAAGTAGGTGCATATAATTGTAAGGTTTGTTAATGTTAAATAGTTAAGATTAATAATTAGTGTTAATATAAAAGTTGGTAACAATAATGGGCTAAATTATTTTGGATTTGCCAATAATTTTGTTCAGATACTTTCTTCTTTTTACAATTTAGTTTATAAACTGTCTTCCTCATTTAGGGTTAATGTTTGTACGTGAATTCTTGTGTACTTGGTTGTTTTTCTATATCAATCTTAGTTTTATTTGTGTGTTATATGTAGTGTTACGTTTATTTGGTAGTTAACTTATGGGTATCTTTCTTATTTGTTTGTTTTTAGATCTAGTATTAATTAATTTGGTTATGTTGTTAACAGGTCTTATTTAAAATGAAAGTAAATTTTACAGTAAATAAGTTTTAAATTAAGGTATAAAAGGTCAAAGTAAATATTTTTATTTCAATTTGGTTTTTTATTGATAGTGGGTTTTTTTTTTTTTTTTTTTTTTTTTTTATATATAAATGTAATTATGTTTAAAGAGGGTCTTATTCTAGTAATACATGTATTTTTGAAATGGTTACAATTTTGTTTGTTATTTATAAATTGCCTTCCTTATTGAGGGTTAATGTCTGTTTTGTTTTGTTTATATTTTTGTTTTTGGGGTAAAGCAAGTTAGGATTATATGTTATGTTTTTTTGTAAGAGTAGAAAATAATATCTTTATGGGAAATATGGTTAGAAAGAAAGAATGCTTACTTAGATTTAATTGTTAACTGCTGCTCGTCTTGGTCCGGTGCTGTTGGAGCTGCTACTCGGTGGGCCTGCTGCGTAGCGGTTGTTGTTTGGCTATTTTGTTGTTTGTTGTTTTTTTTGTGTGTGGGAGTTTCCTTTTTGTTGGTTTATGAATCGTACTTCCAGGGCCAGACTCAGCCTCGGATGGAAGGGGAAGGGTGTCTTGCCCAGTACGTTCGTTCAAGGTTATTGTTTTTTTTTTTGTTTATTTTCCTGGATTTTCTCGTTTATTGTATATATATATATATGTTTTATATGTAATTTTACTTAATGAATTAAAATCATTAAAGCGAACGTTCGTTTTGCCGCTAGTTTTTTTTTTTCTTTTTCCTCCTTCTGGAATGCTGAATCTAACTTTCTCCTTGTTAGCTAAGATATGAATCCTGCTGCTATTATATCGTTGTTTTGGAAGTACACTTGAGACATTCGATGGCGAATTATGTTTGTACGATATTTTAGGTAGTAAATATAACTTCTGCTGAATTAAGGAGTCGACGCTATTTGTCTTACGGTTTTTTAAAGCGATGATTGATTTGGTGTCCTTAAGTGCTGAGAAAATATTCTTTGCCGCAATATCTGTGCTGCTGATGTCAGGTGAAAATCCTTGTATGACAGTAGATTGGTTATGCTTATTTATCCATGGTTTTTCTTGCGGTGTTTTTTGTAGGTTTGTAGGATTTAGGGTTTAGTAGCTCTTATTAGAACCGTCCGTTCTATGGCTTTACCTAAATCCTACCGGCTGCGCCAGTTTTGTTGAGGTAGCTAATAAAGGAGTGTTTGACATCAGTTTTGCTTACCTGCTGGGGAGGACGACTCACGGCTTTCATTGCTATTATAAATATTTAATTTTTATAATACGATTCGGCCTCTTTTAGTTGGTGAACCAATAGGAGGGTCTGTTCTGCTACGTTTATAGGAGGCCTTGCAAAATACTTCCCGTAAAGTTTTCGTTGCTATTCCTGGTGTGTGATCTTATTCATTGCCATGCAAACTGCATTCTGACGGGCCCAATTAGAATTAAATAATAAAATATATTTTTTATGACGTCTTTTATTATATTATTTGGCGGTTTGCCCCTTGGAAATGATCGGATATACGGCCAGCGGTTCTGCCCCTGGAGATCTACTAATGATCGACTTATATTTTGTTGGCCATAGGTTCGGCCTCGGAATTTTAACTGATCTATTTACAGTTTGTTGGCCATAGGTTCGGCGTCTGAGATCCAACTGACCACGAAATTGAAATTCACTCCCCTTTTATAGAATTTTTAGTTGGGAATTGTCAACTATTTCATGGTCAAAATTCCCAGAAACACACATAAGAGTTTGTGTTTCAATTTGAGTTGTGTTCTGGGAATTTGTTAGAGGCTTTAGTTGGATGGGTTCTAGGAAGGGAAATCATGAAGTGCGTTTTGAATTTAGCATTTCATGATTTTTTAGGAATTGAGTCAATGTACGATGAATTAACTTTTGGTTAAATTCGTTGTACATGTGACTCAATATGGGATTTGAAATGAAGCAATGGAAAATTTGGGATTTGGGTTTTTTATGTGGAATTGAATCAATGAGTGATAAATTAACTTTGGGTTAATTTATTGCTCATATGATTCAATATGAAATTAGGAAATTTAGGAATTGATAATATTGGGGATTTGGATAGGGGTAGCGATTTAGGATCGCTACACTCCTTAACTCAATTCCTCTTTTTTTTTTTAATATACTTCTCTCGGGAGAGGCGAACCTGTAGCGTAATCCCCGCCTTCTTTACACCCCCCTTCTTTACACCCCCCTCACCGCACCTCTTATTATTTCAACGAACCCCTTTCACAGATGCTGAAAATGTCAACTCCAACTCTACCTTGTCCGACTTAGACCTCTCTACCCATACTCTCAAGCACCCCCTCCTAAACCATTCTCACTACCAATATTAAGCGGCGCTTTCTACGCTTTATAACCTGCCCCAACCTCCCGCCCTAAATTGAAGAACTATGCAGGTAGTTCGCTTCAAGAGCAAGGATATTTGAAATATTTTCAACAGAAACTTTGCGGATTGTCGAGTGGAATTTAGAAACACTGTACATCGCGTGGTACTCTTTATCTTTTTGCACTCGACGAGTTTTTCGGGCGGACGAAGTCGCAACTCGAAGTGATTTTCGCGAAGGTTAAGAGAGTCTTACAGGTACTAAAAATACACAAATTCCCGGTTACCGGGTACGTGTAGGTGTGCCAAGACATGGGCACGGATTCACTTTTATCCCGGACACTTGTTCCACCGAACACACTTCACCCAAGTATCCAAGAGAAGAGGACAGAGGAAATAAAATATCCTTGTTTTAAGTGTTTAACGGTTTTTTTTTTATAATTATATTTTTGTTTATGAGTTCCTTATTACATATTTACAGTATCTTGAGCGAATAGTTTATAATTGGTTTTATTTAATTTAACACATGCGGATACACTGATCCACCATGAGGATAAAAAGAAGAATGAAAACACTTGGTGGCTGTGATCACCGTTTAATATTGTTTTGTTTTTTTCTTTCCTTCACTTAAAACCTTCCGTTAATAGTATTAAATTGTTTTTCATAATTATATACAAAATGAAACTGTGACCGTGGTGATTGAACAAAAACATTTGACTTGACTTTGGTGATAGGTTGATGGCGAATCAGGAGACGTGTGCTCCGTTAGGTGACTATTACCGACTACCGTGGAAATTGTATAACGACTTGGTCCGGCGTAACCGACACCGAGGATAGATGACAAGCGACTTTTTTGAACGCGCGACGTAGCGTGTGTACGCTGCTGTGGTTGGATAGTGACTGATTGGAATTAGGGAAGATTGTGATTTTTTGATTTGCACACCAGCTATTAGCCAATAATCATCGCACTCTCTCATGAATCTTTTCAGTTGCATGTTTCAGCAAAGTGAATAATACTTGCACATCATTCGACAGTCGCTGGACATGCGAAGGATGAAACGAACAAAAGAGAGAGCGCAATGACTTCGGGGTTGACTTAGCTTGTGTGCTTGTATCAATGCAGCCTCTGAGGATGACCTACTGCCCTAGTGCGATGACTGTGGTGATCTCAGAGTGCATTGAACCGTGGGAAGTTAAAAATGTGAAGGAGAGGAAATTGTTTTGTAGCTGTGGGTTTTTTTGTATTTTGCCGTTCTCTAGTAGTTGTAAGGTGTCACAGGGGCACAGGTTAACTCAAATTACCCAACTCGACTGTCACTGATCAGAAAATTCCGACAAGAAAAACTCCGTAGTTCATCAAATAATCCTCATTTATTAATAATTCAAAACAAAATAAAACTTTAAAGTAATACATCAGATGACCACAAGAAAAAAAAACAACAATATAGTCTGCTGTTCACAAATTTCACAATAATGTTTTGGTATTTTGTTATGAATTGCACTGGGCAACATGTATTTAAACTGATCACAGAAAGTTTGAACAAATTGAACTGATTACAGAAAGTTTAAATGTTTGCAATAAAAATTAAACGGCACTTGGCAACGCTTATTTAAACTTATTACATAGCTTAAATGTTTACAATAAAAATTAGCAGGCACTTGGCATACGTATTTAAATTGGCAATACGTATTTAACGGAATACAGAAAGCTTAAGTGCGTCCGCACATCACCATAGTTAAGCAACGACTCTGGTGGGCATCCTGAACTCATGGATGTATGTTATAATTTACTTAATTTGCCTTTGAATGTACGGACACACAATAGGCGGGCAAGTCTTTCGTTTCGACCATTGCTTGGGTGCCTTGCTGCGCATTAGATTACGTCGCGCATTTGCGCGACGGGGCGAACATGTTCATTTGAAGCAACACTTGGTGTTTCTTGTGTATGGTGCACACTGGATATTCCTTACGAGGAAATTCAGTGATGCGGCGATACACGAATACTATTTTTCCTATAGGCAATATTAATGGCGCCCTGCGATGGTTCGTGATATGTCGGTTTCTTATTGGTAAAACCGAATTGCTTTAGGAACTTGATGATGCCTTGCCTAAGTGCTTAAATAGGATTTCTCTTTCAGAAAGGTTTCGCAGGTGCATTAAATGCATAGTATGATGAGAAAACCTGTTGCCGTGGACGGTTGGGCCTGCTTAATTGCAGGGTAAGCAATGGCGTTCGAATGGAACCGCCATTGTACTTGTTTTTTGTAAGCTTGGCGGGCGTTCTCGAATTATGGTGGGAAGGTATGTAGTGGCGTTCGAAGGAACCGCCACTAGTTATTCACCTGTAAGAAGAGATCATTGATCCCCAGAGAATGGAGTGTCTGGGGAAAGTCGGAGTGATGCTACTTTGGCTGGGGTAGTATCACCGTGGGAAAACCGCTAAGGAATGCGGTAATTACCCAAGCCATTGGATGATTATGCAACCGCGGCGTTTGATTCGACTTGGCTGTTACTAACCACATGAATTGGAATTTCCAATGGAAATCTCATGGGTTAGAGGACTGGAGTTGCCGTATGGCAAAAAGGTAGCTGAATTCAATTATGCATTACTTGCATAGAATAATGAATGCAGCCATGCGTCGGTTTTTGAAATATGATTTACGGGTGAATTATGTTGGTAGAAGGATTTGGGGAATGATATGACACGCTGTTAGCGGTCGAAATAAGACGGGAATAGTGGGTTGGTTGTCCATGTAGTATAGAGAACCCCCACAGTCCCTTTGTCGATGACGCGTTGTCAGCTGGCGGTTGACAGACAGGCAGATGGTGAACGTACTAGGTTCCTCCAGTGCATTCATTTGCCAATCCGCAACAATATGAAATGAGTTAGAAATGAAAATCAAAGTTTATATATTTTGTTATCAATTATTTTATTTCCTTAGTAGAGGTTCCCTCTACTTTTGCTGGGCTGCGACCTGTATCTACGGCACTTTACGTAAGTCTGAATTTTCCTATCCTCGCCAATCCCATTGTATATTCTTTTCCAATAAACGGAATTTGATCTTTAACCATTTACCCCAGCTTATACCTATTTCGTACTAAGGTCAAAATACTTATGCAAGAAAAAAGAACCGTTATGTTCGCTTATCATCATCCACATTCACATTTATTGTAATTCTAGGAGTTAATACCCTAAGTCTGTTTTTAATGTAGCCCATTCGTAAATCAACTTATTGAGTTTTTACTGTCGGTGTCATATTTCCGGTATGCAGCCGTATATTTCGGTCGACTGACCGTCGTAGGTGGCGATCGACGTTGGTGGTGACCGACAGTCCGTCGTTAGTGTCGTCTTTCCAATATACAACTGTATGAACGAAATCTCGACGTAATCATACACTGGGTATTGCCTTTGTCGAATAGGTGTTGGGTGACAAGGGCATTCGTACAGCAAGTGGGTGTAATTAAACGGAGAAGCCGTTTAGAAAATGGGTCATTGGTGGCGAGTGAAAGGGAATTGTGAACTTCGCCCGATACTCGCTTGGCTGTAATTTTTTACAATTGGACATCAGATATATCAAAAAGTCAGCAAGGCGATGAATCACGACTTTAATGTGGATGACTCTCCGGTGTGGATCCGATGTTGAAGTGGTGTCGACTGACTCAAAAACCGTTCCGCACAATCAAATTGGGTGACACTAGGGTGGCGTCCCCTTTTCCGATGACGAGTAGTCAGTTGGCCCGTGACAGTTGTCATGTGGCAGATAGATGGCGAATGTACTAGATTCCTCCAGTATATTAATTTGCGAATCCGCAATATTCGTGTTGTGAGAGGAGTGGTTGTGCGGATCACAACAGTTGCAACTACAACATTCTCTCCGGCTGAGAACGGAGTTATCAATATTCCGTTTTGGAATTTACTGTGTTGTGGAGTACCGGAGAGTGCGGCTTTTGTGTGAAGACGGTGGGTGGATAACTTGGAGATCGCTCTTTCGGTTGATCAGTAACTCTCACTTCAGCAGCTTGCGTGTGTGAGACGTGAGTTAGGATTGTGAGATCTCCGAGTTGAACAAAAAACACATACAATTTCGTTTTAAACCGTTTTGACGGTGTTGTGCTACTTACGCCGTGCTTCCTCATAGATTGAGGGAAGAGCGTAGTATGCAGGATGATTAAAACTACTGATACAAAAGAATCTACCATTTAGGCTTTAGTTATTACTATTTATTGTCTGGGTGTCTTTGAAATTTTAATAAAAGACTGAAAGGTGAATGCCCATGAAGAGGTGAAATAAAAAGAACCCTGAAAACACGTTCGTTTTCGTTTTTATACTTGAACTCTGAAACACATGAAAGTTTGTTTGGCCAATCATATTCGAGCAGATGCCACGGTTGCTCGATATTGATTTTGCTGATGGTATTCAATCAGCTACCATGGTCTTTGGCTTGGGATGCACAGGAGTTTGTTATTTTGAGCAGCTGCTGGTTGCTTGATAACGAGTCGGAAATCGTTTAGATTTATTCCGATGTTTGTTATTTCGAGCAGCTGCTATGGTTGGAATCGTTGAGATTCATGTGATTTAATTGAATCAAATTAGGATGATGGGATATGTATGTAGGGCTTTCTGGAGCACTACAACGGTATCTTTATTTTTTCCACAGCTTTTATTGTATTCGCTATAATGTGTACAATTAATTAAATAACGATTTCATTTTCTATCAGCGTGCACTTGGATCTTTATCTGATCACGACAAAAAGCCAACTCACTCCATACACTTGTTGAGGCACCATCGGTATAGCTGACGGAAGGGAGGGCTTACCTGCTGGGGAGGACGTCTCACTGCTTTCTTTGGACGTGTCTGGGCAGGCGGGCCGTTTCCCGCTTGAGTGGGCGGCGCAGGGAATGTGTCCTCGTAGCTCCCTCCAGTGGGCGTGGGGGCTTTTCTGACGAGACACTGCTGTTGCTTGTTCCTTGTATGGGGTGGTCCTTGTATTGTTCCCTCTGGTCCTCTTGTCCCTTATATGTTTTTGTTTAAGGGACTGGTTACTGGGCCCAATTAGATTTAAAGATTTTATATATACTTTTAATGGTATCTTTTATTTTCTTTAATACTACTTTTGTGGCCGCGGTCTCGGCCTCCGGAACTTGACTGATTTCGAAATTGAAATTGGTCGGCCTTTTATCCTATTTTGAGGTAAGATTGTCAACTATTTTAGTGTAACTATTTTAGTGTAAAAATTCCAAGAAGCACACACAAGATTTCGTGTGCTTCAGTTGGAATAAGGTTCTTGGAATTAATTAAAGGTTTAGTTGGATGGGTTCTTGGAAGGGAAATCATGAAATGCGTTTTGAATTAAGCATTTCATGATGTCTGGGTTTTGGGAATTGAGTCATTGCACGACAAATGGATTTTGGTTTAAGTTTATCGTGCATATGATTCAATTTGGATTGGGGTATGAATTAATGTGAAATTGAATCAATGTGCGACAAATTAACTTTTGGTTTAATTTATCGCTCATATGATTCAATATGAAATTTGGATTTGGGTGGGATTATTTAGGTATAATTGGGGATTTGGATAGGAGTGACGATTTAGGGTCGCTACACACTAATCCACTTCTACATTACATCTCGGTATTGAATTACAAAAGCGATTCCTACGCTTTGGAACAAAGGATCGAAGGTTCGGTAGATGCTGAGTCTACAATTTGTCACCATGTTATTATAATTAAAACTCGACGGGTACTCAGTTTCAGTGTTGCTGCTGTTGATTTAAATTCTTCGCAACCTGATCCCCTCAAAGGTGTCGAGTTCCTGTTCCTTATTTGCAGAAAGTACGTATTGTGAAATGTTTGTAAAAATACGCAACTTTGGTTTTTTCTTCTTTTGTCTCTTTATTGTATTTATCTATTTACACTAGCTTTATTTTATGTTGTTTTATTTTCTTTTACTTTGTTCTATATCTATTTACACAAGGTTTTTTTTGTTTGTTTTATTTCATTTATTTTACATTCACCTTTTTTAATCTAACAATCCGAACATGTCCCCACAAATTAATAAGATATTCAGGAGAAATAATTAAAATGAGATTCAGTGTCTCCGCTTACTACGTAATGACGAAAGCAAGCAAATGTTAATCAACATAGGCTTAGATACAAAGAACGTTATCCTCAGTAATGAGGTCTTCGTGATAGAAGATCCCTTAGAAAGGCGAAAACTGTTTTCCAGGAAATGTGCCAGGTAAATAAAAGCATCCACCGAAACTACGACTTGGAAAACAGAGTTCTAGTGAATCACTTGCACCTTCGAAATGAAATGTAAAAATGGCAATCAGAGTATCAATGTCGATAATTTGACAAATGCTATTAATGCCAATAACAAGGCTAATAGGGTATAAATAATGAAGGAGGAGATCCAGGGTATTTTCGACTAATTGAGTAACAAAGTCAGTGGGAATAGATGGAGTACCAACTATCGTACTCTAATATCTACCACCATTGGCAATGGACATATACACAGTTCTATTTAACAACGCGTTAATTAATGCACAGTATCCCACGCATTGAAAACAACAACCATACAGCCTATACCAAAAAGGGCAAGGACTGTATAAACCCAATGAACATGTAGGTTTTTATGGCTCTAGTGTTTCTGAGAGTCTTCCCATTAGACGATAACATAAAAACACTGACGGTACTTCTTCATTTTACTTTTGTCTTTATTAACAATTAAATATAGACAAACGACTACTAAGTCAACAAAACATAAAAATGGCTCCACTGTTCGAACACGTTCGTAATTAAGATAGCTTAGACACTAAGTTATGTACATGAATTAACACGGTTTAATTGTATTAAATGAGAGTTACTGAATTCACATGGTTTAATGGGTTAAAAATAATTTACTGAATTAACACGGTTCAATTGTATTAAATAGAGTTACTGAATTCACATGGTTTAATGGATTAAAACAGTCAAAAGGTTCACCACTGCTGCCAGATTATACATTGATTTTCATACAAAAAGATTCACAACCGTACGCAGGAACTTTACGGACTTTCGGTGTGCGGATTTTCCAGGATTCAAAATGTTTTACGCTGATTTAAATGATTTAAAGGTTTTCCAAATGCTTTACTGCTTTAACTTGATTCAACTGGTTTATAAATGATTTACACTATTTAACGTATCCAAAGAATTTAGAAACGCGGATTACTCTGAACTGAACTCCTTCACCGACGGTTGTTGGATTTCGACTCACTTCCCATTTACATCCGCTAGCCCGAGCGAAAACTTTCATTTCATCCTCTGGCCAAAAAAACAAAAAACGAACATAGGAAACGAATTTCGATTATCGTTTCCAGTGAGGATGCGCACACAACCATGATTACCCCGGTCGCCCATGCAGAGCATCCCCCAGCAAGTGAACCGTGGACATACAGATACTCTTCTCTGTGGTGAGATTAGCGTTTCTAGCTGGGGCAAGCCATCCTGATGCGTGTGTTTACATTAATATAAACTGCGCACAGCACCTAGCCTATCATGCATATGACCGTAGCCGTCCGAGGGGTCGAATTCTCGTGTGTATGTTTACATTGATGAGAATTCTACTTCCCTTGGCCGCCAGTCGTGGAGCGTGATACTCCCTGTGGTCTCATGACCGGCCAACATGCACGCAAATAGGTAGGAAAATCAAACACAGAGAATACCAACCAAAAGGGTTGCAGCTGTGCAATACTTGGTATAAGGGAATATTTGATGTTTATACGATCGGCGACTGTGCGCCGCATCTACGCCGATCGTACATCCCTCGTTTCGTAATTGGTGCTGCATTTCCGCCGGTGGCATCTTAATTTACCCTTTTGGAGCGGCCAGGCCTGATTTCTTATTTTGCTTGTCGATAGGTTTAGTGACCGACATGCTCGCACCGAAAAGGAAAAGAAAGAATATCTCCGGCGACATCCGACAGGAGATATGGGCGCCGAAAATGATTTAAGTTTAAATTGGTTGCTTAGTGATGCGACCGAATTGCTTTTTCGGAACATGGTGCGTTTGGTGTGATTATGGCCTTGTGGAAACTGTCTGTTTGGTGCAATTTTGGTGTTTAGGAGACATTTTAGGTGGATGACACAAAGGTAATTAAATGTTTCTCAGGGTTTATAGTGCTCTAGGTAGCAGTTTCTTCACGCCTGGTTGGAAGGTATTTAGTGGCGTTCAAAGGAACTGCCACTATATTTGTTTTACAGGGTTTGGGCGCTCTAGGGGGAAGTTTTGTATCTGACCTGGAAAAGGCAAGCGGTGGCCTTAGCGGGAAAACGTCACAAATATGCGTTCGATAAGTTTACTTCCAAGCATCAGTGAAGTATGTTGATGCCAACAACATTATTCTAAATAACCAGTTTGGCTTTAAGACGAGTCATGGAACCACACATGCCGCTGCTAAGCTGGTTTGGCTTGAAAGATTATACTACAAGATTGTCAGACAAGGCATGTATAAACCTTTACTGTATCTACTTTAATAATAGGAGGTTCGTGGTCGAAAGTGGCAAAGTGGATCTGTGGTATTTTCACTTAGTTATGTGCCGGCTTTGGCAAGGTTCACCAAGTGTCCTAACATACCAGATCAAAAGAATTCCGTAAAACCGAGTTCACTCGCAACGCTGTTCGACAGTGGAAAGAAAAACACAATGCTGGTGAGGTTGTGGTTAGCTGTTCTTTTATTAAGACTTAAATATTTCGTTACACTTTCACAAATTGCTTTGGCTGATCTTAGACCATTTAAAATGTGTTAAAGGTTTTTTTTTTGTCTCTTAACAATTAATATTATTTGGGTTTTGTTTCACAAAACTTACCCCATGAATGACTTGATTGTTGTTTAACGAGTCGCAAGTCCTTTCCTCGACTCCTGGTGTTGCTTCGGTGGTGTTTCTTCGGGGTTGCTTCCTTTTCAATTATGCAAATTTTGCACACAAAATGTTCCTTCTCCGCACTTACTTCCCAATAATGGACAACACGTAGTTCTTTTCATTTAATATTGATTTATCTATAGGAATCACTTTTAATTAGTTCTTATTTTACATTGGAAACAGTGGAATCACTTTTAATAGGTTTAAAACATAAAATTAGTTCTTATTTTACATGGGAAACTATTTTAATAAGTTTAAATTAATAACCGGCGCACACACGACTTTCTTCAATCATGGTTACTTTCACAAGAACGAAACTCTTGTCTTTCGGCACATATGCTTTTTCGTTCCCGCTTCCACGGTAGTTATTTCTAGGAAGCGGAGTTGGCTAATAGGGGGAGACTATGGCTAATAAAAAGAATGTGACTATTGCAATGTGAGTGAGGTTTTAAAATGGGTGTTTTACTTTTATTTAAATTATCTACTTTTGTATTTGGGGATATTCTATTGTAAAGGGAAATTAGTGATTTGGAGGGAAGGGAAGGATATGTATGTGAAGATACAAGATGTTAATTATTCAAAGTGAGGGGGGGAATTAATTGAACTTAATTAAATAACAAATGTCACTGGCTGTTTCTCTGCTTACCACTTAGAGGAGGACTTCTGTACATGAATTAATGTGTCACTTAATTCTAAGGATCTCATAATTTTAATAAACGTCAACGAAACGATCGTATCCCTTTACTATGTCTTTTAGTGACCGTTGAAATTGTGGCGGTATAAGTGCCGATGTGCCAGCGTATGGCACGTATTCCTTATATCACCCATCGATCCGTAGGAAGGTATTGTTCGAATACTAACGTCAAAAAAAGGTTGCTCGAAATTGCTCTTAAGAACACCGGGGAGAAAATGAACGCACACAGAATCAAAAGGACAAACACTGGTATATTGTTGTTGCCATTAATGTTTTGTTTTCTTTATTTTTATTTATTGTTAACATTGATAGGGTACTTCCGGTATTGAGTTTATCTTATCTGTATGTTCAGAAACGTCTATTGACTCCGTTAATTATGAATCATTACGCGGGGTCGCTTTCCTTCTCGATCTTGTTTCACAGAAAGGTTAACTTAATTAACATTGTTGAGTATCACGGATTAATTTCGCCGACGGCTTTATGATGTCTTTTAAAATTATTTCGTATTTCCACCGCGCACCAAACGGTGGAACCAAAACTAGATTCAGCGGCTCGGGACAACACTCCGGGTTTGATAGGGGGCGACTTCTCTCCTTGAGGGGGTGGAATTTCGCTTCCGCAGCACCGGGAATATTTAATCGTTTCTCGGGTATGTTCACGACACCGTTTGTCGCTTTATTAATCGGTTCTGATCTACGTATATTTAATAGAGGACAGGTGCGGAATGGAGGATTTAATTGGGTGGGGACCGTTTTCGCGCCCGCGCAGAGACTTGGTTCTGACAGAGGTGGGTGCACTTCCGTGGTTACGACTCGACTTCAGCGACGTGCGCGGACTTTGGTGGATGGCGATCGACTGGCTTATGAATGAAACTAATTCATTCAATGCGTCGTGGCGGTGCGTCATACCGAAATTAGGCTCGCTGCCAATTACGAAGAATTTTGGAGGAGTTGCTATGCTCGCATAAGAACTCAGTTCCAGCGAATTCTGGTCGTACAGGCTGGGTTGACTTCGTTGGTTGGGTGTACCGGGAAAATGGCTTTGGGGACACGAGCGAGTATGGGCATGCATTTTCGGAGGAAATTGGAATGGCTAGGGCGAAAGCAAGGGATATCGTTTAGATAGAAATGTTAACCGAAATAATTTCGGGGAAATGTGCGCGGTTTAGTTGGTTGGTAATGTTCCGTTGAGGATTTGGATATACGCTTTGTTAAGGCATATGAACTTCGGGAAAATGTGTGCGGCTTGGTATACTTGCTAATGTTCCGTTGAGGATTTGAATATGCGTTTGTTATGGCATACGAATTTCGGGGAAATGTGGATTGCTTGGTTGCGTTGAGGAAATATGGATAATTGACTGACGCAATTTTGGGGAAATGAATGCCGGGATGATTAGAATATATTCTGTTGGGAGTTTGAAAAATGTTTAATGGTAGATTAAATTATTGCGGATTGGATTTTTGCATGTTTGCAGGTTAGGTTTGTGGGTTGGTTCTCCGTGTGATGTAGAGAACCCCCACAAAATACTTCACCGAAAACCACTGTATTAGCAAACTCTGTGCTCTATGTGTTAGTCACTAATGTTACAGGAATTGTTTGACAGCGTAAACTTGGTACTAATTGTTTCGTGGTTTACAGACAACGTTTTACTTGCGCGGAAAAACTAACTGCGACTCTGCTTACACTCGCCTCTATAGGTATACGCTCGACTGGGTATCAGACTCGACTAACTACTTTCTTTTCGATTGGGGTAAGTTAGGCGCTGTGGTAAGAAAGACAATGAAATTTTCCTTCTGGCTCGACCAATAGGGGCGGATCACCGGCACATAGATCCTATCGAGGGTGTGTCCATTTGCGCGCGGATCACTTTGTTTGCTCGTGACGCGAGCTCATGGGTGTACGAACCGTGGGAATGCACATTCACAAGATAAAACGTCTTTTAGGAGAAATGTGTGCAGCTGTTTAAATATCGCGCTGGGGATTAGGATGCGTTTGGGATGATTACACAACGATGGTTTCGTTTACATCCATGTCGATTGCGTATTGCATTCCTAGAGAGTCACGGGTCGAATTCCAGTGTGATTTACACTGGCAATGAATTCGGTTCTTGGCAGCTAGACGCGAGTTGCGCTGGTACTTTGTAGGTTCCGCAAAAGCCGCCCTGGGTACGGATACAACATGAAAATCTGTCGCGCTCGTGTGGGACAGAAAACGCAGGCAGCAGGAGTTCCGCTGATTGTTTCTATTGTTCATTTCGATTATTTAGTATGGCAACCAAAATGTTTTCTTTAGAGCAATGCTGAGATGCATTGATGTATGCGGTACTGGCGTACCGAATTTTTCCAGGAAAAACGATAGTGCGCATTGAATGTGTGAATGTCCTTGGTGAGGAAAATGCTTGCGGTGTTGGATGCGATTTGCATAATCGAAAGATGATAAAATCGGTGGGAGAATGCTTGGGGGACTTAATGCGCTTGCATAAGCGACAAATGGTAAGGCCACTAGAGCTTTAGGGCAGGAAGATTTAGGGGTAAGTTGAAAAGGTGGCAGTGGCGTTAGTAGAACCGCCACAGATCTCCAGTATTACGTATAATATCAAGAATGGTTTCCAACAGCGAGCGGTACTTTCTCCGATTCTTTTTAACATTTACGTTAGCGACATATTAAGCGCTGTTATATTTATTTCCACAATGATTTTAAACGATTCAAAAGGATGCGCTAAGTACTCTCGGTTTTGTGGTTTGGCGTTTCCCTTTCCAAGTAATCTTTAATTATTATAATCAAATTTTGTGAATAATACCTTTATAATAATTGATATTAATTTTTTATGTCGCATACACTCACAAGTATATTCACGTATAATTTTCTGGTAGAAACTATTCCCAAGCGGATTGCATGTACTTTTTAATTTTTTAAGGGTAATTTCTGCTTGGGATCTTCTTTTGCATTGGAGTGTGCAAAAGGAATTTGAAGATAGACTCTTGTGTTAGTAATTGATTAATTGTTGTATTTGTTAAAAGAGATTGTATTTAAAAAGGTTTACAACAAATTAAATAAACAGTCGTTGATGTGCCAATGTTGTATTAAAATTTAATTTTGTATTTAACAAAATGTATTTAGAATTTTCACAACAAAATTAATTCTTCCCGTTACTTACGTGGTTGCCAATGCTGTAGTTGATACTTATTTGTCTGTCCTTATGTTTCCTTATTCTCGGCGTAGGTCGCGGGCTATAAGAACGACGCTCTGCAGTTCGGGAACAAATCCTAACCATCAATGTTAAGACAGCACTGAATTTATTTTACGTGACGACATACATTTATTGTTACTTGGAGTAACCTCAGAATAAAAAGTAGGTAATATAGTTACGTATTTCTGGTCGAAATTGACGAATTTATTTGTACAACGTTCTCTATACACACATACAATTTTGGATTTCAAGGATGTGCTTTTGTAATACCTTGCCGTTCTTCGGTTGGGGAACGCAGACTTATATAAGTTCGGCCGCGTCCAAATCTTCCTATCAATCTCTTTTTATTTGAACCCTGAAAAGAATCCACAGGGCCCAAGGATATACCAAAGACGCTTTACTATTTGTATTTCATTCAAGTATATTTATTTGGGCATTTAACTTAAATTAACTTCAATTGGAAGTATTGTGGTAATTTATTTAACGTGTGCCAACATGGGCACTGGTTCGGAAAGATTTACACTTCACTCTGACTCCAAATTAGAACACACCGGAAGTAAAAGGCTCTGTCCAACTTAAAAGCGTTCTATTTATTGTTACTAAAAGGGTTCAATAAAATAATACGTGTATATGATAGAACATAAACGGTTAATGTAACGCGTAGCACCTGTCTATCGAATATTAATTAAATGATTAAAATAAACGTTGACACTTATTATTCATTGAAGTGGTCACTTATTGTTTATTGGATATTAATTATAATGATTAAAATAAACGTTGACACTTATTATTTATTGAAACTGAAGAAAATATACAACTTGATACGTGGTCTCTTATTGTCTATCGAATATTAATTAAATGATTAAAATAAACGTTGACACTTATTATTCATTGAAGTGGTCACTTATTGTTTATTGTATATTAATAAAAATGAAATATCAAACGGCTCGATATCAATTTTGAACGCTTTGATCAAATGCTCCAACCGACTTCGAAACACACGACCGCGCATCAACGCTATTCAAACTCAACTCAAGGGTAGCTAATTTCAGACTAAAACCGTTTAACGTGTAATTAACGTGGAGGCTCGACTTGCCTCCGCGGAATCCTGTTATGTTATATTTATGTATATATATATATATATATTCCTAGTTCCGTCACGGGTCGACGGTAATTTGTTATTTTATTGTGATAAAATAGTTTTCCTTACCTCGGTTGTTGTGGCTTCCTGGGCTTTCGGCTCGTGTCCAAGATGAAAACAAATATTATAAAACCTTATTTCACCACCCACGTCGCACACCACACACACGAATTTGTTAATAAAAACACACTTTGTTTCAGTTAATGCTTTAATTAAACATGTACCGTTTCAAAATCTACTTTACTAATATTCAAGGTTATTTTATTAGTTCGTACTTATTAAGAACACATATTATTTCACGAACAAGGTTACGTATATTCAAAATTATTTAATTAGTTTGTACTTATTAAGAACACATATTATTTCACGAACAAGGTTACGTATATTCAAACTTATTTAATTAGTTTGTACTTATTAAGAACACGACTGATACGACACCAACAAGCAACCTCTACTCGCGACCGTCCTGGTCAAAAATCAAAGAACAACTCAAAACCAACTCGTTTCCTTTTCCGATCGTTTGATCGCAGGAAAACCTTTTTGTTTTTTGTTCACTAACACAAGGCAACGTGTTGCGATGATCGCACTCGAGATTAGGATCTCTTTTGTGAGCCCGCACATGCTTTGTCTGATCCCAAGGTATTGTACCTTGGATCGACAACCGTCTGGAATCCCTTAAGTATTACCTGGGATTTCTCACAGTGCCCAGACTTGGTAGTTTCTTTTTTACTGAACATCGGAGCCAAAGATATTTTGTATCTTATGGGTATTGTTGTTCAGCGAATGTTTTTACGATCGCTGTCCTTTTTTCCGTATAGGAAATGTTTCGTTGAATAGGATTTAAGGGGACGGTGTCGCCGTGCATTTTATGCTTTTTACCAACTTTACTTAAGAGTTGGTCATCTGGACCGCAGATTTGGAACCAGGGGAATTTACGTGTTGAACATTTGGTTCATATATCACGTTCTGGATTTATATTGTATTCAATATGGACAAATTGAACGTTTAGTTCAATTTCTTTGATATTGAATTGGATATGGGAAAATTGAACGTTCAGTTCAATTTTTTTGATATTAAATTTGGTATTGGCCCGGTTAGTGTATGGGGCAATGCTAGGGCTTGGGGAGTGTTTCATCCTTTTAGTGGATGATTTTGCGTGTAGCGCAATCCATTGGTGGAGACTGGCTCCAAAGAGGTATGTATTTATGGGTGGGTGGATTTGGACGTAACATGGTAAATTTCCATTTTAAGAACTCGACTTGCTTGGACAGTCGGCCGGATGTCCTCATGTATTGGTCGGTCGGGTGACCGATCGATGTGGGCATGACACGCAAAGGAAAAATTTCCTGCATGTGTGCGGCTGGCGCGTAGGGCATATCACATGGATATTGTTCCGACGATGTTGGTTGCTAGATGGGGCGACCAAATTGCTTTCAGGGAAATTAACATTTGTTGCTGATGAAATTTTATGTCAGCTAGCATGATTGCTTCAAGATATTTCCAAAATTATTGGTACAACTATGGAAGGTGAATGCACGTTTTTCACTTGTTTTAGGGAACTGTTTCTTTATCTTAGCTGTAAGATAAGTAGTGGCGTTCGATGGAACTGCCGCAATACTTGTTTTTTATACTTTGTGTATGCCTTAGATGGGAGTTTTTGCATAGGTAATGGGAGGATGATGGGTGCCGTTCAAAGGAACCGCCACAGTATATTTGTACTTTTCAAATCGGCTCATACGAGCACTGTAACGTAATACAAAGTGTGTCAGTGTAACATATAAAAAGTGGTAACAGGGAATTCCGCAGGGCCAGTGTTTCGCCAGCTGGGAACCACAACTCCAATCGTTGCAGATGGTTCGCCAACTGGCAATAGCCAGTATTGTTCTGCGTCGAGCTCCTCCACGACGAGAACAGCAAAATTATACAATTACCGCATTGGGCACACATCTTACAACAACAAAAAACGCGTTGAATGAAAGAAACAATGAATTAGAAAGTAGATCGCAACACGAGATCTTTTAAACTTTATTTTTACGATCGACCGAAACTATGAACAACTAATAAAACTGTGTTTTACAAAAACTGTATAAAAGATAAAAAGTCTTCTTTCTTCGAAGACCACGTTACACTGTACAAAAGTAACAACTGTATAAAAGTAACAACTGTAGTAAACCAACAGTAACAGATCGCAAACTGTAAAAGAAGAACAATCTTCCATCCTCCTATATTCAGCATCTCCGCTGAATCCTCGGCATTCGAGTAATTGGCAGCATTCACTGCCAATAGGTTTCTGCTGCAACCGCAAGTTGGATTTTCCATAGCATAAATCCAGCGGCTTAATGATGTAACGAAACTGTAGGATAGTTCCGATTGACATTTGAGGTTGCATTGATTTGAATGGCTTAGGTTTTGTTCCTTTTCTTTGTACAGTACTTAGAACTAACTAATGGACACAATCATACTGGCGAAGACGCTCACACTGATTTCATATGTTCAGATAAATTATACCTGTTTCTGGGTGAACTAAGTCGCGATTCTTCGATTTGGAATTGATGCGATGTGTCACTACGTTTCTTTCGAACCTCAAGAATACAAATCGACTCAATGCGGTATCCGGCACGCGTGCGCTTTCGTCCGACACTAAAAGTATTGTCAATTGTTCGTATTAATTTTGTGTCGTATTCGCGATAGATTCTCTTTAGTGTGCTTTTCTCGATTTATTTTAAGTACGTTGCACGGCGCGGACCGACCTCCTAATTGGGTTCTCTAACTGGACTCTATTAAACGGATGCTCGAAGTAAACTTAATTAAACGGATGCTCGAAGTAGACTAATTGCCACTATCTTTAAAATTCAATCCGAACTCCTCATCCCCGCATCTGCAAAAGAAAATTTCCCCATCCAATCTGCTAAACAGAATTTCCCATCGTATCCGTTAACAGAATTTCCCATCATCAATCCATCATTCTCCTTTCCGTCTTCCTTATCGGAATCTTGTTCCTTTGTTCGACGATCGAGCGTACCGCCACTTATTTTCCGATCTTTTTGTGGGATTTGTTTAGGTTACCCATCTGGCTTAAGCTAACAATGTTCTTGTGTGCTTCAGATGGGTCATAAAGGAACCGTGGGATTGGTATCGTTTCTTTGTTAGCATTTCCAAATCATAAACATCTAGCGAGCGATCTACGTTAAAATGTTTATGATTGCATGACTATTGGCCGGCAGCGAAACGATATGCTTTGTTTGCACAAGTGTGCCTTTTGCGTTAGGGTCATGCAAGGGATTTAGATGCTAATTGCTATTAACTACCAGAGTAGGCATCCGTTGTTCGGTTTATTTACCGACATTGGTGTTTCATGGGAAGCATCGCGTTGATGCTTAGAATGGGTGCTTGACTTACATGCGATGCCTAGCTGGGTTTTGCGCATTGGTTTGGATACGATGTATGGATGCGTTGAACTCGATATTGGAAGCTTTTGAACGTTTAGTTCCTTGATTTCTGATATGGACCTCAACGTCGTTGCATGTCATATTACCTTTTGTTTCAGGTGTGATTAATGACTATGGGGACACGTGTCTGTGGGCACGTGTACTGGCAAAGGTGAGTATATTCCTTGACGGAAGGATACCTCACCCTATAGTGGGTTGAGTGGTTTGTAGAACCGCTACAGTAGTATAATATAGGATGCGCCAGTTCGCAGCGTCTTTGTGATATAAAGTATTCCCCAATGTCAGTTTTTGCATTAAGTTAAGTTGTTGCATAGATTTATGGAGTTGATGTATATTTTCGTTGGCCCGTTGTAACATTATTTAAGTGGATAAATTTAGACGGTGGAAACTATTGTAATGTAAATGGTATATGTTGAACTGTTAATTATGGAGGGATACAGCACAAGTTTGCACCAATTGTAACAGTAGTGACATCCGATTACAGCGTAACGGTCCGTTACGTGCTGTTGGCCGTCGCTCGACCGGGTAACGGGGCGGCCACGGTAAAATTGTCGGCTAGGTTCATGAAACTCCGGAATTGCTTACTAATACACCGCACTTACCCACAATTCCTGGGGGCTCCAAAAATTACTGTCCCTTCCTGCGCTCGATGCGGATGCGCCTCGGTCACCAGCAAGCCAAACGATAAAACGAGGTATTCCTTCAGAATTGGCAACTTAGCATTCTTCATTTAATAATAGCACGTTATTCTTCATGTTTAACTTTTACACAACTAAACTTTATTTATTAATTCAATTACACATTTTAAAGATCAAAACTTAAACAAACTGGATTCACATGTAATAAATGAAAAAAAAACAACTAAAAAGATAGTCGCTTCATGCGACAACAGAACAGCGAGCTCCTTGGTCGTGCAGGTCAGAATTCGGATTCTACTTAGATCCACTCTCTCTCTGCATTCCTTGTGTAATGTATTTGATGTGATGTAAATTGTAATGTATTTTATGTGATATAAATTTAAATTAAATGTGATGTGTTTTTATTGGATATTAGTTGTACTGAATATGTTCGAATTGTAGTGAAATGGTTGTATAGGGGTAGTTGACTGGTGTACTTCCAGACGTTGTAGTCCTCGGTTGACTTATATATCTCTCTGTTGTGCTGCATATACTATGCCCATGGTAGTCCAGCGATTGTTGTGTTGTATAACATATATATATATATATATATATATATATATATATATATAATGTGTTGTATAATAATTGTTGTGTTGTATGACATATATATAATTTGTGGTATCGCAATTTCATGGTACGTACCTTGATAGTACCCTCCCGCCAAATCCTTGCCTCTTTGAACCTCCCTTTTTATGCCAGGAGGAGAACTGAGTATGAAGGCAGGCACTAGTCCTTCTCGAACAGGGTCATCGCCATTCCGAGGATTCAGTCGCACCAAACAAGAATCTGGTTCAGCTCCGGGATCAACTCCAACACCTTCGACTTGTTGGCCCAAGTAGCTCAGTGTTCCCTCGCCAGTTCATAAATCAAAAGGTCTACTGCGTAAACTTAGCAGCGAATTTCGACATTTTATTTCAACACTGTATTCCACCGTTTGCACATTTACATTCAAATTTCCTTCCTCTGTTTTAACTCCTTTCAATTAGAATACAAAAAAGAGAAACATCAACTGCGGCGCCTGTTACCCTCTTCCTTCTTTCTCTCTTCTCGACAGATAATAAATTAAATTTAATTATAACACGCACAACGATGAATACCAAGAAAAAAAGAAAAAAAAAAACGAACTCCAATCTCTTCGGTTCCCTTCCCTGTTATTCTGTACCACATCAAAAAAACCTCTGCCAAGAAACTGTCACAACGGTCTCCAGATTATAACGAAAAAATATCGAAAAGTGTTACAAAACGGTGAACAATTTCCATTCAGCAACGCCTGCTCTCTCTCTCCCCAGCAACAATCCGAACTCGACGACGATCGACCTCAAAACTAGAGAAAGCCACCACCGTCGAACAAAACGGGTTTACACACCAACTGCATCTCAATTCGAAATGCAGCTCAGTTGATCGAAACCAAAATCAAAGCTGGAAAGAAAAACAAGAAACGGCACGCAACACTTGTTCTTCGTCAACTTTCGAACACAATCTTCGTTATCACCGTGTCTTCGACAAGTGGCAACCCAACGATACAGGCGTGTGCCATGGCTAACGTTCGAGTGTAAGTTCACAGTGGGATGTGTATCTAACTATTTTATTGCATTATATTATATATATATCCGAAAGTTTAACCGTGGGGTTTATTATGCAACAGCACTCTGCACCACCTTCTTTATTAATGTTATGTGGGGGATTAGATGTAGGTGGGCCTGTGGGGGTAAAGTATTGTTGCCAACGTATGGCACAGGATTCACAGTAATCCCCAAACATGATCCGTAGAAAATTATTCACCGTAAATCCAAGGTGGTTCTTGATGTTGATTTTATTTTTATTTTTTTTAAAACAGGTTTAATACATTATGCAATAAGAAGAATTATTGTTCACTAAACTTTCTTCAAGGACACATGTTCAGTTTTGTAAATGATTTCAAACAAATTTAGGATTAACTCTTGACTTTGAGTGTGCGCGCTCACGTTATTAGAAACTCGACTCATGTACACCGTTTGGTGGATGTTAAGCGACTCAGTTAAATAATCGCGAAATTGATTTGGGCCTCGAACGGGGTGACCTATAGCATCAGTGGTTGAGATGCGGCTGCTTGAATTAGGGGTGGAATTCTGTATTTTATTTTACACACAGGACAACCAAAGGAGACCACACCTCTGCTCTCTCATTGTCACGCTGGCCGAGGTGTGGTAACTTCGGTTAATTGATAATCGATGAACGTGGTAGAATGAGAGAACAGAAACTCGATGTACTGTGATCTCGAGGTAGCTTTGGTTGTTGATCATATAGGTGTGCAATAGGGTATCTGTCGGGAACTGTTGCTGCGTTCAGCAGTCTGTAATCCCCGCATGGGCGCCACTCCCCGGAACGTTTCTTCACTAAATGGAGTGGGCTTGCCCAAGGACTGTCTGATGGTTGACAGATACCTTGTGCGATCATTTCGTCGAACTCGGCACGTGCCGTGTGTAGTTTTTCTGGAGCCAGGCGACGTGCGCGCTGACTTACCGGAGAGCTCCGTGTCTCGATGTGATGAAACACATTCGCCCTGTGTCGTCGCTGGTTAGGTAGAGGAATTGTCGTATTGACGAATTCCTGTACCATGGCTTGGATAGGGTCTGTACATGGTGTGGCCCTGGGTATTACCGCTGGAGATGCCGGCAAGGGCAAGGAAGGAAGTGTGATGGGCTACTACCCTGTTGTGGGTCGAATCGACCAATAGATTGTACTTTCCTAATAAGTCGGAACGTATTAGGGGTTCGTTCACATCAGCAATGGTGTGTGATTGGATGTCTGAGACCCAGATGGAGTGTCAGTTTTTTTCGTCCGTACGTGCGTATCGGAGAATTGTTCGCTGCTGACAACTGTAAGGCGGTGGGCACGCGGTTGCGTGGGGCGAACGATCGCGGAAGGACCGAGATATCAGCGCCGATATCGACGATAAAATTGATATTCAGTCTCGAGTCCCTGATCGTTAGGCGTCTTATGGATGCGGTGCGGGCCGGTTGCGCAGGGGTGTTGGTCGGCAAAATTAGTTTAAAGACCGACGCCGGTTGTTGGTTGGCCGAGTCCAACCGCAGGGTGCCCTACAATTAACTGTACGCTCTCCGTACCGATGGTGGTTGGCGCACCAAGCGCGTGGGGCGGTATTTTTGGGCGGATTTTGTCTGTTGGCGGGTTTGTAGCGGTTCCCCCAAACCCTACGGTCTACCTACCTGAAAAACCCCCATAACTACTACCCTACTCCCTTAAGTTTGCTAATGCGACTGTGTTAGTACATGTAAATGCTTCACGCATTATATAGATCACCATCTATAATCTTAAAATCCCTATAAAGAAAACTTACCTTTTCATGCATCCCTTCGCATACAATTTCCGTAAGATTTCTTTGTTTGCTTATTTGGGATTCTAAACCAATTCGTTACCGAGTCAAATTCCATCCTTCGACCCGAGCAAGTCGCGGGTCCTATCGCTGCCCTGGTGCGCACAGGGGGGGGGGGGGGGGGGGGGGGGGGGCGATAATCGATTGTGATCAGTTGAGTTATTGTCTCCGCGAGTCGTGTGTCTAGTAATTATGTATCGGGGGAAAACAACGATATATTAATTGGAAGTCATGTGCCTGGTAGACATATTTAGCATTTCCCACGTGCGGTGTCGTGTTGCGCCCGCCATGTCGGATATTGTATTTTCAGCGGATTTCTGGGATTGTGTTTTTGTTGACTTCATTGTGTCTCTCGCGCAGTGCTACCGTGAAGTGAATAAGGATAAACAAGAAGAAATAGTGTGTTTAATTTTACCGCGTTGTCTTGGCGAATAGTTTATTTCTCCTGTTGTTGCTCTTCTCTTGGTTTTGTTTCAGCGGAATGTATAGTGCCGGTGGCGGAGGAAGGGAATCGGCGTCGTGCGCCGGTGCAACATACTTCTCCTCCCCACATTGGTGACCCTTAAGGTCAGAACACCGCGGCCTTCGAACAAACTAGTGACATTTTCCCGGTAATTCAGAACCGTGACTCATCGTGAGAAATGGCGGTTTGTGACTTAATACGTTTGCGCGAAAAATACCAAAGAACAGTGACTCTTGAGTGCATAAAATTTGCCAAAATCGCCACCCACACTCAACTCCACTTGACTGCCCGTGACACATTCAAACCCTTTCGACTCGACATTACGCGACCCACCTCACACCCGACTTCTTTTCACTCTTTTCGACTTCGCTCGGGTTTATTCAATCCCGAAGCCTTCTCAACATATTGGCGCACATGCCCGCCAAGCGCAGTCTTCATGCGCCTCTATGCGACCCTGTCCGCCTACCCTCGTCCATATCCCATTTTCTGCAAACCGGCCCCTTATGTAACAACAGCTACTACGTGTAGCATATGGTCTATAGGACCCCCGGTTTTGTCTCGCGTGAAACACCCTCACCCGTTTCTGTCTCTTTTCTGAAGGTTGGCGTTCACGCTCGCCAACCACAGCCATCACGCAACCCCATGCAACCCTTCTCGACTCTGCTTGACCTCTAACACCTTTTTCTGTCTCTGTCCAAATATTGGCGTCCATGCACGCCAAGACAGTTATCACGCGACACCGTTCATCAATGCTCGACCTTTCTACCCGATTTCAGCAAGCCAGCTCCCCCCGTTACCACAGCTACTACGCGTAGCAGCACCCGGCAGGACACCTGGCTTTGCCTCTTTATTCAAACTTCAGGAACTTCGTCCTTAGATCTTTTAACGTCTCCCAAATGTCTCAGCAACACCGGTCCACAAATCAAACCGATACCACCGGACTGAGACAATATACCTGGTTCCCCAATCTTTAGCCACCATGGCTCACCTTTGGCAGCAACTAAAGGCTATACACGCCCCTCTACGCCGCCTCAAATACCTAGGTGCATAATACTTCGGAGAGTGCAGCAGTTACTCTAGGCCGCCTTGTGGTTAGACATAACCAACCATACCCCAGGAGCCACATAACCTTAGTCGCCCAACTTAACCGAGCGCGATTGGCCGGCCCTCCCAACAAAGCGCCGCTTGGTCGAGGTCGCGGCTGCCGTTTATCAAGCTCCGGGGTCGACACCGGAGCAGATGTATCACACGTCCCTCGATCGGTAATCCGCGCAACTGGAGTGCCCGCCCTCTTTTACCAGTCTCAGCGGCAAACAATTCGTCATACAAACGTATGGACGAAAGGCATCGACTCTGGACTTGGTTTCCTTAAATTTATCCACTGACACATCGTAGCACGATGTCAGTGAGTCACCAATAAATTCCATCTCCTGGCACTTCACCACGATGGCGGCGAACCCCTAATGAAATATACATATACATTCTTTATGTATATATTGGCTGGCGACGTTTTTCTCCCAGCAATAAAATTCCCTGACTCGCACAATGTGCAACCCAAAGCAAATACGCATTCCGCGTCCCTTGGCATCAATTGAAATCCAAGCATAAACAATGCAAATAGGTATTCATACGTACTCTTACTAGCAATGCCATAAACACAATTTCCCAGCAACCTAGCTAAAAGCAATTAGAACATTTTCACATCGGAACATCGGCTCTTTGTTTAGCCGCACATGTTCCAACAAAGATTCCATTGGCATCCGACGATTTCGGTTTTATTTGCTAATTCGATCATCCGAGATCCTGGTCCCCGCTATCGAGCGTAAATGGGTCAGGAAAAGGGATGGTCTAATACCTGAAAAATTGGTCTCGCTCGCCAATCGCTGTAGTCTGATGCTGGTGGGTTGGTCCAAAGCGTTAAGGAGACTCTCCCGCATGTTGCTGTAGGGATCAGGGCTCGGTGACCTGATCGCCTGCGCAACATGCATTCGCTGTGTCCCATCCAGCACCCGCAGCAATTCTACAGCACGATGTTCTTCATCGTGGATGTTGGCGAACCGGAAAAAACGATCGGCTATGGCGAACCAAAGCTCTGGATCCTCCTCGCCGAACGGAGGGAGCTTTACACTCTGGGTAAGGGATGGCAAATCGTCGCTAGAAGCGTCATGAAAAGCGGGGGATTGAGGTCGCGCTTGCGCCTGCTGGGATGTACAGGTTCGCGTGGTGGGCATTGTGGTGCCGAAGTGTAAAGAGAAATCGGGAATTTGGAGGATTGAGAAGAGACGAGTTGTGTCTGTGGGGGAAGCAAAAAGGTCGCAAAGGAGTACGTGGAGTCGAGAAAGGTTGAGTGAGAGTCGCGTGCCGGTGTATAGAGGCGAAAGGATTCGCTAGTGAACGCGAGGAGTCGAAAGGAGCCGCAAGAGATAGGTTGCGTCAGCGGAAGTAGAGAAGTGGAGCAAAGAGGACGCAAGCTAATTGGAGTCGTGTGGAGTCAAAAGCAAGTCGCGTTGAGTCGAGTGATGTCGTGCTGTGCGCAGGTTGTACCCAGAAGGGGCTTACAATAATTTATACTTTAATTATTTGACGGTAGTGAAAATTGTGTACGCGTGAACTAAAGCGTTTTAATATATTTATACAGGAAAATATAATTACTTGCGTTTCTTTTGCCTTTTTAATTACAATTTTTGTTATTAAAGCGATTTTAAAATTGTAATAAACTACGGTATGTCGTGTGTTTTGTTAACTTTAACCCAAGAAATTGCTTTTTATTTTTAATCTAATCTACTTGGAACAAATTTAATAACGGAATCTTAACGTATGGTTTGAAAAGTTTAAATTCAATTAACCTCGAACTTCGTTCGATTATCCTCTTTGAGTCGTATTAACGTTTAAGGTCTTACTCTATCTTCGTTTAAATTTGTTTTATTATCGAAAATATTTATACTAATTTATTACACTAGTTTGTATATTTGAGCCTATATGCAATTTCTAGATAAATTTCGTTTGTCTCTGCTTATGTTTAGTATATCAAAATGCGTCTGAATTATTGTTTTATCACTTCCTGGAATCAGTTAGCAGTGATGAATTAATAGATATTAACCCGATTTAATTTACTTATTTTTTTTCTTTTTAAATTTTAATCAAAACTTGGCAAACTGTTAAAAAAACGTATGTTTGGTGGTTCAGAAAGAGTTCGCCGAAAAGATAAATGAACACTTTGTGTAATAATACAAAGAAAAGGAAAACCTGAATTTCTGGAACTGTTGTGTCTGGTGTTCAGAGCTAGGTTTTAAAAGGTGGGCGGTAACGGTTGGCGTCGCCGTGGTGGTACAGATGAGATGAGCTGCCAGTACTTCTGATGATGTTGGGTATTGGTAAAGCTGTGTTGGGGCTCTACTTGCCCTTTCAGGGTCTTTTAATTTATTTAAATTTATTTCACTTTGGTTTTGTTGGGTAATTTTTTGTCTTTGTTGGCGGTTTATTTTGATTTAAATTAATTTTGTAATTATTGTTTTTGAAATGGTGACTTTTGCTTTTTAATAATTTCGTAGTTTTGTTTAATTTAGTTTAATAGATTTTGAATGTTTGTTGACATTTTTTAATTTTTTATTCTGAAGAATTGTCTTTAATTAACTGATTTGGCAATTTAAGTTTTTTGAAATTTTTTTAGTTGAACTGATTTTGGTTTTTTTTTTCTTGAGAAATTTTGTGTTTTCACTTTAATTTTTCCTTGAATTTTAATCGTTTTTGATTAATTTTGTTGAAAATGTGTCCTCTTTAGCACTTTATTTTTATGAATTATCTGTTGTTAAATTTATCAGAAGGTTTTTGAAAATTTTTTTAGTTGTTTTTGATTTTTTTGTTTAAAATTTTTCCTTTTTGGCACTTTTCACCGTCTTTTTTGTTGACACTGGATTCCTGGTTGAAGTTTTATTGTCTATTGATTTTTGTTGAACCTTTTAATATTTTTGAACTGTTTTTTGATTAACTTTTTAATGTTTTTGAGTTTTTGTTGAAGGTTGCGTATCCTTTGTCGCGTCACCAATGTGGAGGGTAGAAAGTATTGTAGTTAAACACGGGCACTAGATTCACTTTATCCCCAAACACATGTCCGCCGAAAAATTGTTCACAGGAAGAAGAATGAATATAAATGCACAGGGTTGTTTTATGGCTAATGTTTTTTTTTATTTTTACTAATTTTTATATCAGTACATACACATATCACTGTCTAGTGGTGGTTCTTAATACATACGGGTAATTCTACAGGATCACTTTCTGTATTTAATTTTATGTTTGAATGCAACACTGGTGGACAGCAATTGAGTCTTGAATTGGAATTTTAATGTTAATAGTATGCTCACATAAATTTGTTCTTTCCGAAATGTCTATTAATTGGAACAAACTTCACTTCGATGAAAATTAACTTTACCGCCTCGTGCTACCGACTGTAAACTTCGACTTGCTCGTAAAACTCGTTCAAAATAAAATGTGTGTGCGCACACGAAGCAGGTTAATGCTCGACTCTGGTTGAGATGTGGCTGATTTAATAATTATTTTTTTCAACCCGAGCGGCGTGACTGCACGATGGTGGTTGTGATCTGACTAGTGAATTAAGGGTGAAATTCTGTATTTCACTTTACACACAGGACAACCAAAAGAGATCACGCCTCTGCTCTCTCAGCCTCACGTTCGTTGAAGTGTGGTAACTTCAGTTATAGGGCCCATACACTACGCAAACACGGTTGTTCAAACGTGTGTTTGAGCAAACAGTTTCGCCACACACTTGTTAAAGAAATTGTTCGCTAAACTATATATGCACACACAGAATGAAAACACACGTAGTTAAATAAAATACACTACTTTATTTTAACTGACACTTTATTTATAAATGAATTTTATTTTAAACCCTTTAAATTGGGTACATTGACATGACACACAACCACGACGATTCGTTCCGTTTCGACTTTTACTTCCGTCTTCGATGACGGGTAATATTTTTGTCGCGACAGACTTTATTTTGATTTTAACCGCGATCGGCGTTTTTAATTACGTCCGTCCAGGACAACGATTGGTATCAGACTCCTATATTTTTATGTCCGATGTGGACGGTGGTTTCTTTCAGACTCTTTTAATTTATGAATGTCCAAACCGGACGACGTTCATACATCGACATACACCGAAATATACATTCATCCATTGTTTACTCACAATAGATCCTTTTTGATACCCATGAGGTATGCTTTGCAGTACATTTCTTGAGAATAATAAACATTGAAAATGTTTATGATCTGCGAGATCTGATTGTGTGGATGCGTGTATACAATTTAGAATCTTGTATTTACACAAGTGTTCATTTATGGTCAACGATGGCAAAGATATTTTGTATACTTTATTGCTTCGTTACCATAGAATTATTCTCTGTTTTGAGCAACACATTATTTTCTTTGTGCCCTCATGAATTTTTCCCAGATGTGGTATCTGGATTCCATGATTTGCCCGTATATGCATTTTGTAACTAATGCACTTTTACAGGTACTCATTGGGTTGGATATGTTGATTTGGATTAATCAACATATGGGGCTTCACATGAAGGTGAATCCTGTTAATGGCGGGGGGTGGCCCCCAAAAAGGGTGAGTATTACGGGAGGGTAGGCGTTGCGTGTAACACACTACACAAACATGTTTGAGAGATATTAGTTGCGCGACGTTTTTCATCTCAATCAGACCTGCGGAGCAATGAGCGCTTCAGCATGTGCAGTTTTAATTATTGCCTTGGCTATTAAAAAAAAAAAAAGAAAACAATTTGGTGTAAAGAGTAGTATAAAAGAAGATCTACTTTTGGACATTCCAATTTGTTAAATGAATTGGAAAACTCGTCCACCGTTGACTTTAACAATTTTTTACGGATGGACAAAGCCAATTTTTAATAGATTTGTTACAAAAAGTTACGCCAGTTATTATTAAAAAAACAACTTTGATGAGAGAACCTATTTCTCCAAAAGATCGACTATCTTTAACACTACGGTTCCTAGCAAGTGGAGAATCTTTTGAAGACCTTAAATTTCTTTGTGCTATTGCGCCACAAACAATAGGTCGAATTATGATGGAAACTTGTGAGACCATTATAACAGTTTTGAAAGGAAATATAAAAGTGTGTATATTTTGATTGTCATTTTAATAAAATTAATGTATGTATGTACACGGGGATGCATTTCACATTTCAATATTTTGTGATAACTCGTCAAATAATTCTTGCGTATTTGCGTACTTTCGCATGCAAGAGGTTGATGGCTGCGGTTGTTGAACAAAAAATACTTGTTGCGGCATTGGCGATGGAGAAGATACAGAAGAATCACTCCAAATAGGTGTCGAAGATCTAACTAAAGGGTCTAAAAGATTTTGAACCCCGCGGATTACACTTGCATTAAGTTGTCCAAAAGACCCAGCAAATAAAATATCCGAAACAAGTTTTTTGGCATACATTCGTTGTTGTTTGTTCTCAATTTCAGAATATGTTGATGCCCATCCTTTTGCTAGTGATATTGTATCATTGCAGCTCTCTTTTAAGTGCTCACAAGCTAATTTTATTAACTTGTCCTCATCATTGGAAACCCGTTTTCTTTTCAATGCCCTTTGTTTCGGATTTTCAATATCCTGAAATTAAAAAAAAAGGGAGAACCAAATGTACATGCATAACATATGTGTATAATTTTTATATTTATAATTAACAAAATACAATAATTTAATGAAGTTACATATCTACATTTTCAGCTACCTAACAATGAACATGAATGGAAAAAAGAAGCTAAACTTTTTAAAGATATGTGGAATTTCCCTCACTGTGTAGGTGCTATAGACGGGAAACACGTAAATATAACCAAACCACCTGGTTCTGGATCGTTCTATTTTAACTATAAACGCAATTTTTCAATTACACTCATGGCGCTCACAAACGCAAATTATGAATTTCTAATGGTCAACGTAGGAATTAACGGAAGAGCGTCAGATGCGGGTATATTTAGAGATTCGAAGTTCAATGAAAAACTTCAAAATAGGACACTGCGCTTGCCAAACCCAGAACCTGTTTCAGAATCAAGTGGTGATTTGCCATATGTGTTTGTGGCAGATGATGCTTTCCCGTTGCAGGAAAACATTATGAAGCCATATAGTCACAACACATTAAATAAAGAAGAAATAATTTTTAATTACCGTCTATCGCGTCAGTTATTGTTGATATATTTTTGTATGAAGAAAAAAATATTTTTTTCGGAGGCTATGCCTCTTTATTTTATTCGTAAAATTACAGGTCACTATGAACACTCTCTACAGTTTTTCTATGCTATTTATACTTAAATTCTATCTTAACCTAGGAATCTCCTAATGTGTTTTTAATGACTCAACGTATAGATACATATGTTTTGCTTCTTAGCATTTTATTTTGGGTGTTTTTTGGATCTAGGTAAATGATGTCTAGACACAATTTTAATGTTAAATATTTTAAGGAATGAATAGGAAACTTTCCTAGAAGATTGTAAAAATGCAGACGCTAGTTGTTGTTAGATGAATTTCTTATTTCGAGGTGAACATAAGGATGCATAGTGGTTGGGTGATTCATACGTTAACGCGTGCTAGAGGTATTGTGGAAAATGTATTTGGCATACTATCATCGCGCTTCAGAATTTTACAAAAAACAATAAACCTGGATCCGGATAAAGTAACAACAATAGTTTTAGCTTGTTGCCGCTTGCACAACTTTCTCCGCCAAAATAAATCAAAATCATATGATGAAAATGCATTATATGTTGAAGGCACTAATAATTTTAATATAATTAATCCTGATTGGCATGCCGAAGCCCATCGGTTGGGCGACATTCAACCTGCTCAAGCACGGAATGCTAGCAACGAAGCAAAGTTAATAAGAAAACAATTTTCAGATTATTTTAATTCCGCTGACGGCGCAGTGCCTTGGCAAAACAAAATATATGAACATTCTACTAATAAAAATTGATAACTTTATATGTATATATTTTTGTTAAGACATATCATTTTCATTTGAGAATCTGGAATGGAAAATTAGTGCTTCTGCTTCTGCTTCCAATTGTGAATTCAACTTCAGAAGTAAAATTTGGGAAATTTTATTTTTTTTTTTCAGAAAGAGAACTGGGATGTTTGCCATTTCAGATAACCAAATAAAACCAATTAAGTACTTACCTCATTTGAATGGTCATCGCTATTGTCCATTGTTGTTGTTCCTTCTGTGTCCTGACTATCCAGAAAACTTAGCAAATGGAAGTACCATAGATTGGATTGGAAAACATCATCTGCTCCCGCTCCAGATTTTTCACTTTTTCTTTGCTTTCTGAAGTCGCGTCGGTAGCCGCTTCGAAAAGTATTTATTTTTTTTACGACACTTTCGCGATTAGCGTCTGGATCAAGTTCTTTTAGTTTTTCAACTAGCACTTCATATGCGTTTGCTTTAAGTACCCGATTACAATAATCTTTGCATTTAACGCACCACAACACCGGTAAACTTTTATATAATTCGATAAATTCCGTCCAAAAAATTTGTTCGTCTTGTTTATTCATCTTTACTTCATGAAAATTGACATCTGTTTGAGCAAAATTCAACACACACCACTCTAACATGTTTGTGCGGGCACGGAAAATTCAAAATTTTTGAATTTCCTCAAACCGTTTTTGCAAACACTCAACATCGCTACACACAACTCGAACAGTTTGTACAAACATGTTTACAACAACAAAATGCATTTGTTTGCTCAAACGGTTTGCGTATTGTATGGGCCCTATTAATTGGTAATTGACGGATGTGGAGAATGAGAGAACAGAAACACGATGTGCTGTGATCTCGAGGTAGCTTTGGTTGTGTGTGTTGGTATCAACTGCTGTTACTGACATGACCTATTGAACCAGTGTTACGGCTATGGTGTAGTCAGAGAGCATTGAACCATGGAAAGACAGAACTGCGAAGGAGAGTGTGGTAGTGTTATGTAGTGTGTCTGGCACGACACGGATTCACTTAACACCCACTACTCTATAACGTTGTAACCAAAAAAACAAACACCCCGAATCAATCCTTCACAACCTTTACGACCGATGAAAATGACTCTGCTGGGTCCAATAATGAAGAAAAATGAAACACTGGAGGTACCTTGTCGACTAAAGTTTTATTCCCGTTTATGTTAATTATTATGGATCACAAACACTTTTGGACTTTATTGCAAAAAAAGGAGTAAAATTTATTACAAGGGAATACGCCTTCACTTGTTAATTGTTCGTTAACCAATATGCCTTAACTAGTTAATTGTTCGTTAACCACGTATTTCGGTTACAAATATATAACTTTCCGCGCACAACTTTTCAATTAAAAACGAATCAAAACGTCTCGACTCAAGAGAATGGGGTTTTCCGCGCACAGCTCCTTGTATAAGAAAAAAAATGTATTTTCTACTTCGCGAACTCTTGTACGTCTTCGCTGGTGGTAACAATCTGACTATCCATTCGCTGCCGACGAAAAAAAAGGACACCGCAAAGAAAACCGCAAAAGGGGAGGAGCTGCACGATTAACTCAAGGTAGTCAATCGTGATTGGACCGGGGAATAGGCATACGTTTCGCATGTGTGTGTATGCATCGCATACGATCATCCGGTGACCGAGGATGGATGCCAGCGTCGCAACTGCATCTTCCACGAATGCCAACAATGCATGGCCTGCGGCTGTGTACACAATTGGTTGTGCAATACATGCCAGCAACAGAACCATCTGGGGTAAAAACAACACGAGCCGAAGATCTGGTCATCCTAGGAGAGGCCATAAATCAACATTTGGGTTGATGGGTGTGAATTTTCCTAGGTCCGCCGACGGTCGGCGGCCGTTAATAGGGAATTGGATATACCGTAAACCATCTGAGATGCAATGCAATGTTTAGGTATTGCAACGAATATAGGGTGCAGCCATTGCCAGATGTTAAAAGTAAACACTTGATGGCTGCATCCAATTCGTTGCTTGTTTGCGGTCCCTGATCGGTGGAGACCGATAATAGGAAACCAGCTATTGCTGGTAATTAGGGAAATGTTTGGTTTGCATCAGCCGAAACCTTGTCGGCGGTGGCAAACTGGTGGGACCTGATAGCCGCATGCTAGGGGTGCCATGGACAAACAAAAACAACGAGTAATCAATGAACTCCTTGTTGATTTTGTTTCCATGGCATAAGGCTATGGAAACGAGATGCACTGGGTGCAATGCATGCCCAAGGATGAAATTTTCGATGCCACGGCTAGGTGATAATCTTTGCCGTGGACTTAATGTTTTCAGGGATGGTGATGGAGAAAAAGGGGTTTGGAAGAAAAACCCCCAAAGAAAGGTAAGCTGCCTAAAAGATATTCATGTCAGTTATCCTATTGGGTAACTGAATTAATTCCGGCGATTTGGCTGGCGGTAAATGCCGTAGCAAGGTTACGCAACCTTGCTGAAGGTTCGACTTAGAGGTAAGTCGCTTCGCCTGTGTTACATTTCATTACTGACCTCTATATCTTTTCATCACCTGATTGATGCATCATTCGCCAATAAGATTTCCTCTCATTAAAATCCAACTATCCATTCAAACCCGCAATCTGCTTACAAAGCAATATTCCAAACATAACTTCCAATTCCGCATTCAATGCCTCATATCAAAATCATATTCTGCAATCAATGCAACAATAAATTCATTCAAAAGTAAAGCCTTCAAAATGAGTCATATCGCAGAATTAAATCGCTTCACCGTAGATTCGGCGGCGTTGACAAAAAACAGACGGACACCTGTTCGCCGTCGGCGCAGCCTCATATTTCAATAACATATGTTTACAAGTGTAAACATAAGTCGGTTTTCTTTGAAGATCGGCTCAATGGCAGCGGACTGCCAACACATGCGAAATAGGAATCAAATGACGGAACTCATCGTACGGGGTAATGGACTGAAATTAGATCGGTCAATGCTTTCGTACATCGTTTAAACGAATGAGTTGATGCGGTTGCAATTTTCGCAGGTAAACCAATTAAGAAATTGGTAAAACCAATTTTTGCAGCGATTATTGAAAATTGCGAATGAAGAATGACAGGCGAATGACCGTTGAATAGGTTATTCGTTTGGGCAAAGATGCATAATGGGCGGAAATAATTGATAGCCAAATGGTATATAAAGTGGGTGCGATTGGGATGAAAACACACAGGTAATCGAAAGCAAGAAGCCTGCGGCCATCCACAAGTAGAGCGGGGCTTCTTGCGAGTAAAATTACTCAGGTGTATTTAGGTACAAATCAATTGTAACTAATTTAATAATTTATAAATTAATTAAAAATAAATGTCAACATTGGTAATAAAAAACAAATTGTTACATTTTGGCGCCCGAACAGGGACCAGGGAAGCCAGGTAGTAAAACTATCAGTAAGTGCTCGAAAACCCCTGGTTTCGAAAAACCTATTTTGAACGCACAAGTACCGGGCAAGACACCTCTCCCCGTTGGTCCGGAGCTGAGTCTGGCTCCGGAGGTACGCGCCCAAAACAAAAAAAAAACAGGTTACTTTACCTTTCTCTATAACAAAAGCGTACCTGGGGCTGTAACACCAGGGAGTTAACACAAAAACTTTTTATCAGCACAACAAAAGCAAACACACCAAAACCAATAACAGCACGAACAAACACACCCGAGGAATGGATACTATGAAGACTGGAAAGAAGATACCCGGCCAATAAAACAACAACAAGACCCCATCAGCCAACAGTTGTCGAACAGCAGAGGACCAGTGCCACCGTTACATGGAAAACAGCCACACAATCGATGATAGACTGAAATAGCAGCAACAAATCAATTACCTTATGGCTAATGGCAGGAACTAAGAACGCCCCCATTTCCTGTTATTTCCAATAACATCGTTGAACCCATCTGGAGATCCACCACATTGAATATTGCAAAACCAAGCCCGGTAGAAACTAGTACACCACTTTCAGTTTTATCGGCATCATCATCATCACCCACAACACCAGTTACCTTGTACCATAACACTGGTGGAACTATAAATAGTTCATCCTCGGATAGCCCAGACAACTAAGTACAACAAGGAAGCAGCTAAAGCTACCGCACCATCACCACCAGGACCATCAGGACACTTACCGAGACGACTGCACAGCAGAAACCCCAATTAACCAATCTAAAGGCAAGCCACAACAGCAGCAGCAGCCAATCCATAAAAACAGACCCGAGACCCTCTGGATATTCACCAAGACGATCCGAGACAATAACAAGGGACCATCAAAAACGGACACACCCCCCAACTGGATGACTAGCAAAGAGTCAATTACCAAAGACTCCACCGAGACGGAAGACGCACCATCAACACCAGGACCCTCCGGATATTCACCAAGACGACTGCGCAGCGGAACTATTATAAACAATACGGTAAGTCTATTAGATTATATTGAAAAACTGTGCGAGATAGAGCAAACCAACACAGGACTGTCGGTTAGGCATTACGACTCTTTAGACACACAATTACAGAAAACTCACGAGGAAAGACTCGCTGCCATTTCCAAGTTGAAGGACGCCACAGAAACGTTCAAAACTGATATAACAAATTTCCGAAACCTCGCGTCCTCTAGCGACCTAGATTTGAATAACCACGGATCTCCCTCCGGTGTGGGTGACAGTAGTTTTTCCCAAGTAACATTAGATTGGATTAACACCCCCCCCGGTCTAAATCTATCCTTAACTCCCCCTTGCAAACCCCTAAAATACCTCCACAATATGTCTGTAGATTATACGAAGATCGCCAAGCTAACATCCCAGCTTGTCCCAATATTCTCAGGTGGACAGGGCCCCCTAGTTAGCCACGACCTGCAAACCTTCCTAGGATGTTGCAGGAAGGTAATGGAATGTCTGTCTGCTGAGGAACATCCCGCGTTCTTGAACATTTTTTCTACGCGATTACGAGGCGAGGCATACCTATTGATTGCCTCAAACCCTCCAGCCACTTTCGAGGAGGTAGAAAGACTATTAAATCAGACCTATCTGCCTCGAGAGACCTACCAGGAGTTAGTAAATAAACTAATCACGATCCGACAGTTACCCTTGGAAGCTCTCATCACTTTTACCGCAAGGATAAAGCAGATGCTGATGCTTTGCAAGGAAGCAGCGGATCAAAAGTACGGTATGACCGCAGCCTCAGCTGTGAAGGCACAGCTTGAGGACTTCGCTAAAAACGCTTTAAAAAGCGGTGTCAACAACTCACATCTCTGTCAATATTTGCTAACTCTGGGAGACGGTACGATAGACGAAATAATACAGAAAGCTTTGGACATGGAAAAACTACAACAAGCGGCATTCCAAACCCAACCATACAGCCTTATGTCAGGACCTATTCAATTTACTGAAAATTCTAACACCCACCCCTCCACCCGCAACTTAGCTTCAATACAAAACCAATCAAACACACCATATATTCCAATTGTACCCCAAGTCCCCCATGCCAATCTTTTACCCCAATACAAGGATAACAGTATACCAGGGCACAAGCAGAATGATTTATCTGCTGTTACTAAAAACCATCGCTCCATTTCAGCTAGAATAACCTGTAATTTCTGTCAAAAAAAAGGACATACCTACAGCGACTGTCTTACCCGAAAGAACACTCCTTTTTGCACAAATTGTAAAACTTATACCCACGATATAAGGGAATGCAGGAAAATACCAAATCGACATCATTTCGACATCCCAAACGAAAATAGAAATCCTTTCAGGGACAGAAATCCGAACAGAGTTGCATTCGCCAACAATCCTACGCCACGACCTAGTTACACCCCGACGAATAATACACCCAGGGTCTACAACATAAGAAAATCCTGTGACTTCTGCGGTAGACAAGGGCATGACGTATTGGAATGCCACCAAAAGATTAAATGGGAATCCCGGAACCAGGGAAACGTATGGCGGTCGAGCCAAAAATCCCCGGCTCGACAACATTAAAAAATAATAACAATCATTCAGGGAACCATCAGCCACCTCCAGCCAGAGTACCCACCGTTAATCTACCCCTAGACATAAGTCAAAACAAAAAGGTAAAATTGGTGGTAGACACGGGCGCCGAGGTGAGCATAATTAATCAACAAGCTCTAAACCCCAACAAAACCAGAACTAACAAAAATGACGCATGTACCATCCAAACTCCTTACGGTACAGGAAAAACCTTGGGAAGTTGCCAAGGAAATTTCAATTTAAAAGCTAAACTCCCTTGCAAATTCCAGGTGGTACGCCAGATGCCCGGTTTAACCGAGGACGGATTACTGGGAAACGATTTCTTATCTAGAAATTGTAACATAGAAGGCCCTAAACGGCAACTCAGATTTCCACGTACCAAACAAAATCCTGAAGAATTCAAGATCTCATTAAACACCGAAAATCCACGCCACAAAAGGGCAGCAATAGGGAGGCAAATTATAGAAAAAGCGGGACCCAACACGGTCAGATATACCGCCTATAAAGCCCCGAAGAATTCCCCTACACCAGAATCGAGCTGCAAAACCCTAGTGACAATGAAAGGTTCTCAACTAATAAAAATGAATCTGAAAGGTAATTTAAACACGCCCAAACACTATCAGAAGATAAAACGCTATCCCACAGGAATAAAGCCTGACAAACCATGTCTAAAACGAAAATTGAGCAATGGGGCCTCCCCCCAGAAAGCTATACTACCAGGAGGCGCTACCGCCCCACACATAAAAGCAAGCGAACTACTAACAGTTTCCAGAACAATAAACTCATTTAGAGAGCATCCTACAACTCCACTGATAAACCAGGGAGCATCTTCGTTAAGGAGTGATTACGGTTCGAATATCCAAAGCATTCGATACCTTTTCACAGAGAAGGAGTCTGCGGACGAACAAATCACCCATTCACGAAACGACCAACTTAAACAGGAACTACACCTGTCCGAACACTTAACCCCAGAAGAAAAGGGATCCATTACCATACTCTGCGAACAATATGCGGACATATTCTACCTAAAGGGCGACAAATTACCTCACACAGATACGGTAACACACGAGATACCAATTATACAAAATCAAGCACCAATCAATCAAAGGATGTACAGACTGCCTCAAACAAAAAGACAAGTAATAAATGATCAGGTAAAAGAAATGTTAGAAAGCGATATAATAAAGCCAAGCAAAAGTCCTTGGAACTCACCCCTCCTCGTTGTCCCAAAGAAATCAGGGCCAGACGGAGAAAACAGGTGGCGAGTCGTGGTAGATTTCCGAAAACTAAACGAAAAAACCATCGGTGACGCCTACCCCCTACCACGAATTGAAGATATCCTCGACCAGCTAGGAAATTCCCGATATTTCTCCACCCTGGATCTTGCCAGTGGTTATCACCAGGTATTGGTCAATCCAGAGGATCAACCCAAAACTGCATTCAGTACCAACTACGGGCACTACGAGTTTAAACGCATGCCGTTCGGTTTAAAAGGAGCTCCGGCCACCTTTCAAAGGTTAATGAATCACGTCCTGGCCGGTCTTCAAGGCATCGAATGTTTCGTATACCTGGATGACATTGTCATTTACGGGAAAGATTTACAAGACCACAACGAAAAACTCGAAAAGGTCTTTACCAGGTTGAAGCAACACAATTTACGACTACAACCAGAAAAATGTAAATTCCTACAAAAGGAAATAGTCTATCTGGGACACATATGTTCAGAGAAAGGAGCACGTCCAAATCCCAGCACGACGGACAGTGTTAAAAATTTTCCAATCCCTAGAACAGTCAAGCAAGTACAATCCTTCCTGGGACTTGCCAATTATTATCGAAAATTCATCCCAGAATTCTCTAAAATCGCACGCCCGTTAACAAACCTCCTACGTAAAGATGTCAAGTTCACTTGGACAGAAAAGTGCCAAACGGCGTTCGATAACATAAAAGAACTTCTTGTTTCCCCACCACTACTCAGCTACCCTGACTTTGAGCAACCGTTCAACCTCACGACGGATGCAAGCCACGAAGCTATCGGTGCTGTACTATCCCAAGGTAAAGTAGGAAAGGACCAACCCATCGCTTACGCCAGCCGAACATTAAACAAGGCTGAACGGAACTACTCAACTATAGAGAAAGAACTGTTGGCAATTGTTTGGGCGGTAAAGAATTTTCAATGCTATCTCCTAGGACGAAGGTTTACAGTCTACACCGACCACAAACCTCTAAAAGGCGTTTTTAATGTAAAGGACCCTACGACGCGCCTAGTACGTTTCCACCATAAATTATCCGAATTCGACTACAAAATCGAATACAAGCCGGGTAAATATAACACTAACGCCGATGCCCTAAGTCGCATTCCCCGGGAGGAAAGCCAAGAAGAACAATCCTACTCACCCATTTGCCAGTGTAACCTAATAACACGTTCACAGAGTCAAGCAAAAAGGACTCAGGCAAGTATACCCTTATCAGAAGACGCAGGAGTCCCACCAAATATACCTAAAAAACAATCAGAAGAACTCCAACTAACCGAAAAAACACAGATTGAAGTCATAACTAACCCAAGTGAAGTTGAAACAATCCTAAAGGATTTCCATGATGCACCCCTCGGTGGACACCAGGGAGTAATGAAAACCTATAAGAGGATTCGTAGGAAGTATTGGTGGCGACATATGATTAGAGACATCAAAAAGTATATCAAGAAATGTAAGAAATGTCAAACCGTAAAATCAACACCCCCCCTACGGATGCCAATGGAAATCACAGACATCGCAGAAAAACCGTTTGATAAGGTGTATTTAGATATTGTTGGCCCTTTAGAACAATCACACAATGGTAATCTGTATATACTGACTTTCCAGGATAACCTAACCAAATTCTTGGATTGTTATGCAATACCAAATGCAGAGGCACAAACGGTAGCACAAATTGTTTTTGATCAGATCGTCTCTCGCTATGGAATACCGAAACAGTTGGTGACCGACCAGGGTACGAATTTCTTAAGTGACATATTCAAGGGGTTGTGCAGATTGTTAAAAATAAAAAAACTACAAACATCAGCATACCATCCACAGTCAAACGGCGCTCTCGAGCGAGCCCATCGACCATTAGTGGAATACTTACGCAGTATAGTTGACGAAAATCCCAAGTCGTGGGATCAGTTTTTGCGAACAGCTACGTTCGTATACAACAGTAGTTACCATGACAGCACTAAACTCACCCCTATGGACTGTCTGTACGGTTTTACACCCGAAGTACCTTCAAACTTGAAACGAGAACCCGAACCCGTTTATAATCACGAAAGCTATTACCACCAGCTAAGGTATAAGCTTCAGAAAACGTATGCTATCGCGAAACAAAATTTGTTAGCGAGCAAATATCGTTCAAAGGTCTACTATGACAAATTAGTGAGAACCCACAATTTCCACGTAGGCGACCAGGTACTTATTAAAATCGAGAACCGAAAAGGGAAACTGGCACCCCTTTGGAAAGGACCATACCTCGTTACAGCCGTACAAGGTTCCGTAAACACTACCATTAAAATGGGTAAAAAATCAGTCGTGATACATAATAATCGTTTGAAACCATATTACGAATAAATTTACTTTCCTACATACATACCTAATACCCAGGTAACACTTGCTCCTATTTCAATCCACAGAACATGTTCTCCCAAATCCTGTTTATCATGGCTCTGGGAGCGTGGATTGGGGTAGACGCACAGGCACAAGTGACACAAATAGGCGACAAAGCCGGTATTCACGCTGAAAGAATAGGAACTTTCCAGCATTCGTTACACACATGGGGACTGGCAATTCATTTGGAAGGCAACGGAATATTAGAGGAGGTGGACAAATTGGAACTAGCAATACAAACCTTTTACAGGACCTGCCAAAACGGCGATGGTAAGATACAAAACATATATAAAATCAGGCATATTAAGCCGCACTGCGATTTGGCAAACAGAATTTTGGCAGACTTGCGCTCTAGGGTAAAACAAAATCATCAAGTTTTGCAGAGTTTATTCCCAGTACAAACCCGCCAAAAGAGAGGCGTATTGAACATTGTAGGGGAAGTAACCAACGCATTGTTTGGCATTATGGACGACAGGGAGTCCCAAATGATACATACCTCCATACAAGACCTACAAGACAACCAGCAAAGCATAACTCATGCAGTAAATAACCAACTAACGGTCATAACAAACATAGGTAGAAGTCTAAATATCTCGGCAGGAAAAATAAATGAAAATTTTCTGCGGTTGGAAGAAGAATTGACCGACCTGAGAAATCAGGAAAACAATCTGACAAAGTTAGAGCTAGTGACCAACACCATCGATCGAAAGATCACCTTTTTCACTATGGAACTAGTGAGTCTTGAATTTAAGCAAAACCAACTCCTAGACATAATCAATGATGCGAAATTGGGTATCCTACATCGATCTATATTGACCACCACGGAGTTTGGAACCGCCCTACGCGAAATACAGTTAGAATCGATGAATAATTTCAGACTCCCGTTCAAACTAAATACGGTCTTTCCTAGCGAATTGGAGAAACTAGCGGATGTAAAATTAAAATATGCCCACAATGAACTAATAATAATGGTTAATGTACCTTTAATCTCAGGAGAATACGTATTCTACCAACTTACACCAATACCGGTCAGATCAAAGGAGAGAATTTATTGGTACGTCCAAGTCGACGAACCTTTCTTGGCGTTTAATCCACTTAGGAGGGAATATGTTTTCCTGAACGCCGACAGTTTCCATCAATGCATAAACTACAAAAAGGATACCTTCCTGAGTAGACGAAATCTAGTAATTAGAAACGAGAACTTCCAGAATTGCATAATTGGTTTATTCTCCGGGAGTAGGTCTCCCACAAATTGCAATATCCACATATTTAACTCCACCCGGGAGATCTGGTATAGTCTGAGCTCGTCAAACGCCTGGCTATTTGTGGTGCCTGACGATACTCGACTCAAATTAACCTGTGGGCCGGACCTGCAAAGCTTGATCATCAAGGGTACCGGAATACTCAGTCTTGATGCGGGATGCAAGGCTATGTCCCCCGACGCCACCCTAGAGGCAGAACAACGAAGAATAAACCGGTCAAACATAACACTTTATTTTGGTACGGACTTCGTGAATACAATAGAGATACCAGACATAGCAATCAGGCCAAAACCAAGCAACCGAGATTTAAATAATATCGGGTTTGAATTCGCCTCAAACAGTATCCCACTACACCTAACACAGAACGAGAACCATTATGGAGGATCAAGAAACTCATATTTCACGGGTCCCCATCTACTTATGTATGCGGTTTTACCGTCACTAGCATTATGGTTATTCTACAAACTAGGAAGAATCTTACGCACAAAATCGAAACACCGGTCCAAACGAGAAACAATAAAAGTCTTGCCGCAGACCCCCATTTATTTGTCCAAAGGCCATAGCCTCCCAAACATTCCTGTACATCTCGACAAAGAACCCGACTCCCCACCTAAACCCACGCCGCTAGGGAGAACAATAAATTTAGTAATATAGAAACTTTCGGAAACTAGCCAACCAAAACAAACCAGTAAGATCAAATTACGAACACCAACTCAAAGACGAAAACAAGAAAAACTATTGCTATCAACAATCTTAAAAACATGCCAATATATATATACAAAAAAAAAAAAAAAAAATTTTTATATAAAATACATGTTACAACGAAACAAGTTACAATGCATACATACCGACAATAGAAAATTAAGTACTAAACAAACATAGATAGTAAAGTCATATATACCCAGAAAATTAAACAAAAAAAAAAAAAAAAAAAAAAAATATATATATATATATAGTAACTAATCAAAAAATGTATCCAGGAAATTTCAAAGAATTAATTACCTACACATATAGACTATAAGGATTATTAAAGAAAATTTTAAATTACCCAACTGTACGTAAGATTAATTAATTATACATATAAACTATAAGGATTATTAAATATATACCAAGAAAATTTTAAATTATTTAATTGTTAATATATACATACAATTGGTTATATATATATCAAAAAAAAAAGAGAAGACAAAACCACCAATTAATACTAGTTTCAAAAAAAAACTGCTTACACGAAAATTTATGTTAGAATTATGCTCTTTTGAAAATTATATTATTACATACGAATACACAGTTATCAATAGTTACATACAGAAAATTTAATTAATTGCATATATACATAGAAAAATTATTATTGTAATCCGCAAACAAATCGCAAACATATATACAATAAGTTACGACAAACTTACAAAAAATTTATACAATCAAAATTATACATAAAACTATTGATTACATACACTTACATACAAAACCTTGTAAAAACTTATGAAACAAATTGTAAACACCAACTTTCAACTCACATCTGCAACCACTCTTATGCCACAGAAAATCACTCGTACCGATGATTTTCTTTCTTTTCAGGGGGGAGGAATGTTACATTTCATTACCGACCTCTATATCTTTTCATCACCTGATTGATGCATCATTCGCCAATAAGATTTCCTCTCATTAAAATCCAACTATCCATTCAAACCCGCAATCTGCTTACAAAGCAATATTCCAAACATAACTTCCAATTCCGCATTCAATGCCTCATATCAAAATCATATTCTGCAATCAATGCAACAATAAATTCATTCAAAAGTAAAGCCTTCAAAATGAGTCATATCGCAGAATTAAATCGCTTCACCGTAGATTCGGCGGCGTTGACAAAAAACAGACGGACACCTGTTCGCCGTCGGCGCAGCCTCATATTTCAATAACATATGTTTACAAGTGTAAACATAAGTCGGTTTTCTTTGAAGATCGGCTCAATGGCAGCGGACTGCCAACACATGCGAAATAGGAATCAAATGACGGAACTCATCGTACGGGGTAATGGACTGAAATTAGATCGGTCAATGCTTTCGTACATCGTTTAAACGAATGAGTTGATGCGGTTGCAATTTTCGCAGGTAAACCAATTAAGAAATTGGTAAAACCAATTTTTGCAGCGATTATTGAAAATTGCGAATGAAGAATGACAGGCGAATGACCGTTGAATAGGTTATTCGTTTGGGCAAAGATGCATAATGGGCGGAAATAATTGATAGCCAAATGGTATATAAAGTGGGTGCGATTGGGATGAAAACACACAGGTAATCGAAAGCAAGAAGCCTGCGGCCATCCACAAGTAGAGCGGGGCTTCTTGCGAGTAAAATTACTCAGGTGTATTTAGGTACAAATCAATTGTAACTAATTTAATAATTTATAAATTAATTAAAAATAAATGTCAACATTGGTAATAAAAAACAAATTGTTACACCTGGAATAGTGGGGATCGAGTGATGTATGGCTCTTCGGGCCCTGAAAAGCCCCACAAGAGGAAAACCTAGCTGGTGGAATTCACCTGCAAAAAGAGATCATTGATCCCAAGCGAATGGATGATCTGATGAAAAGCCGAAGTGACGCCAAATTGGCTAGGGTAATTTATCATGAAACTAATTAGATATTTTGTTAAATTCCCCAGGGGTTTCGCTATGATGCGACGGCGTCGTTTGCTTCGACTTGTTGTTGATAACGGACATGATGTGATTTCCGATAGAAATCTCATGGGCTAGCAAAAATGGAGTTGCCGTATGGCAAAAGGTAGCTGAATTCAATTCTGCATTATCTGCATAGAATAATGAATTCAGCTATGCTTTCTTTTACAGGTAAAATTGCCGAACGGTGGCATAGGGGATAATGTGGCGCACTGTTAGGGGTCGAAATTAGGTTAGGATTGTGGGCTCGTTCTCCATGTGATATAGAGAAACCCCACAATGCTATACTAACAAATAATATGAAGATCACGGGGCCGACATTATGTAACAGGTTTATATTTGGTATTATATGTAAAGTTAAAATTGTAACACTTATTGTACCTGGTTTGTAAACTTAGGTTTTGCAACTCTGCTTAATTTTGCATATATATATATTTATATATATATATATATATATATATATATATATATATATTTTTTTTTTTTTTTTTTTTTATATTATATATAAATATATATATATACTAGGGGGCTTTGCCGCCTGCTCGCTACGCTCGCCAACCCCCGTATCAGTTTTAATGTAATTATCAATTATGTTTGAATATTTCATTTAGTGTCACTTTTTATTTATTTATTTGTGGGTAGTGTTTTGTTTTTTATAGATAGTTATTTTTTCACTTTTTTGGGTGTGTGTGTTTGTCTCTCCCTTATCACTGTTTTTTGTTTAATTTGGGTTTGTAAAGGTTTTTTGTTAGTATATTTTTTGTTTGATTTTTTGTGGTACACTTCACTTCGCGTAACTGATTTCTGTTTATATATATATTTTTTTTTTTTGTGAGCTCACAAGGCTTTTCAAGCTCTTATGAGACGGTAGTCTTGGGCTTCCTTGCGCTCACCGGCTGCGCCATTTGTAAAGGTTTTTTCCTCAGCACCACACACTTTATGTGAATTGAAACACACTTTGTTTTATTTCTGCGATCACTTTTATTAAATTTCACTTAGAAATAGTCATTCGTTACATTAATTTATAAGTTACTACACGATAACTCCACGAGCGACGTTATATTCTTCACAACACAAAATCACAGCACATCCACCCTTTTTATTGTGATATTCTCGTTATCTTGTATTTTTCGCGCAACGGACTTCAAAACCCTGGCACTAACTCCTGACCTTCCTCGTCAACTTTTCGAAACCAACCACTTTTTTATCTCACCGTCTCGGTCGAGATTTAAAATTCAACTCGCCAAAGTCTCGCCGTCTCCGTCGAGATTCAAAAACCAAACTCTCAAACGAAGACCTGTTTTTTCTTCATCCTGAAGATCGAAGGATTGGCGCTTCTTTCTTTATCTTTCCCGGCTTGGGATCAAACGCGGAAGCACAAAGGGAAAAATCAACAGAGGATCGTGCGAATGCACATTTATAATCCTCTATGTTGATATGCGCTAAACGAATGTGTACTTCGTTTTATGATGCCTGTTGTTTGTTCTAGCCGACTCGGCAAGGATCCCTTTTGTAAGGATACGTTAGGGAATACAAATAGAGAATTGTACTAATGAGCATTTCTGATTCTCTATGTTGTTTATTTTAGCCGAATGGGCAAGGATCTTTTCCGTTGGGAATCGATACAAAGGCGAATATTTTCCTTTTGTTTGTTTTAACTTAATTTTGTTAAAACGAAAACTGGCGTTGGTTGTTTTCATTGTTTTAGATAACCATTTTTCTGAGGTCTCGTAAAATTGCTGGTGCGCAATTTTTTATGATACTCAATGGTTTTGTTTGAAGGACGGCATCTGGCCTGCACATTTGGCTCTTAGGGGTTGTTGTGGTGAACCCTTGGTTCAATGATTATATTTCCCAGTTTTTTATGTGAGCAAATTGAACGTTTAGTTCAATTTGCTTGGAGTTTAATTGATTAGCGCAAATCGAACATTTAGTTCGATTTGCTTGCTATCAATTTATGCGGGACGAGGTGTATGGGGTAATGCTTTGATTTAGCATTATGTCACATCCTTTAAGTGGATGTTTTTGACGTGTATCGCCGTTAGTGGTAGAGACTAGCTCCAAAAGGGTAATTTTTATGGGATGGGTGGTTGTGGTCGTAACACTCTATTATTATTAATATTTCATATAATTCCTGTACAAGATGTGACACTGGCTTTATTCTATTGTACGACCGCAATAATTAAAACAGACTTTACTTTACTCCGCGTTTGAAATTCGAACTATGCAGCGGCGGATGAAAAATGACGCGATTACAAATAGATGAAATTAATGTTAGGCCCGAGCGGCGTGACCTCCTGTGGCAGTGATTGAGATGTGACTTCTTGTGCGTGTGCACACTTTGATGTAGAATTGAGACTCGATGCAGCGTAGCGTGTGTACGCTGCTGTGGTTGAATAGTGACTAATTTGGTTAGGGGTGAAATTCTGTGTTCTCGATTTTGCACACAGGACAACCAAAAGAGATCACGCCTTTGCTCTCTCATCGTCACGCTCGTCGAAGTGTGGTAACTTCGGTTAATTGATAATCGACGAACGTGGTAAAATGAGAGAACAGAAACACGATGTACTGTGATCTCGGGGTGGCTTGGTTGTGTGTGCTGGTATCAAATGCAGCTTCTGAGCATGACTTACTGCCCTAGTGTTACGGCTGTGGTGATCTCAGAGAGCATTGGACCGTATGGAAACAGAATTATGAAGGAGAGGAAAATGTGTGCGCTATTCACCCGTAAAATAAGATCGTTGATCCCAAGCGAATGGGTGATCTGAAGAAAAGCCGAAGTGACGCCAAATTGGCTAGGGTAATTTATGATGAAAACGAATTAGATATTTTGATAAATTCCCCAGCGGTTTCGCTATGATGCGACAGCGTCGTTTGCTTCGACTTGTTGTTGCTAACGGACATGATGTGATTTCCGATGGAAATCTCATGGGCTAGCAAAATGGAGTTGCAGTATGGCAAAAGGTAGCTGAATTCAATTCTGCATTATCTGCATAGAATAATGAATTCAGCTATGCTCTTTTACAGGTAAAATAGTCGAACGGTGGGATAAGGGATAATGTGACGCGCTGTTAGCGGTCGAAATAAGGTGGAAATTGTGGTTGGAATTGTGGCTTGGTTCTCCATGTAGAATATAGAAACCCCACAGGCCGGCATGGGCCCGGGTTCACTGCTAACCCCACGACGTTCCACCGAAAACCGTTCCCGTGTATAAGAAATAAAGCGCACTGGTGTTGTTGGTTTGTGGTTAATACCGAAACAGGGCGAACACAGCTCAGAAATACACACACAGTATATTGTTTCAGAATTCATCTTCTATTATTTTCACTTCACTTCTGTTTTATTCTTGTGTCCAGAGAAGATGGTACGGCCGTTGATTAGTGAAGGTGGAGCGGACACAGAACCAGAAATAAACACAGGGTATTTTATTTTGTAATACATGAACTTTTTATTTATTTTCTTGTTTGTAATGGTTTAACAGTGATTAACAATTTGGATGGACTTAATGTTTTTTTATATTAAGGTAGTTATTGCATCCCGATTCGTGATAAATGTTCTTTAAATTATTAAGGACGCAACACAACAGACACTTTAATACATTGTTAGACGCAGACGACTCACACGTTTTTAACTCGATTTTCTTTACACTCGCATGTGTATGATGTGCGCACACTGATAGTTGTTGTTGCACGATGCGTTAATCGCGCTGATAACAATGAATCTGTGGGGGTAGAAAGTATTGTTGCCAACGTATGGCCAGTATTCACTTTATCCCCAACGATGTTTCGACGAAATTGTCGCCGTGAATCCAAGAGAAAATAAATAAAAATTCACTGTGGTTCTTTTTTGATTTAGGAGTTCTTTTTATTTTTGGTGATTATTTTTATTTGATTTGGTTTAACTTATGTTTGGTATAACTTAACACTAGATTTAAATAGCAGAACTTATATTAGTGTTTATTTGCTTTTTCTTTTTGCACAATATAGCAAGGGATATAAATAGCGTTTCGATTCAAGTAGCGCACTATGAACTACTTGATTATTAAGTGTTAACTCGCGGTTGATTTCACGGCATGTCTCCATTCGTAAATAACGTTTTAATTGTAATCCGATTTTCTTTAAAAACTGTCTCGCGAGGTACGAAGATTGCTTTAAACGGCGGCGTGACTGCACACTCGAATCAGTGGTGAAATTCGTATTTCATTTCACACACAGGACAACCAAAAGAGACCATGCCTCCGCTCTCTCAACCCCACGCTCGTCGAAGTGTGGGTAACTTCTATTAATTGGTAATTGACGGACGTGGAGAATGAGAAAACAGAAACACGATGTGCCGTGATCTCGAGGTAGCTTTGGTTGTGTGTGGTCGAAATAAGGTTGAGATTGTGGCTGGTTCTCATGTAGAATAGAGAAACCCCACAAATCACGCAATGAAAAAATAACAATGAACGAACGAAAACTGTTTGTATTATGGATATTTTAGGATATCCTTTAATACCGAAAAGACGAAACGTACAGAAAAAATACAAGGTTTAGTTTAGTAGTGTGAATTAGGGGGCTTCCGCGTCAATTTTTTTGGGGCTTCTAACTCAATGACGTCATCAGTGAGTAATGATATCTTGAAAGCTCTCTTCCGAGCTTTGGTGCATGTGTATGTGCGTGCGTGCGTGTTTTACTTGTTAAATTTGAAAAATATGGTTTTATCTGTATTGCATTTAACCGTTAAAATTGAAAATGCTGTTTATGCGCATGAGAATTGGCTGTAAAAATTTAAAATACTCTTTTTTTTGTATTACATTGATCGTTAAAATTGAAAATACAGTTTTATGTATATCATTTGGTCGCTAAAATTGAAAATACTGTTGAAAAAGCGCGGCAGGGGGGTTGTATTGGCTATCGAAGTCTTTTGTCATATTAATGGGGGATATATTATTAATTGCATATGCAAGGGAGTTTTAGCATTGTTTTATTTCTATTGAGGCATACATTTAGTTGCGCAACTCGTCGAAATAATCAATTGTCTAAGTAGTCTAAGTAATCTTTCGACTGAATAGAAACACGTGGATAAATGCGAAGTCAGCAAAAAATCTCTCAATTGGAAGCTAAAAATGTTTTTGTTTATTTTAGTTGGATGTGAATGGATGGCTGCGAGAATTCAATTATATTATCTAAATGCGACGTAAGCATAAAAATCTCCCAATTGGAAGTTGAAAATGTTTTGGTTATATCACTTGTATTTGCGATTGAATATATGCGGGAATTTTATTGTCTGGGATAACTGCTGAGTCACCATAAAAACTCGATCTTTTGTGCAAATGACATCTTTTTGATTATATTACATGTATTTGCGATTGAATAAATGCGATAATTTAATTGTCTGGGATAACTGCTGAGTCATCATAAAAGCTGTTAGGATTAAACTTTTCACTTGAGGTAACAAAAATAAAAAATATAAAAAAATAAAAAAAAAAAAAAAATAAAAAAATAAAAAAAAAATAAAAAATAAAAAAATAAAAAATAAATAAAAAAGATAAAAAAAATAAAAAATTAAAAAAATAAAAAAATAATTCTTAGAGTACGGAGTCACAAGTAGTTGGGAGGATTTGGAGAGACATTGGCTTTAGAATCAAACCTAATCCATATTGAAGATAGATTCAGAGGGATTGAAGATTACTTGTTCCAAAGGGACGGCGTTTGTTTTTCTTTTGAAAGCACATTGTTTGAAATTATATTAATCGTATATGAACTTGAGGCGGGGGGCTTTTGATCATTAATTATCTATATTAAATCCGTATTGTGACTATATTATTAATTGCATATATGAATGAACGATTGTTCTTGGAGTTTACGTATAGAATAATAATTACGATGTTTTAGCTGGTACACAAGTGATAGAGCGCATTGGTAGGTGGGGGGTTGGGGGATAATGGTCTATATGAATGAACGAGTGTTCTTGGAGTTTACGTATAGAATAATAATTACGGTGTTTTAGCTGGTACACAAGTGATAGAGCGCATTGGTAGGTGGGCGGTTGGGGGATAATGGTATATATGAATGAACGAGTGTTCTTGGAGTTTACGTATAGAATAATAATTACGATGTTTTAGCTGATACATAAGTGATAGAGCGCATAGGTAGGTGAGGGGTTGGAGGGTAAAGGAGTATAGATAGCGTAATTTAGATGGGGATACCTATTAATTCAACTATTACGTTGTGTAGGTGCAGGTGTAGAATAATACAGATGTCTGACCTTGAAAAAATTATAGAGTTAGACGTAGAAAAATACCGATGCCTGATATTGAAAAATTATAGAGTTAGTTGTGGAATAATTATGGTATTTGATATAGAATAATGAGGGAGTTTGCGTATGGCATAATTATGATGTTTGGCAGATACATAAGCAGTAGGGCGCATAGGTAGGTAAGGATAAGGGAGTATAGATAGATAGGAATTATTGAGTATAGATAGTTAGGAAATATGGAGTTTAGGTAGTTAGGGAATATAAAGTTTAGATAGTTGGGGATTATGGAGTTTAGGTAGATAGGGATCATGGAGCGTAGGTAGGGAAACATTAGGGTGTATAGGCAGGGGTAAGCATTAGAGTGTATAGATAGATAGGAATAAGGTAGCATAGCTAAGTAGGGACAAGGGAGTATAGGTAGTTAGGAATTATAGAGTAGAGGTAGTTAGGGAATATGGAGTTTAGATAGTTAGGGAATATGGAGTTTAAGTGAATAGGGATTATGGAGTATAGATAGATACGGATTATGGAGCATAGGTAGGCAGACATTAGGGTGTATAGACAGGGGTAGGCATTAGAGTGTATGTTATAGATAGATAGGAATAATGTAGTATAGCTAAGTAGGGACAATGGAGTATAGGTAGTTTGGGGGATATGAAGCATAGGTAGTTAAGAATTATGGAGTATAGATACTTAGGAAAATATGGAGTTTAAGTAGGTAGGGATTATGGAGTATCGGTAGTTAGGAATTATGGAGCATAGGTAGTTAGGAATTATGGAGTATAGGTACTTAGGAAATATGGAGTATAGACAGATAGGGATTATTGAGTATAGTTAGATAGGAATTATGAAGCATGGATAGATAGGGATTATGGAGCATAAGTAGGCAAACATTAGGGTGCACAGGCAGAAGTAGGCATTAGTTTGTATAGGTAGATAGGAATATTGTAGTATAGTTAGGTAGGGATGTTCTATATTATTTGAACAATTAATCTGTTAAACACAGAACTTACCCCCTGTGTGTTCTTGCGGTCCTTTTTATCCTGTGTGTTCTTGAAGGAAAAGTTCACATGCACTCGAATAACTTATGCAAAAATTACCACAATGTATTATAAAAGGACAGACTTGAGAATGAAATGCCAATCAATCCTTTGACTACTACAAAAATTAAAGACTGAATTTTGATGCTCCTGGGAGTTGAGCAGAGTATAAAGCTGATGGAGCTCGTTTTTAGCCCCGACGAAGTTGGTTCCATTATCGGAATGTATCTCTACTGATTTTCCCCTGCGGGAAAAGAAACGCTTTAGACTTGCAATAAAATCCTCGGTGGATAATCCACCAACTAGTTATAGATGAAGAGCTTTTGTGCACAGGCATACGCAAACCGCGACGTAAACCTTCAATCGACATTTGTTGCGATGGCGCCTTTCTTTTATATAAAAGGGTCCACAATATTCTACTCCGACACGTAAAAAAGGGCGAGAAGAAGTTACTCTTTGTTTTGGTAACATACCCATGGGGTAGTCGGCGAGGAGCGGCTTAGCCTTAAAGCATGGCACACACTTGTGAAGTACATGGCGAATTATGCCGCGACCGCTTATCGGCCAATATTGCTGGCGCACCGAATATAGGGTGGTTTGTATACCAGCATGGTTGAGTCTGATGTGTTCAGCTTGTATAATTAACTTAGTTATGTGATGCTGAACTGGCAGTAGGATGGGATGGCGTTGATCAGTTGGAATGGAAGAACGCGCAAGACTGCCTCCGACACGTAATATACCAGACGAATCCAGTATTGGATTAAGCGGGATCAATTTGCTAGATGTGGGACGTGGCTGGCTAGCTGAGAGCGCATCAAGCTCTCATTTGAACGAATGCATTTGAACAAGTCGAATAATGGCATCGTGTGAGAGCGAAAGCTCGCTAACCCGCAATGGGCCATCATTACGTTGTGTCTTGCCTTTAGCATTATGAGCGAATCTGAGAATATATCCAACAACTCGTTGTAGTTTGCTGAATGAGCTATATCGTTCACGTATATTACTCTGTCGAATTTCGAGTGACATACACGAAATTGTGGGTATCATGGGTTTTAGCTCAGGCACGTCTATATTTGCGAGACACATTAGTTTGTATCTCGGCTATACGATTTGCCACGAAGGTTTTTAGCTTGTGTGCAGGGGTGCCTATCCAATATAACACGATAGTGGAATCCGACCAGAGATAAACTTCATTAATTTCGGTTGGAACGCCTGTTCTTACGATATTGTAAAGTCGAGAAAGCAATACTGTAGCGCAAAGTTCCAGTCTAGGCACCGTTAAAGATTTAATAGGGGCGACACGAGATTTAGAGGAAATTAATCGGATATGCACTTGTCCGTGTGAATCAATGGAACGCAAGTGGAGGCAAGCCCCATAAGCCTTCTCGCTAGCGTCGCAAAAACCATGCAATTGTACATTAACAGCATTTGTTATAGTTATTGCGGGAGGAAATTTAATTTTTGCTATCAAATACAACTGTGAACGATAATCAGACCATGCTGAGTGAATCTCCATTGGGACAGCATCATCCCAAGTAACTCCAGCCTTCCACAATTGCTGAATTAGAATTTTAGCATATACTATAATAGGACCAAGGAGTCCAATGGGATCAAATAGCTTGGCGATTTGAGATAAGATAGTTTGCTTTGTGATGCTAATTTGCCCCGTGATATTCACGACATAAAAGAAGTAATCTTCTCGAGAGTTTCAGCGAATCCCTAGAGTCTTTATAGATGAATCAGGATCCAGTGACATGACATGAATCAGGATCCAGCAATGCTGGATGATTCGATGCCCATTTTCTCAAACAAAATCCACCCATCTTTAGTAGAGCGATGAGTTCATCACGCAATAGAGTGGCTTCGGCGATGTTCCTTGCACCAGTAAGCAAGTCATCAACATAAAAATCCCTACGCGATATAGGGCACGCGAGAGGAAATTTATCCTTTTCGTCTTCGGCAAGTCTGAAAAGAGTTTTTATAGCTAAATATGAAACACAAGCTGTCCGATAGGTTACAGTATTGAGCCTGTATAAATGAATAGGCTCAGAAATGCTGCGGGGATACAGAATTTTTTTGATATTGCGCATCGGCGGCATTGACACGAACCTGACGATACATTTTTTCGATATCAGCCGTGAGGACGTAGATGTGAGAGCGAAATCGCAGAAGAATGCTAAATAAATCATCCTGTAGCTTCGGACCTACCATGAGGGTGTCATTTAAGGAGATATCCGTTGAAGCATTGGCCGAATCATCAAAGACAACTCGAATTTTTGTTGTAATACTATCCTCCTTTAATACAGCATGATGAGGAAGGAAAAATCCTTTATCCGTCTCCTCTTGATTCATATCAAGTGACATATGTCCCAACGTTAAATGTTCATCCAGAAATGCAGTGTATTCGCGTTGTACCTCGGGCTTTCGATGGAAATTGCGCTCCAATGCATGGAAGCGTCTTAATGCGGAAGAATAAGAATCGCCCAACGCAGCTGTTTTATTATTAGATGGCAACTTTACTTCATATCGTCCGTCCACGTTCAGAATAGTATAACGATCGTAATGACCCTCACAAGCCATTTCTTCAGGTGACAAATTCGGTGAGTGTAAAACTCTTCAGATTCCCAGAAACGAGTTAAGTTTACATCGGGGGGGATCAGAATTTATGGAAACGTGGCAAGACACGCTTGATACTCAAGAAGATGGATAGAACTCGCCAGCTACAATCCATCCAAATTGTGTTTTTTGAAGCACAGTATTGGGCTGATTTTTCAATGATATTTGCCCAGAGAGAGAGAGAGAGATCTTTTATTTCGTAATAATATTTTCAAAAAAAAAAAAAAAAAAAAAGTCTGTAACCGCACATTTTATAATTCAGAGATTTGATAAGTTATATCCTACAACTGAAACATTATCTTGGATAAAGAAAAGAAAAATATGTATAATCAATAATTAAAAGAATAAATCGAAGGAAAATACGAAAAAGAAAAACCTTCATTAAAAAAAAAAAAAAAAAAAAAAAACAAAAAAAAAAAAAAAAAAAAAAGGTAACAATAATAAATAATATAAAATGTAAATGTTTACATGAAATTATGATTTGCACCCTCGTAATTTATATGAAAAATCATATAGGTGTGCAATGGGGTATCTGTCGGGGACTGTTGCTGCATTCAGCAGTCTGTAATCCCCGCATGGGCGCCACTCCCCGGAACGTTTCTTAACTAAATGGAGTGGGCTTGCCCAAGGACTGTCTGATGGTTGACAGATACCTTGTGCTATCACTTCATCGAACTCGGCGCGTACGGCGCGTAGTTTTTCTGGAGCCAGGCGACGTGCGCGTTGGCTTACTGGAGGGCCCCGTATCTCGATGTGATGAAACACATTCGCCTTATGTCGTCGCTGGTTAGGTAGAGGAATTGTCGTATTGACAAATTCCTGTACCATAGCTTGGATAGGGTCTGTACACGGTGTAGCCCTGGGTATTACCGCTGGAGATGCCGACAAGGGCAAGGAAGGTGCGGTGTGGGCTACTAGCCTGTTATGTGTCGAATCGACCAACAGATTGTGTTTTCCTAATAGGTCGGAACCTATTAGGGGTTCGTTAACATCAGCAATCACAAACTGGTGTGTGATTGGATGTCTGAGACCCAGATGGAGTGTCAGCTTTTTCCTTCCGTACGTGCGTATCGGAGAATTATTTGCTGCTGACAACTGTAAGGCGGTGGGCACGCGGTTGCGTGGGGCGAACGATCGCGGAAGGGCCGAAATATCAGCGCCGATATCGACGGTAAAATTGATATTCAGTCTCGAGTCCCTGATCGTAAGGCGTCTTATGGATGCGGTGCCGGCCGGTTGCGCAGGGGTGTCGGTCGGCAAAATTAGTTTAAAGACTGACGCCGGTTGTTGGTTGGTCGAGTCCAACCGCAGGGTGCCCTACAATTAGTTGTACGGTCTCCGTACCGTTGGTGGTTGGCGCACCAAGCGCGTGTGACGGCATTGTTGGGCGGATTTTGCCTATTGGCAGGTTCGTCACGAGAAGGCCGTGGAGGTGGACGACGAAAAGAATTCCGCTGGGATGTATTTTGTGGAGGTTGCCGCCGGTTCATTGGGCGGTTCTGCACGCTTCGTTGTGTGTTTTGGAACCTCGCGCAAACTTGATCCAATTCACGGCGGAATGAGGCCTGAAGCGCGAGTAGGTCAGCCGTGGTGACCTGAGTAGGAGGGTTGTCTGGCTGAGTATCGCCGATAATACAATCGAGGGTTTGTTGGGTTGGGTTCGGATTAAGGCCAGTGTGCCTTCTAGAAGATGAGGAGGGTAGCTGAGTCGAAGCTACCAGACCGGTTCGAGGTGCAGTTTGAGACGACTGAGGGTGCCGTGTAGGCAGTGCGGCGTGTTGATTAACCGCCACGACTTGATATGGTGGAAGCTCAGACTGTGGGTCCAAGTTTTCCATAATCGAATCAGCCACCTTTGATAAATAGCCCAAACTTTGATTAGGTTGGGCCATTAATGCCGAGCGGGCATGTTGAGGTAAACTCCTCAGAAAATGTGGCCTAATTAGATCATCCGAGATCCTGGTCCCCGCTATCGAGCGTAAATGGGTCAGGAAAAGGGATGGTCTAATACCTGAAAAATTGGTCTCGCTCGCCAATCGCTGTAGTCTGATGCTGGTGGGTTGGTCCAAAGCGTTAAGGAGACTCTCCCGCATGTTGCTGTAGGGATCAGGGCCCGGTGACCTGATCGCCTGCGCAACATGCATTCGCTGTGTCCCATCCAGCACCCGCAGCAATTCTACAGCACGATGTTCTTCATCGTGGATGTTAGCGAACCGGAAAAAAAGATCGGCTATGGCGAACCAAAGCTCTGGATCCTCCTCGTCGAACGGAGGGAGCTTTACGCTTTGTGTGTGGGATGGTAATTCGTCGCTAGAAGCGTCGTGGAAGGCGGGGGATTGAGGTCGCGCTTGCGCCTGCTGTGATGTACCGGCTCGCGTGGTGGGCATTGTGGTGCCGAAGTGAAAGGAGAAACCGGTAATTTGGAGATTGAGAAGTGTCGCTACGGACACAGCCGAATTTGTATGGTCCCGTGATCGTTCACTTGACCAAAAAAAATCACAAAAAAAGAAAACTAACACAAGAGGTTTTTGTCTTTAACTGCACTGGATTTTTATTGTTGGCACACTTTGCCTTCAAATTAAATTTAATTCAATATTTCTATATTCACAAGAGACAAGATACACCGAAAGTTAAAATATTACGTCCAGCAACTGATTTTCTTCTTAAATCAAAGCACCAATTAACTATTATATAGTGATGCCCCTTTCTATAGACAGTCTCGAGCTGTTTATTTTCTCCGTTTTGTTTTCCGTTGAAAACAGCAGATTTCGCCGACCAAAAAACCACCGTATTACCGAAGAGGAATTTTTCATCGGCAAATGAACTGTTCCATGGAACCAGTGCTTTGTGAATTGCCGCTGCTTAGGGGGTCACGTCATTTTGAGTCCATTTGAATATCAGGGTAACCTGCGACCGATCTCTGTTGCATACCTTCTGGTGATACTGACTGCGACGAGGTGGATTTGGAGTGTTCTGATGGCAATGGCTTGATTTTTGAAGTTTATCGTTTGATAAATCGATTCATCTAATCATTATTGTTGGCTGTTGCTGCTTAGTGCTGCAACAAGAAGAGACGAGTTGTGTCTGTGGAGGAAGCGAAAAGGTCGCAAAGGAGTACGTGGAGTTGGAAAAGGTTGAGTGAGAGTCGCGTGCCGCTGTATAGCGGCGAAAGGATTCGCTAGTGAACGCGAGGAGTCGAGAGGAGTCGCAAGAGACAGTCGCGTAAAGTCGAATGGTGCTGAGAAAATTGTCGCGGTTTTCACGTTAATTCTATCTGAATTTGGACAAGTTATGAATTTTTCAATTTAACTATTTGTAATTATTTTTAAATACAGTTTGGTGCTTTGTGATTTCGACTAGGTTTTACCCTTTTTTTTTGTGTTGGACTAAATTTTATGTACTTAGAGTAGAGTTCGTATGTTAATATATCTATAATTAGTTTTCACTTATATTAATGATGAATAAATAGGATAAAGTCAATAGTTTATTGCCTTAATTTATATTAGTTAATAGTAAAATAATAAATCACGATTAGTTGTATTCATGTATAAGTTATAAGTACATTTGATAAGTACGGTTAATGCATCATGAAAATGTTTAAAAATTCTTAGATCAGTATAGTTTATTGATTTTCGTTTCTGTTTTATATGTTCAAAAAGAGAAATATTATAGTGCTTAAATAACTTCCAAATTCACAGCAACGGTAGAAGAAAGAACGTGTGTATACAGATTACTGTATTGTCATATATATGTAGACTATAAGAGCCTAATTCACATTAGTTATTCCGTTTATCTCTTGCTGTTAGATTTGTGCATTCTACATGCTATTATTACAAATATTATCAATACCTGTTCGCATATGTATTACAGTATTTTTATTTGCACGGTACTAATTAATTAAAAGGAAAATTTAAATTTTGTGGCTCGGGTGGAGCTCGCCGAAAAAGAAAAAATAACCACTTTGAATAAAAAACATAAAAGGAAAAGAAAAACCTGGTTTTCTGGAACTGTTGTGGCGATGACGATGCGGCAGCTCCTGGTCCGGTGATGATGTTGTCTACGGTGGGCGGTATCGTTTGGCGTCGTCGTGGTGTTAAAGATGGGGTGGGGCTCTACTTGCCCTTTCAGCGTCTTTTGAGTTAATTTTTAGTTTTTTTTTTGAGGGAATTTTATTAAATTGTCTTTGAATTTTTGTTTGGTTTATTTAGCTTTAAATTAATTTTGTAATTATTGTATTTGATTTTGATTTTTATTAATTTCGTAGTTTGTTTGAAAATTTTCTTATTTTGGCACTTTTTATTTGATTTTTAATAATTTTGGATTTTTTTTTTTTGTTGATGAAATTTTGTTTAATTCTTAGTATTTTAGTTGAATATTTTTCACTTTGGTTTTTCAAAAATTTTATTGTCTTTTTTTTTTTAAATAACTGATTTTGTTTAATTTTTGAAATCTATGTTGTATTATGCTGCCTCACCGCTTTGTATCTTCTTGATTTTTTCTCTTTTAATGTCTTTTTTTAAATTTATTTATTTTCACTGAATTTTTGTTGAAATTTGTTCCCTATTTTGTCACTGCGCTCAGTTAAAGTTTTTGTTTTTATTTGATCTATTTTGTTGAACTTTGTACTATTTTTTTTTTTGATTAACTTTTTAATGTTTTTGATTTTTTGTTGAAAAAAATGTTTCCTTTTTGGCACTGTCTATTGATTTTTGTTGAAGGTTGCGTGTTGTTTTTTGTCGCGTCACCAATGTGGGGTTGGAAGTTTGAAGCCAACGTATGACTCGGATTCACTTTGTCCCCCACCGATGTGGGGTTGGAAGTTTGAAGCCAACGTATGACTCGGATTCACTTTGTCCCCCACCGATGTTATTCTGCCGAAAATTGTTCACAGAGGAAAGCCGAATTAATGAAACGCACTGGTTGTTCTTTTATAGTTAATGTTTTTATTTGGTTTTAATCGGAATATCCTTTTAATAAGATTTGATGGGGATACCAGTCTATTTTTGTTATAAGGAAACTTATTTTGTGTAATACACTATTTATTAGATAACTTTAGTAATCACGAATTATTTTAAGGCGAAAATACTTAACACAACTAATTCTCAACAGCGAGTTGGCTTGGAACGCGCGTGCACTGTAATGATTGAATTACGACCCCTCAACTAACCGCCGCGACTTTTCACTCGAACGCTTGTGAAGTGACTGCTTGAATTAGGGTGGAAATCGTGATTTCTGCTTTTTACACATTGATCCGCCAATGGTAATCATGCTCTCTTGTGCGTTCACCAACTCACCACACTCACCGAGGTCGAAATGTACTTGCGAAATCAAAAGGGAAAGCACAATAACCCAGGGTTGATCTGGCATAGTGTGTGTGCGCCAGTGCCGTGTATGCGGCTGGTCTACTGACCTAGTGATGATCTCTTAGGTCATCGCACTATAGCAAGACAGAAATACGAGAGAGAGGAAAACCTAGCTAAGGTTATTCACCTGCAAAAAGAGATCATTGATCCCAAGTGAATGGGTGATCTTGGAAAAGTCAATAGGACGCTGCGTCGGCTGGGGATATAATACCATAGGGGAAACTCTGTGGAATGTTCGATAAATACCCAAGTCTATAAACTATGATGCAATCGCGTCGCTTGGTTTGACTTGGTTGTTGCTAACCAATACGAATGGAATTTCCGGTGGAAATCCCATGGTTAGCGCAATAGTGTTGCCGTATGGCGAAGATTGTAGCTAAACTCAATTATGCATTATCTGCATAGAATAGTGAGTTTAGATATGCGTCCCTTTGACATGTTTTACAGGTAAATAACTTATAAAGGAAATGGGTAGGTATTGTGGTTGGAATTGTGGGTAGTTTCTCCTATAGGATAGAGAAACCCCTACAGGCTCATTTTAATCTTTGATTTGAATGAATTCCAATTAGTATTCTTCATGTCCAGGAAATATTGAATCTTTCTTTCACCCAACCAAGAAAGGTTACAAAGAACAGGATTATGATCTGAACTGAGAGCACTTAACGAAACGGGTTCTGTTATAAGACCAGGGACATTTGACACAAACAAATCAAGGACAGAGGGGATGCCACGAGAACCTGCGGGAAAATAAGTTGGAAAAGGTGGATAAAAAATATTAATTGGTAGTGCCAATGGAAGGGCAGCCAATATATTGCCACAAGCATTTGCTCTTACACACCCCCAATCTCTATGCCGGCAGTTAAAATCACCACCTAATAGAAATTCACCATTCATTGTGAATAACTTTTTTAAATCTTGCTTGAGCCATTTTCTTTTAATATCCGACGAAGATCCACCAGGGAAATAAACAGAATAGATTTTTACTGTCTTATGGTTTCTTAACTTAATCATTACACCTACATTCTCCACAAGCCTAGTTGGAATTACAGGTAAAAGCGAATGTTGAATTGACTTCCTGATAAGAATCGCCACTCCTCCACCCCTTTGGTCTACTCTATCAATGCGATAGCAGTTAAAGTCAGATGATGGGAGTCTTATATCAAAATTAAGCCAAGTTTCTGTTACCAGAGCAACATCAACTTTATAGCTATTTAAGAAGTTTAAAAAGTCATGAAATTTATTACGTATGAATTTAGCATTCCAAGTAATAATTTTTATTTGTGTATCTGCCATTTAACTTAACATTATTAGTGTATAAAAACTTAGTGGCTAAATGCGCGATCACATTAAATTGTTCTATTTTCGTTTTACAAACTGATAAATTTGAGATCATTTCCATGCACAAGGAATTTAGTTCCTCGATTGTGAAGAGTGGTGAATTGTTGTTGGGTAAATTATTGTTATTGTTTGATGAAGAAGCGCCGCGTCAGTCATTTTCTCATGCATTAATTGTTGATGGTAAACTTTGAATTTGCGGGCTTGAATTTGGAAAGCTTTTGCTCGGAGCATTGATCAGTCCCAGTCGTCGCTGTGGCTGTGGAAGCGTAGGAAAATCACTCATAGAGGCAAACGAAATCGGTTTTTGACAAGCTTAATGATTGAAATTTGAGTTGATGCAGCGAAATGAGTTCTTGGGTGGGGATGAGCCTTTCTTCCAGATGATCTTTCTTTTATTTCTATTTATTTTTAGATCTACTGGTGCATGTGACGTCAGTAGCTTTATGATTGCCGTTGCAGTTGGCACATTTATTTACAGAAGCGTTATTACATTCGCTTGTTTTGTGTGAACCAGCGCAAGTAGCACAATATGTTTTTATTTAGAACGAAGAAGTTAAAATTGCCTTTACAATACACAAAATATGTTTTTATGTGACAATTTCTCTCACCATGTCCAAACATTTGACAATTAAAGCATTGTGTCACCTTACCTTTGATTTTCCCTTGGAAGTTCCAATTCACTTGGGTATGACAAATTGAGCGATAATTTTTTTTAAGTTCACTTAATTTAATTGTTCCATATTCAAAGTGAATGAGATAAAAAAAATCAGTAAATTGATCATATTTTTTTCAATTTTTTTAACATCAGAACATTTTAAGCCAAGCGAAATGAGTTCAGCTTGGAGTTCATTAGTTTTTATATCATCCAGTCCATACAAAATAACTTTGAAAGTTTTAGCACTTTTAATATCATGAGAAAAATATTGACAATTATCCTCTTTTAGTTTTTCTAACAGAATATTAAATGATTCAATAGTTCCGAACATTATTTTTATACCAATTGTTAATTTTTTTATTGAATAACTGGATATATTAAGCTTTGTCATGAGGCTATGCACATATTCTGGTGATTTTTGCAGCACTTTGATTGGTGGCACATACACTTTTCTGATTATTGGCGAATCAGTTTCGTCCATTTCTGAATTATCTGTATCTGGATGGCATTGTAGGGGAGTGAATTTATTAAAGTAGGGGTTTTTACCCAGCCCACTTGTTGGATACATAGTGGAACGAAGTTTTTTATCCGAGGACAAGCAATTGTCCCCGGTATCAGACGATCTATCACGTTTGGGAATGATTGTAATGAGAACTCGCGACCGAGATGAACACGTCAAACGCAGTCGAAAGCTCCGGGTGAACTGATGATATTTGCCCAATGCTGAGTAATTTATATAATAATTTGACGCCAATCAATGCGTCAACCTTCGAAGATTTGAAAAATTCAGGATCAGCTAATTGAATATTTTTGGGTGGATCAAAAGAGTTCGGATGGTTGGTGATTGCAGGCACAGCCTGACTAATCTGAGGAACAATTAGGAATTCAGCTAATTTTTCATATTTGCTGACACGAGAGCGCAACGATGCTCTAACAGAATACTTAACCTTTGTGGAAGTGTTATCAATTCCATTAACATAAACATTTGCAGGTTTTTTCACCAGATTTAATAGATTCGCGATTTCCTCAGTCATGAAATGGGCTTGAGATCCGGCATCCAAAAATACGCGACACATTTTGCTTTTGCCATGATGGTTGACAATATCAACCAAGGCAGTGGCTAGCAATCCATGGGAGGCAGTTTGAGCATTCATGTTTGTAAGGTTGACCGCGAAGTGTGACGTAACTGATTCAATAGGCTTTGCTTTATCAAAATGCAATAGAGTATGGTGGCGTTGTTTGCATTTCGTACATGGTTGCGCCTTACAGTTAGAGACTCGATGTCCCTTCCTTAAACACTGTATGCACCAGTGGCCCCCCTTCGCTGCCTCGTATCGAGCTTGAGGAGCTAATGAAGCGAAATTGCTGCAAGAATATATCTGATGACCTGTGTCATTGCAAAAAACACAACTCTGAGTGGAAGCCAGGAATGCTTGCTGCGTACGATAGTTACGACGTGCAGAGGGTTTTTCCGATGATGAATTGGAGGTAGTTTGCTCTCTAGCACCTTCGAATTGAACGCATCTCTTCAGGAAATCAATAAAAATTTTAATGGTGGGCTTAGCTATACTACTACTGCAATCCTCCCACTGAAATTGGGTTCATTTTAATTTGTGGGTGAGGTATTGTGTCTAGCACGACACGGGTTCACTTCACTCCTCCAACGCGTCGCTGGGCAAATAAAACCACCAAACATTCGCCAACGAGGAAGAAAATGTAATGAAACGCAGTCTGATTGGGTAAATTAATTAAATGTTCTTTATTTTGTTTCCTTGTTGGCGCAGTTTCTTTGTACATTAACGTTTTAGAATGAATCTTATGTTTTATTTGACTTTCAAGTTTATTAATCATCCGTCACTTCGTAGGTTCACTACCTCTTAGTAAATCATTTAACCAATAAGCTTACGATCACTTTTCAAAATTGTTACTAGTACCGGTGATATTTTTTATGTTAACATCTCCTCAAATACACCTGAGTCGAGCACGAACGCATGGCTTCCCTTCTTTCCTCGACTCTAACAACGTAACGACCTCAACGCAGGCGTTGGGTGCAAACTCGTCGGCGGTAAAAATTCAACTCCTTCTCTTAAGGGAAGAAGGACGACTCCCAAACGGTACTTGCCTTTTCCCGAACTGTGTATAACGCGCCGGCCGTCCCGAATGAACCTTGTATAGGGTAATTAGCACGGCACGGGCAGTAGAAATTCGCGAGGACAGACAACTGACTTGGCGCGTGTACACGCAGCGGCGGTTAAAATCGGCGGTGGCAATTGCAGCGGAGGTGTGCGCTTGGTGGCGGTTGAATAGTGAGTGACTAATGGAATGGGAAAAATATCTATTCGTCGCGTCCGGTGATTAGGTCATAGGAGGAATAAATTTGCCGCCACTTCCCGGGAATTTTGAGAAGAGTTGCTATTGTTATATTGAAGTTTGACCTCCGATATAAACATTTAAATAATTAGTTATCAGAATTTAGTTTGGTGTTTAGTCGTTATTAATATTTGATTATAATTTCAATGTAATACCTGAGCGTAACCCCAGATGTTATCATTTGTTAATTAGTTATAGGAGAGTGGATGCTTATTGGTATTTACTTTTGTTATCGGAAAATCTATTTGTTTATAAGGATTATCGATATTTGGTTAGTATTTGTTTTTATTCGGTCTCTACTTCGGGCAAGTAATGTAGTACGGGTTTCTCAGGTTGTTCATTCATTTCATGAGGGTTTAGCTTTGACATTTGATACTTACTCGGGTGGAGGCTGAAACGTTACTTAAATCTCTATTGCTCATACCATAGTTAGCTGTGTTTTGGGTCAGCGGGTTTCCTTGGGGGTCGGCCTGTTGTTTATGTGGAGACTTATCTTCTTCGGTTGAGGCTGCCTCAACGATTGCCCTGCTTCCTTTTAGTTTTAATTGAAACAACACTGGTCTTCTTTTAAACTTATTTATTATCTCAATGAGGAATGTCCATCCCTTTTTTTTCTTCTTCTTTTTATGGTTTGTCTACTACTGCAACTTCATCTTACAGTTTGTCTATTACAATGATCTTAAAATCTGTTTGTTATTATTGTTATATTTGGTTGATCTTATAACCTGTCTATTGTTGCATTATATTTACTCGATCTTATTAATTCCCTTTTAACATTTAAAAGATTGGATATTAAATGTAGTTAAAACACATTTTACTTGCTGTTCTTAAAATCTGTCTGTAACCTGTCTATTGTTGCACTTTACTTAATTGATCTTACTTTTAATATTGAGGAGATTAAATATTATACGTAGTTAAAACACATTTTACTTGCTGGTCTTAAAATCTGTCTGTAGCCTGTCTATTGTTGCACTTTACTTAACTGATCTTATTAATTCACTTTTATCATTTAAAAGATTGGATATTAAATGTAGTTTAATATATTGTTACTTACTGATCTGTGTGTTGTTATTGTTGCAACTGGTTCTTTGTTTTGTATTTGATTGATTTTTTAGCCTGGCTATTATTGCATTTTACTTAACTGATCTTACTTTTAATATTGAGGAGATTAAATATTAAACGTAGTTAAAACACATTTTCACTTAAACTCACTTAATCATACTTTTATTTTAATACACTCTCACTTAAATCGGGAATGCCCATCCCTTTTGAATAACTCACTGTCAACAACCAACACCCATTCGCAAAAACTCTTTATATACCGATTTTACTGGCGAATTACTGTGGACGATGCATTTCCCTCTATCAGAACGTATAACCTACATCGAGGTTATTTGCCTGTCAGAGGTTATTTGCATTTCCAGCAATTGTCAAGTTCGCCCTGCCAGAACGCATCGGTAATGAATTTCGCAATTAACTTAGTTGCTTTCAATTCATCAAACCAATTACAGGCCAATGCCCGCATGTGCATAATCGTTTCCTTGCTAAAGGTGCAACGCAATGGATTTTGCAATCACTTAATTGCCTTCCATTCGGCGAGCCAATTACAGGCCAATGCCCGCATGTGCATAATAGTACCGTACGATTAAGTTGCGACTCACCGCTGCATTCGCCAATTCGGCGCTTTATCGACGCTCAATTCCCTCGCCGTCGATTGTCTTTGAAAATGCCGCTCGTATCATATATCTTGTATGACACTCAATCGGACATGAAAAAAAACGAAAACGTACAGTCCAAAACGTGAGCCTGTCAGGTGTTCGCTTGGTGTCTTGGTGACGCAGCAGAAAGATCGTATGCGAACGACCTTGGGATTGTTTGTTATGATCGGTATTATGAATGATTGAATTACTTAGCGTGATTATCGCAACGTGTGCGATGTGTGCTTTAATTGGATGCATTTTATATTGTATGCAAATTGCTGGCGAGGGTTAATTGTTTGGGATGATGTGCAATTGATGATGTGAGGTTGGTATTAGTTGTTTTTGTTTAAGAGAGGGTTTTTAACACATAGTGTAACACTATGCTCGCATATGAACTTAGTTCCAGCGAATTCTGGCCGTACAGGCTGGGTTGGATTCGTTAGTTGTGTATTCCGGGGAATTGAAAATGCTTGGGTGCAAGCAGGGAATATCGTTTGGATAAAATGTTAACCGAAGTAATTTCGGGGAAATGTATGCGGCTTGGTATAGTTGGTGACATTAGTTAATGTTCCGTTATGGATTGAATATGCGTTTCGTTACAGCATATGAATTTCGGGGAATTTAAGATTGCTTGGTCGCAATGGGGAAATATAGAGAATTGACCGAAGCAGTTTTGCGAAAATGTATGCGGGGTGATGTAATGGGGGAGGTGGTTAATGTTTGTTGTAGGTTTGGGCGTATCAATTTCGGGGAAATTGTGGTTGCTTGGTCGCAATGAGAAAACTGACCGAAGCAATTTTGGGAAAATGAATGCGGGGGTGATTAGAATATATTCGGTTGGATTATATTCTGTTGGGAGTTTGGGATTGCAGCTTGGGAGATGTATGCTAGTGTGGGTTGTTTGCATGTTTACAGGTTAGGATTGTGGGTTGATTCTCCGTGTGATGTAGAGACCCCCACAACTCTTCAAAGGCAGTCCTGTGATCAAGAAGCTCGTCATTGGGCCCTAATAAACCCTCCAAAGCCTCTTGAAAGGACATAAACCTTTCGCGAACAAGTTCTATTTCCGAAAACCTCTTTTCGAGCAGGAGAACATCAGTCTCAGGATTAAAACCGCTTAAGAAATTACTATAATTGGTCAAGGACCGCTTAGCACCAGCCCGTTTGTTGGTCAAGGCCTTTATTTGTTCTTCGGACATTATAATATTTTGGAAACGCAACGATATTAACAAAGCAACACACGAGATTATTTCTAAAATATGCTATGGGTAAAAGCAACTACTTAATTTAGGAGAATAAGATTGGATATGGTAGGTAGCCGATTAAACTATCTTAAACACAAAAATGACTCACCTGGAATTACCAGCAACTCTCCTTCGTCTTTGTCCCACGATGTTTGATCCAGCGATGAAAACCTTGCAGCTTTTAAGTAGTCACGACACTCTCTGGATGGACGCACTAGAATCTTCCAAATGGCTTCGGTTACAGTTTGATATGCTTTAATTAGCATCAATTGTTTTCACTACGAACTGTAACGATGGGCGATTTTTATTTGTTCTTGAATGATAAAATTGGTCGCCACACGATCGATCGAATTTTACTACACTGATTCACTGTTTTTTCTTTAAACAATCAACAAATATCCGGGTCGAATGGACCAAAATGTTGCACGATGCGTTTATCGCGCTAATAACAATGAATCACGCAACGACAAAATAACAATGAACAAACGAAAACTGTTTGTATTATGGATATGTGGGGGTAAAAAGTATTATTGCCAGCGTATGGCACGAGATTCACTTTAACCCACTGCACCGTCACTGCGAAAACTATAGTTCACCCGAAGAAATGGAAAATGAAAACACTTTTATAATTGTTATTCTGTTTTTAAACTCCGTTGTATTTAATTTATTACTGGTGATGGATATATCAGTTCTTAACAAAGCTATAAACAGTTTGATTTTTGCTTCTTTTATTGTCACAATTGATCTTTAAAGATTATACATTATTCACAGCACAATGAATAAACACGACTCTATAATAGTTGGGCAGAGACTTTTTAATGGCGCGACCTGACGTTATGACGATTGAGTAAGTACTTTATGACCAGCGGCGTGAGTGCTCGTAATGATAGTTGAGATGTGACTGACTAAATTAGGGTGGAAATCGTAATTTCTGCTTTTTTTACACATTGATCTGCCAATGGTAATCATGCTCTCTTGTGTGTTCCCCAACTCACCACACTCATCCAGGTCGAAACGTACTTGTGTATTCGTTCGACGTCGATGGGCGTAGCCAGAATGGAGAAATCAAAAGGGAAAGCATAATAACCCAGGGTTGATCTGGCTAGGTGTGTGTGCGTCAGTGCCGTGTATACGGCTGGTCTACTGACCTAGCGATAATCTCTTAGGTCATTGCACTATAGCAAGACAGAAATACGAGAGAGAGGAAAACCTAGCTAAGGTTATTCACCAGCAAGAAGAGATCATTGATCCCAAGCGAATAGGTGATCTGGGAAAAGTCAATAGGACGCCGCATCGGCTGGGGACATAATACCATTCTGTGGAATGTTCGATAAATACCCAAGCCTATGGACTATGACGCAACCGCGTCGCTTGGTTTGACTTGGTTGTTGCTAACCAATACGAATGGAATTTCCGGTGGAAATCCCATGGTTAGCGCAATAGTGTTGCCGTATGTCGTTGATTGTAGCTAAACTCAATTATGCATTATCTGCATAGAATAATGAGTTTAGCTATGCGTCCCTTTGACATGTTTTACAGGTAAATAACCTATCAAGGAAATGGGTAGGTATTGTGGTTGGAATTGTGAGCTGTTTCTCCTATAGGATAGAGAAACCCCTACAGATATTTTAGGATACCCTTTGTTGCACCATGCGTTTATCGCGCTAATAATAATGAATCACGAAACGACACAATAACAATGAACGAACGAAAACTGTTTGTATTATGGATATTTTAGGATATCCTTTAATACCAAAAAGACGAAACGTACAGAAAAAATACAAGGTTTAGTTTAAGATGATATTTATTTCGTACCGACAACGACACGATGTGGACTGTACAACTTACAATATTTTAGAGAGAAAAAACCAGAAGACAAATTGCTTTTATAGCATTATAAGAGGGCAGTCCTCTTTTACATGTATGTGTATAATAATTTTGGAACCTAATGGTAATGAAACAGCCTGTACAAACATAATGAGATTTTAATGAGGTAATTAAAGCAAGGGACAAGAATGGAGAAATGTCTAGAAGAGACCTGCATGAAATACAACACAATGGAACAAATGGTAAAAGTCCAAAAACAAAGATGCAGATATTCTGGATAATGCGTATCTGTTGTGACGATAAATAAATGTATCCGTTGTCTGGACTTGGTTCGTTGTTGCTTTGAATTGGTATTCAAAAAACAGGGAAAAACCTCAGCAGGACGCGACAGGATATTTATTATAAGGCAGATCTATGTGGAATACGTGCTGTTTTGCCCAGAAGGGGCTTACAATTGTTTTTAATTTAGTATTCTTCTTTAAAAAGTTCTGATCGTGAAAGGAGAACGAATATTAAAGGTTGGGTTTGTTAGTTAGACGCTTAACAAGAATAAAATACTGTAAATGCAAAGTGTACGCAAAACTAAATATTTAGCTCGATTAATTTAATTTAAAGTTTTCATTAGTTTTCTTCTGTATGTTTACTTTATTATTTAGGTAAATGACGGTTGTCTACACCGTTTGTTCTCGGTAGTGCTTTATGGTTACAAATGTGTTGTTATTTATTTTTATTATTGTATCTGGTTGTATATTCGAATTTACAAAAAGCTGTGACGCGTCAGATGTCAACTTATATCTATCTGTTATATATTTGATAAATTGACTCGATCTTATAATACTGCAAAGCTGTGGGAACAAATCAAATGATAGTTTTATATTTATTTGTTAAATATTTAAAAAATGAAAAAAAAAACCTATGTATCGATATTCGATAATTTTCGATTCTTTTTACTTATTTACAGCGGATGGTTTGCCAGACTAAGAAACTTTTCACATTACACAGAAAGTTCGGCATTTAAATTTATTTATTATGCACTTATTTTAGTTGAAAACAATTGTAAAAGCAAAACAAATAACTGATTGAGCAACCTACGAAAAAAACGAATGGAAGGTTACCTGTTGATGAGCTATGGCTGCTATACGTAGTTGATGATATAGGGAATGCTAGCTTCCTGTGGCGACGCCAGGCTGCTATTCGGTGGACATCGCTGGGATGATTTGCACTCACACTTGCACTGATTAGCGGTGGGGTGGGGCTCTTCATACCCTTTTAATGTTCTTTAATTTTTAACACTTCACTGTTTGTTTTTGTTGCAACCGCAACACCACAATAGAAGGCCGCATTAAATTGAATCGAGAAGAATCGATTTGAGTCATTTTAGTCGATTAAATCCACACTTAGCGCGCTTGAAAGTATGCTATGATACCAGCAAACAATCAGATTAATTCATTTGAATCAATGACGACAGCGCCCGAAGGTATGCTCGGTTGTAACTGTCCATAACCCTCGATAAATTGCGAGGTGCTGATTTAAGAGAATTTAGCCAGATGCCAACAACTCGTGCTAGAATTGCTGAATCGAAAAGGGAGCAATATTTGAATAGCGGATGAGATTTTGGTGGCAATGGCCTCTAAAATGAAGAAGAAAAAGATAACTGGCGGCTACCGAAAGGTATGCAGTTTTTACGGGGTGATCTAGGGATCATCAGTAAATTGGTTTTGAAGTAATACGGTTTTTAAATTTGAATTTTTGTATTTATTGAAAAATGAATTGAGAAGAAGGGTAGTCAACCGACTGAAATTGTAACTAAAAGGTAAAGGTTGTTCCTAATAAAGATTCCTGTGAATTGTTTTTAATTTCAATTTTATTTTCCTTCGGTTCATCGGCTTGACGTTACCGGCGATATACCTTTCGAGTTGAGATTGATGGAATTTGCTGGATAAGAGCAAGCACCTGCTAAACTTACTAACCAAGATACAGTCCTGCAACTAATAGCTGAATTGCAACACATTCATCATGGTCCTTTGAGCCAGATCTAAAGATCCGAAGTACAATAGGACGGAGTTAAAATCCAGAGTGCAACAAGTGATTTACGATCCAGAGTGCAGCACAAGTAATTCAAAACCTGGAGTAGAGAAGGAAGGATTCACGATCCGGAATATACAAGGGATTTACGATCCCACAACCAGCGAATACGTCCACCAAATAGCAGTGACAGCTTCTTGTAGCGGATGGAGGAATAGTGGCTGTTAAAAGTGCTCATAAGTGGAAAAGATTGCTGGGCATAACACAGGCAATCTTACATGGTGCATAGGCGGTTGGAGATCATTCAAAATAGAAGGTAGGTGGCATTAGTTTATTCCATATCAATCACTAGTGGAAAGATCAAGTGGTAGTTGTGTGTGGTTCAAAGTGGTACACAGAGGTTGCACGTTAAGAAATTGTTGAAGTTGTGTGTTACTTCAATCAAAGAAGAAATTTAATAAGTGGAGCGAAGTATTATTAAGGAGCTGGTGGCGAATAAATTACCTTTGCGGAAGACAAGTCATTTCATTCAGGGTAGTGGGTTCAGTGTTACATTGATCAACGGTGGATTAAAGGGAGTTCAAATATAATTCACGCTGCACGTTTTGAAACGGACGAAGTAATTGTACGATAGTGAACGCGAGGGCGAGTTGATTGAGTTCTGGAGAGTTCTGGTCGGTTCATATTGAGGGTGTGGGTTCCTGTGGTCTTTTGATTGCGTTGGTGGATTGCGCGATTCATTTCGGTTGGTCCCTTTGGTTTGTTCCAGCAAGGTAGGATAACGGCCAATTTGTCAGCAAATCGGCGTGCGCGTTTAACAGACAATTCAGGAGAAAATTCAGTTGTGTGTACCTTGACAACCCAACAAAATGAGTAAGACAAAGATGTCTAACCTAATTGACAGCTTGCAGAACATAGCGAGCGAATTAACAGCCGACTATAAGGCATATGCGGAATTGAATCAAACATACAAATCAGTGCACATGAATGAGGCACGTTTAAGAAATTTGGAGCACTCCTTTGAAGAAGCAAAGGGATTACACCAAAAAATTATAGCGGCTCCCAGTGATGATATAAAATTAAGATACATGGAAGAACTCCACTTCCATAAGCTGAAGGAATTGTATTACAGTTATTCTTCAGAACTTAGGTCGCAATTAGAACAAGTCGACACTCATACGCTGGGACATAATTCATTTAATAGTTCGATGGGAACAACAAGGGCGCCAATAGCAGAATTCAAATTACCCCCCATTAAGATACCGACGTTTAGCGGTTCTTACCAGACGTGGCCGGAATTTAAGGCTCTATTTGAGAACCTTATCATTAGAAACACGTCCCTATCTGATGTCCAACGGCTACACTATCTCAAGGCAAACCTAGAAGGTGAAGCAGAGCGTCTATTGCGGAACACGGCCATAGTTGAGGGTAACTTTGAATCGGCCTGGGCAACACGGGTGAAGCGTTACCAGAATTTGAGATTGTTGAAGGACAATCAATTCGGGATATTATTTGGTCAGGCGTCATTGGGCCACGAGTCGGCCGATGGAATTAGGTCTCTGATGGATACCACAGGTGAGGCCAAACAAGCACTACAAAATTTAGGAATTCCGGTCACATCGTGGGAAGATGTATTGATTTTCCACACAGTACAGAAGCTTCCCCTTAAGACGCGAGGTTTGTGGGAATCTCACATTTCGTCATACGTGGATTACCCAACATATGATGTCTTGGAGGAATTTTTATTCACAAGGATCCGAACTCTAGAAGTCATGGGACAGACAACGTCCAAGAGGTCTTACGGAGCTCCCAGAGCCAAGCATCATGACGTACGTGCCCATAATTCAACTACATTCACTTGCATACTGTGTTCGGGCCCACATCTAATACGCAACTGTCCTCAATTCAAGGCTCTAAGTCGAAAAGGGCGATGGGATATTGTAAATAAGCGCCAGTTATGTATTAATTGCCTCTCAAAATTCCACAAACGTCAGGACTGCACAAGCGAGTTCACGTGCACCTATTGCAAAAGAAGACATCGCTCATTGCTACATATGGACCGGGAGAAACGTCCAATCCAAGGACAGGGGAGCGCTTCACCGGAGGGCATCCCGATTTCTAAGTCATCGGATGCCGCGAGCATTCAACCGTCAGGCACAGGAAAGAAAGCTAATCCTACCACAAACCAAACATGCAATACCTACATGGCCGGCACTGGCCACACTAAGACGGTTCTCTTGGCCACAGCACTGGTCAAGGTTTTCACGGCGGGAGGACAACCATTGGTACTTCGAGCTCTGTTGGATCCTGGGTCAGAGGCGTCGTTTATTACTGAAGCAGTCGCACAGCAATTGAGGCTCAAAAGAGAACGAAGTTATATAAACGTCCTTGGAATTGGATCGGCTAACAATAGTATTGCGAAAACAAGGGTCGCGCTTACGATACATTCGTTAGTACAGGAAGAGTTCAAGTTGGAACTCATGGCATTAGTATTGCCGAAGATAACAACAAACCTCCCAAAACATCAAATTCCTTGTGCTGAATGGCCACGCATTCATCATTTACAGCTGGCTGATCCAACATACAACCAACCGGGCAAAATTAGGTAGCATGGTGCTTCTACCTGAGGAGCATGCACCCCCAACCCTATGGCGATTGGGCAGAGTCATAGCAACACATCCAGGAGCCGATGCAATGATTCGTGTTGTTACAGTCAAAACAGCCACCACCACACTGAAGCGCCCAATAACGAAACTTTGTCTTCTGCCCATGCTTAATTGAATCACACCCCACACATGAATTTAATGACCTCTGTCATCATCTAGAACACCACACACACATGAATTTAATGACCTCTGTCATCACCTCGAACACATGTCCACACGCACAAACAGATAATTGAACCCACACAAGCCATTGCCCAAGTCAAATTTGATGGATGGTCCATTTCCACTATTGAAATCAATGTCAGCCAATTGCCACCTTGCTGTTGCACAGTACCAATTCAACACTGCTGCCAATTACAACCTTCCGTGGACAACTATACCCTAAACTATCATTGGCTAATCTATCTAGAAAGAGAAACCCCACTGGGTTACCGTTGCCGGCCCGGGAAGATGTTGCAACCGCAACAGCACAATAGAAGGCCGCATTAAATTGAATCGAGAAGAATCGATTTGAGTCATTTTAGTCGATTAAATCCACACTCAGCGCGCTTGAAAGTATGCTATGATACCAGCAAACAATCAGATTAATTCATTTGAATCAATGACGACAGCGCCCGAAGGTATGCTCGGTTGTAACTGTCCATAACCCTCGATACATTGCGAGGTGCTGATTTAAGAGAATTTAGCCAGATGCCAACAACTCGTGCTAGAATTGCTGAATCGAAAAGGGAGCAATATTTGAATAGCGGATGAGATTTTGGTGGCAATGGCCTCTAAAATGAAGAAGAAAAAGATAACTGGCGGCTACCGAAAGGTATGCAGTTTTTACGGGGTGATCTAGGGATCATCAGTAAATTTGTTTTGAAGTAATACGGTTTTTAAATTTGAATTTTTGTATTTATTGAAAAATGAATTGAGAAGAAGGGTAGTCAACCGACTGAAATTGTAACTAAAAGGTAAAGGTTGTTCCTAATAAAGATTCCTGTGAATTGTTTTTAATTTCAATTTTATTTTCCTTCGGTTCATCGGCTTGACGTTACCGGCGATATACCTTTCGAGTTGAGATTGATGGAATTTGCTGGATAAGAGCAAGCACCTGCTAAACTTACTAACCAAGATACAGTCCTGCAACTAATAGCTGAATTGCAACACATTCAGTTTATATGTGGTCTTTTGCTTAATGCTGAACAGGTCGCGTGTTCACTTTTCGCAGTCACCAATGTGAGTTATTATTGTTCACTTGAGTTCTCACAGAAGTCGCGTGTTCAATTTTTTTATATCGATAAAAAAAAACCGTCGCGGGTCACCAATGTAGTGGTGTTTAACTTGTGCACCTACACGGGCGCGGATTCAGAAAACACCCACAGATCGATCGCGAACGCCCACTGAATAATGCTGCAACAGTTCTCCAAAGGATAAATAAAACACGTCAGTAATCCCTTTGATGCACTTTCTTTTCTTTATTGATAAACTGTTCACTCAGACATTGTCTTTCATTAAACACCAGTAAGGTACTTCCACTGCACTTCGACCGCGCTATATCATACGACACTCCGTATCTCTGACATTTTAATGATAAACGTACATTAATTTTGGACACAAATTCCGACTTTATTTACTTTATTAGCTTAACGATGTAAAAGACTATTCGATTTATGGTGATCCACTAGACTCTCGACCGCACTCAACGGGGGATAAAATTTATAATCCACGAAATTCGACTTAATAGATTGTGTGCGCTCACTAAGGCTGTTGAAATCTGACTTCACGATGCAATTCACATCCATCAGAATCGATGGCCGTGAATTGCATCGATAGGGGAGGATTCTATATGTGTCCGTATAGGACAAGTACGTTGCCCTTCGATGAAAACTATGATCGGCGGACACCTGATTAAACAGACGTACGATGATCGGAGGGTGCGGCGATGTACCCATACATCGTTGATGATGTATGGCAGGGATCGAAATAGATTTTTGTTTCAAAGTAAACAAAAACTCTATTTCACAGATCAAATGGTGGCACACATGATGTAAATGATGTGCCTATGATACAAGGGGTCGTCATGGTATTTGCCTAAGATTCCTTGGAAACACCGATGTAGGCAATATCCAATCTAGCCGTATGGCTCCGGTGCACAATGAGGGAAATTATTTTGTTGACATAAGTCAGCAGAAACCTCGTCGACGGCGGCAAAGGGTCAGGCTGGATGGCTGTATGTTTGAATAATATGCGGGTAAGTAAAAGGCACACAGTGAGATACTATATGTTTACTTTAGGTGTTCAGGCAGGTCATTATAGGCATGGCATGGGTAAGGTTACCTAAACAATGTTCATATCCATGCCCAAATTCATGATCGGTTGATAGCCGATAAAGGAAAATGGTCGTAAGTGTTGCGAACCTCGGGACTGGGGCAATAAATGGTTGTGAACCGTAGCAAAAGCCATCGGCTACAACTGTGTCAACAATTACACTGGCCAGCGAGTATTTATCTATTATAATTGCTGACAAGCCGAGCCGATGGAGACATGGTACGGTTCATATAATAATTCAATGTGATGCATGTCTTGATGAGGTTTAACTTTCAGGTCAAAGTTAGTTGTAAGAAAGCTGTTCGAATGCAGGTAAGTATAGTGGTTGGCATGCAAAGAGGAAGGTGGTTAATTTAAGAGGATGGGCGGTTCTTTGGGAACAACAAGCGTTGAACACACCTTCCACGAACACCGGGCTCTTATTTGTGTTGTGGGCTGGCGTCAGGAACAATGCGGTCTCCTGACATGCAACGATGATATTTGCCTTTGGCTGAAACACTGATAAGATAATGAATGAATGGAAAATAATACCTAAATGTGGACCAGCAATTCCAAGCAAATAATCCTCATGTGGAGCAGCAAGTCCAAGCAAATAATCCTCATCCAATGGAATAATAACACGGGTTGGTTTGATCTTATTAACAATTGTTTTAATTCCAGGATGAGCTTGATTTAAATAGATTAACAATAATGCAACCGTGTCGCCTGAAGTTTTACGAAAAAAGAGAATACAAACATAAAAAAAGGTTGTCAAATGACAACCAACGGAATTAATTCTAAAATGTCAGCTGATTGCTGACATTGTTTATGGTGATGCCACATATAGCATTTAATTGCGAATTCGCCGAATGTTAAGGGCGAATCCGCAACAATTAAAGAACCGCCACATATCCATAAGCACACGCGAAGGGGAAGTTCGTGTTTTTGCGTCACCTAATGGACCGAGTCATTTGATTTCTGCCATTCGAATTTTATTGATCTCAAAACGGGCGGTTTGATATATTTCCCACTGGACACTGTAAGCGGATTCGTCTCGTATTTATTGAAAAAGTTCGTGTTTTTTCGCTGTTTTCATCTATGTTTTTCTTTTCTTTATTTTAGAGACACAAAACTGAAGCTTTTGAATTTAAACACGGCTGGTTGTTTTTAGGAGCGACTCGTTTTCTTTTCAATATAGTCTTTCAGTTCGAACTTTTTACTCAGTATATTTCATATATAACAAACACTAACTCACTGAAACTTTTGAATTTAAAAAACACTGGTTGTGTCAAGATAGTCTTTCATTTCGAACTTTTTACTCAGAATATTTCATATGTAATAACCACTAACTCGCAACCACCAACACAATACTAACGCTCCACTCGTCGTGGGCAAGCTAACACTTCACTCTCAATGGCCGTCTTGGATCGTTCTCTTATGCATTTATTTTGGAAAGGAATGGATGAAATGCAAAATATAATTTGGATTGATGTAATATGTTTTTGGATGATGCCAATTGTAATATAAAGATAGTTGATATCAAAGCTGTACTCGGTTAGCGCCGGTTGCAATGTATGTTCATATTATTAGATATTGTAGTGTAGTAGTTGTTATAGAAAAACAAAAACGCTGCGCCAAGTGTTGGGGAAAATCTATTCAACACCAATTTAGAAGTTCCATCCCTCAGCAGTCGTATGGCCGAGGGAAAAGTGCAAGAGGCTTCCGGAGCGCGCATGCAGGTACTTCCCACGTTGGCGGCAATTTGCAGAGTAACGGTCCGTTACGTGCCGGTCGCGGTTACCCGATCTGGTAACGGAGCGGCCACGGTAAATCCTCCGGTCTAAATCCGGGATACGCCCTGATACCTTATTTAATGCACCGCACTTACCCGTAATTTCCGGGGACTTTAAACAAGGGTCGTCTCCCTCTTCACTCGTGTAGATGCACCTCGGGTTCCAGCAAATCAATTCAAACCAAAACGGGATAACCTTTCACACACGCCGGGCGTGTATTTTTGGGGATGTCTTCCCCAATCTGCTTTCGATGTCCAGATGTCTCTTAGGCTGCGGCAATGCTGAGTTCGTTTTGTTGACTCACGTCCGGTCGTGGCGGCGGCTGATGGCGAAGTGGTTGTATTCGCGCCAATTGTCCACACATGTGGTGTGTGTCAACCGAAATTGGCGGGAAACTTTAACCTATGCGTCCTGAAAAAAATAGGTTTGGTAATACAACAAACAATCAAAATACAAAAATCGTGTTTGATGTTCACCGGTCGACCAATGAAGGAAGAATGATGTTTTAAAAAAAAAAAAAAAAAAAAAAAAAAAAAAAAAAAAAAAAAATGTGGCGTGAAGGCCGAATTTGGCGAGACAGGACATATGTGTCCTTCATCTTGTCTCTGACTTCTGGTCATCTTGCGATAACCAGAATCACCCACATCCGTGAGGATATTGGGCTCGGTCTCGCGGCATCTGAAAAGAGAAGAAAAAAGGGGGGGTATCCAAGGATAGTGTGGACAGTGTTAGTCCAAGTGTTCTCTAACTACTTTTATAGCGGGATGGTGGGAAAGAAATCTTACAAGACCGGTGGGTCTTGGGTGCGGTAGTAAACGCAGATCACGTCTTTGGCGTCTGATAATCTGCGCTTTGGTCGGTGTGTATGTTTGTATTTGTGCCGTCTTGTACTGTGCGTTCGTGTGTTGGTTTGTTAATTGTAGACCCTGTGGGATGGGTCCAGAAATCCTCTATTATAGAGGGGAATGTTGTTGGGAAGGGTGCTTTCTTCAGTTTTATACTGAAGAAGAAATTGTGGGGGTTTGATCCGAAGAGATCGAGAGAGAGAAGGGTCAAGAACGCAAGAGTCCCGTACAAGTAGGTTCTCGCTGTTCTGAATGTTTTCGAGGTACTTATATGCTAATTGAAGCAAGTACTCGTCGATAGGGGTAATGGAGGCGCCTTCGTATAGGTGAGAGTTGGGGTAATGACGACCGTCAGGCCTTCTAGAATGATTGGTGCATCTTCTGAGGAGTTTCCTTTCGAAAACCCGAAGTCTTTCCATTTGAGCCGAAGATATGCAGGACCATATGGGAAAGGCGTACGATATTCCAGATCGGATTAGCTGCTTATAGCAGAGAAGCTTAACTTTGGTGTCAACTTTGTTCCTCCACTTCAGGATGTTGTGCAGTTGCTTAGACCGACCAAGGCCCCTTTGGAGAATGTGGGTCACATGTTTGATGAAATTCATTTTTGGGGTATAAGTGACCCCAAGATATTTCATCTTGTCCTGTGGTCTAATCGTAGTATCTCCCATTTTGATTCGAATATTCTGTGAATATCGAGAAGTAGGTTGGGAGTGTTTACTACTCAGAATTATGGCTACTGCTTTGGATGGATTAAGTCGGATTTTCCATCGACTGTAATACTGATACAGTTCGTCCAAGTGACGGTTGAGTCGATTTGTTGCGAGGTTAGGGCCTTTGGTTGACGTGTACACCAGGACGTCATCCGCATAGCATATTTGGTTTACTCTCCCGTCCGCGGGGCGGGGAATATCGGAGGTGTAAATGTTGAATAAGATGGGGCCTAGAATGGAGCCCTGTGGTACGCCTGCAGCGGCGTGAAAAGTTCGGGAAAGCTTTCCATTCATTCTAACTTGGAAGGTTCTGTTTAGAACAAACTGGTAGATGATGCTACACAGCGTTCTACTGAGGCCAGTATTCAGTAGTTTAAAAGCGAGACCTTCGATCCAAGTCGTATCAAAAGCTTTTTCAATGTCTAGGCTTACCGCAACGGTGGGTTCCTTATTAAAGAGCCGCACGCAGACGTGGTTTTGAAATAAGTTAAGAGCCATAGTGGTGCTGTGCGCTCTTCGAAATCCGAATTGGAAATCAGGTATTAGGTGCCTGGCACTGACAAAGTTATTTAGCTTTTCGTATATGAATTTTTCATATATTTTGCTGATGCAAGTGAGAAGCGAGATAGGGCGAAAGCTTGAGGGGTGATACGTTGGTTTCCCAACTTTTGCTATTGGGCAAATAATAGCGTGCCTCCAAGCTTGGGGAAAGTACCCCATGTTGTAAGCATGGTTGAACAGAATGGAGAGCTTTATAAAGAATAAGGCAGAAAGCCTTCGCAACGAGTGGTATGACATGTTGTCGATACCAGGTGACTTCTTAGGGTGTCGAGATTTGACCAGACTCTGTAGGGTATTTGGTGTGATGAAACCGTGACCATTATCACGTGTGTCATCGAAGTATGCACTGTTAGTTGGGTTAAAGACAACAATTGGCTCGTTGAAGTCGTCCAACTTACTGTGGACCTCTGAACTAACGATTGCATTAGTTTCCGGGTCGCCATCTTGGAGAGTGAGTTTGTGATTGTTTTCGAAGGTCTCTCCGATGATATTTGCTTTATTGGTGTCGTTATTGACAACAACACCATTGTGCATAATTGGCCCAGTGATGCGGGAAGTGCCACATATCCTTTTAACATTTTTATAAACGTTCTGGTCCATCTGAATACCCTTCAGCTTGTCTTCCAATTGTCGGGTACGATTGTTTTGGATTCTCTGTTTTATCAGTGTACCAATATTGTGAATAATGGATCGCAATAATGGCTCCCTTTGCGTAAAGCGGTGACGATATCTCATTCTGCAGAGCTTTTTACGCTCCCGGATGAGATGAAGAGTGATGTCGTCATGGGGAATCTGATAGGTCTTTTCAAGTTTATACTTCGGGACATGAGTCTCCGAAGTTTCAAGTAGAATCTCGTGAAGTCGTTTTGCAGCGTTGTTTATTTCAACCGTCGTTAGGTTCCTGTCAGTGGGAAGAGAGAAGTGGTGGAGTTTATCGTTCAATGTAATATTGAAGTTGTCCCAATTTGTCCGCCCATAATCGGGTATGTATCTGATGTGAGCCCGGGATGCTCGATAGCCGCGAATGAATGTGGTCACAGCATTGTGGTCAGATACACCCACTGAAACTTGAGGAGGAGTGATTTGTGGAAGTAAGTCTTTGGACACAATAAATATGTCCAGAATTGAGTTACCTCGAGTACCAACAGTAGGTGCGACTATTTCGCAGTTGAGGGCATACATATTTGCGGTGTACCATTGGTACAGTTTTGTGCCATTTGGGCAAGAGACAGAGTTGTTCCAGTGGGGATGTCTGGAGTTAAAATCGCCGCCTATGATGAAGGGTGTATGCCCCGAGGTCCTTATTAGTTTGCCGATATCTTCGGGGTTAATGGGGCCATTATTGGTTTTATGCGAGTGGTATACGGAGTATATATTCACTCTACCATTACTAGCCAGATGCAGTTCAACTCCAGATACCTCTATGGACTCTAGGTGTGGGAGGTCAATAGGTTCATGGCGAAGTCCGCTATTAACCAATATACAAGTTCCACCTCCGTTGATGGTGGGACCGCCAGTGAGGGTTCGATCTCTTCGAATCATGGAGAAGTTTGGGAATACGGGACGGTGACATGGATGCAACCTAGTTTCGGTTACAAGTACCACGTCCGCCCGGCTTTCCTTTATGAAGTCAGAAACTATCATACGCTTGGAATGCGAAACAAGGGAGTTGACATTTAAGAGGATAACTTTAATTTTGGGATCCATTGTGGAGGGTATGTCTTGCATATGCAGTGAAGAGGAGGGCCTCCCTCTCTGCCTCGGTTGATAGTTTCTCATATCGGGGTCGGATATCCTCAATTAAGCGGGAGAAACTAAGTAGTTTCTCGAGCATTGAAGATTGCCCCCTCGGAGGCTTTTGCACCACCGCTTGAATTTGAGGCGTCGTGTTGGCCTTTACCGGGGCTCGCTTAGGGACTTGAATATGTTTTTGGGGGGTGGGAGTTAAAAGGGTTTTTGTATACCTTGCCTGCTGACCCCTAAGCATGTCGGCAAATGTGAATCCATTTTGGATGAGGTTTTGTGTGGCCTGTTTTCCGAAGTCTGACTTGGCTGTTTGCTTAGCTTGAGTCTCCTTGGATCTTAGTTTAATTTCCTTATATTTAGGACAATTTCTATAACTGGCCGGATGCCCTTTGTTGCCGCAGTTGCAGCAAGTTGGCAGTGTTTTTTCATCCTGCACATTTGTTGCCGGATCGTATTTCGCTAGCGGAAGTTCGCACTTGCCAATATCGTGGGATTCTCCGCAACGAACGCAACGGCGAGTCATGTTGCAGTTTCGGGAGACATGTCCGAAACGTTGGCAACGTCTGCATTGAGGTATTTCTCTGTTATGAAATACCTCGAAGACAACTTGCTGATGCAAAGTTGGAAGCGACTTTGTCCGTATTATGGAATCTATGTCGGTTCCTGGGGCAAGGAGAAGCTGCCATATGTTCAGCTTGGTGTATCTTTGCGGTCTGATGTTCACAAACCGCTGTGGGGGAGAGAATTTTTTGATGTCAATGAATTTGACGTTAGGAAATGTTGCCTCAAGAGCAGTTACGATGTCGTCCTTTTCCCAAGAGGCAGCGACTCGTTTTAAAAGGATTGTCCTCGACTTTTCGTCGGCCGGAGTAAAGGTGTAATAATTCACCTCCTTGGCCTTGAGATTGTCGTTAACCGTGCGATAGGTTTCCCTATCGTAGGCTATGATTTTGTTTAGGGATGGGCTTAAGGTTTTTGCCTTAAAGTTAGAAATCCCTAGCCGGTTCATGTCACCGACGAAATTTTTTAAATTGAGGTCTCGTGCAAAGACCCCGGGTTGCTGTTTCTTCTTAGAAACAGGTGGGCGGTCCCCGACCTCTGGCTGAACGGTGTTGGTAACACCAGCAGCCTTTGATTTTGGGTTAACTAATGGAGTTGGTCGTGGTGGGCAAGGCTGCTGCGGAGGTACGACCCTGACATGAGTTGGTATTATCGCGGGGTTCGACAACAGTTTGGGGTGCGGCGTTGGCGGGGAGCCGGTGGCCGCACGCTTATTGGAAGGTCCTCCGCAGTTTATTATGGGAAGCGGTGTTTTCCGCTTAGGGGCTCTAGACGAGTTTGGGGTGGGGGTGCGCGAGTCACCGTCATCCATTGTTTCGTCGGAACTCTCAGCGAGACTCCAACTCGGGCTCGCGCTCCGATTCCGAATCAGAAGCCTTCGAACTGGCACTGGACGGGGATGCGGGTGGTGCTGCTTCCAGTCGCGACAATTTATCTCTCAAGACAGTGTTCTCTGCCTTGAGAGCCTCGAGGTCCTCCCTTAATCTCTTTATGAGAGCCATCATGCCCTGATCGGGCTGATGGCCCACACCACGAGAAGAGTAGGTGTCCATCTATTTCGATGTTGCCACCATCGAGCACCAAAAAGAAAAGGAAACAAGAAACGCGTGGGGCGAGGGGAAAAGAAAAGAGGAACAACAAAAACCAAGAAGGGAAACAAACAGACCTAATCAACCTAAAACAAACAAAATAGTAAAATATAAATTTAGAAAATATAAATTAAATTAAGAATAAAACAAATAATAAAATATAAAAGAAGAAATATAAATTAAATTGAAAATGTACGAACCAAACGTCCTGTTTCTCGTTCACACTCACAAGTTTTTTTTTTTTTTTTTTTTTTTTTTTTTTTTTTTTTTTTTTTTTTTTTTTGTTAAACACAAAACTTTTTTAAAGTTCACTGTTAAATACGAAAAAAAACAATATTTAATTCAGATATACACTGTTTTCCTGAGAAAACAAACTGGCAAATTTTTTAGGCAAAACGATTTGCGTCTTGCGTCTTTTTGATTCTCAGTATAATATGAGTTAATTCAATGATTGTGTATGAAGTGATTGTGTGAAGTGAAGTGGGAAGTGAATGAATGATGTTTATTTCAAAATTGGTTTGGCTTATATATATCAAATCTTAATGTATTGTAGCGAGCTTGGGGTTCGCTGGATTAATTATTTCTAGTAAATAAGAGCCGTTAAATCGATTTTTAATTAATATAACACTTTATTAATTCGTTAATAACAACCGTACTTATCCCGTACACTCAACGATTTTCTTTCTTATCGCTTGCTTCGCTTTCTCTTTTTTTTTTTGTCTGTGACCATCCGCTGTCTACGTCTTTTTATCGTTTCTCACATTTGTAGGGTTTTTATATGTCTTTATCTCTTATCCCTCCTTGGTTTGTTGGATAAAAACACACCTCTTTGTCTTTCATTAGTTTATTTACCAAATTATCATCACTTTGGTTGTATACACTTATTATGACTTAAATTACAATATTCAATTACGTAATATACGTTGAAGTAAATTAAATTATTATTAAGTTCGATTATGAAATGTAAGTTAAAGTAAATTAAATTATTATTAAGTTTGATTATGAAATGTAAGTTAAAGTAAATTAAATTATTATTAAGTTCGATTAGGTAATATATGTCGACGTACTTTAATTAAAGTTCCATACACACATTCGATTGTTTTCGATCAACTTAATTGAAGCTCTATTCACACATTAATTATTTTCGATTAGGAAATTATGTCGACGTAAATTAATTAAAGTTCCATACACACATTAGATTGTTTTCGATTAACTTAATTGAAGCTCTATTCACACATTAAATTATTTTCGATTATGACACACAAGTTAAAGCAAATAAATTGAAGCAACTTCAAAATGAAACTAGTGTAGTAGTTGTTATAGAAAAACAGAAACGCTGCGCCAAGTGTTGGGGAAAATCTATTCAACACCAATTTAGAAGTTCCATCCCTCAGCAGTCGTATGGCCGAGGGAAAAGTGCAAGAGGCTTCCGGAGCGCGCATGCAGGTACTTCCCACGTTGGCGGCAATTTGCAGCGTAAGGGTCCGTTCGCGGTTACCCGATCTGGTAACGGAGCGGCCAAGGTAAATCTTCCGGTCTAAATCCGGGATACGCCCTGATACCTTATTTAATGCACCGCACTTACCCATAATTTCCGGGGACTTTAAACAAGGGTCGTCTCCTTCTTCACTCGTGTAGATGCACCTCGGGTTCCAGCAAATCAATTCAAACCAAAACGGGATAACCTTTCACACACGTCGGGCGTGTATTTTTGGGGATGTCTTCCCCAATCTGCTTTCGATGTCCAGATGTCTCTTAGGCTGCGGCAATGCTGAGTTCGTTTTGTTGACTCACGTCCGGTCGTGGCGGCGGCTGATGGCGAAGTGGTTGTATTCGCGCCAATTGTCCACACATGTGGTGTGTGTCAACCGAAATTGGCGGGAAACTTTAACCTATGCGTCCTGAAAAAAATAGGTTTGGTAATACAACAAACAATCAAAATACAAAAATCGTGTTTGATGTTCACCGGTCGACCAATGAAGGAAGAATGATGTTTATTTCAAAATTGGTTTGGCTTATATATATCAAATCTTAATGTATTGTAGCGAGCTTAGGGTTCGCTGGATTAATTATTTCTAGTAAATAAGAGCCGTTAAATCGATTTTTAATTAATATAACACTTTATTAATTCGTTAATAACAACCGTACTTATCCCGTACACTCAACGATTTTCTTTCTTATCGCTTGCTTCGCTTTCTCTTTTTTTTTTTTGTCTGTCACCATCCGCTGTCTACGTCTTTTTATCGTTTCCCACATTTGTAGGGTTTTTATATGTCTTTATCTCTGATCCCTCCTTGGTTTGTTGGATAAAAACACACCTCTTGATCTTTCATTAGTTTATTTACCAAATTATCATCACTTTGGTTGTATACACTTATTATGACTTAAATTACAATATTCAATTATGTAATATACGTTGAAGTAAATTAAATTATTATTAAGTTCGATTATGAAATGTAAGTTAAAGTAAATTAAATTATTATTAAGTTTGATTATGAAATGTAAGTTAAAGTAAATTAAATTATTATTAAGTTCGATTAGGAAATATATGTCGACGTAAATTAATTAAAGTTCCATACACACATTAGATTGTTTTCGATTAACTTAATTGAAGCTCTATTCACACATTAATTATTTTCGATTAGGAAATATATTTCGACGTAAATTAATTAAAGTTCCATACACACATTAGATTGTTTTCGATTAACTTAATTGAAGCTCTATTCACACATTAACTTATTTTCGATTATGACACACAAGTTAAAGCAAATAAATTGAAGCAACTTCAAAATGAAACTCCAAGTAGGCGCAATACACGTATACTAGGTGCTCCTCACCGGCCTCCATCAATCGCAATTCCAGACTGAGCCCAAGAAGCTTCTTCGTCCACGACGCTATTACAACATGCGCATTTGATCACCGCTTCCATGACCAAATATGATAAGACATTCCTTTTTTCCGTTTAGCTTCATCGCAAAAGGGGTTAGAATGTAAACACGAGGGCCGTTTTCGCCACTCATCATGTGCGTCCGCGAAGCTGCAGACACAGCAAAGATCCCCCTAATCATTTGCAACCCGTGCGAGCATCTTCACTAAGGATAAGGCTTGAGATGTTCAGTCCGTTGATACTGCGAGGGACAGTATCTGTGCCGTTCCGCAGTCAACATGCACCGACAGCTCACAGCTTCGACCAGGAATTCCTGCCGAAACTGCTGCGTCAGGGCCGTATTGGTGCATGGAGGGACGTTGGATGTTCATGTTATTAAACATCCAGACAGCATCTCGTTGATGCTACACCTACCCGGCGTGCCAATGCCGATCGATACGAAAATACGCTGATTCTGCATGTCCATCAACTCTTGCTGTTGCTGAAACGAAAAGAAACCGAAACCAACAAACGGCGCTGCCTCAGTCTCTCTTCGAGTGGACTGTATCTTCCGGCACTGGCCGGCCAACGATGATTTTTTCCTTAAAGGGATTGCACCTCCAGAGCCGGACTCTTCTCTGGATTGGCGGGCGTCTTTGTCTTGCCCAGTACAGATCCCCGATCGATGAAAAATAGACAACACGACTAGCGAAAGAAGACTAGCCAAACGTGGTATAACTCGCTTATTTTACTATTTATTATTCTATTATTTGGATATTTTATTATTTTGTTATTGTTTGATCTCTTTATTTTTAGTCTTGAACAAGACTGAGTCCGTAGGAGTTCCTTCGACGACTCCTGCTGCTTCATCGAATGTGCGCACCTTATATAGGACCGCAGTCGTCCCCTCCTTCGCTCGTTTCCTGGGATCTGCTTTTCTTAGTGGCTTCCTGGAATCGGTGCGCCGCTGATCGTCGTTTCCCTGGAAATGGTATGTTAGCGCTTGCCTTGCCTTTCCTGGGAATTCGTGATGCATCGCCAACAGTCTCCCCCGCAGTGCGAAGCACTTCTTCATGTGGCGGCGATGTTGTCGCTGGAACCAGCACTACGACGCGGCGAGTTGGTCTTCGTAGTGTCCCCCATGTTGTCCTCACGTCCAGGACTCTGATCCTTCCATCGGGTCCGGGACACACCGCTTGCACTTCTCCACGGGGCCATGTAACACGGGGCAGTGATGAATCAGCCACCAGGACTATATCTCCAACTTGTGGGTCGGTGGTATCTCGGCCGGAGCTCCCTCTTGGCCTCAGTGTCGGCAGGTATTCTTTACCCCTCTTCTCTGGAAGATGGTTCGTCAGCCGCTGCGCTGTTCTCCAGCTCGTCCTATCAACAAGTTCGTGGTCATCGAAGTCATCGGGTGCCGTCGCACGGCAAGAGCGCTCCAGCAGGGAGTGGTTCGACGTGAAGCATTCTTCATCGTTCGATTCCAAATCGAACCATTGTGGTGGCTCTGTAGTAGGCTTTCTTTCGCTAGCTCCAATCTCTGCAGGTGCAATCGTTTTGACCGCTCCCTTCATCACCTTGTCGGGCGGTTTCGTTCGTTTCTCTGTCTGCTGTCCCGCCGTTGGTGTTGTGTTGTCAGTAGGGCCATAACTCCTTCGATACCTTGCCAGAAAGTCATCATCGATTTTCGGAATCCATGTTTTCTTCTCGGTGTCCCAAAAGAATGTAGCTCCATCCTTGTCTGTGTATGTCGGTATCCATTGACTTGTTTTCCCGCACCAGCGATAGTGTTCGTTTTCGTAAAGACTATTTGCACTGTCGTCGGGTTGACCATCATCTTCTCGCCAAGGCAGCCATTTCTCTTCGATACTGCACCGCTTGTATTTGTACTTGGTTGTTGGGTCGGCGTAAATGGCTTCTCCCTCACTGATGTAGGGTACATTTTCAACGTTGTTTTGCCAATTTGATGTTCCGGTGGAATGTACTGCCCACGGAGTTGTCAATTTCCTCTTTCTTCTGCGCCTTCCGGGTCTACCTGGGGCTCGTTCCGTTGGTGGTTTACTTCTCGTTTCTTTGATTGCGAAGTTACGTCTAACGAACAATTTCGTCTCGTCTTCCGCCGTCCTGCTGTAGTTGACGAATTTCGCTGTTGAGCTGTTCCTGACCTCGCACCCGTGCAAGGCCCATCCCAGACTGGTGAGTGAAGCAACTGGTTCGGTGTTTCTCCCTTTCCTCGTAACTATCAGGCCCCAGTTGTCCTGCCCAATGAGTAGTTTTGGCTCTTACTGGGTGTATGTCAACTGGTCTCCGAGGTCTCGCAGGTGCTTGCGTCCATCGATCGCCTCTTTCATCACTTCCTGCTTTGTAAATTTTAGATTAGTGATGGTTCTTACCTCTATCGATCTTCCATTTCGGCTGTGGGCTCCTTTTATTCGCACTTGGACTCTTTGCGAATTATTCCTCTTGATGGCCGCTCCACCGACTGTCTCCAGAATGAGCATTTCCCGCCTGCCTTTCGCACCGATCTTCTCGGCGATCGACGAGTCCAGCAACGAAATAGTGGATCCGTCGTCAAGCAGACCCAACACCCGGACCGATCCCTTGGGTCCGTAGAGATCTATGGGTTTTTTTTTTGTGTATTTGGTCTTGATAGTGTGTCGGCCCGACACAGGTTCATCAAGACGTTTCCAAACTCCGCAACAGTTTGTCCAAGCTCGTGTCCTTCAGTTCCGTGAGAAGAAAAAACAGTCGGTACCTTTTTTTTTTTTTTCTAACTCGAACCTTATTTTATTGTACAACAAAGGTACACAGAGTCTTATTGAATATAGTTTGGTGAATTCTTACAAAGAAGTTGTATTTTATATTCTTACTAATTTATCTTATTTCTACACAGGAGTAATCTTATCTTAAATTAAACGTTGTATTCTATTTTAATTCGTAAATTACTTAATTTAATTAAGACATAGTATTTTACTCATAAATGAAAATTGTTTATTTTGTACACAGTATGAAACTAATTCAATTTAAATGTTGTATTTTATTTTAATTCATAAATGGAAATTGTTTACATTGTACACAGTATGTAACTAATTCAATTTAAACGTTGTATTTTACGGTTTGCATTGTATAGAGTATGAAACTAATTCAACTTAAACGTTGTATTTTACGGTTTGCATTGTATACAGTATGAAACTATTCACTTTAAACGTTGTATTTTACTCCCTGGTCGCTAGCTAACTGACTCTCGCTGAGTGTCTCTGATACCTTAGGGGTTGATTTGGTGCACCAACACAGCAACGGCCATCTCTCCGCGAACCAATTCATGCGGAGATCAATTCTTTGATGAAATCTCTCACACAGCCACGGATGTGATCACACCATTGCCCCGGCTGTGCAAGTCATCCATGTTGGTCGCTACACCGTACCCCTGCCTGTGTGTACATTATTCGTTATGTGCACAGTGGTGGGTGCTATTGTGTGTGGTTCGATCATTGTACGTATTTATATCAAGGGTCGCCCGTATTGCTCATACGTGCGACTTGATGCAGTTACACGGGCATGCGTTGTATCTCTCGTATTTGTATTGGTTGAGATGTGTCCTTTTAAGGGCATGCGTTGTAGGTTTCATCTGTTTGCGCGCCTGCTTGGTAATTCTGGGAATTAGTCGCAGGCTTGCGCAACCGCATAATGTGTTGGATGGTTATTCTGCTATATCAGACCGTTGGTTGGTGTTTTTACCAGATCGATGTGCAGGTGTCCCATGTTTGCTTACGACATAGAGTTTCATGCTACTGCAACTACGTTGCGCTTGGTCTTCATGTCGTGCTTTTAGATATTTTAAGTATTTCCATGTTGGGGAATGCCTGTTATTGCTGATACACTTTTCGTATCAGCAGACATTGTGGTTGTTAGAAATGCTAATGCAGGTAAGCATTACCCCCCCCCCCCCCCCCCGTGACGCAGTCACGATAAAAAGATAACGAAGTGTTGCGACTTGAGACGTGTTCATAGGTGATTACGCGGCTGTTCCCGTGGGGTTCTGTCGTTACTATCCGATTGGCAACGCTTGTCGCGTCTGCAGTCGCTTACGACTTCGCGTGAGAGGACCTCTGTATTGATCCGGTACGCCCGCCGAGGTCGGCGGTGCCTCTCCCGACACCTCGGTACTGTGTGTAGTGCACCCCTGGTTACTTTCTTCTGAAAAACAAGGTTTCAGCCGTTCCACGCTGATTGTGGCTGCTTTTCCACGAATGCCCAACTCGTAGACCCGTTCGCTAATTCGTTTAATCACCTTGAACGAGCCCTCATAAGGAGGGTCGAGTGGTTTCTTTACCTTGTCTACTCTAACGAAAACGTGCGTACAGGTGTGTAACGCTGGATGCACAAAAACTCTCTTTGTACCGTGTCGGGCCACCGGTCTTGGTCGTATTTTTCGCATCAAGTCACGCTCTTCGTTAGCTCCGCTGGTACCTCACTGTCGACGAAAAGCTCGCCGGGTAAAACGAGGCTAGTGCCGTATGCCAGCTCGGCAGCGGAGGCGCCTAGATCCTCCTTAATGCTGGTCCTCAAACCCAGGAGGACAGTGGGAAGGGCGTCAAACCACTGTGTGTCATTATGACACATTAAGGAGGCCTTCAATGATCTATGCCAACGTTCTATCATTCCGTTGGCAGCAGGGTGATATGCTATCGTACGATCCCTATGACAGACCAGCGACTCCGTAAGGTGCTTGAAGATCGTGGCTTCAAACTGTGGTCCCCGGTCCGAGGTAAGTGTTGTGGGGACGCCGAAACGCGTAACTCATGTCGAGTAGAAGGCCCGAGCGACGCTCTCTGCGGTAACCACTCGTAACGGGGTAGCCTCGGGCCACCGAGTAAAACGATCTATCATAGTCAGCAGGTACGAGAATCCTCTGGAGGGAGTCAAGGGACTGACTATGTCGATGTGAACGTGGGCGAAACGGGCCTCGGGCAGCTTGAATTGTGCCGGTGCCAGTACGCTGTGTCTGCTTATCTTACAACGCTGGCACTTGAGGCACGCGCGAGCCCATTTCGTGAGGTCTTTATTCATATGTGGCCAAACGAACTTACGTCGTATCGCTGCAACCGTCGCGCGCCCGCTGGGATGAGCTGGGTTATGAAAAGTCTCATAAATGCCCCTCCGCAACTCAGCGGGAATATATGGCCTGACTGTACCCGTTGAGACGTCGCACCAAATAGTTTTCCCGGTGGTGTCCACCGCGAACCTTCGCAGTTCCAGTGCTGTGTCTGCTGTTACGAGAGCCTTAAGCTGGCTGTCGTTCTTTTGGGCTTGCTCTAAGTCGGCGTCGGCTAAGGCTGCGCGCAATTGAATCATGTCAATGCGAGATAGTGCGTCTGCTATTACGTTCTCCTCGCCTGGAACGTACTTTATCTCGGTAACGTATTGGCCTATTAGGTCCAAGTGCCGCTCTTGCCGCGGCGATGCGTTTCCGGACTTCTTCCGGAACGCGTGGCTTAATGGCTTATGGTCCGTTCTGACGATCGCCTGGCGACCCTCGACCATGTGTCTAAAGTATTTGATAGCACTGTAAATGGCTAATAACTCTCGGTCATAAGTGCTGTACTTCCGCTCTGCCGTACTGAGTTTTCTAGAGAAAGACCCGAGCGGTTCCCAGTTTCCGTCGCACTCCTGTTCAAATACCGCCCCAATTGCGGTGTCCGACGCGTCGCATTGGATTGCCAACTGTGCGCCCTCTGCTGGGTAACGCAACAAAGTTGGGCTTTTGCCTGCCGGAATGCGTTATTTGACTCATCCGTCCAGACGATTGGACGTTTGTCGTTCTTTTTTGCCCCCTTTAGATATTCATTTAGAGGGGCCTGGACATACGCGGCAATTTGTAATGTAGGCCGATAAAAATTTAGCATGCCCAGAAAACGTAATTCGCGAACGTTAGTAGGACGTGGAAATTCGTTGAGAGCCTTCACTCTGTCTGGGAGAGGCCGAATACCCTGAATGTTGATGTGGTAACCCAGATAGCTCACCTGCTCATTGGCAATTTGGCATTTGTCTGGGTTAATCATTAGTCCGTATCGGCGGAGGCGTTCTAACACCCGTTTAACATGTTGCTGGTGCTCCGCCCGGTTGCGAGACGCGATCAGGATATCGTCGATATAGGCGTAACAACAATTCAACCCACGCAGGGCTGAATCGATGTACCTTTGAAACGTTTGCGCGGCGTTTCTGAGACCAAAAGTCATCACCTTGAATTCGTATAGTACAAAAGGGGTAATGACCGCGGTCTTTGGAATGTCTTCGTGGGCCACTGGAATTTGATGGTAGGCCCTGGTGAGGTCCAGGGCCGTGAAGACAGTGCACCCGCGCAATTTGTATGAGTAATCATACAAGTGTGCAATGGGATATCGGTCAGGGATTGTAACCGCGTTTAGCAGTCTGTAGTCGCCGCAAGGATGCCATTCACCACTTCGTTTTTTGACCAGATGAAGCGAGCTAGCCCATGGGCTGACTGAAGACTGGCAGATTCCTTGTTCCATCATAAAGTCAAACTCAGCGCGTGCTGCGCGCAACTTGTCTGGTGCCAGGTGTCGTGGACGTTGGCTTACCGGTGGACCCGGTGTCTCGATGTGATGGTAAACTCCGGACTCTATGTGCTCCTAATTGGGGAGCGGTACTGTTGAGTCTCTATACTCTTCCAGTAGAGCCGGAATTGCATCGCATGTGATTTCGGCCTCTGGTGGCGTCCGTGGGACCTCCCCAGACGGATGGCTGAGTGACCGTTGTTCCACCAGCCTATTGTTTGCGGTGTCGACCAGCAAGTTGTGGCGCGATAGTAAGTTCGAACCTATTAATGGCTCGGAGACGTCGGCCACTATGAAGTACCAACCTATTGAATGCCGCAGACCCAGATCCAGTCGTAGATACTTACGTCCGTAAGTAGCTATGGATGTGTTGTTCGCGGCTAATAATTGGAGTCGGCTAGGCGTTCTATTTTGCGAAGCGTATGACTTAGGTAAGACGGAGATGTCGGCGCCAGTGTCGGCCGTAAAACTTATATCTAATCTCGTGTCCTTGATTATTAAGCGACTTAGCTGGAGTTGGCCGACCGTTTGCGCTGGAGTTTCGATCGGCCGTTCTAATTTAAATCCGTGTTTGGTGCCGGTTTTACAGCCTTCCACCCGCAGGGTTGTGTCCATTTTCGGGCTTTTGTCCCAAAACGCCGATGGTAGGAACACCAGGCGGGTGTTAATGCCCTTAGGGGATTCGTCGGTGCCTGTGCCCTACCGCGCGTGCTAGTGGTACCTCTCGGAGGCTCGTGTTGTCTTGCTGAGGTCTGGGTCTGGGGCCTCTGATATGCTGGGCGGTTTTGGGCCGCCCGCGCGTAGTCTTGCAATTCGGTGCGTAATTGAGCGATTTCGCGTTGTAAACTTAATTCGTAACGCGAGAGTCCCGGTTGCCGGGAATGGAGTTGCCTTGAGTCTCGTGTGTGCGCCGAAGTTTGCGACGAGACTGTGGCGATTGATTGTGACGCAATGGTGTTTCTAACTGGACGCGGGGTGGCATGGGAGGCAGAGTGGTATCGTGCAGACGGTTCACCTCGTTGATTAATGGTCGCTACTTGAAAGGTGGGGGACTCCTCTCGTTGGTCAGCGCTTTCTATGATTGCATCCGCAATCTTCGCCAGCCAGCTCAGACTTTATTAGGCTGTGCGATTAAGGTGGGACGTGTTTGTTGCGGGAGACACCTAATGAAGTGGGGTCTGATGACATCATCTGAGATCCCCTTACCCGCTATAGACCGTAAATGTGTGAGGAAGTCCGACGGCTTCATCCCCGCGAAATTGGTCTCGTTGAATAAACGTTGGTGCCTCTTGGCAATAGGCTCTTCGAGCGCGTTAAGGAGCGTTTCCTTCATATCCGTATACGGGTTGCAACCAGGGGTTCTTACAATATGTGCCACGTGCGTGCGCTGGTTCCGGCTTAGCACCCTCATAACCTCGAGCGCGCGCGGTCTTTCCTCGCTCACGCCCGCCGCCTCGAATATTAGGTCCGCCATGGTGAACCAGAGCTCCGAGTCCTCCTCATCGAAGGGAGGCAAGCGCAAATCGCGTGAGGCAACACGTGGTGCCTGTTCTATCGCCGGTGCGTCCGCGAATACGGGGGACTCCGGAATGTGCGGGCGCGTGTCACTGGGCTGCACCTGTCCCGCTTCCGATGGCTGTTCTACACAGAGCGCGTCCACAAAGGCTGGAGACTCCGGGCGCGGTACTCCTCGCTCCCGTTGCGGCTCCGCCCGTGGTACTGACTGTGGCTCCGTGTGTGACTCCCGCTGTGATTCCAGTTGGGGCTCCTGGTGAGCCTTCTTTGACCTCGTAAACTGGGCCATTTCTTCTACAGGGGTAAAGGAACGCGCGGACAGTGTGTATGTGCGGGTTGATTACTCTAGTGGGTGTTAAAGGTTGTTTGTGAGAAATGTGTGCTAATCGCTGATTGCCGTTTACTGTTACTGTAATATCCAGAAGGGGCCTATAAAAATATTTTTGCTGCTAAATATCGTTTGGTAATTTGGTTTGGTTGGTCCTTTTCGCCCGGAAGGGGCTAACTACGCGAATTTGTTGTTATGTACGTTTGTACAATTTACTTAGAAAATTTTACACTCGCTTACTACTTAATGCTACTCTTTAAATAAAATAGAAAAAAGGATACTTGTATTTTTGGTGAGTCGGAAGGAGCTCACCTACTAAGTAGGAAAAAGAGGACCATTTTTGACGTCACCTGATGTCCAACGTTGGGAACCCTGGTCGCGTCAGGTGTCGTTGATTGTTGCTGTTAATTGCACTATGTTGGGGATAGTACCCTTATCTGACTCCTACTTGTGTGATTGATGAGAAGATGCGTCTTCACGCACGTTGACTTGATCACCAATTATGGTGTATCTTGTGTTTGTAGGCGAATGTGGTTGCCGTACGTGTCGTTGCTTCGATGTTCGTAACTGGTGTTGTGTCCAAATGATATCGGTGACCGTTTGATAGCTCGTTTGTCAGGTTGCGTGTTCTTCTTCACTTGGTAGGTCACCAATTATGGGGCTTTTTGGTGAACCAACACAGCAACGGCCATCTCTCCGCGAACCAATTCATGCGGAGATCAATTCTTTGATGAAATCTCTCACACAGCCACGGATGTGATCATACCATTGCCCCGGCTGTGCAAGTCATCGCAAGAGCCGTCATCCATGTTGGTCGCCCCACCGTACCCCTGCCTGTGTGTACATTATTCGTTATGTGCACAGTGGTGGGCGCTATTGTGTGTGGTTCGATCATTGTACGTATTCATATCAATGGTCGCCCGTATTACTCATACGTGCGACTTGATGCAGTTACACGGGCATGCGTTGTAGGTTTCATCTGTTTGCGCGCCTGCTTGGTAATTCTGGGAATTAGTCGCAGGCTTGCGCAACCGCATAATGTGTTGGATGGTTATTCTGCTATATCAGATCGTTGGTTGGTGTTTTTATCAGATCGATGTGCAGGTGTCCCATGTTTGCTTACGACATAGAGTTTCATGCTTCTGCAACTACGTTGCGCTTGGTCTTCATGTCGTGCTTTTAGATATTTTAAGTATTTCCATGTTGGGGAATGCCTGTTATTGCTGATACACTTTTCGTATCAGCAGACATTGTGGTTGTTAGAAATGCTAATGCAGGTAAGTACACGATTTATCGGAGCATGACGCTTACGAAACGGGGGTTACCTGGTGGTAGGTAAACAGGTAAGTAATGGCGTTCGCAAGAGCCGCCACAGATCCACTAGAATCATCTTCAGGTATGCTTTGGTGCCAGTAACGGTGCGCATGGCAGTAACTACCTCTCCTCTGGTTTCTTCGCAATCGTTGTTCGATGGGGAGATGTCATGGCGTAACCTTCCTTCTCTTCTTGGTGCCATCCTCGGTGAAAATTCATCTGGGTGGAGGGTGACGTGGTGCTCTCTTGAACATCTATCGCACGGTGATGCCCTGCAGTCTGCTCTTCGGTGTCTGGATCGAAGACGCTTAAAGCAAAGCCTTGCCTTTTTCGCCAGATCCCATTTCTTGCTATTACTGGCTTTCTCGAGCATGGGGCACCCGGGGATGTCGTAGTCCTTTACACAAACCGGACAGTCTGGTTTACTTCCGTTCCCGGGTGCGCCATTCTCTCTAACGGCATGGATTGGCCTTCTTTCTGAATCGCGTCATCCTTGGGATGATGCACGTTAATGGTAGCCTCCTCTCGGCTCCCATGATACTTCGAGTGGGCCGAAATTGGAACACATGTCTGCCTCCAGCTTCATGAAATCGCTGAAAACCCTCAGCTCCGGCTGGACCTCTCCTTCATGGCTGTTGTAGTACGCGAACCACCTGCACCTCATGGATGACGGCATCTTTGTCGCCAGTTCTCTTACCGCCTCGGGTGCATTCAGAAACTGCTGCTTGCCCAGCGCTCTGATGGTGGCCACGGAGTTCATAACCCGGCTGGCGAAGACTCCAATATCGCTCGGGTCTTCGGTGACCCGAGGCAGGCCTCTCAGCTTTGTCAACTACGCCAGGGCCAACGCTCCCGGCCTCCCAAAGCGAGTCTCCAGTCCTTCCATTACCTCCTGGGGGTCCTCGGCAATAAACAGGAGACTTCTAACTGCCTCTCTCGCTCTTCCCTGGAGAGGTCTCCGGAGACGCGCCAAGTCCTGCACGTGTGTGAATCCGACGGACGTATCCATAAACGATCTCCTGAAAGCCAGCCACTCTTCGCTGGCACCATTAAAGTCAGCCAGTTCTACCATTTGCCTCGGGGTACTTGCTCCGGGGGGTGCTCGCGAGAGCCTTGCTATGGTCTGGGCCAGATCCTGGATCTTGCACCTTCCTTGTTCGCGATGTGGTGACCTGTCTTCTTGGGCCAGCTCCTCCTGCCTTTCTCCGGGCGGTCTCGGCAGTTCGTCCCATTGATTGAAGGGGTTCCGCTCGTACTCGTCTTCGTCAGCCTCGTTCTGGCTCGCCCCGTCCTCGGAGTCTATTATCTCTGTAATTCAAGTTTATCTCGTGCCACTTTCGCCTTCGCCTAGGCCACCTTCGCCTTCGCCTCGGCCGCTTCCAGTTCTCGGATGGCGACTTCCAAACTCATTTCGACATCAGCTCGCCTCGACGACTTTACAGAGCTTCCTTTTGAGATAGTGCCTCGTGTTCCGCGCCGCGCTTCGATCTTGGCACGGCTGTATAGGTTTTATGGTCTTGGTAGGGTGTCGGCCCGACACAGATTCACCAAAACGCCCCTAACTTCACGAGCTTCCGTCGGTTCGTGATTGAACTTCGCTCTCTGGTGTCTTGTCGCTCAGGTAAAGAAACGCTCGGGTCACCTTTGCTTGGTGTTTTATTTCGTGACAGAATTTATTGGACTTACATAAAGTATATTTTATGTGCTTAAACAAAACAGTATTCATTGAACTTACACAAAGTATATTTTATGTGCTTAAACAAAAAGTATTTATTGAACTTACACAAAGTATATTTTGTTCTTAACTAGAAAGGTATATTTTTGTTCTTAAATAGAAACAGTAATTATTGAACTTACATAAAGTATATTTTATGTGCTTACACAAAAAGTATTTATTGAACTTACACAAAGTATATCTATTTTTTCTCCACTCACTATTCGCCGATGGTGGTACTCAATATGGTAGTAGCGAAGTAAGTATTTTATTTTGAACACTCTGTACCACGGTGTAACGGTGCCAAGAACTTTAACGTTGTGTCTAACGCTAGCTTTTCTTCGGCTTGAATCACGTATTTATTTTGAACACTCCGAACCATGGTGTAACGGTGCCAAGAACTTTAACGTTGTGTCTAACGCTAGCTTTTCTTCGGCTTGAATCACGTATTTATTTTGAACACTCCGAACCTCGGTGTAACGGTGCCAAGAACTTTAACGTTGTGTCTAACGCTAGCTTTTCTTCGGCTTTCTTCTGCTAGGGTATTTTATTTTGAACACTCCGATCCACGGTGTAACGGTGCCAAGCACTTTAGCGTTGTGTCTAATGCTAGCTTTTCTTCGGCTTGAATTACGTACTTATTTTGAACACTCCGAACCACTGTGTAACGCGCTGGTAGCTCAAACGATAACTGACTTGCTGGTGCTGGGTGCGCTCTTGTTCCTTAGGGGTTGATTTAGCACACACCAACACAGCAACAACCACCTCTCCACAGGCCAGTATCTGCGGAGATCATTTCTTTGCGTGGAAATGTCTCACACAGCCAAGGATGCGATCACACCGTTGCCTTGGGCTGTGTAAGTCATCACAGAGTCCGGAATTCCTGTTGGTAGCCACACCGTACCCCTGCCTGTGTGTACATTATTCATTATGTGCACAGTGGTGGGCGCTATTGTGTGTGGTTCGATCATGGGTACGTATTCATATCAGAGGTCGCCAGTATTGCTCATACGTGCGACTTGATGTATCTCTACTCGGGCATGCGTTATATCTCTCGTATTTGTATTAAATTAGAGATGTGTCCTTTTAAGGGCATGCGTTGTAGGTTTCGTTGATGCGCGCCTGCTTGATAATTCGGAATTTGTCGCAGGCTTGTGCAACCGCATAATATGTTTGATGGTTGGTCTGCTATATCAGATCGTTGGTTGGTGTTTTTTACCAGATCGATGTGCAAGTGTCCCGCGCTTGCTTATGACATAGAGTTTCATACTTTTGCAACTACGTTGCCGCTTGGACTTCATATCATGCTTTTAGATATTTTAAATATGTCCATGTTGGGGAATGCCTGTTATTGCTGATACACTTTTCGTATCAGCAGACATTGTGCTTTACAGGTTTTTGTGGTTGTTAGAAATGCCAATGCAGGTGAGTACACGCTTTATCGGAGCAGGACGCTTATGAAAAGGGGGTTACCTGGTGGTAGATAAGCAGGTAAGTAGTGCCGTTCGCAAGAACCGCCACAGTTGTCTCGGGTCCTGTCCTCTCCGGCGACGCTGGTCTGCTGGCTTGCCTCTTGGCACGTTCGGTCGATCTCCTGCCTTGGGGTGTGGGGTTCAGAGTGGGTCCCACTTGCTGCGGCCGATCTCGTTATCGGCGTCTTCATTCTACCCGTCGCTTCGGCCACGTGCGCTGATCCCCTTCTTCTGGCGAGCGCTCCGACAGGTCCGTCATAATCTCCTCCAAGTCGTGTGGGAGATTCTTCTCCTGTGGCGCCTACATCAGGTCCGGTGCTGCCCACTCCAGGTTGAGTAGACAGTCCTCCCGTAGGGGATGGCAGCGTCCTTCTAGCTTTGGGCGATCTCGTTATCGGCATCGTCGTCTTATCGCCGAGATCCGGCTCGAAGGTCCAAAAATGTTGCTGAAACGAAAAGAAACCGAAACCAACAAACGGCGCTTCTCTAGCGCTGCCTCAGTCTCTCTTCGAGTGGACTGTCTCTTCCGGCACTGGCCGGCCAACGATGATTTTTTCCTTAAAGGGATTGCACCTCCAGAGCCGGACTCTTCTCTGGATTGGCGGGCGTCTTTGTCTTGCCCAGTACAGATCCCTGATCGATGAAAAGTAGATAACACGACTAGCGAAAGAAGACTAGCCAAACGTGGTATAACTCGCTTATTTTAATATTTATTATTCTATTATTTGGATATTTTATTATTTTGTTATTGTTTGATCTCTTTATTTTTAGTCTTGAACAAGACTGATTCCGTAGGAGTTCCTTCGACGACTCCTGCTGCTTCATTGAATGTGCGCGCCTTATATAGGACCGCAGTCGTCCCCTCCTTCGCTCGTTTCCTGGGATCTGCTTTTCTTAGTGGCTTCCTGGAATCGGTGCGCCGCTGATCGTCGTTTCCCTGGAAATGGCATGTTAGCGCTTGCCTTGCCTTTCCTGGGAATTCGTGATGCATCGCCAACACTTGCATTAAGAGGTTCGCTGATTAAGAAATGCCCTGGTGTGAGTGCCATCAGGTCGTTAGGATCGGTTGATAATGGTGTCAAGGGTCTCGAATTTAGAGTTGCCTATACCTCTGTTACCACAGTTTCTAGCTCTTCGTATGTTAAAGATGCTGAATGTACTGATGATTTTAGTAGATGTTTCGCTGATTTTACCCCGGCTTCCCAAAGTCCGCCGAAGTAGGGCGCCCGTGGGGGGATGAGGTGAAAGTCTGTCCCATGAGAGCAGCAGGTGCTACTATCCGATTGAGAGCATACTGCGATTCTAGCATTTCCTTTACTTCCTGCAGTTGGTTCTTGGCTGCCAAATGGAGAAGAGATGGTAGAAATGTTCTGCTCCTAATAACACATCTATGTGTTCTGGTTGGTTAAACTTTCGATCTGCCAGCCTTATGTCTTCAGTTATCTTCGATGATGAGACATCAATCTCCTGGCTGGGTTGAGGAGAACTGATCTTGCTCAGAACGAACGCTTCTAGATGGGTCGAGAAATCATTTATTGTGGCGATAAGTATCACGTTTACCCTCCGTCGAGTCTCTTGCATGCTGTGTCCAATACCCTGAATTTTCATATTTGTTCGACCTGGCCTCAGTGCTAGTCTTCTTACCACTCTCTCGCTTCTTAAATTGACCCTAGAGCCAGAGTTCAAAAGAGCCTTGCATTCGATCTGTCTTCCGTTGTTTCCTGATAACTTTACTCTAGCTGTGCCGAGTATGGTAAATGTCTTCACTGTACGTGTTAAAGTTGTCGTCAATAACGCTAATGAGCCCCTTGACATTATTTCAGCTGGAGTCACGCCCTCCGAACATTGATTTACCAGACATTCTTTCTCGTCCCTCGTCTGGTCACGATTCTGGTTATTACGCAGAAGAGTGTTGTCTTTTAAACTGCATTCCATGCATCCTCGTGATAGACACCTGGAGCTAAAGTATCCCATTTTCAGACAATTCTTGCATAGCTTGTTTCGCATTATTTAGCTGTTGCGATAGATGACGTCCATTTCTAAAAACTACTGACAATGGTAGAGTGAATGCATGAGGCCACATGCTATGCATTTTGAACTATCTTGACGTTGTTGATTTGTAGGTGATATAGATGATGTTAATGATGAACGGATCTCCTCTATTTTGTTCGATCTGTTCCCGATGGCTACTAGGGATTGGAACCGTGCTTCCATGAACCTCAGAAACTCCTCCACTACTGGTACTTCTTTTGAGTTGACCAGACCTTGCTCATATAGTGCATGCGTTGTGCGGTCTAGCTTCTTTATCAAAATGCACATCAAGAGTGCATCCCAATCTGCTGTGATTTTTCCGAGAAGGCATTCGAGAGTGGTGCAATGCTGTTGTTTGGCTGAGCTGGTTGGTTGATCAGTTTGTTCACTAAAGCTCCGACCAATAACGTATTATTTTCGTTCCGGTCCTGTAGCATCCTCCATGCAGCATCGTATTTGTCGTCGGACGTCGTGAAATGTCTCACCAATCTCTCTGCTTCACCAGTCAGATTCGTTTTAAGGTACTGTGGGGGTTTGAAGTTTTGATGCCAAGACAAGGGCACTGGTTCACTTCACCCGCCAACGATGTGTGCACAAAGATTGTCTTTCAAAACAAACAAAAACAAGCCCCAAAAGAAAAGATGAATAAAACGCACTGAGTAATTTTAAGGTTAATGTTCTTTTATTTGTTCTTGGTTATTATAACTTTACACAAATTTGGTATTCCTTTTGAAAAATTATTTATTTGGAAATATGATTTTTCGTTTATGAATGCTTAGTTATTTTTTTATTTTAAAAGAGCGTGTTAATACAGGAAAAGCTTTGGATTTTATATACATGGCGCGCATGCATTTGATTGAACATTTAATTCACTTTTGACAAAAAAGGTAATTTTCGCTACGTTATCCACTTTTAGTTTTAATTGTATTTATGTAATGTAATATAACTATAAAGAAAAATAAATATATTGAAACGCGGAAAATGATTCTTAAAACGACTTTTTCACTTGACTTTGAGCGATTTGTACAACTCGGGGGTTGAATAACTACACGGGAACGTGTGCACACGAAGGTGGATGAATAATGACTGGGTGTGGCGTGACCGGCACCGGCGGTGGATGTAAAGCGACTGCCCCCCATTAAGGGGTGCAAATTGGCATTTTGGATTTGCACGACGATCAGCCAATCAACATCGAGCTTTCTCATACGTTCATTAAATTTCCGGGCCCATCGAGGTGAATAAACATTTGTGCGTTCATTCGACAGTCGCTGGGCATAGGATAAATGAAGAGACCAAAAGGGAGAGCACAATGACCTAGTGTTGGGCTGGCTTGTGCGTGTTGTATATTTTCCTACAACAATTGAATACAATTATTTTTGGTTTCTAACCGAACTTACCCCGGTTTTTTAATTTTCATCCTCAGAATTCAGTACCTTTGATTTTTGAATTCCTTCATAAATGATCACTCTTTGAATTAATTGCTGACAGCTATTAAACGTTTAATGGTATTTCTAATTATTTATTTGTTAAAAGTATTTACACAGTCAATATTTAACACATTACACATTTAGGTAGTTGTAATTAAATGTATTTATACAGTCAATATTTATCACATTACACATTTAAGTTTATTGATTCATTAAGAATTTCGCTTGCCCGCACACACGTCTCGATTCACAAATGGAGCGACGACCACATGCCATGGACTCACGAATTAAACAAGAATCGTGTCTTTTCGGCACATATCCTTTTTCGCTCCGCTTCCACGAGTTATTTCTAGGAAGCGGCGGAATTGGCTAAAAGGGGGCGACTATGGCTAATAAAAAGAAGATGACTGTTGCAATGTGAATGGGGTTTACTTTTATTTAAATTATATTCTATTGTAAAGGGGATATTCTATTGTAAACGGAATATTCTATTGTAAAGGGAATAGGAAATTAGTAATTTGGAGCGAAGGGAAGGATATGGGGCGGATATGTGCGTGAAGACACGAGATGTTAATAATTCAAAGGGGGAGTGATAATTAATTGAACTTTAATTATATAACATGCGTACATGCATTAATGCGAAATCTGAGAATGGCCGAGTGACCTAGTTCGGTGACTGTGGTGATCTCAAAGTGCAGTGCACTATGAAAAGGGAAAATGGGATGGAGAGGAAAATGGTTAATGCTATTCACCCGGCAAAAGAGATCATTGGTTTCAAGCGAATAGAGTGTCTGGGGGAAGTCAAGAGGACGCTAAGTCGGCTAGGGAAATATTACCGTGGGAAACAAGCTAATGAATTCGGTAATTACCCAAGCCGTTGCACGATGATGCAACCGCGTCAGTTGGTCAGACTTGGTTGTTGTTAACCGATATGACAATGAGATTTCCGGTCGGTATCTTATTGAGTTAATGCAATATTGTTGCCGTATGGCAAGAAAAGACTGAATGAAATTGTGTAATAACTGCATAGTTCGATGAGTTCCGACCATGCTTCTTTTGGAAAACATGATTTTCATGTGAAATTGCTTGTAGCGGGTATTGGGGTTGAGGTGGCGCCCTGTTAGTGGTCAAAATTAGGTTGGAATTGTGGGTTGGTTCTCCATGTAATATAGAGAACCCCCACAGTACCACATTTTTTGGCACCTGTAGGTAGCTCCTCGTCGATTGGCCTGGTTGAGCACTACTTATCACCAGGATTCGCCCAAACCGTCTCTATGGGTTTTCCTGTTTTAGGTGCAGATGATTCGGACTAAGGAAATATCATGTTTTATGTTGCGCTTTAAATAGGTAAGTACTTATTTCCAGGTTTGATATGCCCTACGTGGGAGCTCAAAATGGGGTAATGGGAGGTTTAAGTGGTGGCGTTCAGGGCAACCGCCACACTATAAATTCTATTAATTTTCAAAATAAAATTCTCACCTGCCAAACTTAATTTGTTGATTTACCTTTTCCAAAATTGTTCTTTAAACTTAATTGATCGATTTATTTTTTCTAAACTTTTCTCTGTTTAAACTTAATTGATCGATTTGCTTTTTCAAAACTTTTTAAAAACTGTTCTTTTGTTTAAACGTAATTCATCGATTCACCTTTTCAAAACTTTTCTCTTAATTGATCGATTTACTTTTTCAAGACTTTTCTATAACTGTTCGTAATTCATCGATTCACTTTTTCAAAACTATTCCTTTTTACAAAATTGTTCTTATGTTTAAACGTAATTTATCGATTCACCTTTTCAAAACTTTTCTCTGTTTAACTTAATTGATCGATTTACTTTTTCAAGACTTTTCAAAACTATTCTTTTGTTTAAACGTAATTCATCGATTCACTTTTTCAAAACTATTCCTTTTTCCAAAATTCAATCCGGACTGGAGACTAGCCATTCTACTTCTGATTGCCCATCAAAATTCCCATTCACTCCATCACCGGATGCCCGTGATCGCGTTACTCTTTTGTCGATCGTGCAAAAAACGTTCGTTAGGGGCTCCCATGGCGTTCGCATTTCTGAATAGGTTACTTTGTTTCTTATGGATCATATTATTCTATGGGACTCGGAATATTTTGTGGATTAAGCAAAATTTCTGTTAGTGGTTTTCATGGGGTTTGTATTTCAGAGTAGGTTATTTGCAATTTAGGCAACATTGTTTCTTATGGATCATGTAACTATGGGATTTTGAATATTTTGTGAGTTAGGCAAAATTCGTTCTTTCTGATTATAGGGTTGGGATTTCAAATAGGTTTTTCTATGATGGATTCGCAGCATCCATAACAATATATTGTTATGCCTTAACCGGCTATACACCTTCGTATAGGCACTGATGAACCCTCAGGCCAGATATAGGTTGTGAAAAACCCTCCGGCCTTACCTTCAGGCCAATTATTCGGTGAGCACACCGAGAATGGGGGAAAGGAAAAAAAATTTTTCTTGAAGGTCCGATAACTCGGCTCAATAATTTCTTTATTTTGATATTTATTTACACCGTAATTAAAATTTGTCCTTAATCTCAATAATTTTCCTTTATATATTAATTGTCTTTAATCTTAATAATTTTCATTTACATATTTCATTCACACCGTAATTGTAGTCTGTCTTTTAATGTTAACAAGTTTTCTTTATATCTTTTATTTAAGCAAGTTGTCTTTTAATCTTAATATATTTTATTTACACCGTAACTGTAACTTAATAATTTATCTTTTATTTATTTATCTTTTATTTATTTATCTTTAAACTTAATAATTCTTCTTTATTTAAACCGTAATTGTAACTTAATAATTTTCCTTTATATATTTTATTTACACCGTAATTGTAGTTTGTCTTTTAATCTTAACACTTTTTCTTCATATCTTTTATTTAAACCGTACTTGTAACTTAATAATTTTATTTACACCGTAATTGTAGTTTGTCTTTTAATCTGAACAATTTTCCTTCATATCTTTTATTTAAAACGTAAACGGATTCGGGCTTCATAAACTGATCGCATGACTGGTCGTTTTTGTGAGCTAAGCAGAATGTTTCCTATGGATCGCGCAAACTGTGGGCTTGGAATATTTTGTGGATTAAGCAAATGCTTCTTATGGATGGATAGAGGGTTAGGATTTCATACCAACTCATAATGCTTGGTCGATTCCAATTTATTCCAAATTCACCGTTAATTGACTACCTGCATGTATATGGAAATGAATCGTCTTTACTATTTTCCACCCCATGTTAGGGTCAACCAAAAAAATATTGGGGCAAGTGTTGTTGTTTTTATTTGTAAATGGTATTTTGGGCAAATGTTGTTGTTTTTACTTGTTAATGGTATTTTGGTCAAATCGTACAGATTAGGGTTGTTGGGCAGATGTGATTTAATGTAGGAAATTGAAAAGTTTTTGCATCGGACTGCAATGGAAGTTTTGGCCACAAAATGTCAATGGGATTTTGTATTTTAAGGGGGTAATAATTTTCTAAAATGTGTCTATTTCATGGTGGGAATGTTATTTTCGGCCTTAAAATGTATTATGCAGAGGATATGAGTTAGTAAGAGTGTCAGGTGGATTTTATGGGGGGTAATAATTAACTCAAGCTAATTATATAACAGGTTACACCAAATACTAAGACCATTAAACAAAGATTAAGGTGAAGATCTCACATTGTTTTCCAAACACATAATGTCGCAAAAATTATACATGTACGTCCAAGTAAGCCAGTTGACACAATTAAACAATCTTGGCACCACTCTATCCAACTACGTTACCGATGTTTGAGTTTTCGCGTCACCGGATTTATAACGTAAAAGTAACATAAAAATCAGAACAATAAACAGTCTCACAAAACTGTGATTCAACATCACTAAGCAAAGATGAAGGTGAAGATCTCATACAGTTTTCCAAACACAAATTGTCGTAAATGTTTTGCATGTAGGTGGTTTACCAACTGATGAATTTCACCGTACTCGCTATTTATGACAGTTGGCAACAACAGTCATGTATTATGTACACTTACCATATATTATGTATCTAGTAGCCCTTCTCTCAAAGAGCGGGGACGGGGGGAAGTTACCACGTAACACTGGGATCCGCTGTTGGACTGGCTGCACAGCACAACACGTCTTGCGGGAGCAAAGGCTGCTGCTGCTGATGGCTGGAGACAACCGAAGTAGAGGGAACCAACTGCGATGAATGAAAAACCAATTATAAGGTTCTAACGCTTTTATTTGAATTCTTTATTCGCTCGGTGACGTGACTGATGTGACGAGCGAGCAGGGTGTCCGCGATGAAGAGCTAGCAACGACTGACTGAATGACCGTTGCACACATTTAAATTAGGTGACAATAGGGTTGTTGTATGTGTATATATATAGTTTGCAGTCGTGGTATACAAGTAGTGCTACAATTTGGTGTCGGCAACCGTAATACAATGTTTCCAATATATATGTAAATGCGTCAGTTGTAATGTTTTGACTTTATAACCAATTCAAGTTAAGCTGCAAAGATATGTGAAGTGGAATAACAAAGTTACTTGGAGTCCGTGGGCGCGCCGGAGGTCACCAAAATGCCGGTTGACAGATTACACTCTAGCATGATGGATAGACTGAGCCAATCCGAATCAAAAACTTGTGTCTTCAGTTTTAGGTTTAATATTAGAACATTTGCTACTGGAACTTTTTTTGCTTAACTTTGAATCTTTACATTCACTACTCGAACTTTTTTCTTTTTAGCTCTTAAAACAACTCCACTTTTTACTTTAAAACAATAATGAACGGGGCTTTTCCTCCTTCTAGTTTTCGACTGCCACACGGTTCTCAAAAAAAATTCCAACTGTGTCAAAACAACCGTCAACAACGGAATCAATAATACCGAATTTAAATATCCTCCTGTCTCTCTCTCGCTCATCGACATCCACCTCGAAAACCGAATTCGAACCCACCCACGATCCACACTCGAATCGGGGCGTGTTCAAACACTCACTCGTGGATCATGCAATTCTTCCACCACCTTACCATCAAACTATCTTAAAACAAAATTATAATGAAAAACAATTAAATGATGGGGGTGGTGAAAGCCGCACGTAACAGGGTGGCGTCCCTATTTCCGATGACGCGTAGTCTTCTGGTGCGTGACAGTTGTTATGTGGCAGGCAGATGGCGAATGTACTAGATTCCTCCAGTACATTCATTTGCGAATCCACAACACTTCAATTTTATAATATAATACATTTAGTTTTCGACTTTTATAATTTAACACTTTTAGTTTTAGGATATGTATATCCTTTGAAATCATTAGAGCTTGGCGAATTTTACACAACGAGAGGCGAATTTTTAAAAGAAGAGAGACTATAAATGGTCATTCGCGTCCTAATTAACCGCACTTTTTCGATTTTCACATATTGAATTATTGAATTTATTTAAGTAACAATTTTTTTTTGATTCTCGCTATTACAAAAGAAAACTATTCAATGATTTTGCAAGTGCAGAGAAATTAACGGTAAATTTGCTGGGAAGTGTGTTTTTGTATTTGTATGTAAGAAACCTTGACCCTCGTGCAGAGAATTTGGTAATTCTTCGATTGAAGAATTGATTGCGAGAAAAGGGGGATGAAGGAGTTGGAAAACATGCGTGTGTATGTTTTCACTGAAAATTGCGACTATTCATAACTGGAGCCTATACTTTTCGCACACAAAGCGAGTTCCGTCCCTGAATACTTTTTGGGGAGGAATTATGTGTTTGGCGAATGGAAAATATTTTTATTATATAAAATGTTGTTTAGCGTGGGAAATGTTGTTTTTAATGTATGAATGGGTTTTTGGAAATTGAGGACTCGAATTAGTTTAATTTTTCATGGGCGGGGTTGTGGGGTAGGTTCTGCTTGTGCACCTGCACGGGTGCGGATTCAGCAAGAACACCCACTAACTATCACTGGAAACTGACAACGAAGAATGTAACGAATAAAAGAAGCGCCAGAGTTGATTTGTTTGTTTTTATTTAAAATAGTCTTAATGTTAATTAGATCACAAATTATTTGATTTTCCCAAGGGGTGCCTTGGATGAACCGTTTCACAAAAATGTTATTGTACTTGAAAAGGTCCGGTTTGATTTAATAGGAAGAACACTCATTTTGATAGAATGGTTTCTCTATTGTTCTAATATTTGTTTCACAAAAATGTTATCGAACTCGAAAAGATCCAGTTTGATTTAATAGGAAGAACACTAATTTTGATAGAATGGTTTCTCTATTGTTCTAATATCTGTTTCACAAAAATGTTATTGAACTTGAAAAGGATCGTTTAACTCTTACACCGATGTACTCTATTTGTTAAACCGGATATAGTAACGACACCGCTTATGGGTTTATCGAAAAATGTTCTGTTTCGCGCTCTTGTGCATTCGGGCCGACTCGAAAATATATTTCAAAAGTTATCGTTATTTCTCTCTTCAATTAGCAGACATCCGTCTGTTCTAAGACTATCGCATCGACTCCTTCAACGCAACGACCCCGACACGTGTTGCTGGTTGTAAGGTTAATATCTGACTCCACGTTTGGACGACACAGACCCAACCCCAGCGCTTGAGATGAGTTTTCACTCATGTTATCGGCGGGGAAAGCAATTTTTCCTTCGCCCCGACGACCAATGAAAAACGGTTTGCACCCCATTGGAAGGTTCTAATGGACATCGTCGAGATAAGTTGAATGTCTTTTTCTTTGAAGCAAGACAAACGAAACGTGGGTTGGGCGAAGAAAAGGAAAAACAAACATGCAACGGATCGAATATGATGATCGGTGTACGGCTGGGTGTATTACCATCCTACGATAGAGAATCGATTTTTGATTGACGTTAAGTCAACAGAGCTTTGCCCACGATGGCTAGGGACTAGAATAGATGTGAGCATGTTTGTTTTAGAGGAAGATAACGAGGGACACGATCATGGGTATGATTGTATCCAATTCCATGGTCGGTTGGTGTCCGATCCTGGGAAATTTATTGCAGCTGCTGGAAACCTAATGGACATAGGAACATGGTATGTTTACTTATTGGCCACTGCGTACAGCATCAATACGTTTGTACGGAGATTACCAACGTCACGTCGGTCGATGTGTCGGGTGTGTGTTTATGTTAAAACAACACTTGAAATCCCTGTAGGCAGCCAGCAATGGGCTGTGCTGTAGATTGTTGTTTGAACGATCGACCGATGGTTCAGCAGATAAGGCGAAGATGAACATGTCATGCACGTGCATGGGAAAATGCTGCTTAGCCTTGCGCATTGACATGTTCGGAGATTCATGTTGGTTACCTGACAAGGTACCCGAATTAGATTTCAGGGGCATGATGCGTTGGATGCAAGTATGCTCCGAGGTGAAAGTTTGATGCCAAGGCAAGGTGGTAATCTTTGCCGTGGGCTTATGTTTTCAGATGAGGTGGAGGTAAATATAATGACTTGCCTGGTAAGTGGGAGACGGTTAATTAAAAGGGAGTGGGTGGTTCTTTGAGGATGTTTTAAAGAACCGCCACAGGGGCTTTAATTATGTTACACATTCGCATGATCCGGTCGCTCACTTCGCCGTTGTGTTGCCTGGTACATGTGGATGATCGTAACAAAGTTACGGGTGGGGACCTGCTGTGAAGTTTCCAACATATACACACGTATATACAAACTTTAGTGAAGAAGACCACCGAATGGAAAATCGAAAAGTAAATCATCAGAGCCGTATACCATAGCAATTAACATAGCATTCCACACCAATAAATAATAATCGGGAATGATATATGATATCATCTCCAATACGCGGCCGCTAGTGTGATGTTTCACGTCACTATAAAATTAAAATATTATTATACTTACTGTGTACTATGAATATGTACGCATATATATTGTTATGCTTTGTAGCTATGCACCTAGTATTTGGACTAACTAGGTCCTAAGATCGGATATTTGTTGTGGGAAAAACTTCCGGTATTTCCGCTGGACCAGGATTGACGGAGGTTGGAGCGGAGTGATTGTGATTGGATTGATGATGTCAGAAACCAGTAAGTTTTAATCAAAAGTCGCCTTCTTTTTTGTCACCCTACGGTCTTTATACAACTTTATTTCTTAGAATGCTATCTTATTTAACACGAAACTTTAAGCCACTATTATTCTTAATGTCCTATCTAATTTAACATAATTTGATTTTACACCAAACGTTAAGGTAATATTGTTGTTGCAAATTTATTTTACAAAAAAAAAAAAAATGTTTTGAATTGAGGGTACTTACAGGAGGGGGTTTGATCTTTTCACGCTGCCTCTTGAATCTTTTGCACCACCAAATATTTTGTTTAAATTCTTTTGCACTACCCAAAAGAAAACTACTGTTTTTGTTTTTATTTTCACTTGCTTTTCTTTACACTTCACTTGCTAATCCTTTTTCGATTCCAATTTGATCCAAGTTCACCGTAAATAGATTCTCTGCATATGTGGGGAAACTAACCGTATTTACCATTTTCCATCCTATGCTAGGGTCATAGCTAAAGGTAAACCAAAAACAAATTGGGGGAAGTGTTGTTGTTTTTACGTGTAAATGGTATTTTGGGCAAATCGTACAGATTATGATTGTTGAACACGTGCGATTTAATGTGGGAAATGAGAAGTTTTTTGCATCGAACTGCAATGAAAGTTTTGGCCATACAATATCAAGTATTTGGAATGGGATTTTGCATTTTAAGGGGTAATAAGTTTATAAACTGTGTCTATTTCATGGTGGGAATGTTATTTGCGGGCAAAAAATGTGCTGTGTGAAGATAAGGATATGAATTGGTAAGTGTGTTATGGATTTACAGGGTGGGTGATAATTAACTTAGGTCAATTATGTAACATTATAAAAAAATTATTTGGAGCGGAAGTCTTTATTTGGACCTTTACAATTCTTTCTGTTAAGTGGAAGAGATGATAACCGTCAAGTGGCTGCCGCCAGTGTTGCTACACATTTGTACTGGTTTTATCGCATTTTCCATGACTTTACGCAAGATTTCCGGTGATAACTGTTCGCATTCCTGTCGATAATTCTCCTTAAGCGCTGCGATTGTCTGAGGCTTGTTGGCATAAATCCGCGACTTCAAGAAAGAATTCTGGGATGGTTATATATATATATATATATATATATATATATATATATATATATATATATATATATATGTGTCCCAGATACGAGACCTCCTTTCTAAGGAACTCACATTTATCGGGTTGCAGTTTTAGGTTAACTTTCCTGAGTTGCTCAAGAATCTCTCTTAACTTTTCGTTATGTTCCTTTAAGTTCTGACCATACACAACAATGTCGTCCAAATAAACGAAACACCTAATTCCCTGAAGTCCTGCCAAGACCGTGTTCATCAGCCTCTGAAAACAGGCTGGGGCATTTTTTAATCCAAACGGCATTCTAGTGTATTCGAAATGACCGTACGGGGTACTGAAAGCTGTCTTTTCAATATCCTCTTCTTCCATAGGAATTTGGTGAAAACCAAAAGTTAGATCCAAGGTGGAAAAGTACTTTGCCTTTCCCAACTGATCAAGTATTTCCGTTATATTTGGCAAAGGGTAACTGTCCGCTATTGTCAGATCGTTCAGCTTACGGTAGTCAATCACCATTCGCCATTTCTTTTTGCCGCTTGCATCGGCCTTCTTAGGAACTATCCACAAGGGTGAGCTCCAAGGAGAATTACTATCTCGGATAATTCCGTCGTCCTTCAGCTTTTAGACTTGCTCGCGAACTTCCCTCTCGTGGACTTTTGGATATCTATAACTCTTAGTAAATATTGGTTCGGAACCGACACCTGTTCGAATCTTATGCTTATCTTTGCTACATATGTCTAGGATAAATTCTCATTTTCTACGCTGAATATGTCACTAAACTCTTTCACGACTTCTAATAAACTCTCCTTCTCTTCTTTGTTAGGTGGTCTGTACGAACATTTCCAGTTACTTTCTCGATTCTGTTCTTTACTACATTGAAATCTGTTAAGTTAGAACCCTGTATATAAATTCCCTCGATGTCAAATGGTTTATCCGTTGTATTCACTATGGATACAAGACATTTACCATTTTTATTCTCACTTATGCAGCTAGGGATGATGATGCCTCCGGTAATTTCCTGTTTAGGTATCACCACCTCTTTGTCTAAATTCCCTTTTACAGCTACAAACCTGAACACTTCTGACCTTTCTTTAACCGTATTCTCTTCGTTGAGATATCTTAGTGGAATTTTCCCACAACTACCGGTTATAATATTGTCCTTATAATTGATCGGAAAACCACCCTCTCGTAGGAAATGGTTACCGATCAATCCATCGTATTCTCCTAATAAATTATTCTCGATGACTTGGAACTTTATCTTGTAGTGTCCTCTCTTGTGATCCTTGCCACAGAAAATCAATTATTGTTTCATTTTACCTGTGATTGCTGTGATTGCTTTCCTATCCGCAGCCTGTGATCGCTGTGATTGCCTTCGATTCCTCGAGAGCTAAGTTGGAGGTAAACTTTAGGATTGGAATCTAGAGTAAACCAAGTTGTCCAAGGGCTTCTTCAATAATTTTCCAGTTACAATTCCTTCTCCTTTACAATTCATTTATTACTTTTCTTTTTAATTCTTTCAAACCTCACTTTACACAATTGACTCCCAGGAACGGGGACTGCTGCCTTTCTTGTTCTTTTTTTTCTTCTTCTTACTTTTTTTTCTTTTCGCTGCTGACTGTCTCACTATCAACGGGAATCAATTCCTTTCTTCTTTTTTCGTTTTTTACCGCCGTTAACGAACTCGAAACCGTATCTTTCGACAACCGTCAACAACGGGACCACAACAAAACCGAATTTTAACATCCTCCTGTCTCTCTCATTTCGCTCTCCATTCACGTCCACTTCGAAAAACAAATTCGAACTCGAAGAACTGCACGATCCACACCCGAATCAGGGTGGGTTCAGAAACTCACTTCAGGATCATGCAATTCTTCCACCACCTTACCATCATACTATGTTAAAACAAAATTGTATTAAATGCAGATTATTAAATGATGGTGGTGGCCGACGTACGTAACACACCTCCCCCCCCACAAGACTGCGTGGCATTCTTAGGAGAGGAATGTCACGCCGGAGAGTGGACGGCGGAGAGCAAACAAATAAACAATCAGCAGACCTACCAACAAATAAATAAATAAATAAATAAACATGCTTAAGTGCTAATGTTAGTAAGGATTATACTACTTATATATCATTGTTAGTAGGAAATAAATAAATCATAGTTAAGTGCTAATGTTAGTAAGGATTATACTACTTATATATGAGGGTTAGTACAAATAAATAACTAAATAAATAAATAAATAACACGTAGGTATTAATATAAGAGGGGGAACAACAGACTAGCGCTCCACAAAACCAATGACAACACAAACGCCCGCGGCGGGCCCGACACTTAAACCGATGGTCGGACCGAAAGCTCGACCGCCCACACGATCCGGTAAGGACCCCCTCGCTAAGGCGAGGTGATCCCCTCTCGTTCAACCACTCCAAAATGTCACCCGGCCGGCGAAAACGTCCCGCTCCTATATATTTACTTTAATCCTCCTCTTTTGGACTCGGTACTTGCCCCGGTCCATGGGTTTGTAGATCGGGGGGTTTGTCCCGTTTCGGCGGCAAAACCTACCATCACCCGACATTATAGTGCGCTTTCGCACTTTCATATATGCGATCCAACCCCCAGCACTGGGGTTTGCCTCTGCAGTCTGCGCTGGGACTGCGCCTGCATCATTAGGCCTGGCCTTAAAGACTTTCGTCAGACTCTCAAGTTGGTATCCCTCGACGAAGGTCCTTTACAAGGACGAAGATTCCGGAGGGTAACCAGAGTCTGGCCAGCTAGGATCAGGGGCTCCAAGTTACAGGAAGGCTCATCCTTTCCTTATATGTTTTTTATAAAAGAGGTTGTCTATAACTATGTTATCAACGTCCGCTGTTCGGGGTTCATCCAGATGACCACGTGGGTAGCACGTGGTTGAACAGCTTTTCGCAGCCCTCCCCTGTATGGGTAGGGTCTCCGGGCGAGTACCTGCCGCAGTATCGACCTTAACAGGTCCCTTTGGCACGTCTCCCCGTTTGGCTGCCACATGTTCAACCCTTCCCGTCCCATAGTTGACAAATTGAATGGAGAATGGCACGGGATTTACGGTCGTTCGGGGAAAAACCAAACAACCACCCGGCCCGTCTACCTTACAATTCCGAGACAGGAAGTCGTACCCCAACAATCCGTCTTCCTCCAAACCCGGCAAGGAGTCTACTATTTGGAAACTGCAGGGAATCTCATGGTGCAACTTGAAATTCCCAGTGCAACATCCCCTCGACTTACCTTTGACAAACAGCGCTTGGAGCGTTGTAGATTTATGCACATCCATGCCATATCTAGGATGGAGTGCCTTCAGCTTCAACAGGCTGATCTCAGCGCCGGTGTCCACGATTAGGCGCGTAGGGTTCCTACGGCCAATGTCTAGAGGGAGAGCGACAATCGGGACTCGAGTCGGCGAAAACTGAGAACAGCTGGAGCTGGTTTTCGTTTTTAGTGCGGTCGGGTAGGATCTTGCCGACCCGACCTTGGGGAGTTTCCCGAACTCTCCCATTTTGCTTTATGTCGACACTCTGCCGCCTTGTGAGTGTGTCGACCGCAAAACTCGCACAATGTTCCGCTCCTCCGTTCAGGAATATTCCGCTCGGGAGTCCCACTGGACTCCGAACTAGCGGAACTGGAGCTATTCTTTCTGCCCACTTTGGGCCCAATGCGCCGGGGCTGCCATTCCCGGCTCCCCGCGCTGCCTGATGCGGCATCATGCCTCGCATCCGTCTTTGAGGATTTTGAGTCCATGGAGTCGGGTCGCTTACCGCCACCGCCCGACACGGACAGCCGTCGCCCATCATCTCCATCCACCTTCCGAGAATCCCTACTTTCCGCGCTATCATTACCGGCGCCTCGATTTCGCCGACGCCGCCTCCGACGCCCTCCGCGCCGATTTCTCGCGCTTGCCCCAGTCTCCACACGGGTGTCTTGTTCTCGGCTCGCAACAGGTGCTGTTCCGGCGTGCCGCTTATGGGGAGAACCCTGGGAATGCTGTTGTTTTTCCCACCTTTGCCTGTATTCGCACCCGCGCAAGCTATGACCCTGTCGGCCACAAAACTCGCAACAGCACCGGACGCTGAATACTCTGGGGCCTGGTGTCGCCGGCCCGCCGCCCGTAGACGGGGGTTGCGGCTCTGGTAGGGCTCTCCGCTGATACTGTGGTCGCTGATAAGGCTGTTCTTGTCGTGCGAATCCGCCCTGGTGACCTCTACCCCCGTATGTGGTCTGGGGACCGCGCGTCCTCGTCGGACGATCCGGGCAGCCCACTATATCGTGGCCATACCGCCAACACTCGCGACAGAAGGGAGTGTTTCGTCTTTGTAGACACTCGTCGTACACGTGACCCCTCACTTTGCAGAAACTGCATGTTGTCTGGGATTCCAGGGGGCGAGCCGATCGACCAACCGAATCCCGGACCGGATTGTCCCGACCCGATCGATCTCCAGGCACATACGCCCCTTGAGCCAAACCCTGCGACCCTTCACTCCGACCCGAGGAAGAGACGGTATTTGACCACGCTCCCTCGCCAGAGGAGGCCGGAGCATAGGCACCAGCATCCCGTCTATAATTGAGAGGCCCGTACGACTCCTCCCGAACGAAACCATCCTCCCCCCGTCGACGACTATCAGGCTCTTCGGCCGGCAACACGAATGACACCGCCCGGGGATTTAAGTTCGATAAAACCGGCGCCGCGGTGTAATCCCTAGAAGTGGAGGATGAACTTTCCAAAAGGGTCGAGCAACTTCCCGGTCCTAACTCTAATGTTTCTGACGCTGTCGGCCGCGCATCTACAAACAGGTCGTCCTGCCTCAGCATTTCCCTTCGAGCTCGCTCGAATCCGGTTAGGTGGTCCACCAGGCTACGAAAGGGGACATTACCCAACGTGAGGAGGAAGTGCTTTAGTCCTTCCTCCCTCAGACCCCTTACCAACACCGGTTTGGCCATGCCCTCAAGCTGGCTGGCGAAGACGGACCTACCCTGGCGACCATAAAAGCGCTCAGCTGCCTCCTCGCACCGTACCACGGCCCGCTTCACTCGGGAAACAAAGCCTGTGGCATCCTCGGAAGGAAGTTGTCGCATTTTGGAAAGTTGTGCGCACAACTCCTCATACGACACCCGGGGTTCGTAGGCCTCTCTAAGACGCTGTTCCGCTTCAAGGAATGTCGTGGGTGGTCTCTCCTCGAACATCCGATAGGCTTCGCCGCTCAGCCTAGAGGGCAGCCACTGGAGGAAGGTATGTTCCTCCTCCACCGCCAGCCCATCCAAGGTCCTTCTACAGCCCTTGAGAAACGAAGAGAGTCTCTCGGCCGTATCCGGTCCTTCCTGTCCCGAAAACATGGGGACCGCCTTCGACACAAGGTCGAAAACCCTATCTGTGCCCAGCATGGTCCGTACAGGACATGGTTGTGGGCCCAGTTTAAAATACGAGGGCATCGGCGTGTCCTCCATGCTCCCGACAGGCTGTTTACCGACGGTGGGAGGGGGGCGTGTTGGCGATCGGTCGTCCACAAATTCGTCCCTCGAATCATGGAATGCCTCCGGATCCACCTCGTCAACCGGCGGCTCGGGAAATGCCCCGGGCCGTGCCCGGGCAGGAGTGCCCTCTCGGACATCTCTCTGACGTTGCCTTGTCTGCATTTATAAACTTCAAAATTTTTCGATGCTAGGACCAAACCCGGAACCCCGAAACAAAACAACACCCGGGATAAACAACGGTCCGAACCCCGAGATCCAACAAGAAACACAGCAGCAAACACCACACCCCCGACGTATATCGGACACAAACCCACAACGTCTGAGCCGATAGTGCTTTATCTCGAAATCTTCGACCGCCAAAGGTCGCACACGAGTTGGCTGTATATCGGATATAAACCTACAACGTCTGAGCTGATTAGTGTTTTATTTCGAAATCTTTGATTGCTAAAGGCCGCACACGAATCGAGGGGGGCTGAAAAACAACAAGTCTTGTGGAGGGGGAAGGAAAAACAACAAGAAATACGACTTCCACCACAAATAAACAAACACTCCCAAGGAACACTCACTCCAACCTCAGCAACAGACGGCAGACCACGCAAGAGACGCCACAGAACAAACAACAATGACACCGCCCGCGAAGAGAGAGAGAGAGAGAGGAAAGAAAAACCTCAACGTGCCACCCGTGGCGCAGAAAAACAATGTCCACCCTATTGCAAACTTTGTAACATAGAGAAAAAATTTTTAACGCGACGATGAGTTAACAATACCAAAAACTACACATCACGAATACAACGCGCAGCTGAAAAAAAAAGGAAGAAAAGCAGATTCCCGGCTCCAAAATAGAGAGGTAACAATATCAAACATAAATTCATAAATGAAATATAAATATAAATAACAAAGATTGGGGCTACGAGTAACAATAAATATGCCCCAATAAAATATTCAAAACTGTTAACCTTCACATCACCTGCAACTAAAACATTTTAACAATTATCAATACCATAAATGAAATATAAATATAAATAAATGAAATATAAATATAAATAACAAAGATTGGGGCTACGAGTAACAATAAATATGCCCCAATAAAATATTCAAAACTGTTAACATTCACATCACCTGCAACTAAAACATTTTAACAATCATCAATACCATAGGCCAAATACAATATTAACAGCAAAAGATCCAAAAAAAAAATAAATTTTCACAAAAAATTTCCCTTGTTAGCTGCTTCACTGCTACGCTGGATTCCTCTGTTCTGTTATGGCGGCAGTAATGGGAGCCGCAACTCGATTTCTCCTTCCCGTCGATTTCTTAAGCACAGCTTGGCGCTGTACTTTTGTCTTGGCAGTAGTTGTCGTTCTCTGGCCGCCGCCAGATCCGCCGAGAAATTTCGATGATCCAATTGGTAGTGCCCCAAAAGTATTTTTAATTCTCTTTCAGCGCTTACACTGTTCCTTGGTCCTCTCCAGAGAGTTGTGTTGCAATGTACACATTTGCGGATAGCGATCTTATCTTAAAGCACAATCACCATCCTGTCCGCAGCGCCAATGTAGTGTCCTCTCTTGTGATCCTTGCCACAGAAAATCAATTATTGTTTCATTTTACCTGTGATCGCTGTGATTGCCTTCGATTCCTCGAGAGCTAAGTTGGAGGTAAACTTTAGGATTGGAATCTAGAGTAAACCAAGTTGTCCAAGGGCTTCTTCAATAATTTTCCAGTTACAATTCCTTCTCCTTTACAATTCATTTATTACTTTTCTTTTTAATTCTTTCAAACCTCACTTTACACAATTGACTCCCAGGAACGGGGACTGCTGCCTTTCTTGTTCTTTTTTTTCTTCTTTTTACTTTTTTTTCTTTTCGCTGCTGACTGTCTCACTATCAACGGGAATCAATTCCTTTCTTCTTTTTTCGTTTTTTACCGCCGTTAACGAACTCGAAACCGTATCTTTCGACAACCGTCAACAACGGGACCACAACAAAACCGAATTTTAACATCCTCCTGTCTCTCTCATTTCGCTCTCCATTCACGTCCACTTCGAAAAACAAATTCGAACTCGAAGAACTGCACGATCCACACCCGAATCAGGGTGGGTTCAGAAACTCACTTCAGGATCATGCAATTCTTCCACCACCTTACCATCATACTATGTTAAAACAAAATTGTATTAAATGCAGATTATTAAATGATGGTGGTGGCCGACGTACGTAACAATCTTGCTTGGCCTGCCTCTACCCGGGGTATGCCAAAACTGAACTTCACTATTCACTTCACCTATCGTTTCTTGCGTCTTTCCTCCTATACCAGTGTTGAATGTCCGGCGCCGTGCTTCCTCGGTTGAGGGAAGAGCGGGGACCTTTTATTTTTAATCTTAATTAAAACGCAGGAATTATTTAATTTATCTTCTCTCAGAATTTTTCTATTTATTCTTTTCTTCTATTGTCTCTATTGTTTCTGGACTAATAACTTCTTCTCTATTGTAATAACTTCTATATTTATCGTTTTCTGAACTCCTGACTTCTGACTTGTTTCTCTGACCAAATTTCAACTGATTTTTTCTATTTAATTTTCTCTGTGACTTTTCACATGAATAAAATTTGGACGAAAATCAAAGTTACTATGTTTTGAATGAATAAAAAGGTGCAGGTTGTTAAATGTGCTGTAACTGGCAATATTGTGAATGTTTATGAATGGTATGTATTAAGTGAGAATGTAATATATGTTAAGTGAAGTTTTTAAGGATGTATAAGGAGATTCAGTGTTAAATTTAATAAAGGGTAGTATTTTGGAATACAACATCCCACCCTTCTTCGAGAAAGAAAATTATCCTTGAAGAGAATAATTTTCTAGTAACTATAGGTTAGATTAAGATTAATTAAAGGCTTGGATTTTCGTTCAATTACAATGGTTTTCAGAATTAATCAAAGGTTACAATATTTAAATTTCAAAAAGTTCTTAACACTATTGTCTATTTACATTATATGTTAACTAAATTTAAATCAAAGGTTACAATATTTAAATTTCAAAAAGTTCTTATCACTATGTCTATTTACATTGTATATTAACTAAATTTAAATATTTCTCCTTGGAACCTTTTCTTTTCTTATCCAAAAATTATTATTACTTATTATATTAATTATATAATATTAATATTATATTTCAAAATTCTCATTTCCGTTCGAATATATATATTAATTCTAAAATTTCCATTATACATATTAACTCTAGAATTTTCTTTCTTTCGTCCCCCTCATTAACTTTTTTTTTTTTTTTTTTTCATTTCCGTCATTTCCTACAATTGTTAGATTATTTCATATATATTGAATAATAAAACAAAGGCCATTTGTTATGTGTTTATATTTTCCTTAAATTTATGGAAAATTTTCCAAAACCTTTTTGGGCCTATTGAATAAAGATGATTATTACCAAAAATCTTTTTAAAAAATGATCTTAAATAATTTAAATGACGGTGTAACTTTTTATTTTTTTGTATTTTGTATTCGAATAAATTTTTATTGTTGAAAAAAAAAATTTGTAATGTATTTATATAGTTATTCTTTACAATACCTATTTTAGTTAAATTATTATTTTCATTTTTTATTATTTCGTGTATGAGTAAGGGTTTGTGTTTGTTTTCGTTGTTTAAAATATTTATTGTTTTCGGCTTAGTGTTGTCATTGTCCATAGCTTTAACCGTTGTCGGAACGTCTACCTTTTCAGTCTTACTCACTGCTGATGGATCGTTTAGTTTCTCAGTCTCATTTACTGATTCGTATAGTTCTTCAGACTTATTAGCTGTCAGAACATCTTGGTTCCCAGTCCTATTTGCTGTTTGAACTATTTCTTCAGTTATATCTGCTGTAGAAACATTTAATCCGTCAGCCTTTGCTGCTGAAAAGATTTCTTCATCAGTGTTAGCTGCAGAACTAACTTGGGTTTTGATTTTAATGGCAACTTTTAGATCTTCAGTCTTTAACACTGCTGAATGTTCAGTCTTTGTTGCTGAAGTGCCGGGGTTGTCTATTGGGATAGCCGAAATATAAGGGATTTTTGGTTGTATATTTTCTGAAATTTCCGAATTTTCAGTCTTTAATACTGCTGAGTTTTCAGTCTTTGTTGCTGAAATGGGGTTGTCTATAGGGATAGCCGAAATATTAGGGATTTCAGTCTTTATTACTGCTGAGTTCTCAGTATTGGTTGCTGAAGTGTCTGGGTAATCAATTGGGATAGCTGAAATATTAAGGATATCAGTCTTTAATACTGCTGAAAATTTCGAATTTTTAGTCTTAGTTGCTGAATTATTTTTCAGAATTGCAGTCTGAATCGGAGTCATTATATTAGGGTTTGGTTATGGTTAGGATAATCATAAGCTGGCTCAAGGTAAATTTGGGTAGGAGTTTCATTAAATTTGTCGTTATCTATTTCCAAAGATCTAATGCTGTAAATAGAAAAATTTTGTTTGTCTTCCATAAATTTTGGTTGGCGTCAGGCCTCGTTTTCCGACTCTTGCACCCGAGAAAAGTGAACATTTTGCCGATCGTTTTGTCTATTGGTGGTCCTAGAATTTTCACCAAAACGATTTTCAGAGTTTGTAGGATTATTTCGGAATGGGTTACGCATTGTTGTACCTTGTTGGTAATTTGTTGAAGACGATCCATTCCTAGATATCTTGTATCTACACTCGTTCTCTGTGTGATTATTCCGTCCACAGAAATTGCATAAAATGTTATATTCCCTTTTTATGGGTTGTCTATTCGGAAAAGTGGACTGCATGTTTCGATAACATGTGTCCTGTGTATGCCCTGACTTACCACAGGTTTGGCAGACTATACGATTGAATGTAGGTTGTTCGTTATATTGATATGACCTGGGAGAGTTGTCCATTCGAGCCGCATGTGACACTACATGTGCAATCGACTGTTTTAAATTGTTTCCCCCATGGACTTTAGCTAGTATCTTTAGCTGCTCGTTGTTTAGTCCATCCTCAAATGTTTGTACGGCCAATTTTATGTTTTCTTCTATTAAGTATTCCCTAACCACCACGTCTGCGTTGTTTCAGAGAAATCAACTCATTGTGTGCCGTCGACCGAGATTGCTCCTCTTTATATTCCGATTCTAATTTTGCTTTTAAATCCTCCCACTTAGCGATTTGGCTATACCTAATCAGATCGTAAGCATGACCCTCTAGTCTATTTTTGACTAGCTCTAAAAATGTCTCGTATATATCCGGGTCTGCCTTCTTTATGGATCTAAATAAAACGTCTCCCCCGGAAATAAATTTACCTAAGTCGCAGGGTTTCCCGTCAAAGGTAGGGACGATTCTGAAAACATCAGAAATTCCGACAGAGAGAGCCATTTCAGGGGGTTTATTGTATATCGGTTGATAGTGGATTTGTTCTTCCCCCTGCCTAGCCGCCTGTCTCGTGTAATATGGACTCGTAATAGTGAAAGTTTAAAATACTGTATGGCGAAAATTCAATTCTTAAAATATGGTTATGAAAAAAAAGAAAAGGCCTTTATTTAGTTATTCAATATATATGCAGGAAAATAATGATAAATTGGACCCAAAACTGAAAAGAAAGAAAATTTTCGACGCGAAAGAAAAGAAACGGAAATGTCGCCGAAAAAACTGAAAAGAGAATTTTCAAAATTTCTATCGAGAAAACACTTTTTTTTTTTTGAAAAAAAAAGGAAAATTCCAAGAAAAATATTCCTACAAAAAAAAGGAAGAGAGAAAAATCAAAATATTGAAGAAAATTTCTTACTGCTACTAAATGTTGATTGCTGTCATACGTAATGTTGATAGAAGTCTTTGTCTTGAGTTTCTTACTGTTGTGTGTTCTTCTTTCTTTTTTTTTTCACTTTTTTAAAAATATTTTAATTATCGCCAGGCAGACTTCACGTCCTAAAGTTGATTTGCTTATCCTGGTCTTGGCTGCTTTCTTTCTTTTTTCCTTTTATTTCGTTGTTTTACGTTTACTTTTTTTTTGTTGTTGTTTTATGTCAGGTTTTTTTCTTCTTCTTTTTTCTTGTAAAAAATTTTCATTTTCCAAAAAAAAATTTTTTTTTTTTCTAAATTTTGTTTTGTTTTATTTTATATTTGTTTTGTTTCTAATTCATGGGATCCTTTGGTTGGATCATCCCACCAGTCTTCGAGGGTATCTCCAGTCTTCGATTATCTCGTCTTCATCTCGTTATCATCATTATCTGGGAGTCCTCATCATCGGGATCATCATCATCGGGATCATCATCATTGGGATCATCATCATCGGGATCATCATCATCGGGATCCCGTTATCTGGGAATCCCACCGCTGCCACCAGTGTTGAATGTCCGGCGCCGTGCTTCCTCGGTTGAGGGAAGAGCGGGGACCTTTTATTTTTAATCTTAATTAAAACGCAGGAATTATTTAATTTATCTTCTCTCAGAATTTTTCTATTTATTCTTTTCTTCTATTGTCTCTATTGTTTCTGGACTAATAACTTCTTCTCTATTGTAATAACTTCTATATTTATCTTTTTCTGAACTCCTGACTTCTGACTTGTTTCTCTGACTTCCAAATTTCAACTGATTTTTTCTATTTAATTTTCTCTGTGACTTTTCACATGAATAAAATTTGGACGAAAATCAAAGTTACTATGTTTTGAATGAATAAAAAGGTGCAGGTTGTTAAATGTGCTGTAACTGGCAATATTGTGAATGTTTATGAATGGTATGTATTAAGTGAGAATGTAATATATGTTAAGTGAAGTTTTTAAGGATGTGTAAGGAGATTCAGTGTTAAATATAATAAAGGGTAGTATTCTGGAATACAACACCACTAAATTTCATCTTCTTGCCGGGGTTCACTTCGTCTAAATAGATGCAGTTGGATTTTATCAAGGATATCTCCGCTCCAGTGTCTATAATCAATTTATTTAACTCACCGTTTATCAATGCTAACACATGAGGACTTTCACAACTTTCCAAGACCCTTAGCCGCGTGGTTGCCTCAGTCACCATGCAGCTTACCGAAAATCCCCTGGCCCAGACTGTCTACCGTTTGAGGTTGACGGCTGATCCCTAGGTTTAAACTGTCTACCACGTGAAGTCGACGGCTGATCCCATGGTTTAAACTGTCCACCACGTGAAGTCGACGGCTGATCCCATTGTCTACCATTTGAGGTTGACGGGTGATCCCATTGTCCACCATTTGAGGTTGACGGGCGATCGGTATTCACTGGTTGGTAGAAGGTTCCGTCATTGAACTGCCTATTTCGCTTTGGCAACCTACAATTCCTCGCCATGTGTCCCAACCTTCCACAATTGAAACATTTAACCTCCTGAATCCTTGCCAGATTCCTGGATGTGTTGTCCCTTTGAGTGTTAATTCTAAACAGATTGATTCGTTCCTCTTCTTCGCTTGCAAATTTGCTTGCTTCAGAAAGGGTTTTGGGACGCTGCGTTATCACATATGATGACAATCTTTCACGCAGTCCGTTAATGAAAACCGTTAAGGTTTCATTCTGTATATATTCGATGTGACCAGCAAGATGTTCCTGCTTGACATCACCCAGTTTGCTTTGAAGCAACCGTCTTTGTAATGTATCTACACGCTGCGTAAAATGGATCACCGATTCTTCCCTATTATGTCTGATAGAAATGAGTTCCCTATGCAATTGCAAAGCACTGTGAGGTTCCCTGAACACTACAACTAATTCCTTCTTTAACGCCTCCCAGTCGGCAATTTCTCTATTCATAAGGATCGTTGTCGCGTTCCCACGAATTATCGTTTTAATGTATTTGAAAAGCACGTTTCTTTGTGGTTCCGATGCCAATTCGATAGCATCGTTACACGCGTCGATGAAGGTGAAGACTTCGTCACTTGTGCCATCGAAAGTCGGAACGAATGATGTAAGGACACTGATCGGAACCTCGGCCATTTTATCCGCTGGGTTTTCACCGGAATCACTAATCGAACCGGTATCTAAACTACCTCTAACACCGTCTGAATTATCTCCCAAGAACTCCTCACTGTCGGAACTATCTTTATTTAAGGCGCTAACTGACTCACGAACTCGCGAGAACATGTATGTTATCTACTTATCCCGCTTAAACAATTCTCAACTTAAGCACTTTTAAATATAAACCGACACAATCACTTTACAAAAAGTAAAAAGGAAAATTGGGTCACTTACAGTAAAATTACTAGCAGCTCCATCGATGGATGTTCCTCCTGTGACTCTGTGATGCTACCCTCCGCTGCCACCAAAATTCGTGTTATGCACGTATTTTTTTTTTTTTGTACACACAAGTCCCTCGTCAGGCCAGCAATAGAGTCGGGTCCTCGACCACTGGCGTTTCCTTCGGAGATTAAGTGAAGGTTATCCAACGACGTGTAGCGCAAGCAACTTTAAAGGCGGGTCTTCTTTATAATTTTTATTTTTTTATTAACTGCTTTAAATTTAAGTACAACTTTTAACTTAATCAAAATTTAATACAACTTTTAACTTTCAAATTTAATACAACTTTAACTTAATCAAATTTAATACAACTTTTTACTTAATCAAATCCAAATACATTTAATTCCTTAATTTAATCAAACTCAAAAAACTCAAGAAATTTAACTTCAACACTTCAGCTCCAACTTCAGACTGACTTTTCTTTTGTCCCATGTCGTCGTTCATTGCTCGCAATCCTTTTTGATTTCCTGCTGACTGTTGATGGTTGCCTCTCTGCTGTGGGATTCGTATTTCTTTTGGATTTTCTGCTGACTGTTGATGGTTGCCTTTCTGCTGTGGGATATTGTATTTTGGATTGTTTTATTGCTTTTTTGTTGTTGTTTTATTATCCGCATGCATAACAATATATATATATATATATATATATATATATATATATATATATATATATATATATATATATTTTTTTTTTTTTTTTTTAACAACTTTTTACTTTTTAATTTGTTCTTTATTTGTTGTCAACAAAACCTTTTTAGTTTTTGAATTTGTTCTTCACACCCACTCAAACGACTTTCCAATTCCAACTGTTCCCTTTACATTGGTTCTTAATTGGATTCACCGTCATCGTCACCGTGTTTTTATTTCAACGCTATCTCCTCAATTTATCCTCATATGGCTTGTGGGGAGAGCCTCTGGCGTTATTTATTTTTAGTTACTTGTTACTTTTAATATTTGTACTTCAATATTGTTACTTTAATGTTGTTAATTGTAAGCTTTAATATTTGTTACTTGACTTACACTTTAATATTTGCTCTTTAATATTGTTAATTTGTACACTTTAATATTTGTTCTTTACTTCTAATGCGAGCAGAGGACGAGATGTTCTCTTGACCGGTGTGGAGGTTATATTTTTAGTGAATTTTTTCTTCTCATTTTTTCTAAAACAAAATCCACCACCTGTCTTTGACAGGTCCTTTCACCGCTATTTTTTATTTTACTATTTATTTTAATTATAGTTCAAAAACGCTCACCATGTTTAATTTAACGAATTAACTCCGTCGTGTGGTTTGATGCATGCACTTTGTTAACACCACTTTTTTTTTTAGTTTAACTTGGAGTACCAGAAACACGAACGCAGCATGTTTTAGCTCTCGAAACCACCCGCTTTGGTCGGTGTAGGTGGGTGTGTGTTTTTTTTTTTTTTTTTTTTTTTTTTGATGCGTCAACGGATGTGGAATCTTCATAGATATTAGCAGCCCGTGCTACTAGCATGCACGATTCGTGTACCTGGAACGACGGTTCCAAGTCGCACGCCTGCGTACTAAACCACACCCTCGCTCCCGTCAACCACTCTCCCCGCGGGACTGCCGTTAGGTATTACTTCGCGGGGCTGGTTAGTTTTATGCTTTTTTAAGCTGCTCTCTCCATGTCGGCTATTTGTGCTTGCCTTACTTTCTCGATTCTTCTAAGTTCGAGTTGCACTTTGGTCACATATGCGCTTATCTCCATCCAGTTATCCTCGGAGCATAGCATCTGCTCTATGAGATCTTGCGGGCCTGGGAGATTGGATCTTCCTTCGTTGAAGCGTCTACAGTGGAACACCACATGCTCCGTATGTTCCTCTTGGTTTGGACACGCTGGGCACTACGGTGAGCTGCTGTGTACAAAACGGTGCAGATATTTGCGATGTCCACCATGCCCGGTCAGGAACTGGGTAAGATGGTAGTTGCAGGCACCGTGGTCTCTTTTCATCCAAGTGGCGATAGATGGGATTAATTTGTACGTTCATCTGCCTTTCGTAGTGTTGTCCCACCGAGTTTGCCATATGGTTAATGAGGTTGCTTTCTCTTCCTCCTTGATCTCCTTAACTGCTGTTGGTTCCAGTTGCCTTGACGTTCTCTTGTTGTAGATTCTTAACATCTCGCAAGGATATCAATTGGAACCATTTCGGCTACGACAAAAGCTGCTTCGTCCGAGATGGTTCGGAAACCGCTAATGGTTCTTAAGGCACAGAGTCTATAGACTGACGTCAGCTTTCTCCTCGCTTCCTTCGTCGTCAGTATACTGGCCCAAACAGGGGCGGCGTATAGTAGGACCGAGGTCACTACTCTAGGCTTCAAGATTCTTCGTGGATATCCAGGTCCTCCGATGTTTGGTAGTATTCGAGCAAGTGCTGCTTGCAGCATTGACGCTTTTTTGCTAGAATACTTGACGTGCTCTTTGAATTGTAGCCTGTTGTCGATCATAACTCCTAGATATTTTATTGTGTCTTTCGATCTAATAATTTGATCTCCGACTCTTATATTCATATATTCCACCTTTTTTCGGCTAGTTATTAAAACCGCCTCTGTTTTGTGGTCTGCTAGCTCGAGACCAGCGGATACCAGCCATTCTTTGACTTTCACCACTGCCTCGTTAGTAGCTACCTCTATCTCATGAATATGTTTTGCCACTGTCACAAGGGCAATGTCGCCGCAAAACCTATCAACTGGACCTGTTGTGGCAACACCAATCGCAAAACGCCATCGTACATGATGTTCCATAAGAGGGGTCCCAGAACTGATCCTTGTGGAACTCCCGCTGAGACGTTGTAGTATTTTACACCATCGTCTGTTGCATACCTCAGCTTCCTGTTACTGAGGTAGCTGGAAATTATTCTCTGGAGGTAGTGTGGGGTGCCCATTCTGTGAAGCGCTCTATTTATGACTGGCCATTTTGCCGAGTTAAAGGCATTCTTTATGTCCAGTGTTGCAACTGCACAGTATTCCTTTGTGCCCCAACGCCATCTCTCTCCACTTATTGCTTCCGTCGCAATGTGAACTACTCTCTTTATGGCATCGACGGTGGAGTGCGATTTTCTAAACCCGTATTGTTGGTTCGATAAGGCTGCTTTTTCTTCTGCTGCGGTTAGCAGTCTTTCGTATATCACTATTTCCAATATCTTTCCCATAGTGTCTAGAAGGCATATTGGGCGATATGATGAGGGTTCTCCAGGTGGTTTTTTACTTTTTGGTAGGAGCACCAAGTGCTGCAGTTTCCAAGTTTCTGGAAAGACACCTTCCTCTAGACACGTTTGCATGGTGGTTATAAACATGCCCGGTCGACCTTTTGGCACGTGTGTACGGTTGTGTGGTAAAAATCTGAATTTCTAAAATGAATACGTGTGCCCCGTTTGAGTGATGGTTAGCTACTGACTCCTGTCGACCTCTTCCTATGGTCTTTGCAAGACCCTTTCCGTTGTCGGACACAGAGAACGGTGTTCACCAGACACAGTATCCACCAGATACGGTCATGCACAACCGCAGTTAGTGGCCGGTAATTCCCACCCTGCGAAACGGGAAAGTAGAAAGATTTACAGGTTATCTGTGGTTACAGCTTCGTCAACCGGGAACTCCGTCATCGTTCCTCGAAATATTCAAACTCGCAAGACAACACACATCACTCCAGTAAATATGTATAACATTTATTTCGGCTAACAGCCGTTCCTTTGATAATTCTTGATATAAAGTCAATTACACATAGGTGTCCGAAAGGGCACATTTAAAACACTCCCGTATCGTACGATCTCCCGATTTCACGTTATAAAGTACCTTTTGAATACTGTTTCGGGCACAGACGAAAAAAAAAAAACAAATCTTTACATTTAGCTATGCACGACTTCTTTTCACAACCACCGCTCTTTCACAATCACCGTTCACGTCTACTTTCTTTTACAAGTTTTTACAAGCTCTCGTGTGCGACTCAACTAAGACTGTCTCCCGCTTAACCAAGACTGTCTGCCGCTTAACCAAGACTGTCTTCCACTCTCTCTCAATCCCCTCTCTCTCCCCACCATCAATTCAATTTCGACGACGGTTGACTTCGAAACTAGCGAAAGTCACCACCGCCGAAAAGAAACCGGGTTTACATACTACATGTATTCTAACTCGATTCCAACCCAGCCGCAATTAATTAGTCTTCAATTTAGATAGTATTATATAATATTATAAGCTAATTGTATTTTTGTATATTTAATTAATTCATTTAAATTTTTATTTAATTATTATTTATACTTAAATTTCGATGCAGATGAGTTGGTCGAAACAAGAACGACAAGAAGGTTACTCACGTAACAACTTACCGTTTGATGATTTTTTGTTCGAAAAAAATGTTGCTCCAATCCGTTCGAAGGTCGATATTCGATATTCTGTGTAATCTGTTCTGGAAACCACAAAACATCCGACTGCAAAATGAACGAGGTTATTAAGTGTGCCAATTGTAGTGGGTCTCATAAATCCACCTATCCTGAATGTATTAGCCGAAGGCAGTACCTAGACATTCGCCGCAAATTATCCCCACATGGACGTGGTACAGGAAACAAAACGTTCCTTCAGCCTCCGAGTGATAAACAGCAGCCACTGCCAGACCGATTCTCCCTTGATAATTTAACTCCACTACCACGATCTGTGCGTCAATCTTCACTTCCTTCATCCACCTAGGCTTCTGGCCACCATCAAACCCAGCAACCTTCCAACAGTGATACGACACACACTAAGAAAAATTCAACTGAAACTCTAAATAATGATAACTTGTTCTCTTTTAGCTAGATAAACTCTCTTCTTAATGAAGTTGTAACCAAGCTTAGCGCTTGTCACATTAGCTATTAAGTATCTATATTCGGAAAAATCATCTTAAGAAACTCTCTTAGCATCATAACTTGGAATGCGAGAAGCATCAAAAACAAACAGCATGCATTTTTTAATTTCTTGATAAATTTTAATATTGATATTGCACTTGTTTCAGAAACCTGGCTTAAACAAGACATTTCTTTCTCTCATCCTAGTCTAGACAGGGTACATGCTAGTTGTGGAGGTGTCGCCATTGTTGTGAAAAAATGTATAGAACATACCTTGCGTCTTTCATTGCACCTTAAGTTAATTGAGGAAATTAGTATAGATGTAACATTAAGTGGGATCTGCAGAAATTGCATAGACTCAATACTCGTAACAAGGTAATTATTGGTGGTGATCTAAACTGTAGACTTGTCGTGGAATTGTCTTAGGACAAACTGCTGGGGTAACATTTTACTAGATATTACTGAATCCAGCCCAAGTTTTTCCATACTCTATCCAGTTCTCCCCACCTATATCCCAGCGACTGCTAACAAGAACCCCTCAACTCTCGATCTATATATCACTAATATTCCAAATTACTGCTCAGTACCATTAACTCTAAATGCTTCATAAATGAATCATATAGTATCTGTAAATCGTTCCAGTTTATATCACAACTATTCCGCCGCCAACTGGAATTGTTATAAATCATATATAAACACGAACTTGGTTCTAGGCGATACCAGCCTAAATTCTATAACCTGCAGCGAGCACATTGATATCCTATGTAACAATTTTGTTTCTGTTATCAATAGAGTGGCCGATCTTGCGATACCTAAATGTTCCACTGCTCCACTTGATGAGGCACCGCTTTCTGAAAATATCTTACATCTGATTAGGCCACGAATCTCTGAAAGAAGAAAATGGCTTCGTTGTAGAATCGATTGCTTTCTAGTTAATGTTAAAGTCTTAAATAATATCTTTAAAAAAGAAATCTCAGCATACCGGAACAAGTGTTGGAATAAACACCTTTCCTCTCTTGATTGATTCGATCAAGAGTTGACAGATTTTTTAAGAGTTTTAACTAAAACTTTTACATTGATTTAAACAATAACGAATTTAACTTATTTTACGTTCCGACCAATAGTTGACAAATTTTAGACTTTTAACTAAACTTTTACATTGATTTATTAACTTCTTTTTATATATTGGGGAACTTCTCTCGCATCGTTTTATTTTCTTTCTACTATGCGGTATTTTATGGTCTTGGTAGGTGCCGGCCCGACACAGGTTCACCAAGACGTCCCAAACTTCATAAACGTTCGTCGAATCGGGACTAAACGGTGTTCAATGGTGTCTTGTTGCTCAGGAAAAAAAAAAACCGTCGAGTCACCTTCGTCTAATGTTTTTATTTCTTAAATAAGGCTTATTTTCTATTGTACAGAGTATTTTATTGGATATAGAATTTTGATTCTTAAGTGTACATTATATTTTATGAGCTTACGTAAAACGTATTTGTAAAAATAGTATTCATACTCTTTAGTGAAAATTGTGTTTTATTGAATATTGTATTTTAATTCTTAAGTGCACATTATATTTTATGAGCTTACGTAAAACTTATTTGTAAACATAGTATTTATATTCTTTAGTGGAAATTATGTTTTATTGAATATTGTATTTTAATTCTTAAGTGTACTTTATATTTTATGAGCTTACGTAAAACTTATTTCTAAACATAGTATTTATATTCTTTAGTGGAAATTATGTTTTATTGAATATTGTATTTCATGGGCTTACGTAACTTATTTGTAAACATTGGTGTAACTTTGCACAAAAATATTTCACATCAAAGAGGTTCTGGTGAAAGTGGCACTGTATTATAAAATTTAAATATTGTAATTGCCGTAACTTTGCACAAAAAATATTTCACATCAAAGAGGTTCTGTGTCGTCACCGAACACCGTGATAATCGTTCATCAACTGCCACTTGTTCGCTCGGTGTGCACTTGTCCCTTAAGGGTTGATTTTGTGCACACTAACACATCGACAGCCATACCTCCGCTGGCCAGTTCATGCGGGGATCATTTTCTGGTGTACATGTCTCACACAGCCACGGATGCGTTTGCAACGTTGCCTTGGGCTGTATAAGTCATCACTCGGGGCGATACACCATTCCTCCAGCTGGTATGCCATCGCAGAGTCCGGTGTCAATGTTGGTCGCCACACCGTACCCTTGCTTGTGTGTACTTTGCTCATTATTACGCTGTGGTGGCCGCTATGTGTGTGGTTCGATCATAGATACTTATTTGATATCAGAGGTCGCCCGGGTGACCCATACGTGCGACTTGATGTATCTTTACACTGACATGCGTTATATCTCTTGTATTTGTATTCAATTAGAGATGTGTCCTTTTAAGGGCATGCGTTGTGGGTTTCGTTTCTTGCGTGCCTGCTTGGTAATTCTGGGAATTAGTCGCAGGCTTGCGCAACCGCATAATGTGTTGGATGTTTATTCTGCTATATCAAATCGTTGGTTGATGTTTTTACCAGATCGATGTGCAGGTGTCCCATGTTTGCTTACGACATAAAGTTTCATGCTTCTTGCAACTACGTTGCGCCTGTCTTCATGTGCTTTTAGATATTTTAAGTATTTCTATTTTGGGAAATGCCTGTTATTGCTGATACACTTTTCGTATCAGCAGACATTGTGGTTGTTAGAAATGCTAATGCAGGTAAGTACGCGATTTATCGGAGCCTAATGCTTATGAAAAGGGGGTTACCTGGTGGTAGGTAAGCAGGTAAGTAGTGGCGTTCGCAAGACCCGCCACACTACTCTTTTTGTATTTTATGCTCTTGCGACCAGCGCACACCAGGTCTTTTTCTAGACTCTACTGCTAACAAGACAAGACTCTACTCTCTCACTCTCCGAATTCTTTCCGCTACTCCGAAAAGCAATGCGCCACAGCTGTTTCCAGAAGATCCAGAACCTAACGAATGTAGGTTCGTGCGTCCAACATGTGGATCGTGGGCTATATGTTTTTTTATTTATTTTATTTATTTATTTATTACCATGTAAGTAAATTACATAATAACTTAAATCTAATAGCGCTAGCAACTAAGGCTTTCGGCTAGTTTGGCATTAAATATATATGTGTACATTTTTTTTTCTTTTTTTTTTTTTTGTTAAATTACGTTTTGTAGCTTAACTAGGGTTAGTAGGTGGTAGAGATTGGCTATGTTAGTTGCGGTTGGGTCGGAGATGATGTTTCTGATGTCGTCTTGAAGATGTTGGTGAGCGAGGGCTTTTATGCCTTCGCATTCCAAGAGGATGTGTTTGGATGACAATGTGGAGTTAGATCTGCAGATGTGACACGTGGGTGGGTTGGTTTTATTGATGAGATACTGGTTGGTTATACGTGTATGCCCAAGGCACAGGCGGAGAAAGCATTTGATCTGTTGCACGGGCGATGTTGTCGGGTAGGTGACGGGTTGTCTATTAGAGTTTATTGCTACATATGTATGGTTGTAATTTAACCATTTCAATTGCTCTATCTTTCGTACTTCCCTTTCAAAGTACTTGTCTATGTCCTTATTGTTCTACACGTAGAAAGTTGTTAATGGCTCCTTTATAGCCAATTTGGCTGCGAATATCAGCTGCTTCGTTTCCCCTTATACCACTATGACCAGGAACCTGTGGGGGGTAAGAAGTAATGTGTCAATACATGGGCACTGTTTCACTCTCTTCCCACTACACTCACCGATTGTTCCGTCGTAAATTGTTTGTAACAAAAACTTTCCAATGGAGAAAGAAAAATAAAGAGGGTGGAGTTGTTTAATGGTTAATTAATTGTTCTTTTATTTAACTTAAAACCCCGTACAAACGTTCACTTGATACATTATTGTGTGCGATACAGTTTCTTGATTTAATGACTACCTTGATACCTATTTTGTTTTCTTTATTTTTTTGTTCTTGTATACACAGGTTTTCTTTTTATTTTTACACTAGTGAGAGGTGATGAATTATACACTAATCCAGTTTTATTGGAAATGCCAATGGCGAATTTATTGTTATTAGTTTTTTTTTATATTAAAAAAAAAGAAAAGAATTTTAACTCAAACACTAAGGAGGAATTAAATTTCGTTAAACTCTCTTTAATGACATTGTCGACCCACTACCACTGAACGTATTTTCTTAGTCCAACTGTGCGGCAAACTCAACTATTTACGAGACCGATCCCGGTGGCGGTTAAGATTCGATTTTGTATGAACGCACGAAGTAGCGTATGCACACGATGGCGGATGGATAGCGACTGATTGAATTAGGGTGGAAATCGTGATTTCTGCTTTTACACACCGATTCGCCAATGGTAATCATGCTCTCTTATGCGTTCCCCAACTCACCACACTCATCGAGGTAGAAACGTACTTGTGTATTCGTTCGACGTCGATGGGCGTAGCCAGAATGGAGAAATCAAAAGGGGAAGCACAATAACCCAGGGTTGATCTGGCTTAGTGTGTGTACATCAGTGCCGCGTATGTGACTGGTCTACTGACCTAGTGATGATCTCATAGGTCATCGCACTATAGCAAGACAGAAATACGAGAGAGAGTAAAACCTAGCTGAGGTTATTCACCTGCAAAAAGAGATCCCAAGCGAATGGGTGATCTGGGAAAAGTCAATAGGACGCTGCGTTGGCTGGGGATATAATACCATGGGGAAAACTCTGTGGAATGTTGGTAAATACCCAAGCCAATGGACGATGTTGCAACCGCGTCGCTTGGTTTGACTTGGTTGTTGCTAACCGGTGAATTTCCGGTGGAAATCTCATGGTTAGCGCGATAGTGTTGTCGTATGGCGAAGATTGTAGCTAAACTCAATTATGCATTATCTGCATAGAATAATGAGTTTAGCTATGCGTCCTTTTGACATGTTTTACAGGGTAATAACTTATAAAGGAAATGGGTAGGTATGACACGCTGAAAGCGGTCGAAATTAGGTAGGAATTGTGGGTTGTTTCTCCTATAGAATAGAGAAACCCCCACAGACCCAGAGCAGTTTTCTTGGGATTGCTTCCGGATTAAGTTGTCCTGAATCATGTGGATTATTTGGTTTTTGTTATTCGGGTTCTGTATTGCTTGTATGGCGGACAGGCTGTCGGTGCAAATTAGTGTTTTATTTTTCTCAACTAATTTGATTGCTTCCAGCACTGCTGTTGCTTCGGTTGAAAAGATGGAGCAGAATTCGGGTAAAAGTCCTTTTCTGATGACTGTATCTGTTCTGTTTACTACCGCGAATGCTGTACCTTCTTTTGTTTTGGAACCGTCGGTAAAGAGCAGGTCTCATTCCCGGTGATTGTTTCGTAATAATTGGAAGTGTTGTTGGTATACTGCTTGGTTAGTCGTTCCTTTGGGGAGCTGTGATAGGTTTTCTATGACACAATCTGTTGGTATTAGCCACGGGGGAGAGTGTGCTCGTTGTCTTTGTGGTGTAGGTGTGGCGAGCAGTTCTTTTGCCAGTTCTATTGAGTGTCCTAAAGCCGAAGTATATTTTTGAAGGCGTTTTCTCTTAAGTATTCGTTTAATGTCCTCTAAAATGGGTGTTGAGGCCATTGCGGGAAACTTTGCGGCTAATTTGGACGACAGAGTTTTTATCCTATTTTCTATGGCCGGGAGTCCACTTTCTGTTAGGATGTTCATAATTGGGGTGGTCCAAAAAGCCCTTGTACTTATGCGGGCTGCTGCGTGGTAGGAAGATGTAAATGTCTGTAACGTTGTTTTGCTGCAATTACCGTATATTAGTAGGCCATAGTCTATTTTTGACAGTAGGAGAGCTCTAGTAATGTTTATTAGTGTGTTAGTATGGGCTGAGCCGTTTTTAGATGACAAACATTTCAGTATATTTAACCTTAACACTAGATTTTTCTTAAGAGCTAGACAATGATTCTTAAAATCATATTTACAATCGAATTGTAGGCCGAGAATTTTTAGTGTATCTACATTCCTAATGTAAGTGTTTTCAAAATTTACTGGTAAAGATTTGTTACAATTTTTCTTTTTGCATATATGTAATATTTTAGATTTCACGCTCGAAATTTTTGAGCCTGAATAGTTACACCATTTTTGTATGTCTGATAGGATATTTTCGAAAGTTTTGCTAGCTACTTCTAGGTCGTTTACATTTGTGAATAATATAAGATCGTCGGCGTAGAGACCATGTTTTACATTTTTATGTTTAGAGATAATGCTATTTAACTCTCAAACGCTATCTTAAATAATACTACTGATAATGGTGATCCCTGGGGGATTCCAGTATTTATGTTATGGACGCCAGAGAACACGCCGTTACATTTGATCCTGAATTTTCTATTATTCAGAAAGGATCTAACAAAGTTATACATATGATGTCCTATTTTCCATTTTTGTAATTTGTGGAGAATGACGTGTGGACCGATGCGGTCGAATGCTTTTTCGAAGTCTATTGATAAAATGGATGTATGTTTCTTGCAGGAAAGGGCTGTGGGGTTTAGGTTTTTATTTAGTGTTGGTAGCGTCAATGTTTTTAGTGGTCGTAGCGGAACGCCAACCCAGTCCGTCCGCAGCCAGTAATTTTTCGCCGTTGTAGAAAAACACTTGGTTAATCTGGTAACGCAAAACAAAAGGTTCTTTATTTCAATATTACAAAGAAACGATATTTGATAATCCGACTCCATGGTTTAATTCAATTTTATCATACGCTAGTTCGTAGTGGATAGTTAGATGCATTTTATTTTAACATACTCTGCTTCTTAATTCGATTTTCATATACACTAGTTCTTAATTTGTAGTTAGAGTAATATGATTTTAACGTACCACACACAATGTATTTTACAAAATTACTTCGATTTTCACGTACGGCACACAATGTATTTTACAAAATTAATTCGTTTTTCACGTACACGTTCGCCACGATCTCTTGGGACATCCCATGAGAGATTTTTATTAATTTCTTATTAAGCGCTGCCTGTCTAATAGTATCCACCACCATTGCCTCGCTACTCCAGCGACCTAAACCCAAAACTACATCCATGTCCCGATGATCATATTTGGTAATTTTCTTTTTCGCATCGGTGTGCCACCACAGAAGGGTTTGTACGCACACACACGATAGTCCCCTTTTTGCTCATCGCATGTGTCGCCCAGCATGCGACCCATAGACTTTGTATCAAAGTAAACATAAACACATTCGCAGCTGGGGCGAGTTGTTCTGAACAGGGTTAACTGTTTATACGATCAGTGACTGAGTATAGCATTATTGCTGATCGTGTACATCGCATTTCCATGGTAGGATGTGTTTATTCGACCAGCACTGTGTGGCACATTGGTGCCGATCGGTTCGCGCGTTGCTGGTGTGCGCTTATATTAATTGCCATGCACGTGTATGGGAAAAATCCTTTTCTCTTGTGTGCTTGGACAACGCTTGGTGATTTTCGTCGGTTACGTAATATGTACCGAGTTGTATTTTAGAGGCATTGCATTGGTACTTTTGGACAGTGTTGATTGCGGCGTTTGCAACCGGATTTGCCTTTGTGGTACATGGTGCCCTTCGCACTATTATGCTTGGTGTAGGCAATGTCTGTTGTTGCTGATGTATGGTTTCGTATCAGCAGACATTGTGCTCCACAGATTTTAGCTGGTTATTGGTATACCAATGCAGGTAAGTACCTGCTCTATTGAAAACAGGATGCTCATGCAAAGGGTGTTACCTAGTGTATATTGACAGGTGAGCAGTGGGTTTCGCAAGACGCTTGTCGCGTCCGCAGTCGATTACGACTTCGCGTAAGTGGACCTCTATATTGATCCGGTACGCTCGCCGAGGTCGGCGGTGCCTCTTCCGGCCCCTCGGTAGTGTGTGGAGTGCACCCCTGGTTACCTTCCTCTGAAAAACCAGGTTTCAGCCGTTCGCTGATTGTGGCCGCCTTTCCACGAATGTCCAACTCGTAGACCCGCTCGCTGATTCTTTTAATCACTTTGAACGTGCCCTCATACGGAGGATCGAGTGGTTTCTTTACCTTGTCCACCCTAACGAACACGTGCGTACAGTTGTGCAACGCTGGGTGCACGAAAACTCTCTTTGCACCGTGTCGGGCCACCGGCCTTGGTCGTATTTTCCGCATCAAGTCACGCAGGTAGCCCACGCTCTTCGTCAGCTCCGCTGGTGCCTCACTGTCGACGAAAAGCTCGCCGGGTAAAACGAGACTGGTGCCGTATGTCAGTTCGGCAGCGGAGGCGCCTAGGTCCTCCTTCATGTTGGTCCTCAAACCAAGGAGGACAGTGGGCAGGGCGTCAAACCACTGTGTGTCGTTATGACACATTAAGGAGGCCTTCAATGATCGGTGCCAACGTTCTATCATTCCGTTGGCAGCAGGATGATATGCTGTCGTACGATCCCTTTGACAGCCCAGCAACTCCGTAAGCTGTCTGAAGATCGTAGCCTCAAACCGTGGTCCCCTGTCCGAGGTAAGTGTTGTGGGAACGCCGAAACGCGTTACCCACGTTGAGTAGAAAGCCCGAGCCACGCTCTCTGCGGTCACCACTCGTAATGGGGTAGCCTCGGGCCATCGGGTAAAGCGATCTGTCATCGTCAGCAGGTACCAGAATCCTCTGGAGGGAGTTAAGGGACTGACTATGTCGATGGGAACGTGGGCGAAACGGGCCTCGGGCAGCTTGAATTGTGCCGGTTCCAGTACGTTGTGTCTGCTTATCTTACAACGTTGACACTTGAGACACGCTCGCGCCCACTTCGTGAGGTCCTTATCCATATGTAGCCAAACGAACTTACGTCGCATCGCTGCAGCCGTCGCGCGCCCACTGGGATGAGCTGGGTTATGAAAAGTCTCATAAATGCCCCTCTGCAACTCAGCGGGAATGTATGGCCTGACTGTACCCGTTGAGACGTCGCACCAAATAGTTTTCCCGGTGGTTTCTACCGCGAACTTTCGCAGTTCCAGTGCTGTGTCTGCTGTTACGAGAGCTTTAAGCTGGTTGTCGTTTGTTTGGGCTTGCTCCAAGTCGGCGTCGGCTAAGGCTGCGCGCAATTGAATCACGTCTATGCGAGATAGTGCATCTGCTATTACGTTCTGGTCACCTGGAACGTACTTTATCTCGGTAACGTATTGGCCTATCAGGTCCAGGTGCCGCTCCTGCCGCGGCGATGCGTTTCCGGACTTCTTCCGAAAAGCGTGGCTCAATGGTTTATGGTCCGTTCTGACGATCGCCTGGCGACCCTCGACCATGTGTCGAAAGTATTTGATAGCACTGTAAATGGCTAATAACACTCGGTCGTAAGTGCTGTACTTCCGTTCTGACGTACTGAGCTTTCTAGAGGAAAAACCCAGCGGCTCCCAGTTTCCGTCGCACTCTTGCTCCAATACCGCCCCAATGGCGGTGTCCGACGCGTCGCATTGTATTGCTAACTGTGCGCCCTCTGCTGGGTAACGCAGCAGGGTGGCGTTTGAGAGTTGCGCTTTCGACTACCGGAATGCATTATTTGCTGCTTCCGTCCAGACGATTGGACGTTTATCGTTCTTCTTTGCTCCCTTTAAATATTCATTTAGAGGGGCCTGGACATGCGCGGCAGTTTGTAATGTTGGCCCAAGCAGGGCTGAATCGATGTACCTTTGAAATGTTTGTGCGGCGTTTCTGAGACCAAAAGTCATTACTTTAAATTCATATAGTCCAAAAGGGGTAATGACCGCGGTTTTTGGAATGTCTTCGTGGGCCACCGGTATTTGGTGGTATGCCCTGGTGAGATCCAGGGTCGTGAAGACTGTGCATCCGCGCAATTTGTATGAGTAATCATACAAGTGTGCGATGGGATATCGGTCAGGGATTGTGACCGCGTTTAACAGTCGGTAGTCACCGCACGGGCGCCATTCGCCACTTCGTTTTTTAACTAGGTGCAGCGGGCTGACCCATGGGCTGACTGAAAGTTGGCAGATTCCTTGCTCCAGCATGTAGTCGAATTCTGCGCGTGCTGCACGCAACTTGTCCGGTGCTAGGCGTCGCGGGCGTTGGCTTACCGGCGGACCCCGTGTCTCGATGTGATGGTAAACCTCGGACTCTATGTGCTCCTGATTGGGAAGCGGTACTGTGGAGTGTCTAAACTTTTCCAGTAGAGCCGGAATTGCATCGCATGTGATGTCGGCCTCGCGTGGCGTCCGTGGGGCCTCCCCAGGCGGATGGCCAAGTGACCGTTGTTCCACTAGCATATTATTCGCGGTGTCGACTAGCAAGTTGTGGCGCGATAGCAAGTCCGAACGTATTAATGGCTCGGAGACGTCGGCCACTATGAAGTGCCAACCTATAGGGGGCCGCAAACCTAGATCCAGTCGTAGGTACTTACGTCCGTAAGTAGCTATGGATGTGTTGTTCGTGGCTAGTAATTGGAGTCTGCTAGGCGTTCTATCTTGCGAAGCGTATGACTTAGGTAAAACTGATATGTCGGCGCCAGTGTCGACCGTAAAACTTATATCTAATCTCGTGTCCTTGATTATTAAGCGGCTTACTTGGAGTGTGCCGACCGTTTGCGCTGGAGCTGCGGTCGGCCGTCCTAGTTTAAATTGGTGGTGACGCTAAGGGGTTTCTGACCGTGCGCGGGGAAGCATGGGATGAAGAGTGGTATCGTGAAGACGGTTCACCTTGTCGGTTAATGGTCGCTACCTGAAAGGTGGGAGACTCCTCTCGTTGGTCAGCGCTTTCTACGATTGCATCTGCAATCTTGGCCAGCGAACTCAGACTTTGATTAGGCTGTGCGATTAAGGTGGGACGTGCTTGTTGCGGAAGACACCTAATGAAGTGGGGTCTGATGACATCATCTAAGATCCCCTTTCCCGCTATTGACCGTAAATGTGTGAGGAAATGCGACGGCTTCATCCCCACGAAATTGGTCTCGTTGAATAGACGTTGGTGCCTCTTGGCAATAGACTCCTCGAGCGCGTTGAGGAGTGTTTCCTTCATATCTGTATATGGGCTGCTACCGGGGGTTCGTATTATATGTGCTACGTGCGTGCGCTGGTTTCGGCTTAACACCCTCATAACCGCGAGCGCGCGTAGCCTCTCCTCGCTCACGCCCGCCGCCTCGAATATGAGGTCCGCCATGGTGAACCACAGCTCTGACTCCTCCTCGTCGAAGGGAGGCAGGTGCAAATCACGTGAGGCAGCACGTGGTGACTGCTCTGTCGGCGTCGCGTTCACTAATACTGGGGACTCTGATCTGTGAGGGCATGTGTCGCGGGTTTGCTCCTGTCGCGAGTCTGTGGGCTGTTCTACACAGAGCGCGTCCACGAAGGCCGGAGACTCCGAGCGCGGTACTCCCAGCTCCCGCTGCAGCTCCGCCCGTGATGTCAACGGTGGCTCCGTGCGAGACTCTCGCTGTGTTTCCAGTTGGGGCTCTTGTTGAGCTTTCTTTGACCTCGTAAACTGGGCCATTGTCTTTCAAGGGTGATGGAACCGTCCCTAGAACCGCGAGAACCACGAGAAACGTAGGATACGGTTGGTGTGCGGACAAGTTGCGGATCTGTTAGGTGATGGAAGACCTATCGCTGGTGAGTGCAGTGAATTGACCAACGTGGCGTATAAAAAGTGTGCAGGCCACGCGTTTGTTAACGTACAGGCGTGAATGCCTGTTGCTATGCTGTCTTCAGGGCTTACTAAGCGGGTGCGTCGTTTTATACTGTTTAGAATTTACTTTGTTTGCTCCCGGTTGAGTTTTTCGTCACGCGTAATTTGTTCCACAGTATTGTATTCTTATTTTTATAGTTATATATGTGTTCTTAATCTAGAATTTTTCTAAAAATGCTCAGACGGAGCTAAGACTACTGAAAAATGTCTTTTTATAGTTATATATGTATTCTTAATCTAGGATTTTTCTAAAAATGCTCAGACGGAGCTAAGACTACTGAAAAATGTATTTTTTGGACACTTTGGAAGTAAGGTAAAAAAATATAAGATTTTTTAAAAAAACTTGCGGTTTAATTTAGGTCCTGGCGATGAAAATGGCTGCAATCCGGTGGCGCTGCTGTGATGTTCGTCTTGGTGTACGTGTTCGTTACTCACTGGATCACCACTGTGGGGTTTAACGTTTTGGTTCGTTGTAGCGCGTTAATGTTTTTAGTGGTCGTAGCGGAACGCCAACCCAGTCCGGCCACAGTCAGTAAATTTTCGCCGTTGTAGGAAAACACTTGGTTACTTTGGTAACGCAAAACAAAAGGTTCTTTATTTCAATATTATGACGAAACAATATTTGCTAATCCGACTCTATTAGGTGAATTCCATTTTATCATAAACATTAGTTCTTAATTTGTAGTTAGAATAGTAATATTTTACAAAAACTAGTCCTTGGTTGAAGTTATATTAATATTATTTTACAAACACTAGTAGTCCTTAGTTAAGGTATATTAATATTATTTTACAAACACTAGTCCTTAGTTGAAGTTATATTAATATTATTTTACAAACACGAGTCCTTAGTTGAAGTTATATTAATATTATTTTACAAACACTAGTAGTCCTTAGTTGAGGTATATTAATATTATTTTACAAACACTAGTCCTTAGTTGAAGTTATATTAAGATTATTTTACAAGCACTAGTAGTCCTTAGTTGAGGTATATTAATATTATTTTACAGTACCGCACACGAGGTATTTTACAAAATTAATTTGCTTGTATATACGCTTGTTCTTCACGATCTCTTGGGACATCCCATGAGAGATTTTTATTAATTTCTATTAATCGCTGCCCGTCTAATAGGATCCAACACCATTGCCTAACTATGTTACTTATCCCTTGGGACGGCCCAAGAGGGATGTAAATTATCGTGAGGGCGCGACCTGCCCTCACGGAATCCGAACCGAGATTAACCTCGGCAATCGAAACGACAGAACACCAAAAATTCCATCCATCGCTTCGATGGCCATATATGGTGCGATTTAGTTTTGTTAAGCACACGAAAAAGGGTGAAATACACACACATGATCCCCTTTGGTGCTCATTGCCTGTGTCGCCCAGCATGCGAACCATAGACTATGAATCAAAATCAAAATAAACACATTCGCAGCTGGGGCGAGATGTTCTGAAAAGGGTTATTTGTTTACATGATCAGCGACTACGTGTAGCATGATTGCTGATCGTACGCATGTTGTTGTTGGCATAAACAGAGGTCGAACCGTCGTGTGAGTATTTACACTGGCTAGTTCTCTATGCTTTTTTGCTGCCAGGTGCGACTTTCCATTTCGTGTGGCTTGATTTAGCGACCGATGTGGGCATTGCATGAAAGAACCAAAAGGACGAAATATCTCTAGTGGCATTGTAGCCGACCTCTTAGGAGACATTTCGTTGGTAGGGACTAATGCAATGTTGGTTGCTAGATGTGCGACCAATTTCCCCTACCTATGGACCTGCTTGTGTTGCTGATGGTGTTTACATAATCAGCAGTTAAGCATTGCAGCTGATGGTTAGTCGTAAGGGCAGGTAAGTCATACTTTTCAGGTTTAATTATGCCCATGTAGGGAATGTCTGCTGTTGCTGATATTATTTTCGTATCAGCAGACATTGTGCTGGTGGTTTTTCGTGGTTATTGGAATAGTCAATGCAGGTAAGTACACGGTTTATTGAAACAGGGCGCATATGAAAAGGGGTTACCTGGTGGTAGATGAGCAGGTAAGTAGTGGCCTTCACAAGAGCCGCCACAAACCTATTGCACGGCAACATTTATCAGCACAGACAAAATTATAGCGTTTGTATGGGCCAACTTCCATTTTATTCTCACAAATCCAGCGCCCCAATAATCACCCGTTCCGAACGTAATTGTGGTTCCAGTAAGATACACATTGTAATTTTCCAATTTATAATTGCGTTAAAATGAGTGCAACAATTATTTTCCCGAGTAAAACTATGACGTCTGTATATGTCCCAAATTAGCACTTCATTATCACAAATTCAGCAACCAAATGATCAACCTGTTCCGAAAGTAATTGTAATTCCAGTAAAATACACAATGATTTTACAATTTAGGAATTCGTTCCTATAAGCTTATTTTATCGGTTATTTGAACACACTGTATTGTTATATAACATCAGCAATCAAGATCCTAATTCTGCGATGACATGAATCGAGGTAAAACAGTCCTCTGACCAGCCTAAATGTAGTAGCCTAGTGGTACGTAGAAACAATGTCCTAATCCGTCGTGTTGAATTGTTATAACATTAATATGTCCGATTGAGGTTTAATATTGACTCCTTACTTTCCGAAACAAGGCCTTATATCGTAAATCACCGATGTACATGCACTTTGGTCACAAGACCCAACACTTTCTTTGTTAAGATCCAATTCGGATCGGAATTAATTGATAAAGGAAAAAATGATATATTGCCACCTACCTTGATACACACATTTGCATTTCGCTTTCTGGACGTAATACCCTGTTGAATTGGCGGATGTCCGACTCCTCAAAACGCCAATAATTCCTCGGATGAATTTTGCGGATGTTAGAATCCGGCTCACTGCTTGATGATATTTGCCGATGTTGGAATCCGGCTCACTGCTTGATGATATTTGCGGATGTTAGAATCCGGCTCACTGCTTAATGATATTTGCGGATGTTAGAATCCGGCTCACTGCTTGATGATATTTGCAGATGTTAGAATCCGGCTCACTGCTTGATGATATTTGCGGATGTTAGAATCCGGCTCACTGCTTGATGATATTTGCGGATGTTAGAATCCGTTTTATTGTGCCTCGGATCTTTTAGATCCGGCTCGAAGGACCAGATTTTGTTCGCCTTCAGGGAACAAGCAATATCTAAAATCCATTGGTTCAATTTTGTTGGAAACAGCTTACGCTTGCGAACCACAGTTAATGTTCGTCCTGGTCTTCGGGTCTGGCGAATATTCACAATAAAAGGAAAAACTGATCCCGAACGCAATACAAAAAAAACCAATGACTAAGAAGTTATATATTCGTGATATTTTATTGCTGTTTAATTTTAAATAAATTTCCACTCTGGGTCTAACAAACACGTACTGCTGGTGAAGTAAAAAAAGCTTTTTTGCAACAGTCATGCGCCTTCTTATATGCTGTCTTGCATTAACCTTGAACGGTTTTCTTCTTTGGCCGTTGGGATCATCAGATCTCGACCAACAAAAGCACCGTATCCCAGAAAGGAATTACCGTAGAACAAATAAACTGTTCTATGGAACCAGCGCTTTTGCCAGTCACCGTTGATCCAGTGATCATACCACCTTGAGTGTACTGGAATGTGAGTGCAAACCATTTAGCACAGATGACAACCTATGGTGCGATTTCTCGTGCATACCTTTAGGTTGTAATCTACATACTTCGTGGTGGATTTTGTTTGTTCTGAGGTTAGGTGGATTGAATTTTTGAATATTCACCTGAATTCGTTCTCCTTTGTTGTATCGCTGAGAGATCGATTTATTCCTTGTTTTTAAATGTTGCTGCTTGTGCTGCAACTCTCTGCTTTCTTTGAAACCAACTTGTTTGGTACTTATCAGATTATATTTTTCTAGGTACCAGTTTAGTCTCTTAGCGACAATTTTTTCCAATACTTTTCCTAAACAAGGCAGTAAGGAAATGGGGCCGTAGCCGTGGATTGTATCAGGTTTGTTATTATCCTTTGGTAGAGGAGTAATTGTGCCAGTCGTATGGCATTAAACAGATTTAGAAGGCGTTGTTTCAAAATCGTTGGCCCGTTTTTTACCATTTGGTAGTCAATTCTATCAAAGCCTGGTGTCTTACCTTTTGCGGTATGAAGGCCAGATTCTAGTTCTATCTGTGTTATGGGAAGTTCGATAACGCTATTATAGGAATTACTTGGGTTGGTTGGGGGCGTTGGATGCGCCTCTATTTGGTTTTTGGCAGTATGGAAATCTGGGTGGAAGTTGAAGTTGGAGGATGTATTTGCCCAAGTCTCGGCGAAGTATTTGGCTATTTTGTCCGGACATGTGAGGGCGTCGGATCCTGTATGTATTAAATTGCTAGTAGATGGGTTATAGTTCTCTGTTAGCGTTTTTATGTTGGCCCATATCTTTTTGGGGGTTAATGTTGGGTTTAGTTTTTCCGTGAAGGGCTGAAAAGATTTTGCTTTTTCGATTTCGGCTGTTCTTCGGAACATGGCGTTAAGCCTTTTGTACCTTAAGAGATGTTGGTCGGTTAGGTGCTTCTTAAAAATTATCCATGCCCATTGCTTTTCTGCCCGTAGCTTTGCCATATCTTTATTCCACCATGGTACGGCGGTTTTGTGATACCTTTTCGTTGTCTGTGGAATGGAGCCATTGGCGGCTGTTCGAATAGCTTTTGTGATAACGGCAGCTTCTTGATTTATGTTGGATTTTGTGTTCTGTAGATTAAGGAATTGTGTGGTGATAGTTTGAAATTTGTTCCAATTTGCTCGGTCAGATTTGAATTTAGGTAGGAGTTTGATTTTTCCCTTTTTATTGTTGCCGGTTGAAATACAGATTTTTATCGGAAAGTGATCATTTCCATGTAGATTATCTAGTATTTCCCAGTTTGTATTAGAGGACAGTTGGGATGATACGAGGGAAAGGTCTACATTTGTAAATGTCTTGTGGAAAAATGAGTGTGATTGCCGTTATTCAATATTGCCAATTGTGATTGTAGTAAAAATTGTTCCATGGTTTTCCCTCTTTTATTTGTTGTTTGTGATCCCCATATTGTACTCCAAGCGTTGAAGTCTCCCATTAGAAGAATGGGGGTGTGTATGTGTTGAATTATTTTATTCAAGTCACACAGGGTATATGGTTGAGTAGGAGGAATGTAGATTGAGATCACGGTTAGCTTTAGTTTGCCCGTTAGTTCGACTGGCTTGGCCGAGAGGGATATTAAGTATTAAGACTGATATGCTTATGGGTTAGTGCCCGATATATTAATATCAAGGACCCTTGTTTACAGGAGTTATTTTCTTTAAGATTGTTAAAGTAGGCTGTGTATTCTCGAGGCACTTTCGCATTTGAAGAGTGGGGTAGGTGCGTTTCTTGCAGTGCTATGATGGACGGTTTGAGTTCTTTTATAAGGATCTGTAACTCGTGATAATTGTTATGAAACCCATTCAGGTTCCATTGAAGTATTAAGCAGTCTGCGGGGTTATAATTGGATGTTGCTATAGAGTTCGAGGTGGCGGTATAACGGTGGTTCTTTTCCTGACTCCGCGCCACACAGCTCGTCCCACTCAGTTTTCCAATCCACTCGAATTGATTTGAGTGAGAAGAGCTCCGTGCCGCGGAGTCAATAGCCTGTTGAGAGAGGTTAGAATTATATATTTCCATATTCAGGTAGAGGGATATTCCCGATTTGATCTAACTGGGATTTTTGTGTTTGTGTGGTGGTAGGTTTGGCTTTGCTTGTATGTGTTTGAGTTTGTAGGGAGGAGGAAGATTGATCTTTAGTTTTGGTTATATTTATTCGTTGAGAGATGGGATATTTTCTCTTTTCAATTTGTTTTAGAGCTGTGTAGGAAGAGGAGGGAAATATATTTGTTTCTTTGTTGGGAGATTTGTTTGCGGTTATTGGATTTTGAATTACTTTTGATAGTAGTGTATTGGAACTGGTTGGAGTTATAGGCGCAGACGTGTGTTTTCTAATTTGATCGGAGTAAAGATCGTTATTTGTTGTTTGCGTTGTATTCTGTTCCCTATATATGCGTTTAGCGTCAGCTAGGGTTGTTTTTGTTTGAATTTCTAATACTTTTTGGTACTCAATATATTTAGGTCAGGTAGAGGAAGAGGCCGGGTGCGGGCCTTGACAGTTAGCACACATTGTTCTTGTGCATTCAGTTTCGGGATGAGGTGGCAGATTACATGTATTACATGCTGTTGTGCGTTTACACCATTTTGCCGTATGTCGGCACCGCATTGGCCTTGGAATGTATTCCGTGACCTTGGCGTTGTACCAGCCGATTTCTATTGTTGTTGGTGGTTGTAGACAATTAAAAGAAAACAGCATCAATCCTGTGGGTAATCGTTCTTCGTTGTTGATTTTTGTGAATTTGAAGACATTTACCACACCTTGGGATCCCATTTCTGATATAATGTCGGCTTCTGGGACGTTAATGAGGCAAGGGGCATACACAACCCCTTTGGATGTATTTAGTTTGGGGTGCAGTCTAATATTGACCGGACAGATTGTGTCAAAACGCGTAAACTGGATGAATCTATCAGCGATTTCTTGGTCTTAGCTAAAATTAGGATAGAACTATCCCTAAGGAGTGTAATTTTTTCGTACTGTGTACTAATAGAATCAATGATTCTTTTTAGTACAAAGACGTTGACGGATGTAAGAGGCATTGATGCTTCGGTTGGGTAAATTAGAACGAACCGTGGGTTTTTTATTGCAGTTTTCTTCGGGAGAGCAGGGAAATTGAAAGACAATGGGCTGCGGGATTGTCTTTTCTTTTTTGTTGGCACGTTGGCTGTAGAGCCTGAGAGTGAGCATTCTCCCAGTTCTACAAACCTATTGCCGGAATGATGGCTTGGCCCTAGGACCATGTTTTTTTTTGTTTCTCACCTGGTGTATCCTTGTTGTGTTTTGTTTGTGAGTTCAAGGGAATTTGCGATAATTACTTTTAAATACTTTTACTCTAAGACAATTCACTTCACTTTTTTAACTATCGCACTGTTAAAAACGGTGTTCTCTGTAAGAGAGTTCGCGAGTGACTGATATGTTTTCCGTTGCCTTTGCATATCTTTAATGTTAGATTGACTCAACAAATATCCTCGCTCGGCGGGAAAATTGGGTTAGGGGAGGTTACCACGTAAGAGTCTCTTAAAATCTTAATATCTCTACTATATATGATACTGGATAGGTTGGGGTTTTTCCCATTTAAAAATATCTTTAATGTGATTAATTCGTTTGACTGTGGTGAAAATTCAACCGATTGATATTGTCAAATTCTTAAGCTACGATAATAGTCACTTAAGAAATGGTATCTGTGTTATGTATCCTTTTAACAACGTAACGATTTCGTTACATTATTAATATAACAATTGAAATTTTGGTTCCTGTTTGGTACAAAACTACACCTGATTGGTCTTGGATGTTGTCGAGACGTGGGCTATTGCGACTTCTGCTACAGGTGAAGGTGGAGCGAAGCAGGTCACAAATGAAAACTCGGTGGCTATTTTTGACTATATATTTTAATTTATTAACTCCGATGGTCTCTATGTTAATAATTTTTTCTTTAGTTCTATATTTACTTTCATAGTTACGATTCTATATTCACTTTTATAATTACAGTTTTATATTAACTTTCATAATCGCAGTTATATATTCACTTTTGTAGTTGCAGTTCTACATTCACTTAATTGTTACAACTCTATATTTACGTTTATAGTTGCAGCTCGCAGTTCACTTTTATCATTGCAGTTTTATATTTACTTTCATATTTATAGTTTTATAGTTACTTTATTTAGGAGCAATTCTATATTCACTTTTATAGTTACAGTTCTATATTTACGTTTATAGTTGCAGCTCGCAATTCACTTTTATAGTTGCAGTTCTACATTCACTTTTATAATTGCAGTTTTCTATTTACTTTCGTAGTTATAGCTTTATAGTTACTTTATTTAATAGCAATTCTAATTCTGTTGTATAGTTACAGTTTTATATTTACTTTATTTAATAGCAAGAGCCGCAGCTTTCTTGCTTGGATAATTCACGATAAAAATCACCCATCCGCAACCACTCTTTATATATCTGTAAAGTATTTATACAGGTGCCCTATGTTGATGCTGTCGCCAGTCAACGCTGAGGCTGTGCCACTTGGTGGAATAGTTGCCTATGTTTTACCTTTTTATTCGGTAATCACTCCGCGAGGGGGGGCAAGCAACGGTGGTCGAAATGTGTACGTCCCAAGAAAATGGTTTATCTTTCTTCTTTTCAGGATGATGAACTGTTGCCTTCAGCCCGTTAAGTTGCTGTTCTCTTCTTTCTTTCTTTTTTCCTGTTGTTGGTGGACACAGTCAACGGTAATCTTTGCTGTCACAAGCTCCCGCAGTTATCGGCCGACCATCTACCTCCTGCGAAACAGAACATTACTCCAACGCACAGGTTACCTTTCTTTTTATTTTCTTTAGGCAGTGATCCTCCCATTAGCGGCTCCAAACATTTGGTCAATCCACAAGAAAGAACAACAAAACACGTCACTGGAAGTTCAGGTTGCTGATTTCTCTTCGGTACATTTTTATTCGATAGAACAACATGCTCCGGTCACAGTTTTCATAAGGTATTACAGTAATAGGTTCGTGTTACAATTGGATTTATTCAACTTCTCGCGTCATGAAAATCAAAACCAAGGTTCTTCCCTTTTAAATCTTTACTTCTATCTTTTGAACAACGGGGACGTTCCTGCACAACGACTCTACTACTTCACTTCTCGAACCAGACTGCTTCGAAAAACTCTCCCTCTCTCTCAATCTCCAAAAATCGAACTCGAACCCGCCCACGATCCACACTCGAATCGGGGCGTGTTCGAACACTCACAAGTGGATCGCGCAATTCTTCCACCACCCCACCACCAAACTACATTAAAACAAATTATATTAAATGCAATCAATTGATGGGGCGGCGGAAGCCGCACGTAACATATCAAGTTATTGCAGATATTTTGAGGCCACTCGCCTTTCACAGGTTATTTACAATTTTCAATAATTGTTTAATTTGCCCTGCTAAAAATGCAGCGGTGATGAATTGAGCAATTACTTAATTGCTTTCATATGGATATTGGGTATACCGGGTGATACCGGTACACAACAATTTTTAATTTAATTTTGTGGTAGCTTTCTTACCTTCCGGGTGTTTACGCACGGTGCATTTACCGTGCACGAGCGACGACGAATAATTACAAATACACGACAAACGATATTATACATTTCCAACTAAATCGACTTTAATTTCAATTGATATAATATCGACAACCAAAACTCTAATAAACGACAACTGTAATGCTCCGGGCCGTGTTTTCCCGAAACGACGGGAGAAGAACCCGGAGTGTCGACGGTAAAAATGAAAGACGCGAAAAGGTCAAGTTAAAACAACGACACTTAACTTTATTCTTTGTGTATATTTAAAAGTACAAGGGTGATTTAAAATTGGTTGTTGAACGGCCAGAGGTTCGGATTTCGAAAAGAGACTGATCCCGAAATTGAAAAAGCACTCCCCTTTTATAGATTTTGGAGTTGACTTTTGTCAACTATTTTAATGTCAAAATTCCAAGAAATACACACAATGACTTAGTGCTTCGATTGGAATTTTGTTCTGGGAATTATTTAAAGGGTTTTGTTGGATAGATTCTGGGAAGGGAATCATGAAATGCGTTTTGAATTTAGCATTTCATGATGTTAGGATTTTTAGGAATTGAGTCAATGTGTGATGAATTAACTTTTGGTTAAATTCGTTGTACATGTGACTCAATGTGGAATTTGGATAAATGGAAAGTTTGGGATTTGGGTTTATTATGTGGAATTTTTGAATCAATGTGCGATAATTGGCTTTTGGTTTAATTTATCGCTTATTGATTCAATATGAAATTTGGGATTTTCGTTATAGGATTATGGATGATGTTGGGGATTTAGACAGGGATAGCGATTTGGGATCGCTACATCCTTCCCCCCTTTAGAAAAGAAAATTAATCTAGAGGAGATTAATTTTCTAGAGTGGGTGAAAAAGCAAGAGGCGGTGGCATTTTTCAACTTCGGGATAGTTTACATTGTTTGAATTTTAGTATTGTTAGGTATAGATTGTTGTCTTATTATTATAATTATTAATTCTTATTATTCATTAAAGGTTTTACAGGTGTGGTATTAGTTAGTTTGGTTTATTTTTTCTTTCTTTATTATTATATTTGAGTTTAATCTAATTTGCTAACAATCATTAAATTTTGTTTATGTGTAAAAGAAAATTGTTTTTCATTATTAGTATACATTTTGTTTTTTTTTTTGTATATATATTTGTTTTGGTTTTTTTTCTTATTATTTAATATTTGAGTTTAATCTAATTTGCTAACAATCATTAAATTTTGTTTATGTGTAAAAGAAAATTGTTTTTCATTATTAGTATACATTTTGTTTTTTTTTTTTGTATATATATTTGTTTTGGTTTTTTTCCTTATTATTTAATATTTGAATTTAATCTAATTTGCTAACAATCATTAAATTTTGTTTATGTGTAAAAGAAAATTGTTTTTCATTATTAGTATACATTTTGTTTTTTTTGTATATATATTTGTTTTGGTTTTTTCCTTATTATTTAATATTTGAATTTAATCTAATTTGCTAACAATCATTAAATTTTGTTTATGTGTAAAAGAAAATTGTTTTTCATTATTAGTATACATTTTGTTATATTTATATAATTGTTTTGAATTTTACGTTTCATTATATTCTTTTAATGTGTAAATTGAATCTTACATACTAACAATCAATAGATTTTCTGTTTAATAGTTTAAGTGTTTTCTATAATTTATTTTTCATTATAGCCTTTAAATATTTTAAATTTATAGATGTAAAAATTTTGTTTTCTTTATATGCTTATTCTTTCATATTTACATTTTTGTGTTTTATTAAATCATACATAAGAAATTTTTATTTTTTTATATTTTACACATACATATATATATCTCGAGTTTGAGTTAAGAGAAAAGTCTATTTGTTTTAAGCTTTTCCCTAAACTTGTGGAAGATTTTCCATACTTTCTTAGGTTTAGGTTGTGTATCAAGATTCAAAATTTTTGTAATGGAACGAACGAAGGGAGACGTTTTGAAAGATGGAGGGTTAGTGGTGGCTTTTGAGAGATCGGTCTTTGTTTTATCTCTAAAGAGGATTCTATTTATTTGGGTATCTTTATGTTTTGTTACTGAGCTTACTACGAGTTTGTGTCTGTTTTTTAATTGCAAGTGTTTGACATACGAGTTGTTTGCAAGAATTTATTGGTTCTCAGGCTTCTGCCCTGATGGGACCCTTAGTTCCGCAGTCTGACGCTCTGCTGGGACTCTTTGTTCCGCAGTCTGACGTTCTGCTGGGACTTTTTGTTCCTCAGTCTGGCGCTCTGTTGGGACTCTTTGTTCCTCAGTCTGGCGCTCTGCTGGGACTCTTTGTTCCTCAGGCTGACGCTCTGCTGGGACTCTCTGTTCCTCAGGCTGACGCTCTGCTGGGAATCTTTGTTCCGCAGTCTGACGCTCTGCGGATTGTAAGGGTTTACTGTTGCGGTAGCATTCCTCAGACGTGTGTCCGGACCTATTACACGATTGGCAAATTTTTGGTCGGCTGAAATTTGTATAAGCGGAAAAATTTGCTGGAGTGTTGTTGTTTCTTAGTCGAGGGGCCTGCTCGAGAGTGTAGTTAATAGCTGCTCTGAGATTTGGGGCACCTCGTGCTTTAACCAAGAGTTTTAGGTGTGGATCACTAAGTCCGCCTTCGAATGTGTGTAGGGCGAGTTTATTATTTTCTTTGAGGAGATATGTTCGCACCGCAGGTTCGACAGTACTTTCAAACGTGGCGCTGTCCAACAGGTGCAGGAGGTGTGTGAATCTGTTTCCAAACTCCTTCAAGCCTTCCTTGCTTTCGTGTTTGGCTGTTATCAGATCGTTTTGCGCCAGCGACCTAGAGGAGAATTTTAAATTCTTCATTTAATTCCGCAGCAAGATCATTCCAGTTTGAAATGACCTTGTATCGGATGTGGTCGTATGCTGGCCCTCGCAGTCTGGTTTTAACTACGCTTAGAAAGAAAGCGTGCTGGCTGTCGTACTGAGCCTGCGAAACAATTATATTTCCGCAAGAGATAAAATTATATAGCTCGTCCGGGTTACCGCTGAACACCGGCACGAGACCTATAATGTCTTTTAACCCGATGGTAACTTCCATTGTAAATCGCTATTTGTTTCGCGCGTTAATTTTGCGTTTTATTTGAAAGATAGGCCTTCCCAAAAGTGAGTGAAACTAGCCTATAAGAAGTCCAAAATGCTAGCGGGAGAGGCAGAAAACTCAAGTGGATATTCATTGTATTAAAGGCAGCTTGGTTTTCTCTCGAATCCAAATATATTGGCCCTATGAAAATACCGAGGGCAATTTAGAGGAAAAGGGGCCACAGCAGACGAAAGGATCAACAACAGACGAGGTATGCGCGTATTTAAACCTACCTCGGGAGTATAAAGAATTTTCCCAACTTACTTGTTCATGGAGAAAGCTTATTTTGAAGTATATGTATGTATAGATGTATATATATATATATATATATATATATATATATATATATATATATATGTGTGTGTATGTAAATATGTGTATTGGTTATGTATTGTAATGTGATAATTATATGCGTATTTCAATTTTTCTGTGGGTGCTTGTGTCCCTTAAAATATTTTTAAATTTGTAGGTATTTTCCCGTTTGGGAGAAGTTAGGAAGGTGTTTAAATTTTTTTAGGTTTGGGCTTTTATGTTTCTATTTGTTTTTCATTATTTATCGTTATGTTTTTTGAATTTATTTTTCCGAAATCTAACGTATGAACTTTATATTCTGTAAAATTGTGTGCTGGTGTCATGTTTTATATAAATGTGTAAATATAATGTTAGTAGTGATATATTAAAAGTGTATCAAATTAAAATGTAAGTTACATGAAATTGCTAAGATTATATGTTTTAACTAAAATAGGTTTTCATCAAATTGTCCACAATTTGTTCAACATAAGTGTAGTGTATAAATACAGTGTATCAAATTAAAATTGTATAAATTCAGTGTATTAAATTAAAATGTAAGTTGCTTGAAAATACTAAGTTTGTTAAATGCACAATGTGGTTTATGGCAGTGTATTTTAAAGATTTGTTTGTATAGGAAAAATATAGGATTAGAGACTAAGGTTATATGTAGCAAAATCGTAAAAAATTTTGCTTACTTGGTTCTATTTGATGCTGCTGTTGAGTGCGTTGCTGCATTTGGTGTTGTCGGTGTTTGTTGTTTTCTCCGCTTTGCACCTTTTGATTATTAGGTTTTCCGTCGTTGTGTATTTTTCTTCTTTTGGTTTTTTTATAAACGCGTGGTCAGATACGTAGTATTGGAGAAGTCACGCATTCATTGATTTTTGTTCTCATCACTCTGGTTCTCATATAGTCTTTTATTGATTTTTGGTACTGTTCGAACCTTATAGATTCTTTTTATTTATTCGTTATCTAACATTATTGTTTTTTTTTTTTTTATTTCTTGAAGGAGTCGTTAAAGAAAATGGCGAAGCTCGCATAATGTTATTTGAAAAGCATGACATTATTTGAATCTGTGTAATAGTTACTTTTATATACTTGGATCAATACTATAGTGTGTTATGTTCATTAAACGTGGGATTATTCGTAAAACATGTTATTATTCACTTGGTTATGATTTAAATAAAAATGAGTTCAAATATTCTCACTAAATTATTTCAGATTTTTAGTATGTATTTTTTTTCCAACGTTTTATTTAATTAATATTTTGTTTTGAAAGATGCATCACTTCAGTTTTAAAAATAAAGTATTTTCAAAAAAAAAAAAACAAGTCCTTTTTCGTATCTTAAATGCAATTGTTTTCCAATAAACACGAAATGACAATCGATGTTTATTTATTTTTTATACTTTTAGTGTTTACTTTATCAATGGATTGGTTATATTCCGAAATGTATATTTTAACTAACATATTTTCGAAATGAATGTATTTTTCCAAAGGATTTAAAATTGTCTGTTTGAAAGTGTTTTTAAGGCGTTTATTTCATCATTCATTTTTAGGATATTATTTAATTTAACATAAACTCGTTTGTTTTATAAACGCGCGTGATTTATGGATTTATATTAGATTAAAGCCCGGATTGCTGAGATTTTATTATTGTGGATATTCAATTAATTGTACATTTAGATGTTATGATGAAAAGTTTGCTTCAAGACTTTCTGAAGTTACTTATCACAATGAATTAATTAGGTCCAATGTGAGTTTGGCCGAACTTTTGTTGTAGGAGCAGCACACAAAAGCGTAATGCACAGTGGATTGAGAATTTACTTTAAAATGATGCTTTACAAGATATAAGTGTATGATGTAAATGTTACAATAATGTTTGTGCATAATTTTGTTACACTTCGTTGAAAGTCACTGGTTCGGTAGTATTTTGTCACAAAAGGTCCGATTTAACAAAACCACAAACACGCGACCGCAATATGGAGATCTGTATTTAGTTTTTTTTTTCTTTTTGTTATTATAAGGGATGATTCAATGTTCAATCCCACGCGCTGCCACCATTTTGTAATGTTCCGGGCCGTGCTTCCCCGAAACGGCGGGAGAAGAGCCCGGAGTGTCGACGGTAAAAATGAAAGACGCGAAAAGGTCAAGTTAAAACAACGACACTTAACTTTATTCTTTGTGTATATTTAAAAGTACAAGGATGGTTTGAAATTGGTTGTTGAACGGCCAGAGGTTCGGATTTCGAAAAGAGACTGATCCCGAAATTGAAAAAGCACTCCCCTTTTATAGATTTTGGAGTTGACTTTTGTCAACTATTTTAATGTCAAAATTCCAAGAAATACACACAATAACTTAGTGCTTCGATTGGAATTTTGTTCTGGGAATTATTTAAAGGGTTTTGTTGGATAGATTCTGGGAAGGGAATCATGAAATGCGTTTTGAATTTAGCATTTCATGATGTTAGGATTTTTGGGAATTGAGTCAATGTATGATGAATTAACTTTCGGTTAAATTCGTTGTACATGTGACTCAATGTGGAATTTGGATAAATGGAAAGTTTGGGATTTGGGTTTATTATGTGGAATTTTGAATCAATGTGCGATAATTGGCTTTTGGTTTAATATATCGCTTATTGATTCAATATGAAATTTGGGATTTTCGTTATAGGATTATGGATGATGTTGGGGATTTAGATAGGAGTAGCGATTTGGGATCGCTACATAACGAACAATTCGAACGAATCAATACAAAACGAAAACTCTATCATTTGCATAAGGCAAACTGACAATAATAATAACAGAAACTATGGCAACACAAAAACTAATAACAAACGATAACAAAAAAGGCAAGTGCTGCCAAACATGCAAATTAATTGTAAATTATAACAATGAATAAAACTAACAATACGAATAAATATAACTATACTAATTAATAACATAATAACAATAAATAATGGCTTGAACTGATTGGTTCAAGCACGACGCGACACCGGGACCGAAATAAAAAGGAATACTTTGTTATTTTGTTTTTGTAATTATTTTTATTTAGACTAGTTGCGGCTGGCTGCCGCGACTGACTGTGATTGACTGCCCCGAAACCAAGATGGGCCGCCCTTTTTATAGTGTCAGATGGAGGTTTGCACACAAGTATACATTTAATGTTGGAGTACAAACCCGATCTTCGTTCTAATAAAAAGGTTAGTAATTAGGTCAATGTGCGACAGAATAGGTTTGGACTTAGCCTGTCGTACATGCAGTCCTCTAGGAGGGGAATGTATGCAGGATGGGGGATCGTAGGTGCAAGTAAGAATTGGACTAGGAAAATGTAGGATGGAAAAGGGTAAGTATGGATAAATGGAAGTGGTTATTCGGGATAGGTGGTAATGCTAACGATTACGAATCACAACATGGAGAACCAATTATAGGGCATTGCCCGCGTGCGCAAATCATACGATTAATTGCGCTTCACTGCTGTGTCTGCTATTTCGCCGAACTCAGCACTTTACCGGCGCCCAATTACTTCGTCGTTGGTGGCCTTTGACAACAACGCTCGTGTCATATAGTCTGTATGTATGACATGATAAAGGCGTGCAGTCGAAACATGAGCCCATCAGGTGCTCACTTGGTTTTTTGGCGACACAGCAGAATGATCGTGGCGAGCGACCTTGGGCTCGTTTGCCATGATATGTGTCTTGGGTCGGCCGGTATTATGAGTAATTTTGCTTTGGAGTGGCTGAGCGTTTATCGCAACGTGTGCGATATGTATTTTAATTGAATGTTTATGGGAAGATGGCGTATTTTGCATTGTATGAGGTATGCATATATATGAAGATTGATTGTTTGAGATGATGTGAGGATTGATTGTTTGAGAGGGGTTGCAAAGCGAGGTGTAACAAACTGAATTATTGCTTCCTTAACAAACTGATGTAATGTTTCTTTAACAAACTGATTTATTTTTTCTTTAACAAACTGATTTATTGTTTCTTTAATAAACTGATGTATTGCTTCTTTAAAAAACTGATTTATTGTTTCCTTAACAAACTGATGTATTGTTTCTTTAACAAGCTGATGTAATGTTTGTTTAACAAACTGATTTATTTTTTCTTTAACAAACTGATTTATCGTTTCTTTAATAAACTGATGTATTGCTTCTTTAATAAACTGATTTATTGTTTTCTTAACAAACTGATGTATTGTTTCTTTAACAAACTGATTTATTGCTTCTTTAATAAACTGATGTATTGTTTCTCTAATAAACTGATTTATTTTTTCTTTAATAAACTGATTTAATGTTTATTTAACATACTGATTAATTGTTTCTTTAATAAACTGATTAATTGTTCAGAAACACAACCGCACGCTTTCACATACAATTATAAAACGGATTTAATTTAAATAACAAGCGTATTAATATAAATATTAACTGGTGTGTATTCTTTCTTTAATAAACTGATAATTGTTCAGAAACACAACCGCACGCTTTCACATACAATTATAAAAAGGATTTAATTTAAATAACAAGGGTATTAATTTAAATATTAACCGGTGCACACGACCACACTCGCTCACCGCATTAGTTAAATAGACTTTAATCCTCGTATCCGCCAATCCATATCCCTTTTTATTTCGTTTCTTTTTTCAGTGCACCGTTATGTGACAACGGTACTTCTCACAAAGGACACTTATTGGGGAACGAACTGTGGTTGCATTCAGTGTATAATATTTGGGACCTTATGGCAAACCAAATATTATCTATTGGGATAGGGATCAGGTATTTTTAGGGATGTTATTTTATTTTAAAATTTGTCTATTGCTTGGTGGGAAGGTGCAACAGTACAAGTTGATGTGATGTTTCGGTATTGGGAAAGGATATGGATTGGCAAGAATTTTAATTGTAATTTTAGGGGGGGGGGTGATAATAAACTGATATTAATTATTATATTATCAAAAGATACCTCTAGACCGATCCAGAGTCATTCCGGGTTTTTACCGACTAAAACTACCTCCCGCCAGGCTCATATTCCCGTTGATCCCCGCGGAACTTTCTTCTAGATATTCCATCGCGGGGCGGGGCGGAGTTTACCTGTTACTCCACTCATCACGTCGCAACTGCTGCATCATGTTACCGAGAATACCATTTGTTACGGACCATGCCTGTTTTGAACTCAGCATGTATTCTATTACTCCACAGTTACTGGAGTAACTGTCCGTCTCATATGTCTCTCCAAAATCGTTCGTTCGGACTCGAATCTCACGCACTCTGTGAGTACGTGTTCCGCATTTTCTATTTTGCCTTCGCAATACAAGCAGTATGGGTGATTTGTGGGATCGGAGGTGTGGGGTGCCGCCGTACGGCACGGGGTTCGCTCCGACCCCATCCCTCTTGTAGTGATGGTACGTACTTGTGCTGTGGTTAGCACCGGTTCTACTTCCGTCACCAGCAAATTCACTCCCTGCACTGTCACTTATTATGGAGTAGCTTTGTCTTTAGCGTCTCTGAAAGACTTCCCCGACTCCAGATCTCAGTGTAGTATGGATGTAACATAGAAAACAAAGTCTAAATTTTGACAAACTAAACAAACTAATATTAATTTTCTTCCACAGATTATAGTATGTATACGTAATTGTAGATAGAGTCGCTTTGATTTCTTAAAGTAGTTCTAAATAAAACTGAATTAACATTGATTAAACACACTACTCGCTCGATGACACTATATTGCCACTACAACAGCTAATTCACCCGACTGCGCGTTTTACTTCAACTTGTTTGACATTCCCAAAATAACTCTTTCGTGTTTAAACTCTCAACTCCCGGGTGGCTAATTTCCGACTCGTATTATTTAACGTGGAGGCCCTACTTGCTTCCATGGAATCCGTAACTCGATTGATTATAGCAACCGAAGCGACAGAACACCAACATTTTCATCCATCGCCCCGATGACCATATAAGGGATGATCCTACTTACATCAGCACGTAGGACGCGAAACATACCTCTGTTGCTCATGGTGTGTGTGTCCACAAGTATGCGGACCGTGGGTCATCAAATCCTTAAGGGTAACACCATGAGCACTGATCTGCAGTTGAGCAAGTCATCCTGAAAGGGCATTCGCATGTTTACATTAAGCGCACACCGCGCACAATGATTGTGTCGTCGTACCGATACTGGTGGCCTACTCAGGATTCTTGTGTGCAGAATTTGCTTCCGACGACTGGGCGCGAGATAGGAGAGCAAGTTTCGTTGGTTGGATAACTTGCTGTGTCTTGGGATGAATACCATGATCCTCGCGCAAGTTATGTTTCAGCGAGTGTTTGTCCCCTTTTATTAAAACAATCACTCCCAACAGTGAAGGAAACAAGTCTGTAATAGTTATATTTTTTCTTTTTATTTACTATTTCTTACTTTTTGCCTTTTTTTTTCTTTTTGTTTTATTCGTTTTTACATATTCCCTTAACTCTAGCTTACAAAAACTTCTCTTCATTTACAGTTAACAGCGGTTCTTAGCCGTTACAGATATTTAATGGTTGTGTGGGGGATCTAGGTAGGCGCCAGCACGGACGCGGTTCACTGTGCCCCCAACACGTCACTGTGCAAGTAACACCGACAGGGGAGAGAAAAGGGGGAATAAAACGCGCAGTCGTTCACGAATTATTTGGCTTTATTGTGTTCTTCTTTCGTTTTGTTTATTCTTTCTTATAGGCAAAATGTTTCGGTTTTTACTTACAGGCGACATTTCTTACACTTACACGGACACATATATACGGTACACAAACAAGTGGTTTTGTGTATACATCTATGTATATCGTTATATAATGTAAAACTTATTTCTTAATTTAACGGCAATGTGTACCGTCACTGATTATACGTTTTATAGGGCCCCGGTGGCGGTTGGCTGGCGACTGACTTATGAAGGAAAAAATGTATTCTGCTTTCGAATATAATTGCTATGCTCGCATAGGAATTCAGTTCCAGCGAATCCTGGCCGTATAAGCCTAGTTGGATTCGTTGGTTGTGTATACCGGGAAATTGCTTTAGGAACGCGAGCAAGTATGGGCATGCATTTTCGGGGGAAATTGGAGTTGCTTGGGTGCAAGCAAGGTGATATCGTTTAGATGGAATGTTGGTCGAAGTCGTTTCAGGGAAATGTGTGGGGGTAAAAGTATGCTGCCAACGTATGGCACAGGATTCACAGTACACCCCCGACAATTAGAAAGTAGTTCTGCGGTTAACTCTTAAATATAAAACCCAATATATTTGCTTTCAATTTGAAATAATCACACACGCTTAACTGAATTTGTTTGTTAGATGTCACATTTATTTTTTCTTTATTTAATATCCTTTTATAAATTCGCGTTTCAGTGTTTATTCACTCCGATTTTTGACGCGACGCGACCTTACGTGCTCGTGATCGAATAGCGACTCAGGAGACGTGTGCTCCGTTTGGGTGATGGTTAGCGACTCATGAATTGGGGTTGAAATTCAAATTTCTTTCTATACACAGGACAACCAAAAGAGACCACGCCTCTGCTCTCTCAACCCCACGCCCGTCAAAGTATGAGTAACTTTTGTTAATAGGGTAATTGACGGACATGAAGAATGAGAGAACAGAAAACATGATATGCTGTGATCTCGGGGTAGCTTTGGTTGTGTGTGTTGGTATCAGATGCAGCTACTGACACGACCTACTGACCCAGTGGTACGGCTATGGTGTAGTTAAAGCGCATTGAACCGTGGAAAGAAATGCGAATGAGAGAGAACCCTAGCGGATGTTACTCCCCTGCAAAGAGAGATCGTTGATCCCAAGCGAATGGGTGATCTGAGGGAAAGTCGATAGGACGCCGCTGATGTTTGGGAAATAATTCGCGTGAGAACCAGACTCTATGACGCTGAAATTACCCCAGCTATTTTGCTATGTTGCAACAGCGTCGTTCTTTTAGACTTGTTGTTGCTAACCGACATTATGAGATTTCCGATGGAAAACTCATGGTTAGCAAGAATAGAGTTGCCGTATGACATTTATGTAGCTAAACTCAATTATGCATTATCTGCAAAGGATGATGAGTTTAGCTATACGTCCGTTTGAAATATTTTACAGGGGAATACATATAAAGGAAATTGGTAAGTATGACGCGCTGAAAGCGGTCGAAATTAGGTGGAAATGTTGGTTGGAATTGTGGGTTGTTTCTCATGTAGAATAGAGAAACCCCCCACAAATGTATGCGGCTTGGTTAGTTGTTGGTGTTCCGTTGAGGATTTGAATATGCGTTAGTTACGGCATATGAATTTCGGGGAAGTTAAGATTGCTTGGTCACGAAGAGGAAATGAAAGTTCAGTAAAGGATTGACCGAAGCAATTTTGGGAAAATGTATGTGGGGTGATGTAATTGAGGGAAATGATTAATATTCCGTTGTAATGTGGAATATGCATTTATTTCAGCTTGGGAAATGGGTTCTTGGTAAGGATGGGATGTATGCAAATGCAGATTTTGCACGGGAAGCTGGATTAAAGTGACGCGCTGTTAGCAGTCAAGATTGGTTGGCATTGTGGGTTGGTTCTCCACGTGGTATAGAGAACCCGCACAGTACCCCCCCCCCCCCCCTCCAGTGACGTAGTCACGAAATAATGGTAGGGCGGAGGAGTTTGGTGTGGTGCTGGAAGGGGGGCTAGACGCTTGAAAGGTAAGGTAGGTCTTCTCGCTTTGGAAGGCGCGGTGGTGAGGTATTGGAACTGTCCTGAGTGGCGGGTTCCTGGGTCGTGGTGGGCCTGGGTCGATGCAAGGAGTGGACACGTTGTTGCCGCGTTGATGCCACATGGGCAAGGGGTGTGCGGTGTGGGCCACTGGCCTGTTATGGGTCGCTTGGAGCAACAGATTTGTCGGCCGAATAGGTCGGGGCCTATCGGGAATTCGCTCGCATCCGCAGTGATGAAGTGGCGTGTGCGGGATGGAAGGGATTCGGACCAGGGTTGATCGCATCCGTGGGCGTCCCTAGAAAGAAAAATCCTTGCGTGGGAGTAAGGGTGGTAGAGGCGGGCGTCCTGACTATTGTTTGCTACTCGGAGTAGCGGGTGGATAGCAAGGAGCCGGCCTGGGAGTCGGGCGTCTTACTGGTTATTTGCTATGCGCAGTAGCTGTGGTTCAGTGAGGAGCCAAAGTTGTGAAAGGGCGTGAAGCCGAGGGGGTTGAGTGGGGGCGTCGTGTGCCAGTATGCTGCTACGGGGCAGGAGGGGATCGAAGGATTGAAGTGAGTCAAACTGTGTCGAAAAGGGTTAGTGTCGAGCGATGTCGAAGGGGTTGCGTAGGTTCGCGGGGAGGCGAGCGCGAGTGGCGTGAAGTTGGTTGGAATCACGTGTGGGTAAACGGGGTCGAAAGGCGTTGAAAAGGAGTCGAAGGGAAGTTGAGAGAAGTTGAGCAGAGTCGTGGTTGCGTCGGCGGAAGTAGCTAAAGGGGACGCAGGGGGGCGCGAGGCGATTCGCGTGGATGGGTGGTGGGCATTGTGCGCCGCCGTTAAAATTGTGCCGATATCGTGAACGTTTGAATGGGGTTGCCTAATGTCAGGGATGTTGTTTATAATGCGGTGAATGTTATATGTTTTTTTTTTTTCATATTAGATATATCATTTTAAAGAAGAAAATTTAAATATTATTTCATTTAGTTAATCTTAATTGCTAAACATTCGTATATCGTTTTAAAGGAAAAAAAAAATAAAAATTTTCATTTGGTTAGTCTTAATTGCTAAATATTCATAATAAATCTTTACAACTTGAACAATTACCGCCACTTTAAATTAATACTGGTGCGACATAACACCGAAGGGAAAGAGCTGTTTATTAATGTTAGCATTGCAATTATCTTCTTAATATTAAGTATTCTGGTAAGAATTCAGTTAAATCAGTTTTTCGTCTTTTGTGAATTGTAATCCATTCTCGGAATATGTTTGGTTTTGTATATGTGACGTACAACCAAAATTTTGTTAAGTAGTTAAGTATTAAAAGCAAAAAACAACGTCGTCTTTTGACTTATAGGTACATTTTATACTTATCGATAGTAAGTGCTCCTATGCTTATTGCTATATATTAAAATCGTTATTATTTGCTAGGATTTAGTTAATAAGGTAAATGGTTTACATATCTAAGGTGTGTTTTGTTTTTCGGTATGTATTCTTTTAATTTTCTTCTTATATTAATTTAATAAGGATTGACTGAAGCAATTTTGGGAAAATGTATGTGGGGTGATGTAATTGAGGGAAATGATTAATATTCCGTTGTAAATTGGAATATGCATTTATTTCAGCTCAGGGAAATGGGTTCTTGGTAAGTATGGGATGTATGCAAATGCAGATTTTGCACGGGGAGCTGGATTAAAGTGACGCGCTGTTAGCGGTCAAGATTGGTTGGCATTGTGGGTTGGTTCTCCATGTGGTATAGAGAGCTCCCACAGGTGTCTTTGTCTTTGAACGGTTATTCACTTTAATCATTGACTCTACTATAATTATGGCACTTCCTTTCATATATTTATCAACAACAAATATGGTTCACAGTGTGTCTTAGTAACTACATACATTTATTGATTGCTTTACTCTTAATTTTCATTCACTTTAATTATTGATTTAATTATTATCAAGGCACTTCCTTTCAACTTCTTATCAAAAACAAATATAGTTCACGGTATGTCATAGTATTTACATACATTTGTTATTCGCTTTACTCTTAATCCTCATACACTTTAATTATTGATTTTATTATTACCAAGGCACTTCCTTTCAGTTACTTATCAATAACAAATATAGTTCACCGTTTGTCATAGTAATTACATACATTTATTATTCGCTTTACGCTTAAGTCTCATACACTTTAATTGTTGATTTTATTATTATCAAGTCACTTCCTATCAACTTGTTATCAGTAACCACCATTTCCTCCTCAACCGCACTACCGAGCTTTTTATACAATTCACAACTTTTCGGACCGCTCACCGAAGACCTTTTTGGCAACTCTCCTCAATCTTCACTTGGATTCCAACCGCTACCAACCACTCGACTTTTAAGACTAACTACTTACTCATTACCTCCTGGGGGTCAACATTTTTCAATTCCCTCCGGGGTTAACACCTTTTGATTACCACCATTTCAATTGCCCCAATTTTCGATTGTTGGCCTCAGCTCGCAATCGCGATGTATCGCTGATCCAATCAATATTTCTTCATTGACTTGAACTCGGGTTCAACCTCTACGGTTGCGAACTGACCCAATTAATTTCTTTTATGTTTTGTATGCAATCAATTGCCTTTCCGTGATTTGTTAATTGTTCCGGAATATGCAATTGATTGCTTTTGCATTATTGGGCAATCGTTTTGGCATATGCAATTAATTGCTTTTGTATTATTTGGTTATTGACTTTAAAATATGCAATTAATTGCTTTATCGTCCCGGGGGGTCATCTGAGTTTAAAATCTAATATAATAATAATAAATAAATAATTTTTCTGTTTGAGTGTGTCAACGATCCCTTGTAAGTCATCTTTAGCTATGACGTCATCGACACACTTAACACGCACGTGTGTAGCAGGGTAAGTATATTTGAGTAGCGCCGAATGGTTTTCCTTGGTGTATGCTGCGTTTATAATTTGTTACCAGGAAATCTGATGATGCAACATACAACCGACGAATTGCTTCCTAGGCATATGTTGTGCTTCATGCAATCATGCTCTTGGGGAAAATGTCTCTTATTGCATTAACTATGCAACAGTGGTGATATGGATAGGATCACTGTCTCGTATTGAAACCAACAAAAACAAAAAACGTTTTAGCTGCTCATACAAACCTTGACCAAATTCATTAAAATTTATTATGAACTATGAAAGCATGAAGGATTATGAAGTACGAAACATTAAGAATTAGGTAACAATATTCTTCACTTATGAAGCAGGATACAATTAAAAATATTACATTCTTCCTAATTGAAATACAAGAAATATTTAACAATATGTATATATATATATAAAGGGTGGTTAAATTTTAAGGGCCGATGTTGGCTGTGAATGGTGTTCGCTATCGTGAGATGATAACGAACTTTTTATCGCCCGAATTGGAAGATATGGATGCGGACGATATGTGGTTTCAACAGGACGGTGCCACATGCCACACAGCTAACGAAACAATGGCTCTTTTGCGCGACAAATTCAATGACCGTGTTATCTCACGTGGTGGCGATGTCAATTGGCCGCCAAGATCGTGTGATTTGACACCGTTGGACTTCTTTCTTTGGGGTTATTTGAAAGAAAAGGCGTACGTCGATAAGCCAGCAACAATTCAAGAGCTAAAGGATGAGATAATTCGGCACATTAAGGGCATAGAACCTCAATTATGGCCGGATTGATCCTGCCTTGCTGCTGTTAGAACTGCTGCTGTTTTGTTAAAGTCCATTGGTTTTCTGCTTTCGACTTTTTTTATTTTTATTTTACTTTGTTGTTTGAGTTATTAGTTTATGAAATGTACCTGCGAAGCAAGATTCAGCTCCGGACGAAGAGTAAGGGAGTCTTGCCCAGTACGTTCCAGGTGGGTTATTAAGGTCTTTTTCTTGTGTTATTTATTTGTTTCTATTTATTATGGTGGCGAGGGAACGGCCACCAATGAATGTAATAAGCTCCGGCGACCAGGGGAGTGACGTCTGGGACGATCTGGTAGCACTTCTTCTGAGATGTCCTTTGGTCCGTTGCCTAAACTCAACGAAATGGTTACACAATGGAGAAAATTACCTATGGTTTGGTCGGACGAAGGACACAGCATCCAGCAACAACTCCACTGATGTCAATAATGGTATCGCCGGGTAGTGAAAGATACACATGTACTGTAGCTGAGACCACTACACAAGTATTGTTTAGATAGGATAATATAATTAAATCTCTTAAACGTTTTCTATAATTCACTCTTTATTTTATTGTAAGGCTATGGTCGCTATGATGTTGGCAGACAGACTGCACTGTTCGGATGCTGATGAACAACCAACTCAATCCGTTGGTCACATTTGAATTAATGTGACAGCTAGCTGGCGTCTCCTGGCGATGACGCATTGTCAGCTGGTAGCTGACAGGTGTGGTGAATATGTTTGTCGGGGAGTGTACTAAACGATGAACGTACTAGATTCTCCCCGCTGCATATAATTGCGAATTCGCAACACTGTTTTTTTTTAAACGTTGTTGATTGAGGTTACCAGTTCATACCTCCGGGGCCAGACTCAGCTACGGACGAAGGGTATGGGTGGCTTGCTCAATACGATTGGAAATATGTTATTGCAGTGATCAAGGGTTTTCAAGCACTTACAAGTGTTTAAATTGGGCTTCCCTGCTCCTATCGGGTGCGCCAGTTGTGGAGGTTATATTTTTTGTATTGTTTACCTGGCACCCGGATTGGGGCAGTCGGTGTCCCCCCGTACCGCTGGTCCTCATGGCCGGATTGGTCCTGACATGGGTGTCGGCCTGATGGGTCTCACCACGAGCTGTCTGTAGCTTCCTCCAAAAGCGGTGGGGCTTGTGGTTCTGATTGGTTTTAATCGGGTCTGTGGGGGTACGAGGTACGTGGGCCAACGTATGGCACCAGTTCATCACCGCCCCACTAGAGAATTCACTGCAAAGACACTGCCGCCCAAAATTCGATCACCAAAAGTAAAAGCCAATATGTAAGAGTCACTGGTGTTGTTATTGTTTGTAAGTTGCCCTTTATTTTTCTGTTTCACTTATTCTCCTGACTATTCTTATTATTTGCAGAGTCGAGCGTTATATAACGACACCGGTTGTAATGCGAGCCCTAAAGCACACTCTCCATGTCACCACCGAACTTGTAAGCGACCAGGCCACTTGTCTTATAAAGCCGCGCGTAATTTAGTTACGCTAGGATGGCCTCTGGGTGTGTATAAAGATGGCAGTTATAACGCGATTTATTATTGGTATCATTAAACTGAATTTCATAAATTTCATACGGGATGAAACACTTATTCCTCGACTCTGTGCCCGCAGCAATTGAAAGGGGGGACGTTCGACACGACTTTATTTGGCACGCGGGAGCGTGCGTGCCCCCGTGTGATCGCGGCGGTTGTCAAGGGACTCTCGATGTGCGCGTGACGGTTGTTGAATGACGACTGGTTAATAATGGAAAGAATCTATTCATCGTGTCGTGGCGGTTGAGTCATAGCTGAAATAAACTCACTGCGACCTACTAGGAACTTGAAAAGGGTTGCTATGCCTGTATGGCGAATTTAGTTCCGGAGAATCATAGCCGTATAATCTGAGTTGTATTCGTTGGTTGTGTGTGCCGGGAAATTGGTTTCGGCGGCATAGCCAAGTATGGTCAAGGGTCTTGATCGTTGCGATGGTCGTTTCGTCGAAAGGCGACGCATCATGCTGTGGGCTTGCCAGTAAGAGGGAATTGGTGTTGTTCTACATGGTTTAGGTGGAATGGGAACCGAAATAGTTTTCGGGGGAAATTAAATTGCTTGGTCGCAAGCAAGGAATGTAATTTAAATAAGAAGTTAACCGAGGTGGTTTTGGGGAAAAATTATATGTGGGGTGATGTAATTGAGGGGGATGATTAATATACCGGTGTAAATTGGAATATGCATTTATTACAGCTTGGGAAATGGATTCTTGGTAAGTACGGGGATGTATGTAATTGCGGATTTGGGAACAGGTGCTGTTGCATATTGGGAGGGTGTTCTTTGCATGTTTGCGAATGTGTGTATTGCAGGTTTTGAATGGGGATTTGGATTAAGGTGACGCGCAGTTAGCGGTCAAGGTTGGTTGGAATTGTGGGTTGGTTCTCCATGTGGTGTAGAGAACCTCCACAGAACCCTAGTTGTCTTTCAGATCTTCCTACGTCTTTCTATTTCCGGAATTGGTTACTATTGTCAATTATTTTAAAAAAATAAAAAACCTTTTATATTATCTACCATATATGGTGTTACTTGACCTCTGTTCTTCGGCCTGTTATGTGCCGATGCTTACTTTGTTGCTTTAAAGTGGTCTGTCACTATGCAAAAATACTCGTTTCAATTCAAAAATGTATAACGTTTATTATTCAATCTGCCCGAGGTAATTGTCAATTGACTTAATTGCGAATCCGCAATACACTGTAGTTATCTAATTGGGTTTAAACAATACCTTTTTGCAACAAGAAGACATCCTGCGAAGCACAAAAAGGGAAACACAATCTAAACGTATTGAACCAGTTTCGAACACGCATTGTGGATTTAATGTAATAGATTTGAACATAAAAAAATGAATTGTTGATTATTTACGGAATTATAGGACGACCCAATATATATCAGAATCCGGTGACTATAGTTTGCTATTTCAATATGATAAATTTAAAAAGAAAAAAAAAGGATGCTTGTTCTAGATAAAACGGGTTGGGTTTAAACAAGGTTTAAAATATAAATATTCTGGCATCTTAATAATGTATATATATATCATCATCATCATCGGCACTACAACCGGGAACTGGTGTTGGCCTTATTTAGCAAGTCCTGAGGCTTGTTAAATTTTCCATAATGATTGTATACATATATAAGTTATGCTTTTATTTGACCTTTCCATGTATTACTTATATTATTATATGGAATAATTGTTGCGTTACTCAGTCACTAGCACTGAATTCTCGATATGGTTTAGAAATTACCTTAAAATAATATTTATTGTATCTACTTCTAATGGCCAAGGAATTCCCTACTACAGTTCAGCATTTTATATGATTAATGTAAAAAATATTACAAAACTCCTGACATGAGTAAAAATGAAAAATTATTTTGTAAATCGTGTATTACCCATGATAGGTTCAGAAACGAATACAAAAATTAATTACTATATTTTAAGATACATTTTCATGTAAACGTATTTCTAAAATTTGAAATATTTCTTTTAACTTCTTCTAAATTTATTTAACAATCCTAATTAATTGTTTACTAAAATAAAAAATCACTTAAATAAATATTTAAATCAAATTCATAATAATCTTTAGGTGTACAGTAATGATATCAAATGTTAGATTTAAAAAATTGCTATCTGTTTTATGATGTTATGAACAATATTCTATTTAAATATATATAAATTTAAATATATATTTGTCAAATGTTAAATATAAATGTTTTATCGTATTGTTACAATTGTTATAATATCAAATAATAGTTGCTGAAATCCATAAATAATAACAAATAATTATGTGAATCCAACATATTAAATTAGTCATTTTGGATGAATTAATTAACAACTTGTTTTATAATCAACGTAATATTTTTAAACTACAAATCTCAAAAAGAATGCATTTACATGTTTAAGTTCGTATGCAATGTAAAATTTGAAGCGCACGCTTCTCAATAAATTAATGTATTTATTGTTATTATGTAAGTATTTGTCGCTTTAAAATGTGCACGTTATAAAAAAAAAAGTCTTTATAACATCTGTCCTAAAAATCCATGGATATTTATTAGAACGGAAAATCACTTTTTTTTGAATAGTTGTTTATTTTTCCATATTAAACCCATCCAAACTGTTAATTCTAATTTGTTTTACTTATTTTATGTTAACTGACAGAACGGTACGCGTGTGTTATAAGATCAAGATCTTATTTTTAGTAAAAAAGCAGATGTATTTTCTAGTGAAACTCCCTTAAACAAATATTTTGTAGAGATGTGGTTTTTGGTAGAAATATTTCGTATAAACGTTTTGTATAATCTGTATTGCCTTTAAAAAAGTCAAACTGATATAATTATATATTTACATCAAAAACACCAAAACGCTCTTAACAGAGGAAAACAATTTACTACATAATTAAATCTAATCTTAATTTTATTTCTACTACTTTCATGTATAAAATCAAGATTTTGTTATCATAAATAGAAATATTTTGTAACAACATGTTAACAAAGCATTAATTGCATCTTGTAAATACATATCCTATAATCCTAATATAAAATATGTGTTGCGTTTTATTTATCACTATAAATTAATAATTGTGTATGGAAGTTCTTCAGGAGATGCAAATCCGAATAATTTATCGTCCGGCTAAGAAGGTAAGTAATCATCATCAAGTAATCATATCAAATTGATCGCCATTTTTACACAGACATTGTCACAGTCTGGTGATTTCTATGGGAATAGTTTCCAATGACTTTGTAGCAGTTTTTGTATAGTCACTGCTGGAGTGTTCCGCCGAACATTGTTCACAGAAAAACAAAACGACACCGGAGCGGATTTGACACGAATGAAACTCTGTACAAACGTTTTCTTTATAACAATGTGTTATTTTTATTTACGTTTTATTATCCTTTTGGGTTTTCACTTTTTATAGATAGGTATGTTTTACAAATTAGTTTTTAAGTACACATTCGATTCATTACACCACTTTATTAATTAACTTCTTATTTAACATGTTCCGTTGATTACCCTTAGTTTAAGTTGCCTTTAATAAAATACTTCTTTTTTGGTTGGATATTTTTTTTTCTAATTTATTTAGTTCGCCACTATTACAATAAAATATGTTTATTTTATTAATCTGTGCAATTGTTTTTCAAAACAAAATTCCGGTTTTAAAGATATATATCATTTCTCGGTTGTGACAAAAGAAAACTCGATGACTTAATAATCTTGAACGCGTCTTCCAACCACTGTCCGAGAAATCTGAAACCTCGTCCCGATTCTCAAGTCGATTGTCTGCTCACCTCCTTGCCGGGTTTCTCTAACTGTACTATTTGAAAATTTCTGTATCCATTTCCCATTCTAAACCCTTCATCTGTAAAAACAATTTCCCACCATAATCATCATTCTCATTCTCTTATCTGTAAGAGAAAAATCCCATTTCGATCCTCATTTCCAACTTCTTATCGGTATCTTCTTTCGAAGGATCAATCGTACCGCCACTTATTTCTCCATCCTTTCATGGGGTTTGTTTGCGTTACCCATCTGGCTTAAGACAACAACAGTTTTCGTGCGCTTCAGATAGGTAACAAAGGAACCGTGAAATTTGGATGTCGATGTTTATGATTGCAAGAATTGTGTGTCGGTGGGCGAATCGCTATGCCTTTGTTTGCACACATGCGCTTCTTGGTTTTTGGATCTTGCAAGGAATTTAGAGGAGCTAATTGCTATTTGCTACATGAGGAGATATGCATTATTCTGTTTGCTTTTAGAAAAATGCGTTTAATTGGATGCATTGAGTAAATGGGGGAATTGCATTGAATTGAATTGAATTCAATGTTAGGGAATTTGAACGTTTAGTTCGATTGGTTTTGACCATTGAATTCAATGTTGGGTATATGAAATGTTACCTTTTGTTACGTCTCTGTGGGCACGTGTAATCTGGATATAGGTGAGTATGTTCGTTGGTGGAACGACGATATCTCAACCTATAGTGGATTGTGTGGTTCGCAGAACCGCCAGCACTTTACCACTGGACGGACAACAACTGAAAGGCAAGACGCTCAGATTTTCTCCGATTCAAATAATTTATTTTCAAAACCAAAGAAGATTCAAGAAGGTTAGGAACTAAGAACATCTACAACGCTCATGAACAGAAAGTAAGACAAAAAATACTACATTCTCGTACAGGTAATACAAATTTTTGGCCATTTGTGAAGAACGTCGAAAGCTCTATGTACATGTAGTTTTCCAGCTCAGGTTTAATAAATATCAAATGGGTAAGTTTAACACTCATCATCATGATCGGCACTACAACCGGGATCCGGTCTTGGCCTTATTTAACAAATCTCTCCACCGGTCCCGTTTTCGAGCCCATGTCATCCAGTTTCGCACTCCCAGGCTCTGAGCGTCCTGGTGTACGCCATCCCTCCACCGCAGGCAAGGTCTGCCGCGCTGTCTACTTCCATACATCCTGCCACAAAGGACTTTACGGGCAGGCTCCTTTTCGCTCGTTCGGGCTAGATGTCCCCCCCACCGGAGTCTACTGCGCTTGATTTTTCTTACAGCATTAACTCCAAGGGCACATGCGTTGCCAACAATTCTACTTAAGACCTTGCTGTCGAACGCGGCTAAGACTTCAGAGTGCCTTTTATTGAGCACCCAGGTCTCGGATTCATACATGAGTACTGGTAAAAACATGGTCTTGTTCAGTAGTAGCTTGGATGTTCTGGATAAATTTCGGGATTTAAAGAGCCTTCGTAGACCATAGTAGGCTTTGTTGAATTTGATCAGCCGTTCGCGTATTTCTTCTTCCATATTGTTATCGGCTGATACTATTGACCCAAGGTACCATAGTTAAGGATTGCGCTACTTCAAATTCGTGCTCCACTACCCTGATAGTTTGACCAACGTTGGGTCGACTCTTCGCAGAAATTGCCACTATGTACTTCGTTTTCCCCTCATTGATGTGGAGTCCCAGCTTTTGTGCCGCCTGCTCGATCTGGGTGAAGGAGTCCTGTACAGCCGATTCGGTTCTACGGATAATGCAGATGTCATCTGCGTACGCAAGTATCTGACTGGATCTGGTGATAATAGTCCCTCTAGTTGTGACGCCAGAGTCACGGATTGGTTTCACCAACGCCAGGTTGAAGAGAAGGCAGGCCAGACCATCCCCTTGTCGGAGTCCATTAAAGAAGTTTATTGGTTTGGACAGCAATCCCGCTATTTTTACTTGACTAATTACGTTGGTCATGGTCAACCTACAAAGTCGTATCAATTTGTTTGGAATGCCGAACTCTCTCATGGCATTATATAGTTCTACCCTGACTATGCTGTCGTAGGCGGCCTTAAGCTACGGGGGCTTTATTTGATTTGAGCTGTCTTATGGCTTTTAATGTTTTCTCAATGCTTGGTGACGGCAGTATTTGGTCTTGATTTTGCATTGGTGGAGCCTCCAATTCTTCTGTGAGCTGACAATTTAGCAATTCATTGATGTGCACTTCCCATCGCTCCAGAATGCCTTCAGGATCGGTGATCAGATTACCCTCTTTATCCTTGCAGAAGTGCAGCGTGATGTGTAGCGCGTCATTCTGCGGGTTATTTGGTAGAACTTCCGCGCCTGGTGCGGATTTCGCTCTCTACTTTTCTCTATTTCACAGACAAGGTTTTTTACGCAGGCACTTTTCTTTTGCCTGTGAAACCTTTTTTCAGATATTCTGAGCTCTTTGTATTTCTCCTCGCGTACCCGCGTCCTATGAGACTGCTGCATTGCCCGGTATGTGAGCATTCTTACGCTCAGACGCTAGTTTGCACTCATCATCAAACCAGTCGCTCCGATCTCTACGACTACTGCCTAAGATGGAGTTGGCAGTACTAATGACAGTATTTTTAAGGTGGGTCCATTTCTCTTTTACGCCCGGCATTCTGGCCCCAGAACTTATTGTACCTCCGTCGAGCTCTTCGAGGGCAAGTATTAGCGCATGACTAAAGGTGTTACTGGTATTCTCATTGCGTAGGACAGTCGTGTTGATTCGAAGTTCGACACTCACATGTACAAAATAATGTACTGCGATGTGGTTTGCCGGGTTTTCCCTCACCACCAGAAGTCAGTTGCTGATCACTGGGAATACGCCGCTGATGAGAAAAACTGCTATGTGCACATTTTCCCAGAGGTAGTAAAAATGTTTGGTCATGTGTGAAAAATATCAAAAACTCAATCTCCTCATCTATTCCTTCGCTTACAGTTATGACAGCCTAATCAGCACTCAGTGGGAAAGCTAATCTACTTGTCGCACATTTCGTGGTCAACTGAATGCTACCTGATACAAGGGAGTTTGAGCACAAACAGCACACTTTGAGCCAGATTCACTTACGAACCTGTTTTTTTTTTTTTTAATTATATTTCTCTCGGGACAGGTGATCGTAAAGCGCCGAGTCAGCGCCCCGTGATGTCACCAAACAACTGATGTTCGAATGCTAAAATTTAACTCACTATAATTGTCTAAAATTAAACTCACTCGAATTGCCAGACTTGCCGTTGCATGTTTTAACGTTAAAAATTGGCATGCCTGTCATCCTTCTCCAATCATCACTCCACCACAACTTTGCAACCATACCATGCTTTCAGTAAAAAAATAATAAACAATATCATAGAGGCTACAATTTTAAATGAAAATTTAAAGAAAAAAATGTATTGTTGGCACGTATTTCAATTACAGTCTCCGATGCGACGCCATTAACAAAGTACAGGGATAATCGTCACAAGGTATATAGGCAAATTTGTATAAAAGCACTGCAAAGAAGGGAGTTTACAACACAAGCACTTTTTTGTCCTTTAAGCAGCATTGCAACCTATCCTGGGTAAAACCCCGTAGTACATTCTGTCAAATGTCTACCCAGAATTTCTAATTTAAAATTCCCGTGTTAGGCTAATGTCAAATTTATGTTTACTACCGAGTTGCCACCACTGTGAGGCATAATGACATCACGTTTGACCGACATCTGTCAATTAGTTTGTTTACAGCTGCTGATTTCGTTGGTTCACATCAAGTACGTTTTTCGATCTTTATAATGGATAATTTGGTTCAGGCAAGAGTTTTCATTAAATTTGGTACTTCCAAAGGAAATTATTATGTGGAATGGTTGAAAATGTTGGTTAAGATCTATAGCGACTCAGTTCTATCGTAAACACAAGTGTATGCATGATAAAGTGTTTAAAACTGGTCATCAAGACGATAATGATTTTCCACGGCTGTGACTGAGGAAAACATCGTTAAAGTGAAGGGATTGGTGCTTGAGTTTCGTCGTTATAGCTTGAAAGAGGTACAACACCTCAACATTTCACACGAATCAGTTTGTAAGATTTTGATCAATATTATGGCGTTGAGACACGTCGCAGCAAGGCTTGTTCCAAAAGAGATGAATTTCTTGCAAAAGAGCACCGTAAAGCGGTTGACGAAGACATGAAGACATTCTCGAGTCGCCAGCTGCTCTACAGTCATGCAACGCATCGTAACTGGTGTGTAAAAGTACCACAAAAGTCACCAGCAAATAGGAACACATCAATAACATCAACGCTACTATCACTGTCAATTCGGTCCCACGAGGTTTCCGGCAGATCTCGTCAATGTCCAATTCATTTCTCAAAGGCATGTGTGGGGCTTTTCAGGGCCCGAAGAGCCATGCATCGCTCGATCCCCACCATTTCCAGCAATGCGACTTACCTTAAAGTCGAATCTTCTGCAAGATGATACAACCTTGCTACGGCATTAACCGCCAACCAATTCGCTTTAATTAATTCGGTTATCCCCAAGGTGACGAGGCATGGGTTTACGAGTACGACATGCAAACAAGTCTACAATCATCCGAATGGCGATACCAAAACGAGCCATAACTGAAAAATCACAACAAAGTCGATCAAAAATTAACGTCATGCTCACTGGCTTCTTCGATTATCGTGGTGTGGTGCACCATGGATTCCCTCCGCAAGGTCAAACAGTAAATAAGGAATACTACTTAGGCATTATAAAGCGTGTGCGAAACAGTGAGGCCGGATTTGTGGAAAGACAATTCTAGGAGTTTGCACCATGATAGTGCACAATCTAACAAAGCTAACATTGTGAGCGATTTTTTGAATGAAACTTAAGAAATATGATCGAACAAACATCGTATTCCCCACATATAGCCCTTTATGACTTTTTCCTTTTTTCTAAATTCAAACTGCCACTTCGAGGGACCAAGAAATCGAAGAAGAAGCTAAAATCGATCCCGACCTATAAAATGTTTATGAATGATTGGATTAATGGTTGTGATAAGTGTATTGCCTCGGAAGCGGCCTACTTTGAAGGTGATAAAATGAATTTTAATGATAAATTCAAATTAGTTGTTTTATTGAGAAATTGTGTGTAAATTCACGTTCACAAGCATATTATAATTACTGTTTTCTTTACAGAAGCACAAACTATCTGATTCTATTGATACGATCTTGACCTTATATCCGCACACAGAAATCGTTACTGTGGGCGATTTCAAGGTGCATACCCCTCAGTGGTTTCGCCGTCCCGGACACAAAATACTTGAAGATAAGTATGTCTAGCTCTTTGCTGGACCAAAAGGCATTGGAATTTAAGAAAATAATTAAGTCCAAACCTTGGTTTGACGATGACTGCAGGGCGAATATCGAAGAACGTAAACGACTTAGAGTGATCCACTTAGGAAGATATGATGAAGTCAACGCAGAAAAATACGCGACAATGTGGAAAGAGACAATGAGACTCTTCAAACGCAAGAATGTGAATGGGAGAAGACTCGGATCGAAAAAATCCTAGAAAATGCCAGAGCAAAGAACATCAGAGGTATGTATGTCGGCATAAATTCAATTAGAAATGGCTACCGAGGGAGAGCCAAAATAATTCGAGACAGCAGGTTATGCTCGATACATTGAATTTCGACCTCAATGAGATATATCAATGGAGATTGTCTAACCGAGTAGAATTCAATGTCGCGAAAACTTAGTGCTTCCTCTTGCCGCCTATAGCCAACCCCAAAGTAAATATATTGTCGATGACAGCACTTGCAGCGATGAAACCAGCGAACTATCAATCCTCGGCACTCGAATTTATTCGACTTTTAATTGGAATGACCACATATTTGAAGCTGCGAAAAGGGTGGCCAAATGATAAGAGATGCAAAAAATATTTCACGTCTTTCAACCTGGCCACTATTTACAAGACATATATTCGTCTCAAATGGAGTTCCACTCCCATATTTGGTCAGGCGCAGCCTAGACTGCATTACGAGTGCTCGGTAGGATGCAAAAATGAGCAATGAAACTTATTGGGGCTCAGCTGTAAGTCGTTCAATTCCGTCGTTAGAACATAGGCACAACGTATCATACCTACCTCTTTTCTCTAGGTATTATCACGGTCGTTGCTCATCTGAACTTGTTGAATGTTCCTTTTTTCTACGATACCAATCAATCTGCGAATGCGCATCAGTTCACGTTGAAAGTCAACTTCAGGCTCACAAATATAGATAGAGAGTCATTCTTTAGCTGAATCGCACAAATGTGAAATACTCTACCTGATCATCTGTTTTCTGGTCGTTGTAATGACCAGGCACTCAAGACCAATATACATCGACATCTCCTATCCGTATCCACTTCCTCTTCATCACGTGCTCTGACATTTAAGGGTACTTCAAAATTCCTGCTTGTGCCGACGTTAGTGTAAAAAAAAACAATCATCTCTTGTTCAACACCGTTGTATTATTATTTTCTTTTCTTTTTCATCCATTAAGTTAAACTACAAATCATCTTCATTCTATTTTAAATAATCTAATAACGCAACTGTATGTTTCTCGCTGCAATTTTAAGAAAATCAAATAAAAGTATTTTCAAACTGAAATTCAAATCAGCGTCACCCTCCAAACAATCACCACTTAAATTGGTTATTCGTTTGAGATATAAGTGATTACGCAGCGATACCAAGCAGCGATCTGTTTTCCCAGTGGCCCAGCCACCTCCATGGTATAAATGTTCGACTAGGATGTTAAAAACAGATCCAGAGTGTTTGCATAATCCCCTCGGGTACCCGGCACCTAGGTTCCTCCATAGGTTGAGTCAAATTAAGGCTAACAGTGACCATCTCTGCCAGCCTCCCAGCCTCGTCGGTTCTGTTCCAACCAACAGGAATTGTATAAATTAAAATCGCCAAGGACGAAAACTTCAGAAGCCGGGAGATTGATTTGTATCAATTCGACGTTACGTAAAAGATGTCGAAAAATGTCGTCATTCGGGGTGCGGTAAAGACAATAAAGAAATTTGACAAAACTCTTCACCACGACTTTCAACCACACGATGTATGTCCAAGCTATTGGGTTCTAACGCCTCCATCCTTTGGCAAACCAGATCGGATCGTATGAAGATGCAGACTCCACCCTAGAAATGAAATTACTATCCTGAGTAACGAAGACATGCCGGGTCAGTTCACGAATCGACCTGGGTCTCAGTTAAGGCAAGGATATCAGGCTTCACTGGTTGCAAATTCTGGTGGACGGCGTTTATATTCGTATTGGTGAAACCAATGCCCCGATGTTACAAAATGCCGTTACCAGTTGAACGTCGAGTGTTTCGGGAACGAACACGGTTACGCGATGGCGAATTTTTTAAAGTTCGGTTATTTATCAAAATATTCGCACGGTGTTCCCCCCGAGATAGCCCCCCCCCCCCCCCCCCCCGAGGAGATCTGAACGGGAAACTAGTTTACCTCCAGAATTCTTTATCTCAGACGGTACCATCATGACTTATCTCCGTCTCAGTTCGGGCAATCAGCCATATCTCCGAAACGTAGTCGAAGATTTCTCCCGACGGTATTGCGGAATGTACAGCGCGGCATAGAGGTATCTCACCTTCGGACCTACTACCACCTAAATCAACCTTTTATCAAACCGGCCCATCAGCCGAGCTCCAAAAGATGGCCTGGGCTTTCTCGCGACCATTTCACGGAGCCTTTAGATTGATGGGGTAGTATATCACCGGGCGACAGGGCGTTGGAATCCCACGTACCAATCGCCTTCGTTCGCCTCTTACGACAAGCCGGCTTAGCTGTGGGTATATTCTAACACCCTGTTCACAGGGCTAAGAAATTAAAAAAATAAAAATTAATTATTAAATAGTTAACAGTGTTTTTTTACCTAGATTCTGGTCAGGACTATTTCCTCTCGTGAGAGGAAACAACGCATAGAGCAGCCTAATCCCACAATCTCCTATCAGGCGCCCCTTCCAGAATGATCTAAAAGAGAGTCGGAGCGGAGAGATCATAGGCAGCATGTCACTGACGCGATAATTGTACAGCTTGCCACACGTATTCGTAGGTTATTAAGGACCAACTTTTCTAAACCGAAAAATATCAAAAATGTGCTGCCAAAACGCAGCTCCTAGTTTTAAGTAAAATCTCAGTACTTTTTGCCCAAATCATACAAGAATAAGGCGTTGGTAGGTCCGTTTAAAATGTATTTTTTATTAATAAAGAAATAGTGAATACTAAATAATATAGTAAAAATATTGTTTTTTTTTTTAATATACTTCTCTCGTGAGAGGCGAACCTATAGCACCGACACGGCTCCCCGATATGTCACCAAATAATCGTTGCAGTTCTTTTTAAACAGTTGCAAGTTTTAACGCCCTGGAACCTAGATCGGGGAGAGAATTCCACAGCTTTCCCACTTTGTAACGGAACGACTTCTGATGCAGGGGTGTTCGCGCCGTCGGGAGATGAACCGCAAATTGGTGCGATCCGTCGGATTGTCTTGTAGACCGCATATAAACCGCCGGGTCCCCGATCAGGGGGATTTCTCTCGTCTATGTATCCTCTCAAGTAGGGCGAGGATATGTTTAGGAGCAGAGCTCCAAACATGAGAACAATATTCGACCACGGGTTTAATTTGGGATTTATACAGAAGAAGAAGTTGGGCCGGAGTAAAATATTTCTTGGCTCTAAAAAGATAGCTCAGTTTCCTGAGGCTGACTTCGCGATGCTCGACACGTGTTTATGCCACAATTCCCACAGACCGTGACGGCGAGCAATTTCAAGCATTCCCCAGATTCTAGGGCCTGTCCATTTATCATTAGGTCTGGAACCGATGGTCCACCATCGTTGCATTGAAGCCGACGAGATTGGTGTTTTCCCACTGCAGGACCTTATCCAGATCCCGATTCAGAGAGTCGATCTGGCTACATCTAGGCGGTGATACGTTGATGCACGAATCGGCCGAGCACTCGGCAGAAACGAAACAAGCGTACTACGAGGGTTGCCTCTTATGTTTCGGGATTTGGCAACCCTAGTGTTGCAATCCGACAATTGACAGCTCTGCCGTAAAGTTGGACATTTTTGAGGTTATACGCACTCAGAACGTTTTGACATACGAGCGCTATTTGTGTTGTTTACAGTAACTTAAAAGATTCATCTCGGCCCAAAAATGGAATTAAATCGTCAACATTTTCGTGCGATTATTTTTTACAACTTTCGGCGTGGATTAACTCAGCAACAGTGCATGGATGAACTTAATTCAATTTTTGGCGATGAAGCTCCATCAAGGACCAGTGTTTATCGATGGTATGGTGAATTCAATCGTGGTCGTAGTTCACTCCAAGATGAATTTCGTGAAGGTCGCCCAAAATCAGTTGTTGTTCCGAAAACTATTGATGCTGTGCGCGAACTGATATTGGAAGATCGTCATGTGACCTATCGTGAGATTGAGACAACCGTAGGCGTTAGTGGGACCAGCATACATTCAATATTGCATAAACATTTGAGTGTCAAAAAAATTTGTTCGCGTTGGATCCCACACAATTTGTGTTACGTACGTCGGCCGCCACCATCATTTGAAAATTGTGTTTAATATAATTTTGTTTTAACTTGGTATGATGGTAAGGTGGTGGAAGAATTGTACGATCCTGAAGTGAGTTTCTGAACCCACCCTGATTCGGGTGTGGATCGTGCAGTTCTTCGAGTTCGAATTTGTTTTTCGAAGTGGACGTGAGTGGAGAGCGAGAGAGATGGAGGGTTGACCTTTTTTGAAAGATACGGTTTCGAGTTCGTTAACGGCGGTAAAGAAGAACAAAAAAGAACAAAGGAATTGATTCCCGTTGATAGTGAGTTAGTCAGCAGCGAAAAGAAAAAAAAGTAAGAAGAAGAAACAAAAGAAGAAAGGCAGCAGTCCCCGTTCCTGGGAGTCAATGGTGTAAAGTGAAGTTTGAAGGAATAAAAAGAAGGAAAAATGAATTGTAAAGGAGAGAGAGTTGTAACTGGAAAATTATTGAAGAAGCCCTTGGACAACTTGGTTTTACTGTAGATTCCAATCCTAAGGTTTACCTCCAACTTAGCTCTCGAGGAATCGAAGGCAATCACAGCGATCACAGGCTGCGGATAGGAAAGCAATCACAGCAATCACAGGTAAAATTAAACAATAATAGATTTTCTGTGGCAAGGATTACAAGAGAGGACACTACATTTGTCAATCGCCCAAAAAAAGGCTCGTGTCAATTGGTCGAGAGAAATGCTCAAAAAATACGGTCGCGGAGCTTCGAAACACGTCTATGACATCGTGACAGGTGATGAATCGTGGATTTACGCGTATGAGCCCGAAAGTAAACAGCAGTCGACTGTCTGGGTGTTTCAAGATGAGCCAAATCCAACAAAAGTTGTTCGCGCATGAAGCACTTCCAAGCAAATGGTCGCCTGTTTTTTTCGGAAAAACTGGACATGTCGCAACCGTACCACTAGAACAACGCAGAACAGTCAATTCTGAGTGGTACACAACCATTTGTTTGCCAGTTGTCTTCCAAGAAATCAGGAAAACCAACCGCCGAAGACGGATCACTCTTCACCACGACAATGCGAGCTCTCACACATCGGCTGCGACAACTGCATTTTTGAGCACCCAAAACATCGATTTGATGGGTCATCCGCCGTATAGTCCTGACTTGGCACCGAATGACTTATTTTTATTCTCGTACGTAAAAAACAAACTGATAGGTCAACGTTTTTCGACACCTGAAGAAGCGGTTGCTGCATTCAGAATGCATGTGTTGGAGATACCTCAATCAGAGTGGCAAAAGTGCTTCGACAATTGGTTCAAACGCATGCAAAAGTGTATAGATCTTCATGGGGAATATTTTGAAAAACAATAAAGTGATTTTCGATGATCAATATTTGTTTTTGTTCTCTAATCCCGAAATATAAAAGGCAACCCTCGTATTCGCCGCGAAACTGAACACTTTGTTATTCGTTGATAAGTGCCTCCAAGAGGCCGGGATCGAGGTTTGAATTCGCGGAAAATAAATTCGCGAACACATTCGTTTTATCCTTTGAATTTGTGACTAACGTCCTGCTGTCTGTCGGGAGGCCGGTAACCCACATTCGAGGGACTGGCCATTCATCATCAGCTCTGGAACCGATGATCCACTTTTCTTTCCGAATATTGTATATTGTGTGTTCGTTGCATTAAAGTCGACGAGGTTGGCTTTCTCCCACTGCAGGACCTTATCCAGATCCCGATTCAGAGAGTCGATCTGGCTACATCTCAGCTGGTGCGACGTTGATACACTAATCGGTCGATCACTTGACAAAGACGAAACAAGCCTACTATCATCCGCGAAACTGAACACTTTGTTATCCGCTGACTCCAACACATCATTTATGTGAAGCAAAAACAAGGTTGGGGCCAAAATAGAACTTTGCCCCCCCCCCCCCCCCCTGCCCCCCATGGATTAATGGGATACAGATCTGAATATTCTCCGCCTACAACAATCTGGATTGATCGATTTTCGAGGAAGCTCATCGTCCAGTTTCAGAGCTGTTGGGAAAGTCCGTATGAACGAAGTTTGCTCAGCAATGCCCCGTGCCAAACGCGGCCAAAAGCCTTGGAGATATCCAATGTGAACGCCTTTGACTCACCATGCCGCTCAATCGCAGATGTCCATATATCGGTTATAATGACCAAAAGGTGTCCCGTGAACCGCCTGTCACAGAATTCGTATTGACGAATATTTATAAGTCCACTGCACTCCCAGTACTTAATTAAGTCGGCGTTGATGACCCTTTCCATCACCTTAGACAACATAGACAGTAATGCTATCGGTCGGCAATTTTGTGGGAGACACTTTTTTCTCCTCTTTGGTACTGGCTGAACTCGAGCCACCTTCCAACAGGAAGGGAACGTCCTTATGTGCATAAGACGAGCAGAAGAGTCTGCCAAGTACGGGCATAGTTCTGGAGTACAGCTCACACAGTAAAGACTATTGCTGGTATTCCGTTCGGGCCTGTTGCCATCCTACAGTCCAGTTCACGTAGAATGGGTTGAATAGTTTGCGGGCGGTACCTCACATCCCGCATCGAAGACAGTACCGGTGCGATCACAGGTGGCTCCAAAAGACCGGTATCGAGGTTTGAATTCGCGGAATACAAATTTGCGAACACACCAGCTTTACCTTTAGAATGTGTCCCCGCTGCACGTCATTAACGAGGGAAAAGGGGCGGAAGGGAAGTTACCACTGACAGCCCTTGCCATTGCCCAGAAGGGACGCGAACCAGTTGGGTACTCGAGGAGTTTATTGGTCACTCTGTCGTTGTAAGCCTTTTTCGCGGTATCAAATTACTAAATTATAAAAACCAAATTTTGACTAAAATGAAAGTACAGTGGGTAGTCCCGTTATATTTTGGCATAATATTACAATGTTTTATTTAATAATACAAAAATGTGTTGCCGTATTATTAATAATATTATAATGTTTTACTTAATAATAAAAGATAATGTGCTGTGCTATTAATTATTAATAATGATGCGTTTGATTGTGCAAACCTAAGTTCAACTGAGGACTCTTGCTATTGTGCAATTTGGCACATTTAGTGAGTGGTATGTAGGGTCTCAAGCCCAGCCGCACAGTGAAATTTTATCCCATTAAGCTATAGGCTTCGTTAAATATTGGAAGAAATCCTTGATCATCCTTTGAAGCCTGGCTGATGGACCCGGTTGAGGGAAAAAATAGTATCTCAGAGCGTTGACAAAAAAAAAATTATATATTATAATGTTTTATTTAATAATAAAAAAATGTGTTGTATTATTAATAATATTAAGTTTTCTTTAATAATAAAAAAAGTGATATCATGTGATAAAAATAACCATTAAGGACAAAGTATAGATGTAAACCCAGAAGAAAACCTTGTATGCTGTCAGGGGTCGAAACTGTTCTATTCTGATGTGCCGGCTTTCGATGCCCTGTGCCCGGCGTTGGCTGCAGATGACTTTTCCATGTAGTTAAAGTTTGTTTATCGTTCGATGTTTTAAACGAGTGAACGTTGTGGTAAACATAAATATAATAATAAAGTCTGCTTCTGAAGAATATCAATAGTGCAATTAGTTTCTCTTTGTAAATATTTAAAATTAAATTGACACTTGTGCCTTACTATACGTTAGCTGTGGCCTACACATGCAAATCACTCGTCACCGGAGAAGAAATAAATGGCTGAAGTATTTTTCCCAATATGGAAGACAGCCCGCAACAGGTGTCGCCATCCCAGACTTAGGAATAAGTGGTAATTATTTGCATATTACTAGTTTTGTTGTTAAATAATTCGTTGCTATTTTAGATACCAACAGCCAAAAAGTGAATGATTATACTGAACTTGAAACATCATCTTTAAGGAAGTGCTAGAGTTGGGTAAGTATTTTATTGTCATCATTCACAGATATTTAAGTCTTTATTTAAGCACTTTTATCTCAGGTTTTTACTTTGTCTATGCCGATTTTCTCACTTTCTGTGCATTCTAAAATGTTTCTGTGGACCTTATAAGCTCTTGAATATACGCTAGAATCTTAGGATCCTCATTATTTTAAAACAGACTTTCAGTAGTAGGCACAATGTCATTCAAAATGATGTTCTTCGTAAATTTTACTGTAATTCTCTTTTGATTCGTCTGTGAGCTATTTTGTTTCCAATTCTTCTCGCGTTACTTCTCAAGCTTCCTTGTTATATAATGCAACTCCTAGTGAACTCTTCAGCGGGAATCGTCGTCGACTTTTCACAAATACTCTATTCCGATCCAAAATACATCTAAGTATGTTAGAGTTCATCAAATTGGTTAGACCCCATTCCCACGATTGTCTCTGGCACATTTGCTACTTCAGATAACCATTTCTATGACCGTTATGCAGATAATGACATAGAAATCTGCACTCTATGCATCACATCAAGAAGTTTGATTTTTGATTGTGTGATTTTCTATACTATTGAGTAGGTCTAGCGTTTGTTTATATATTATATCCGCGGATTTCCTAGCTAATTGGAGACCGGTTAACGGCGTCTTTATAAGACATCAAGAATAATCATTTCTTGGGTGGTGATTTGTATTCAGTCAATGATATATGAAAAGTGTCGGAAGGCGATAATAGTTTGAAGAGTGGTAATTCCCTGGAGTTTTATAAAATGCTTTTTAGTCAAATATTGCGTTAATTGTTCGGTTTATATAGGTATCTCTTAGGGCCGATTGCTCTTAACGGATGGAAAACATGGGCTCTCACAAAACGGGAAGAAAAGAAATTATTTAAATTATTATATATTTTGTGTATCAGTTTACGACCGGAGTTTATAAAGCGGACTCACAAAAATCTTTTATCAAATTTTTCAATGAAAATAAGATAAAAGTTGACTTTAGGTCCCATGGGTTGGGACCTTCAACAGGAATACAAGAAGAAACAAACATCACAATCACATTGTTTTAAAAAAAGCTCCGGTCGTAAACTGATACATAATTTAAATAACGCAGACGTTAATACAAACATACAAACATATTATATATTTTATTCTCAAAGTACTTGAGAATAAAATTTTAAGGAGTATGCCTCCTCTTCAACATTGCGTTGAAGAAAGCAATCCCTGACGTTGGCGTTACAACTAGAGGGACTATCGGCACCAAGTCCAGCCAGATACCTACCTACGCAGATGACATCGACATCATCGGTAGAACCGAATCGGCTGTACAGGACACCTTCACCCAGATCGAGCAGGCGGCACAAAAACTGGGACTGCACATTAATGAGGGGGAAACTAAGTACATGGTGGCAACTTCTGCGAAGAGAAGACCCAACGTTGGTCAAACTATCAGAGTAGTGGAGCACGAATTCGAAGTAGTGCAATCCTTTAACTACCTTGTGTATCAGCCGATAACAATATGGAAGAAGAAATACGCGAACGGCTGATCAAATCCAATAAAGCCTACTATGGTCTATCAAGGTTCTTTAAATCCCGAAATTTATCCAAAACATTCAAGCTACTACTGTACAAGACCATGGTCTTACCGGTACTTATGTATGGATCCGAGATCTGGGTGCTCAATAAAAGGCACTCTGAACTCTTAGCCGCGTTTGAGAGGAAGGTCTTAAGTAGAATTGTTGCCCCCATATGTGAGGGAGGACGATTCCGGATACGCTACAACCATGAGTTGTACGCGATCTACCTTGAAGATAATGTTGTAAGCAAAATCAAGTTCGGTAGACTCTGGTGGGTGGAACACCTAGCTCGAATGAGCGAAGAGGAGCCTGCCCGGAAAGTCCTTTTTGGCAGGATGTATGGAAGGCGACAGCGCAGCAAACCTTGTCTGCGATGGAGGCATGGCGTAGACCAGGACGCCCAAAGCCTGGGAGTACCAAACTGGATGACATCGGCTCGAAATCGGGACCGGTGGAGAAATTTGTTAAATAACGTCAAGACCGGATCCCGATTGTAGTGCTGATGATGATGATAAGGGATTGGGGCCTACTAATCTACGGAAAATGCAAAACTGCTCTACAGAAAGTTAAGTTTTCTTATCACATAGCAGCTCGCATAAATAACAGACCTTGCCCACAAATAAGTTGTGGCTGATTTGGCAGTTTTACTTGAGAGAAGTCCTTTAATAGCTTTATACTACCAAAAGTTAGAGAGCGGACATAGACGGAAAATATGCAGTTGTGGCTGATTTGGCAGTTTTAATTGAGAGAAGTCCTTTAATAGCTTTATAGCACCAAAAGTTAGAGAGCGGACATAGGCGGAAAATATGCATTTGTTTAAGGTTATTCTTTGATGAAGCAATAACTTTATTTCTCATTGTATTAAAATGAATTTACTTCCTTCCCAACCCAATATATAGCAACTCCAAAAAAAGTTTCATTTGAATTATGTCTAAAGTCTGAAATTCCTTTTGTTCCTAAGAGGGATTTTTTGCACCTTCGTTTGCCATTCTCGTGGTGTTCATTGTTACGTTGTCATGTTCCTAAATATTTACCTTCAATAACAAAGCATAACATTTTTAAACTTTTTGTTTAATTAAATTTAAAGATATTCAACATTTTTGCAGGTACATCGACTGCGTCCAATTTAAAAAAACAATGTTCGCTTTTGACGGATGGAATAACCATTTAAAAAAATTAAAGGATACAATTTTAAATGTTAAAATAAATTAAACGCGTTATAAATGGCATACAAATTTTAAAAAAAAGCTAGCAGTAAAGTTTCTAAATTTATAAAGAAAAAAACCAGGCGATGGAAAAATTGTGCCATTCAAACAGAAGAAAAAAGTGGAATCCAACTCAGTAAATTGCAATAAATAATTATAAAGAAATATTCTACTGATTCTTATACCGACTAGCAAGCAATAAGAGAGCAGTGTTTGTGTTTCAAGAAAATTAAAAGATTAAAGTAAATAATTTTAATCCAAAAAGTAACTGAAAGCAGTGTGACAATGATAAAAATTGGAAACTCTACGAATGCTGATGTTAATTGGTGTAGAGAACCCTGTTTTCCAAAGTAATTTCAATTTTCTCCGGTTATGCCATTCATGAAAATCATCAAACAACACTTTTATCCAATCGTATTATTAAAAGATTGTTTACATCAATAACTTTTATGGAATCAGAACTCGAATATGATATCAATCTCTTATTATAATATTCTTAAACAAAATTGGGAGAGGAATCTGTTTTAAATTAAACTCTAATCTTAAATTCAAATCAGATAAGTTTAATGTTGATAAAAAGTATACACATATAATATTAAATTTGAAAACACATTAATTAAAATACAAATTTCAGATACGTACGAGATGATGATACCACATGAAAAAGTGCAACAAATAATTTAGCAGCGATGTAGTAGTTTTTTGTTGCCATGGTGTCAACACAGCCAAAGATCATTAAGTAGAACTAATATATCTCAGATTCTACATACTCACCAGATACGACGTAATAATTTTCTAATACATAGTAACATAGTTAAAAAAGACATTAAAACTGCACCACAAAATTAAGTAACATTGTTACACTATAATAAAAGCTACAATATAATACTCTTCTACTACCAGCTGCATTCGGTAAAAAAACAACAAATTACCAAGCATCGGTTATGGTTGACCACTCGACCATCAACTGCAAGGCTTCAAAATCCATGGGAGAATATTGTAATTGAACTGTAAGTCATTTTAGTATATTTAATTATATTTCTTAACCAAAATTAGGTATTACAATTGAATAAGCAATTTATTTTTGTGCATGGGAAACGTTGGCCATGAAGTAGATACGAGAAAAAATTATTCTCGAGCTTTAGTTGTAAATAGAGGATATCCATTTAAAAAAATTTGAAAACTTATTTTTAAATTTTAATTTAACATATTATTGTCTAAAGTGTACTTTGCTTTCCAAATAGAATCAATCCTAGAATGACAGCGAGTACAGTACACTATATTTATTGAGTCTTCTTCTTACAAATTATTGATCGTCTACTGTATAAAAATCCCACATAACTGTTTAATACTTAGGGCGCTAATACCAGTAGGATCTTATACAAAAAGAATTATACAAAACATCCTTCCTTCTCTTCTACTCTCTTTATTAATCCTTTACCGTACATGAGTTGTACACTGACTGGCCAAGTTAACGACCTAACGCCGCTCGACCAGTACTTAACGAATGCTTGTGGGACTGTAGGGTTAGGGAGGGGATGTTTTGTTTCCCTACCGCCTACTTTCGTCAAACTATGAGTCGATCTTCCCGTTGCCGTAAACAGTAGACAAATGAAACTCACCGGTTAGTGGAACATACATTTTTTATTTCAATTCTTTTCATAAACTTAACTGGTCTTCAGAATGCACGTTTGGGTTACATTTAATGTTTACAATTTAGGATATATATACAGGTCCCACTACTTAACTCGGGATAAACTTAACTGATGTTCACAATGCACGATTAGATTACATTTAAAGTCACTATTTGAAATATGTACAAGTCTAATTACTTATCTCGTGGATAAACTTTACTGATGCTCACAATGCACGTTTGTATTACATTTAAGGTCAATATTTGAAATACTTCAAAAGGTCGCACGCGTTCGACTCCCAACGGGGGATGAAATTTCGACTCTCCAATTTTGATCGCCCAATCTAGACTTTTGTGTGCGCTCACGCCAAAGGTTGATACTCGACTCCATTGTGAGAGAAAAATGGATTTCCTCCCTCGTTCAGCGATCAATGGGAGAAGATCTCCGACACACTGGTCCCAGCGAGGGTGCGACCACACGCGCGACGATCATCTCGGCCGCTCATGCTGTGTGTTTATAAGTACGCGAACCGCAGACATACATACAACAAAGGCAAACCGAGAGAAGTGCCTGCAGCTGGGCAAGCCATCATGCAGACAGGAATTTGGATGTTCATACACTCGGCAACTGCGTACAGATCGTGCACACATCGATGGCGGCTCAAAGGGTCGAACTCTCGTGTGTACATTTACACTATAGAGAATTCGGCTTCCTTTGGTGGCTAGTCGTATGTTACGATATCCCTGTCGGTCAGACAACCGGCTGACGTGCATGCGGATAAAAACAGGGAAGAATTCCCTGCACGTGTGTGGCGAATTCATTGGGAGACATGAGCATTGATATGCTTCGGGTTTGATGTCGGTGCCGCAACCGAATTGTTTTTCAAGAACATGATGCGTCGCATGCAACCATGCCCTTGGGGAAAACGTTTAAAGGTGCCAATGCAATTGCATTAGCGAATGAAAATGGTTTTAGGTGCTTTAGGAGGATTTTTGGGTAATTAATAAAAAAGGTAAGTAGTGGCGTTTAGTGGAAACCGCAACAGGACTATGGGTGATTTTGTTATTAGTTGCGTTCCGCCGAAAATGGTCCACAATAAAAGTCGTTTATTATTTAGAGGTATTGTACTTCGTAACAAGTCCTTCTTGATTCCCGATTTTTTCAATGACGTAGCGTTAGTTTTTGGCGGGTTTCGTTGGATAACTTAGTCGTGATTCGTATTTGTCCAAGTGTTCCGCCGAACACTGTTTATCGCAGATGAAATTCAAACACACCGGAGCGCATACAGTACAAAAATTGAAACACGCAAGACTTCCGTGTATATATCTGATTTTATATTTAAGCTTTTAGATTCTTTCCTTACACTAGACATTACAAGTTCACTATGTCCATATAATACAGATAATGCTGACGATATTACAAGTTTTTCCTTACACTAGACATTACAAATTCACTATGTCCATGTAATACAGATAATGCTGACGATATTACAAGTTTTTCCTTACACTATTACAGTTAGTGCACGTACGACTTTCTTAATCACCACGGTTCGATATTACAAGTTGCTGTTTACGCGCACGACAATTTTGTTACTCCACAGCACGAGTTAGTTTCTACTACGTTAGCTCACAAACCTCACTTACTCCCGCTACCTTGATTTATTGTCTTTCTTCACTTTGCGTTTATCTCCGCGACGGGGTTTCTCAGGCTCTACTTCCGCTGGATGTTATCTTTCGACCTCTTAGTTCGGCGTTATTCGTCAGTCTTGATAAAGACTCCTTTTCGTCTCGTTGACGATTCAAAACTCTCTGTCAGACGGATTGTCTGTATCTCACCGAATCCCCTCTTGCAACCTATCCGATACTGTTTTCCCAGTATCTGTGTTTGTTGTATCTGCAGTTGTGCAGACACATTTTACTGTAAGGAGAAGATTCTCACGCATACATAAGGAAGCTTCACCGTCGTTGTTGACGGTGGATTCTATTCCCACGCTGCTTGTTTAGGTCAACCATCTGGTGTTGACGATCGCCTGGACGTCTAGTCCGCTGGTATCTATTGGATTTGAGATCCAAGAGAATTTTTCACATGGTGTGAAAAACAAACATTCCGCTGATGCATTTCTGCTTGGCGGACAGTGGCAACGGCGCAATGCTGTGCCGTATTTATTTATTGCAGCTGGCCTTCGTAAAACTCCAAACAAAGTATTGTTTGGAGTTGCGTGGTGCTTGGTTTTTCGCGCCATCTGGGTTTTTACGAGGCTAAGGAATGCGCTCCTTTGTTTGCGGTGAATATTTGGGTGATCTGATGTTTAGATCAACCGCACCGCGTCCGTTGGTCGGTTAATTGTTTTAATTGTAAATCCCTGCATCTCGTGCAGATGTTCAGGGTTGCCGACTTGAGGTGCTGGCATTCACTTAGCTTGCGATTGCACACGTCGAAGGATGCATGAATGTTTCTCCTTGTTTCAGGTCGTAGGTTTGGAGCGTTTAGCTCGGTATTAGAGGCTTTGGGGACGTTAAGTTCCTTGCCTTCTGGTGTCGACTCAACGTTGGGTTACTGGCGGCCCCCGCTGGGCTTGGGATGGCGTCTGTGGACGTGATGTTGTCCAGGTGAGTGCGTTACCTCAAGTTGGTCTGGACTTTTTCCTGTGGGGAATTTGTACGTTCGCCACAAGTTAAGTTTTATTTTGAAGTAGGAAATAAAAATATTTATAATATTTTCACAGCGACTACACTCAGTTTCTCTTACTCTTTATTTATTTATGTACAAGTAATTACATCTTAAGATTAAGATTCCAACTCTCTGTGGATTCGACGAGAATGGTTATTTATACTCAGCGTTTATCTGAGGTTTCCCCTGATTGTAAAAGCGTTATCAAGAGCACGGTATCCGTCACTTATAGTTTCTTTACTGGGTGCCCGGTTACGAGTTATGAGTGACTGAAATGTCATGCAGTTATCGTTGGGGGTCTGGTTATCGATCTTCTTGACTTAAGATGCTTTGAGTCGTATTGTTATCGAAAGCGTTAACTCTCCCCTCTGTTTAGACTAGGCGTCCCCCCAGTTCGTATTGTTCTATTAATCCGGCGAGTCAGGTTTCGTATATCGTTTGTATCCTTGTCACATGTTGGGAAGTCTTAAAGTCGTTATATTTCTTACAGGATAGGTTGGATATGTATATTATAACAATGATTACTACTAGTTATATCATGATATACATAATTCCACTTTTTACTGGGTTTTGTTCTAGTGGTATTAGATACTTTTTTAGTACTTCTATATTACTCAATGCTCTTTCGTTAGTTGAATACAGTATCTTATGAATCTCTATTTCGTTTTCTTCCTTATGTGTTTTATATTCTAACATGACGTTTCTAAATTGATATATAAGTTTCCGTCTATAGTAACATTATCTATAATCTTGACGAGATTTATTCCTCTGACAGTTTTATTATCGATTACCGATCATTGAATCTTCCGTTACACGGATTACATCTCTATTTTTTTCATACTAAAAGTCACACAGTTTTCTTATTTTCTGTTAGTCCTTTAGTACAATTAGCAATCGGGATGCCTTTTCAGATCGTCACGTCTAGGATCGTGTTACAATGTTCTATCCCGTAATATGTATTTTTACAATTCGTTATTTTTTGTGCTATTTGTACGAGGCCATGCTTTGTATCTAAAGCTACATTTTCAAATCCTTTACATTTTTCAGTTATAATTGGGTATTTGTAAATGATAAAAATATGTTGTCTATTTCGACATGCATGGATTTTGGAATGTGATAGAATATTTATTATTGGTATAATAGTTTTTCATGTTGAATGCTATTATGAATTTCCCTCAAGCTTAAGGATCCAGTGTGATATGAGCCCAGCTTCGCTGCAAAAGTGGAGTTTATTATGCATTCTAACATGTGTTGCGTTTCTTCCAGGATGCAATTGTGGTATGGAGAAGTATTAAGCCGGACATGGGCACACGTTTCACTTCTTCCCCATCAATCACGAAACGTAAGTTCCAAAACTCCACAACAAATCGTTCACGAGAAAAAAATAAAGTAAACGGAAAACACTGTTTGGTGGCGGGTGATCACCGCTTTTTATATTTTAATGAATTTTTATTGTTTTACGGGGTTACACTTAATGTAATGACACCTTCTTTCGTTAATGAAATTTCAATGGTGTCTACTTGCTTTTAGGTGTTGTACATTTAAATCGTTTTTAATTAATGCGCACCGGTTTTATATTTAAACTATTCGTCTCCGAACACTACCAAACTATTCGTCTCCGTACCTCGCGGACGCACACGATTACACTCGAGGATTTAAATTGACGGCTCGACTCCGGTTTAATTACGCTACTCCGCCGTGCGACGGAGAGCTGAAGCCGAACCGATTTGCTCCGTTGGATGGTGGCAAACGACTTAAAGATTCAACCCACGCTTGGGGTGACCTTGGTGGTGTGGTGAAAAGGAAATGAAATTTCCTTTGACCAGTGACCAATGGAAGGCGATCTCTGGGACGCGGTGGTGTATGTGTGTGTTCGTACACATCACCGTGTATATCGATGCATTTAGCCAAGGATAAACGGAACCTACAACGAGGAAAAAAAGAACAAAGGGGAAACGACATAAGGCATCGTTCGGTAATGAGGGTCGGTTGTCTAAATAGCAGCCACTCACTAGATGCTAAATGGGATTGCGATAATTTATTGAATATAATTAATTTATACAATTTATTTAATATAATTTATATAATATAATTTATACAATAGAGATCGTATATCGTCTCTCTGCCGACTGGGAGAATCGGATTCTTTTGTTTGCATATGTTTATGCTATTGAATCCAATTCGACACAAAACGCGACGTCGGTGATTGTTTGAAGATTCAAACAAAGAAATATTTCCGCGAGAAGTGCTTGCAGGTGAATCAATAGTTGCAAGTCTTGGGAAAATAATTTAGATGGGTACACAATGATGGTTGTGTATACCATCTGTGTCAATTATACATGGCATCTATGGCGACGCCAGGATCGAGCTATAGTGTGAATATCTATGTTACACTAATTGGAAATTCGTTTTTTGGGTCGCTAATGCAGACATCCATTGATAATGTATGAATGCCCATGTAGCAAAAATTCTTTGCAGGCATTCCCAAGAAGAAAGGTAGGGCTGCATTGGTGCGGTGCTGGGAGGAGGGCTGAACGCTTGAAAATAAGGTGGCCCTGATTGCTTCGGGAAGCGCTGTAAATTTGTTAGGGGAACTGCCGTGATGACGAGTTCCTGGGTCAAAGAAAGGGCCTGGGTCGATACTAGTGTGGACTCGGTTGTTACCGCGTTGATGCCGTCAAGAGCAAGGATGTGCGGCGTGGTCCATTGGCCTGTTGTGGGTCGCTTGGACCACAGTTTTATCGTCCGAGTAGGGCGGAACCTATCGGAAATCAGCCCGCATCCACAGTGACGAAGTGGCGTGTGCGGGATGGAGGAGACTCATCCCAGGGTAATTCGCATTCGCAGTGACGGGTTGCCGTGTGCGGGATGGAAAGGAGACCCGAGTCCAGAGTCGGTGTCTTTCGTCCATACGTTTGTATGGCGATTTGTTTGCCGCTGGGATTGGTGAAGGGGGCGGACACTCAGCCTGCCGGCTTACCGATCGAGGGAGGACGGGTACATCGGCGCCAATGTAGCGGTACCTGCGACCTCGACCGAACGGCAACTTGTGAGGAGGTGCCGGCCTGTCGCGCTTGCTAAAAGATAGGCGACTTAGCTTAGGGGGCTCCTGGGGGGTGGATGAGCGTCCCACAGAAAATATTTGCTACACGTAGTAGCCGATATGTAGTGAGGAGCTGGCTTGCGGGAATTGAATAGAGTTGGAATGGAGTCGAACAATTGAAGTCGAGTGTAGTTGAGAGGATCGATGGAGTCGCAAGGGTTGTATGGAGTCTAAGGTGGAGGCAGATAGGCGTGGCGCCATATGGTCATCGGCGTGGCGTCATATGGACATTGAAAGTTTCCACATTACTTGCTGTTCCTTTTATAGCGTAAGCTATTTACATTTATGATCGTGACATCAATTAAAAGAAAGAAAAGCAGGAAACTGTAAAGACTAAGGGTGAACAGCTTGATTTGTTATAAAACTCGTGTTTCCCGTATTTTTGCTGGTATCTACGATAAAATATTTGCTTTATTTGCACTTTTCAATATTCAGTATCAATACCCCGAAGGGGCTTACAACATTAATTAAATTTGTTTTCACAATGTATGTGACTATTGTCGGAAAAATCTATAGCGTTGCATTGGTTTCTTCTTTCACCGGGAATTTATAGTGTATTTGCCTATGTTTGTTCTGCTTCGAGTCATCCTCGGTGAGAACAGCCTAATAAATTGGCATTGTAGCCCAGCAACTAATTTTGTTCCGCGGTCGTTGACACTTGATCAGGAAAGCAAATAACAAAAAAATGTGTCACTATGGACACAGCAAATGATTGCCACACTGGGCGGAAAAAGAAATTCAATCTTTTAACACATTAAATTTTACTTTATTTTACATAAAAGTTCAGTCGTAAAACAGGTGCTGAAGGCACCGTATACATGTTCGATTACAAAACGTTAAAAATATACTGTCAGAAACGTTACAACAAAAATCAAAACTGTGTCGAAACGGTAACAATAAAACAGTTAAATGAATAGACAATTCTCCTTTTCGTCTATTCAGCAACTAGCAGCATTCAGTGCCACTACAGAATTTTATGTAATCGTTGCATACTCTGAGGCGCTATAAGGTGGTACTCGTTTAATGTTCGATCGGCTGTTGCGTCTGCAACATCTTCCCGGGCCAGCGACGATGGACCAGTAGGCGTTTCTTCCTTCCTTGTGTAGGTGAGGTGTATCAGCGCAATCTTGGGCCCGGTTAGCACGGGAATGCTTACAATTGAGACACCAATAATTTTAAATTTTTGTCTCGTTCGTCGACGAGACAAAATACCACTGTATTGAGGTAGGGCGGCATGAATTAGTTATATTATACTATATATTTGGTTAGATTAATTGAAATTGAATTATATAATATAATTTGTTATGTTATAGTGGCATACTTGATGTTATCAGCGTGTGTGTGTGTGTATGTGTGTGTTTAATGTTGAATGTTGGTTGGATCGTAAATCCCTGGTGTCATCGATGAACTTCTTGGACGTAGTCCTCCTTTGGATCGTGAATCCCTCTGTGTCATCGATGACCTTATTGGACGTAGTCCTCTCTTTGGATCGTGAATCCGTATGTAGAGTATCAATATGTTGGACGTAGTCCCATGTTGGATCGTAAATCCGTAAATAGAATAAGAATGTCTTGACAAAGGCAGTACCGAACTTTAATTTAGACATTTTAAAACTTGATTAACTGCCAAAATTACCGGTTACCTTCTGTTTTTTCTGCCCAGAACCAGCCGTTGAGCAACAAAAAAAATATCCTCCGCTGCACAGTTGTGTTGATCTCTTTTCAAGACTTCAGCGATTCCAGCAACGGGGTCTGCTATCAGCTAGCTGAATTGTCTCCGTAGTCAGTGAGCACTTCGGAAAGCATTCAGTAGCACGATCGAGTTTCTGGGACAACTTATACTTGCATACTCTCCGGCGCTGCAAGGTGATATTTCGCCGAGTCAATTGAATTGTTTGACTCAATTACTTGATGCAAATTGTTTTGCAAATATTATGCTGTTGCTTCTGCAACATCTTCCCGGGCCGGCGACGGTGGACCAATCGGTTTTTTTTCTTTCCTGTATAGATGAGATGTATCAGCGCAATGATCGTGTTGGGCGCGGTCAGCAAGAAATGTTGCAATTGAGACTGTACTTTTAAATGTTGTGTCGCTCGTGAACCGGCACGGTGCAACGGTGGGGTGGCAATTGTTTGACATTGGTTCCATTAGTGGGTTTGGATTATCAATTATATTTGACCTTGTTATAGTTGGCATGTGTATTTCAAATTATAAGTGTGTGTGTGTGTGTGTGTGTGTGTGCATGTGTGTGGTCGTGGGTGATGACAGAGGTCATAATTTTTATGTGTGTATGGGGTGTATTTTAAATTGAGCATGGGTAAAAGGCAAAGTTTCGCTATTGGGCGCTTCAATGTTGTGGTAGCTGTTTTGATTGTGACAACACGGATCATTGCATCGGCTCCTGGATGTGTTGCTATGACTCTACCCAATCGCCATAGGGTCGGGGGTGAATGCTCCTCAGGTAGAAGTACCATGCTACCTATTTTCAAATTTAGACCTGGTGTAAGCCATTTTGGACGCTGTTGCAGATGAGAGAGATATTCTGCCCTCCATTTTTTCCAGACGTCCTGTTGTAACTTTTGCATTAACTGCCATCTGTTTAGGTGGTTGCGCGTTGTTTGAACCAAATCCCTTTCCGGTGCGATATTGAGCGCAGCGCCAATCAGGAAATGTTCCGGTGTGAGAATAGACAAATCATCCAAATCCTCTGATATCGGGCACAGAGGACGTGAGTTCAGACACGCTTCCACCTGGGCCAAGATAGTAACGTATTCTTCATAAATGAGAGTGTACTGTCCTATCACTCGTTTGAGGTGATATTTCATGGACTTCACCCCTGCTTCCCATAACCCGTCAAAATGAGGCGCTGCAGGAGGATTAAAATGCCATGAAGTTCGTTTATTCTGTACCTGCTTAACGATATCCTCAGTCCAATGTTTCGATGCGTATGTCTGTTCTCTTTGTATCATCTTAGCAGCTCCTTGGAAGTTGGTTCTGCGATGGCTGTAGATATGCGCACAAATCCCACGACGCGCCATGAAGCGTTTAAACGCTGCCAGAAAGGCCTGGCGCTGTATTCACTGACAAGTTCAAGATGAACTGCCTTCGTACAGAAGCATACAAAAATAGCAATGTACGCTTTGGTGATTCTGTTGCATCTTCCCTTCCACGTTTTAAGCTGTACTGGGGCGGCATAATCCACCCCAGAAGTTTGAAAGGGGCGTGCTTGGTTGACCCGAGGCGAGGGAAGATCACCTATTCTTTGTTGCATTTGCATTGATTTATGCCGATAGCACTTCAAACATTTATGTATGCACGTCTTGGCGCTGGATTTAAGATTTAATATCCAGTATTCAGCTCGAAGCGTGGCCATCATCAACTGCTGACCACTGTTGTGTGTACCGGTGTGTATCAGTACCCAACAATATTATATTTATATATTTTGTATTTTGCTACTTACCTTCCGCGACCGAATATAAAGACTTTTGTATAATTTATTGGAGGCAGACCTTTTTATAATTTATTGATGAAGACCTTTTTATAATCTATGGATATCGACTGCCGCTTATTGCTTGCTGGCTATTGACTGACGCCGAAACCAAGGTGGGCCGCCCTTTTTATATTATTTCAGATCGAGGTTTGCACCCAAGTATGCATTTAGTATTGGAGTACAAACCCGATCTTTGTATTAATAAAAGGTTAGTGATTGGGTCAATGTGCGGCAGATTAGGTTAAGGTTTCACCCGTCGCACATATGCCCTGCTATGGGAGAATGGATGAGTGGATGGAAAAGGTAAGTATGGAATGGGATAGGTTAGGGGTTTTAGGTAAGTGGTTATTAGCGATAGGTGGTAGGTAAAGGAGTTGTGAATCACAACACCACCATGCAGCGTTTTCAGGTGAATATTGTGAATGATCAACGAAGTAAAGAAGGCGTTTCCAGTCAATATAGTCGGGTGACGTTGTTAATACGGCAAATCTGCGTTTTCCAGTCGACCTCCAACTCGCAGAACTCCTTTCTCATCCAATATAGGGGAGAGTCGTGCAATCTTACATCCTTTGATGACTGTTTCTCCCTTTGCGATGCTCATAATTTCGTCACCAAAAAACTCCTGCTGCACGATCCCAATTAGTTGTAGGTGTGCCGAAGAGATCTCATGAACCGAGAGCGGCCCAGTCGCATGAAATGGCAACGCAAGTTGCAAAAAAACGAAGCCAATATGCCGTGGCTCGAAGGAGACTCGATAGCGAAGAAAACCGGGCAAATAATGTATTATCATCAAACGAGGTGACGTGCAGGCAGAGTTGAAACACGTTTTTGATGGGGTACCCAGTGGTGATGAAGTTATTTTTTATCTTTGCAGGTTTTATGATCTTCAATTCCAGATCCGTAGAGAGTATTTCCAGTGGGTGTCCATAAGTGTTGTCATCTGTTTGCAAAAACTCGGGTCCATGCCACCATTGCCTTTTCCCGAGAATCTCCATTGGAGATAGTCCTCTAGACGCTATATCTGCCGGATTCTCCTTCGATGAAACATGGCTTCAGCAACCGGGATCTATCAGTTCCTGAATTTCCGCCACTCTGTTGGCCACGAAGATGTGGTTCGTATGTGAGGCGGAGCTTTGATCCAGGCAAGTGTAATTTGTGAATCTGACCAGGCGAATACCTTAGCGGATTGAAGATCCATCCTTTTGACGGTTTGAACTAACAAATGCGCAAGCAGGTGTGCTCCACTAAACTCCAGTCGTGCTAGCGATTTGCTTTTGAGCGGTGCTACTCTTGTTTTTGACACGAGCAGCTCAATCATTCCTTCGATGACCGAGCGAAGGTATACCACAGCAGCATATGCCCTTTCCGAGGCGTCGCAGAATCCATGAACTTCGAGCGTTGATCGCTTGGTGACATTGACCCAACGCGGAATCTATATATTATTGAGAGCGGTTAGCTCAGTCTTTAACTTAGACCATGTAGAAACAATTTTTGGCGGAAGCTTACTGTCCCACTCTAGATCCTGCTTCCAAATGTCCTGCATAATCATCTTGCCAATGACGACACAGGGCGATATCCAACCCATCGGGTCGTCTAGACGCGCAATGTCCGACAAAATCATTCTTTTCGTTGATCTTTTTTATCCCTGGAGACAGACCTTGAACGAAAAGGTGTCTCGCCCAGGGTGCCATTGGATTCCCAAGGTTTTCACAGTGTTACCCTTGTCAAGCGATGGTGGCACCTGAACCCCTCTATCTTCCTCCGGAACAGAAAGCATCAATCTTTCACTGCTGCTGGCCCATTTCCTGAGTGGAAACCCTCCACGTCGCAACATGGCCACGAGTTGGTCATGTTACACCTCGCTTACACCCCCTCCTAACATATATCAAACAATTAAGATACAATACAAATTTTGCATATATACAAATTCGCATTCATTCGGAAGTAAAGACTTCCCCAAATCAAAATCATATTCTGCAAGCAATGCAACACTAACCTCATTCAGAATCAAAGCCTTCAAAATGAGTCATATCGCCGAATAAACGATAATTATCCATTAAATCGTTTCACCGTAGATTCCGCTGCGTTGACAAAAACAGACGGACACCTGTTCGCCGTCGACGCGGCCTCATATTTCAACAACATATGTTTACAAGTGTAAACATAAGTCGGTTTTGTTTGAAGATCGACTCAATGGCAGCGGATTGCCAACATATGCGTAATAGGAATCAAACTACGGAAGTCATCGTACGGGGTAATGGACTGAAATTAGATCGGTCAATGCTTTCGCACACCGTTTAAACGAATGAGTTGATGCGGCTGCAATTTTCGCAGATAAACCTATATCGCTGCAGTTTTTGCAGCACAATTAAACAGATGAAAAATGACAGGCGAATGACCGTTGAATGGGTTACTCATGCATCATAGGCGGAAATAATTGGTTCCAATTGGTATATAAAGTGGTTGCGAATGAGTTGGAAGTTACTCAGAAATCGAAAGCAAGAAGACTGCAGCCCCCCATAAGTAGAGCGGGTCTTCTTGTTAGTAAATTTCTATAGGGTGTAGTGTAGAACAATAGGCAAGAAGGCGCAGCGGGTCTTCTTGTTTTTTAAATACAAAGTATAAGTCTAAAGTACAAACAGAAGTAAATATAACGAGTAGAACTAAATGTAAAGTTAAAATTGTATTTGTCAGTGAAATAAAGTTTGAAAACCAAAATACAAATTGGCATATAATTTCGAGAACACCAGCAGCAACAAGGTAAACCAGAAACGAAGCTCGCAGGAGGCACCAGTTCCAACACCGACGGAAGAGATCCAGCACGTAGAAACCGTCTAGAATACTGTAAGTAACCTCATAACTCAATACTAAATGGTTCCCAACATAGGCCCTAACAAAAGATAAACTATATAATACACACTTTCTGATAACTCAATATTTAAATGTTAACATTAGGGGTTACACTCTAATGTTACATTTTGACGTCCAAGCAGGGACTATAACACTTCTCCGGACCCTGTCCACCTGACTTCGTTTTCAATAACAAAAATATAAATGATAGCATCTGGGGTTACGCTCATTTGCTACATTTTAATAATTAAATAATTAAATAATTAATGAAAATATCTGGGGTTACGCTCAGATATTTCATTACAATAACAACAACCAGTATAAACAAACCCAATCGATTTCCAATAACTCAATATTTAAAGTGTTTATATCGGAGGTCAAACTTCGATATTACAGTCACGTAGTTTCATGGCCTCATCCTCTGAATCTGCTTCATGTATGATATCGTCAACGTAGACATTTTTACAGAGTATCTGGGACGGTAATGGATAGTCAGATCGTTCATCCAATGGTAATTGTTGTAGAGTGCGCACTGCTAAGTATGGCGCAGCGGTGCTCCCAAACGTGACAGTGTTAAATTGGTAAGTCTTGATGTCATCTCCTTCCGCATCTCTCCACAACACGAGCTGATAGGATGCGTCCTCCTGTGGCACCCAAATTTGCCGATACATTTTGGGTATGTATGCCTTATACTCCTTAAAAACCCTTTTGTATTCCTCCTGGAATGAACGGTCAGTTTGGAATCTTTTTTCCAACTGGAAGAATCTAACAAGCGCCGATTTGCGTGACAAGCCCAACATTGGGCGCCGTCCTTCCTTAAAGGGTAATTGGACCGTGTACCTGTCATCCAACTGTCGTTGATGTGTTCGACTGAAATGAGTTTCGCATTGCTCTTCCTCCCGTTACAACGGTTTTCTCTCTCTCTCCTCTTCTAGTTCACAAAACTTTTGTATGATCATATTCAAGTCGGGGCCACTAACAGTGGTGTGACGAACCTTAATTGTGGTCTGGTTGTTGGAATTTATGCTGCCAGACAGTACCCATCCAAACTCGGTCCGCTGTGCCATAGGAGCGCCCGGTCCGTTCTTGATCAAACCCTCCAATGATATTAATGGGTATACGTCACTGCCAAGCAAAATATCAATTTTACCGTGTTTGTGGTATGTCGGATCAGCCAGCTGTAAATGGTGAATGCGTGGCCAATCAGCACAAGGAATTTGATGTGTTGGCAGGCTCGTTGTTATCTTGGGCAATACTAATGCCATGAGTTCCAACTTGAAATCTTCCCTTATCAATGAATGAATCGTAAGCTCTACTTTTGTTTTGGCAATGCTAGTATTAGCCGATCCAATGCCGAGTACGTTTACATAGCTTCGTTCTCTTTTGAGACCCAATTGCTGCGCGACTGCTTCAGAAGTGAAAGACGCCTCTGACCCGGGATCCAACAGAGCTCGAAGTACCAATGGCTGTCCTCCTGCCGTGAAAACTTTGATCAGTGCTGTGGCCAAGAGAACCGTCTTAGTGTGGCCAGTGCCGGCCACGTAGGCGTTGCATGTTTGCTTTGTGGTAAGATTATTTTTATTTCCTGTGTTTGAGGGTTGAGTACTTGTGGAGTCCGATGACTTAGGGATCGAGATGCCCACTGTTGAAGCGCTCCCTTGTCCTTGGATTGCGCGTTTCTCCTGGTTCATATGTAGTAATGAATGATGTTTTCTTTTGTAGTATGTGCACGTAAATTCGCTTATGCATTCCTGACGTTTGTGGAATTTCGAAAGGCAGTTGATATACAACTGGTGCTTATTTACAATGTCCCATCGCCTTTTTGGACTTAAAGCCTTGAATTGATGACAATTGCGTATTATGTGTGGACCCGTGCACATTGAGCAATTGATTGTAGTTGAGTTATGGGCACGGACGTTGTTTGATGATGTTTGTTTCTGGAAGTTCCGTAAGACCTTTTGGACGTTGTTTGTCCCATGACATCTAGAGTTCTGATCCTTGTAAATAGAAACTCCTCTAAGACATAATATGTTGGGTAATCCACATATGACGTAATGTGAGATTCCCACAAACCTCGCGTCTTAAGGGGAAGCTTCTGGACGGTGTGGAAAATCAATACATCTTCCCATGATGTGACCGAGACTCCAAGATTTCGTAGAGATTGCTTGGCCTCGTTGATGGTATCTACCAGTGCCTTGATTCCGTCACCCTACTCATGTGTGAGTGCGGACTGATCGAAAAGTAGGCTAAACTGGTTATCTTTGCGCAACCGCAGGTTTTGGTATCTTTTGACCAGGGTTGCCCATGCTGATTGGAAGTTGCCGTCCACTATCGCCGTATTCCGCAGCAGACGTTCCGCATCTCCACTCAAGTTCGTCTTGAGGTAGTGCAGTCGGTGCACATCGGAGATGGTGGTGTTCCTGATGATTAGGCTCTCAAATAAACTTTGAAACTCCGGTCAAGTCTGATAGGAGCCGGAGAAGGTTGGTATCTTGATGGGGGGAAGTTTTAATTCTGCCGTTGGCGCCTTTGTTCCTCCCATGGAGCCGTTGAACGAGTGGTGCAATAGGGATTGGGACTTTATGTGGTGTAACTGTGCCTTCAGCTCAGAGGAATAGCTGTAGTACAATTCCTTGAGCTGATGGAAAGTCAACTCTTCCATATATCGGCCTTAGCCTCATCACTTGGAGCGGCGATTATCTTCTGATGAAGTCCCCTTGCGTCTTCGAACGCTTGCTCCAGGTTTCTTAACCGCGCCTCATTCATGTGCATAGACTTGGCTGAATGATCCAAGGCAAAGTATGCTTTATGATAGGCAGTTAATTCGCTTGCAATGTTCTGCAAGCAGTCAATCAGGTTTGTCGTTCTTTGCTTGCTCATTATGTTCTGTGAAAATTACAACCCGCACCGAGAATATCTACGCAGGTGCTTGCACGTGTGGTGTCTTAGATTGGCACCGTAACCGACAGTATAAGAGAAGTGCACCAGCTGGAATGGAAGATTCGCGGATTAAATGCACTGGTGCGTGGAGAATCCGAACACACCGAGATGACCTATACGTGGGGCGAATCCAATATCAGACGAGAGGAGTGTTTGGCGGATTTGGGTGTTGTTGTCGAATGTTTGATGATGCAGTGTTCCGCCGAACACTGTTAACCGTAGAGGAAAATACACAAGCGGAGCGCCACAGCACAAAAAAGGAAACACGAACTATTTTTAGTGCACACTTTTGTTTATTAACATTTGTTTTTGTTTTTTAATTCCGAGCTTACATCGCTTTTACTGTCGTTTCACTGACGAACTTCGGACACACGTTAACTCGACTTTTTCTTAATTTGAACTTAAAGTCGCGGTTACTTATCTAGCGGTTCTCGCGGTTCGACCTCCTCAGTGGGGTTCGCTGTCCTGCTGCTCGATAGAGAAACCTTCTCCCGATGACCTCCAACCAATGCATGTCGTCTCGTTGACGATCTAACTTATACTGCTGTCTGCCCACACAGATACCCAGATTCAAAACTGGTATCTCTATCCGTACAGGAGAAATTTCCCTATTCGATCTGCCAACAGAATTCCCGAAATCTCTGTTAACAGCATGCTATAATATAATATATATATAACTCGCTCATCATCATACATCATTATCACCCTCGGTGGTGGTGATAGAATTTCATTTCGACGGCCGTCGGTAGAATATAGCCTCTATTTGCATAAGGCATCTGGCGCAAAGGCCGGAGGGTATCCTGCAATTTGTATGGACGTAAAGTCCGTGTCTGTAGTTAATATCAACAATCCATTAGATCTTTCTAATGGTGTGAAAATATGGTAAGGACCGTGGAACTGAAGTAGTTCCTTTTGTTATTTTTACCCTCGTACAAATTCACGTCGTATCTCGTTGAGATGTTTACGTTTCCCAGGAGTCTGGTAGCGGATGACCAACATACATTATTGTATCGACGGATTTGGGTGGTCTTTGTGGTAGACTACCCGCACGTGCACCGTTGATCGGCTCATTTTCTGGCGATAGCACTTCCTTGCATAGATGTTTGAAATTACCGATTCAATGGAATGTTCCTGGGCGCAGGCGGAATGAATGTTTCTTTCTTGTTTCAGGTATGATGACTTACGAATGTTGAGCTTGGCATTAAAAGCTTTGGGACGTTCAGTTCCTTGTTTCTTTTTATATCGGTTTCGCATTTTGCAGCTTCCTATGACCCTTGTTACAGGTATGATTAGGAGTTTTGGGACACGTGTAATGATAAGATAAGTATGTTCCTTGAAGGGTAGGAACCTTGTGGGGGTTGTAGTATGATGCCAACGTATGGCACAGGATTCACTTAAAATCCCCCGACACTTGTTACTCCGAAAATTGTTCACCCAGGAAGACAGGAACAATTGAAAACACACTGGTGTAGTTTTTTTGTTTGATTTGTTCTATATTTAACTAATTGGGTTTAACTTATTGTCTTTTTTTTTACAAAAAAAGACTGATTTTAAATTAATACATTTTCGTTTTATTTCATTAGTTGTTTTATTGAAGGTATACATGACGCGACTTTTCACTTGAACTCTTGAGATGTGACTCTTGCGACCGGTAGCGAATTAAATTAAAAATTAGCGCAGCGCGTCCAACACCAATGATGAATGAATAGCGACTGACTAAATTAGGGTGGAAATCGTAATTTCTGCTTTTTACACATTGATCTGCCAATGGTAATCATGCTCTCTTGTGTGTTCCCCAACTCACCACACTCATCCAGGTCGAAACGTACTTGTGTATTCGTTCGACGTCGATGGGCGTAGCCAGAATGGAGAAATCAAAAGGGAAAGCACAATAACCCAGGGTTGATTTGGCTAGGTGTGTGTGCGTTAGTGCCGTGTATACGGCTGGTCTACTGACCTAGTGATAATCTTTTAGGTCAACGCACTATAGCAAGGCAGACATACGAGAGAGAGGAAAACCTAGTTAAGGTTATTCACCAGCAAAAAGAGATCATTGATCCCAAGCGAATGGGTGATCTGGGAAAAGTCAATAGGACGCCGCATCGGCTGGGGATATAATACCATTCTGTGGAATGTTCGATAAATACCCAAGCCTATGGACTATGACGCGACCGCGTCGCTTGGTTTGACTTGGTTGTTGCTAACCAATGCGAATGGAATTTCCGGTGGAAATCCCATGGTTAGCGCAATAGTGTTGCCGTATGTCGTTGGTTGTAGCTAAACTCAATTATGCATTATCTGCATAGAATAATGAGTTTAGCTATGCGTCCCCTTTGACATGTTTTACCGGTAAATAACTTATCAAGGAAATGGGTAGGTATTGTGGTTGGAATTGTGGGCTGTTTCTCCTATAGGATAGAGAATACCCTACAACCTTACCTGGGTGAAATTGTGCGTTCGTAGAACGCTACAAGTGCAGCTGCCGGAACTGGAAGATTCGATCAGCAGACTGAATGCGCTGGTGCGTGGATAACCCGAACAGACCGAGCTGATTTGTAAGTGGGCGAACCCAATATCGGTTAAGAGGAGTGCACCTGATGGAACTGGAAAATATCAATCCGCAGAATGCCGTCCCAAATTTCCTCTATGACGATGCAACCTTGTGGTAGTTTATCACAGTGCGTCAGCACGGACGCGGGTTATGCGTAATACACCACTGATGGTCCTCCCAGGAAACTCTTCACCAAACGAGGAAAGTCACTGCTTCGCGGGGAAAGTAATTAAAACGCGTGGAACACTTGATGTTAAAGCTAACTTTATTTAATTCACTGCAACGATGACCTGGGACAACTGTTTTTTTCTGGTTGATGATTCTTATTGCAAAACAAAATGAACTTCCTTTAATGGAAAAATCTTGATTCACAATTTGATTTTAAAAGAACTTGAATCTTGTACACTGTTCACCAAAAGAGGAAAGTCACTGCTTCGCAGGGAAAGTAATGAAAACTCATGGAACACTTGATGTTAAAGTTAACTTTATTTAATTCACTGCAACAACGATCTGGAACAACTGTTTTTTGGTTGATGATTTTTATTACAAAAGTAAAATGAACTTCCTTTAACGGAAAATCTCGATTCACAATTTAATTTTAAAAAAACTTGAGTTTGTACAACTGTAGTTCGAATGGATTGTTCAACTCGACTTTTTCTCACGGTGACTCGGACACGTCTCGCGACATCAAAAGTTAACTTAAACTCTGTCCGTTATAAGTACTCTGTTCCGACTGGCTAGAATGTGAGTGTCCTCCTGGGACTATGAGATCTGACTAATTGGAAATCATCCAAGAAAAGGGAACCTCAAAGAGACTGAAAAAGAGGCGGAGTTACACGATTAACTCGAGGTAGTTAATCGTGATTGGACCGGGTGTGATAGGCATACATTACGCATGTGTGCGTATGCCATGCATACGATCGTTCAGCGACCGTGGATGGCGGGCAACATCGCTAGTGCATTTTCTAGGAATGTAAATAATAGCATCTGGGGTGTGAAAGACCCAAACCGATGATTTGGTCATCCTAATGGAAGGCCATAAATCATCATTTCTGTTGCCGATGATTAAACATTGCAACGAACATAGGGTGCAGCCATTGCCAGATGTTGTAAGTAAACATTTTCTGGCTGCTGGTGATCGTTGTTTGAATGTTATCTATGAACATGGGGAACGCTAATTGTGGTGCCAGCGATTGCTGGTAAACAGGGACATGTTTGATTTGCGTCAACAGAAACCTTGTCGGCGGTAGTAAATCGATAGGGGCAATAGCCGTATGCATGTTATGCAGGGGGTAAACAAATACAACGAGTCACAAGGAACTCTTGTTGATTGTTGTTTCCATAGCTTAAGGCTATGGAAACGAGATGCCCTGGCAGAATGTATGCCTAAAGATAAGATTTCAGATGCCATGGCAATGTGTTGATTTTGCCATGGACTTATGTTCTTTTCAGGAAATGATGTACGCCTCGGGGGTAAATTTTTGGTGCCACGGCAAGGTGATAAGCTTTGCCGTGGGCTCAATGTTTTTTAGGGAATATGGTTTGGCCGAGGGTGAGTTTTCGATGCCACGGCAAGGTGATAAGCTTTGCCGTGGGCTTAATGTTTTTTAGGGAATATGGTCTGGCCGAGGGTGAGTTTTCGATGCCACGGCAAGGTGATAAGCTTTGCCGTGGATTTAATGTTTTCAGAGGTGATGCTGGAGAAAAAGGGGTTTGGAAGGAAATCCCCTACAGAATAGGTAAGCTGCCTAACATAAATTCAAAACGGTTATCCGATTGGTTAACCGTATTAATTCCGGCGATTTGGCTGAGGGTAAATGCCGTAGCAAGGTTACGCAACCTTGCTGAAGTTCGACCGAGAGGTAAGTCGTTCGCCTGGAAAGGTGGGGATCGAGCGATGTATGGCTCTTCGGGCCCTGAAAAGCCCCACATCACTCCCTCCCCAGTGACGTAGTCACGAAACAGGTAAGGCAGGTTAGGGGGTGGTTAGTTGGTTATGGGCGCGCGTTTGAGCGCGAGTACGGGGAGGTTGTGCTGGTGGAGTAGGAGCGGTGTCGATAGATGGAGGTGATTCTGGAGCGGAAGCTTCCAGAAAACAGGGCTTAAGCCTTTCGACGCTGACCGTGGATCGCTTGCCTCTAATGTCGATCTCGAAGACGCGGTCACTGATGCGGCGGAAGACTTTGAATGGGCCATCATAAGGTGGGTCGAGGGGTTTTTTGACCTTATCCACCCTGACAAAGACGTGCGTGCAGCTGTGCAGTTCAGGGTGGACGAAAAGTTTTTTGGAGCCGTGCCTGGTTACAGGGGTTGCCCTATACTTACGTAGCAGGTCACGGAGATGTCCCAATTCGCGAAGTTGGTCACGCGGTGTTTCGCCATCCAGGAAAAGTTCTCCTGGAAGAAGGAGGTTGGTACCGTAGGTAAGCTCTGCTGCCGAAGCACCTAGGTCCTCCTTAATACTTGTCCTCAGGCCGAGGAGGACGGTTGGAAGGGCGTCAAACCATTGTGTGTCATTATGACACATGAGTGAGGCTTTAAGAGATCTATGCCAGCGCTCTATCATCCCATTTGATTGCGGGTGGTAGGCGGTGGTACGACTTCTTTGGCAGCCAAGAAGATTTGTTAGCTGCCTAAAAATTGTCGCCTCAAATTGTGGACCTCGGTCCGAAGTTATGGTGGTTGGTACACCGAAACGTGTGACCCAAGTTGAGTAAAAGGCCTTGGCGACTGATTCGGCAGTAACTGCCCGGAGCGGTGTCGCCTCTGGCCATCGCGTGCAGCGATCCATCATAGTGAGGATATAAGAAAATCCTCTTGATGGAGTAAGCGGTCCCACTATGTCTATGTGGACATGAGCGAAGCGTGCCGTGGGAAGCTTGAATTGCGCTGGCTCCAGTACATTATGTCGCGCTACCTTGCAGCGCTGGCACTGGAGACAAGCACGGGCCCAACCGGTGAGGTCTTTGTTCATCCGGGGCCAAATAAATTTGCTACGGACAGCAGCGGCTGTTGCTCGGCCGCTGGGGTGGGCAGGGTTGTGGTAAACCTGGAACACGCCCTTACGAAGTTTCTCGGGAATGTAAGGTCTAGCGGTTCCAGTGGAGACATCACACCAGATTTCGCCCAAAGGGTCGCGAAGGGTAATTTTCTTGAGCTCTAGTGCCGTATCGGCAGTTAGGAGGGACTTGAGCTGTTCGTCCTCCTCTTGAGCTAGGGCAAGGTCAGTGTTATTCAAGGCGGTACGCAAATGAATCGTATCGATTCGAGAAAGGGCGTCCGCCGTGACATTTTGTTTACCGGAGATATGCCTTATCTCCGTGGAATATTGCCCAATGAGGTCTAATTGACGCTCTTGTCGGGGGGAGGCATTTCCCGACTTCTTCCGGAACGCATAGACCAATGGCTTATGGTCTGTTAAGATGGAGAGTGAGCGACCTTCTATCATGTGACGGAAGTACTTAACAGCGCTGTAGATCGCGAGCAATTCACGGTCGTAGGCGCTGTAACGTCGCTCAGTGGGACTCAGCTTCCTTGAAAAGAAACCAAGTGGTTCCGGGCGGCCTTCAATGTCCTGTTCAAGGACGGCTCCGATTGCGGTATCCGATGCGTCGCATTGGATAGAAAGTGCCGCTCCCTCGAGAGGGTATCGGAGTAAGGTGGCATTTGCCAATTGTTCTTTGGACAGTTGGAATGCTCGATCTGAGACTTCTGTCCAATTAATGGGGCGCTTATCATTGCGCTTAGCTCCTTTCAAAAATTCATTTAAGGGAGCTTGAATCTGAGCGGCATTCTTCAGGGTTGGGCGGTAAAAGTTAAGCATGCCCAAAAATCGACGCAGCTCACTTACGTTAGTAGGCCTGGGATACTTCATGAGGGCCTCCACGCGGTCTGGTAGTGGGCGAATGCCCTGGTTGTCAACGACATAACCCAGATAGGTGATTTGCTCCTTGGCGTATTGACACTTATCTGGGTTGATGACAAGACCGAATTCACGGAGGCGCTCTAGGACCTGACGTAAGTGGCGTTTGTGTTCGGCGAGGTCTTTGGAGGCGATGAGGATGTCATCAAGGTATGCATGGCAGCAATTAAGACCTCGTAAAGCCGTGTCGATATACCGCTGGAATGTCTGTGCGGCATTCCTGAGGCCGAAAGTCATCACTTTGAACTCGAAGAGTCCGAAAGGTGTAATGACTGCGGTCTTGGGGATGTCTTCAGGTGCCACCGGAATTTGGTGGTATGCCCTGGTGAGATCCAGGGTTGTGAAGACATTGCACCCTCGTAACTTGTACGAAAAATCGTAGAGGTGTGCAATTGGGTATCTGTCCGGGACAGTTGCTGCGTTCAACAGCCTATAATCGCCACATGGGCGCCACTCACCAGAACGTTTCTTCACTAAGTGGAGTGGGCTTGCCCAGGGACTGTCCGACGGTTGGCAGATACCTAGTTCGATCATATGCTCGAACTCCGCGCGCGCCGCACGTAATTTTTCCGGAGCCAGTCGACGTGGACGCTGGCTCACAGGGGGACCACGTGTTTCTATATGATGAAACACCGTGGCTTTGTGTCGACGCTGGTTAGGTAGAGGAATTGTTGTGCTCACAAATTCCTGTACCATAACCTGGAATGGGTCTAAGCACTCTGTGGCCCCTGAAGTTGCCGCTGGTGATGCCGTCATGGGCAAGGGGGGTGCGGTTGGAGCCACAAGTCTGTTATGGGTCGAATCGACCAACAGATTATGTGCGCCTAATAGGTCGGAACCTATCAGGGGTTCGTTTACGTCCGCAATGACGAAACGCCAAGTGATCGGACGACAAAGACCCAATTGTAGTGTCAGCTTTTTACGTCCGTACGTAAGTATCGGCGTATTATTTGCAGCTGACAATTTAAGTGCGGCCGGCACACGGTTACGCGGAGCAAACGATCGCGGGAGGACTGAAATATCGGCGCCGGTATCGACAGTAAAAGCGATATTCAGTTTCGAGTCCCGGATGGTTAAGCGACTTATCGTAGGGGTGCCGGCCGATTGCGCGAGGGTGTCGGTCGGCAAAATCAGTTTAAAGAGCGCCACTGGTTGGTGGAAAGTTGCGTCCAACCACAAGGCGCTTTGCAATTGAATGCGCGATCACCATATCGCTGGTGATTGGCGCACCAAGGCAGAGTAACGGCATTATCAGGTATGTTCTGCGTATTACCATTGCCGTTACGGGGAGGTCGAGCCGGAGCTCGCTGGGAATTGGCCCGGTGAGGGCCGTTTTGAGAGGAATTGGCTCTCTGTGGGGCATTTTGAGGGAAATAGGCCCTCTGAGGGGCATTTTGGGGGAAATAGGCCCTCTGAGGGGCATTTTGGGAGAAATTCTGCCGATTGGGAGGACGGCTCGGCATGGCACGATTCTGGGCGCTTCGAGGATTGTTCCTCACCTCTGCCCGCAATTGAGTTATCTCGCGGAGGAGTGAGGTTTGGAGCGCCCGGAGGTCAGCAGGAGTTAGTTGTGTGGGCGAATTTCTTTGGTTAGGGTTGGGGCCTGCCACTGGATTCCCCTGAGGGAAATTGGTTGAGGCGGGCCCTCTAAAAGGTAATTGGGTTTTAGGAGGATTGGGAGTTGAGACCAATTGATGGGCTGTAAAAGGTAGACGAGGGTGCCGTGTAGGCTGGGCGGCGTGTTGAGAAACCGCCGCTACCTGGTACGCAGGAGGCTCAGAATACTGATCTGAACTTTCCATAATTGCGTCCGCGATTTTGGATAAATAGCCCAAACTCTGATTGGGTTGGGCTATAAGTGCCGAACGGGCATGCTGGGGAAGACACCTCAAAAAGTGAGGCCTTATTAGGTCGTCCCCAATCCTGGTCCCCGCTATAGAGCGTAAATGGGTCAGGAAAAGAGATGGTCTCATCCCGGATAAGTTGGTTACAGCGGCCAAACGTTGTTGCCGCACACTTCCAGGTTCGTCCAAAGCTTCAAGCAGGGCATCACGCATGTTGCTATATGGGGTGCGGCCGGCCGACTTTATTATGTGTGCAACATGCGGTCGCTGAGTGCGGTCAAGCACTTTCAACAGCTCAACTGCACGAAGTTGTTCGTCGTGCAAGGCTGAGGCCTGGAAGATGCGGTCTGCCACTGCAAACCAAAGGTCCGGGTCCTCCTCATCGAAGGGGGGAAGTCCTATATTAGGGTGACGAGTCCCATTCCCGAGGCTGGAAGCATCGTGGAATTCTTGGGACTCTGAAGGTCTTTGGGGTTGTTGTGAGGTGCCGGCACCAGTTGTGGGCATTAAAATGCCGGAATTTGTCAAAGGGCCGATACCAGGGGCGTTGGAAGAGGTTGGGAGAGCGTTAGAAGATTGGGGTCGGTTCACGACGCTGGGGGCAACGGGTGGTGCCAGAGGAGTAGATTGTCCGGGCAAGTCTAAGTCAGCATCGACTTGCTCAGTGGGGAAATCGACGCTGGAGGCGTCGTGAAATTCAAGAGGCTCGGATTGTTCCAGAGCCTTTTTGGCCATGGTGTTCCTCGTGTTGACCATTATGGGTCGTGACGCGAAACTGAATTAAAAGGCGTAAGAGGACGCGCAGAAAGGTGAAGGGAGGCCGATGGGTCACAAGAGGACGCGAGGAGTTGGGGAAAGGTCGCCAAGGGATGGTGCGAATTTAAGAGGGTCGAGTAACGCGTATTGTCGGTTGAAGATGTTGTCGCTGGGGAAAGTGGGGGTTGGACAGAGTCAAATGGCACCTAAGGTAGTCGCTGAGCGTCGAGTGTAGTTGTTAACACGGACGTGCAGGGTTGGAGTATTGCCTACCCGAACTTCAAAATTAATGCTTGTCAATATGGATAATTACAACCACGATTAAAATTCCAAAAGGGAAGGAAAACAAGAATTCAATGTGTGCCGGAGTGTGTGTAACAGTGTTGTCGAAAAGTGGTGAAAAGAAGGCGATTGTGAGCTTCGGAGCCAAGAGAGAACCGTATAATGTCGAGTGGCGTTGCTTAATGTCGCGAATGTTAGTGAAAAAGAGTCGTGAGTGTCGAAAAGGAGTCGTGTGTAGTCGAAAATTTTCGTGTGAATCTGTACCCAAAAGGGGTTTACAATAATTATTTTTTTGATCGTATAAATTTTAGGTATTTATTATAAGAGTATTTCTTATTTTTGTTTTTGATTTTTTGGTTTTTAAGGCTTTTATTGTTTTTCTGCTTTATCTTGTTTTCGATGTTAATAAAAAGTAAAGGTTATGTGTATAACAGAGAAGAACATAATGTGGCGTAATTGGGATATAAAGTAGTTATTCGATTAAGTTTGTTTAAACGGAAATTTCTTATGTTGATACGTCTATCGGTGTGGTTAAAATAAATTTAATACTATTCTGAAAGGGTTTACTCTTGTTCGTATCCTTATAGTATATATTTTTGTCCGTCTTTCATTTGGCGGACAGCAGAGAACAATGAGAAACAATTGTCTTTTTAATTAATTTAGGAATAGGTGCTTCTTCCTTGGTGATTTTTATCTTATTTCACTTGAATTTCGTTTTCCGGAGCTCTGAAGGAGCTTGCAAAATTTTCTCTAGTCGCTATTGGGTGTTTACAGTGATTGTGCCCAGAAGGGGCTTACGATAGGCAACAACGCAAATACCAATTCCTGAATAACTAACTGTTATGGAATGTAATTGATTAATATATTTTTAATATATTTTGTATGTCTCTTTTCTAGTATGAATATTAAATTGCTTCGTGATATGGGTTAGGTCACCATTAATTTTTAATTGAAAAGTGGTTATAGAGATAGTACTATTGTTGTTGAACGTTTAGGCGCTGCTAAATACCCTGAAGGGGCTTACAATGATAGGTGCCTTTATTGTTTTGTTTTCTTAAAAGTATAAAATTTTTCTGCTTCAACACACGCTATTTTGACACGATTAATTGAGTTAATAGCGATAAATATTTAAAAAAATTGTATTTTGATATTTTGACGGTAAATGTTTGTTCGTTAATTGTCAACCCTTCTCTTAATCTTTTATTATTTAAGTAGGTGACGGTTGTCTAGACAATTTGTTCTCAGGAGTGATTTATGATTGCAAGTGTGTTATTATTTATTTTAGTTCAGTTACCGTATTTGGTTGTATATTGTAATTTAATCTTATTTTACAGTAAAACGCTATAACGAATTAAATGATAACTTTATATTTATTTGTTATATAATGGATAAATTACTAGAAGAATTTATGTTTCAATATTCAAAATTTTCCGATTCTATTGATTTATTTATAGGAGCTAGCTTGCCAGACTAACAAACTTTTTGCCTTACGCAAGGAGTTCAACATTTAGGTTTATTTGCTACGCACTTAATTTAGTTGGACACTGTTGCACCAATAAAGCAAATAACTGAGTGAAAGACTTACGAAAAGGAAGGATTCCTGTTGATGGGTTGCGGCTGCTAATTGTAGTTGACGGTGTTGTGGTGGCTTGAGTCCCTGTCCTGAGCTGGAGCGATGGTTAGCTGCGTACTGTTGAGGTGGGGCTCTACTTGCCCTTACAAAGTTCTTATTTTGGTGTACACCAAGTCACAATTTGACTATTGTCGTTGAGACCCACTTTGACGCGAATGTTCGAAAAGAAAGGTGGCGTGTTATTCACCCTTAGGTCACCAATGTGGTAGTTTATCACAGTGCGTCAGCACGGACGCGGGTTATGCGTAATACACCACTGATGGTCCTCCCAGGAAACTCTTCACCAAACGAGGAAAGTCACTGCTTCGCGGGGAAAGTAATTAAAACGCGTGGAACACTTGATGTTAAAGCTAACTTTATTTAATTCACTGCAACGATGACCTGGGACAACTGTTTTTTTCTGGTTGATGATTCTTATTGCAAAACAAAATGAACTTCCTTTAATGGAAAAATCTTGATTCACAATTTGATTTTAAAAGAACTTGAATCTTGTACACTGTTCACCAAAAGAGGAAAGTCACTGCTTCGCAGGGAAAGTAATGAAAACTCATGGAACACTTGATGTTAAAGTTAACTTTATTTAATTCACTGCAACAACGATCTGGAACAACTGTTTTTTGGTTGATGATTTTTATTACAAAAGTAAAATGAACTTCCTTTAACGGAAAATCTCGATTCACAATTTAATTTTAAAAAAACTTGAGTTTGTACAACTGTAGTTCGAATGGATTGTTCAACTCGACTTTTTCTCACGGTGACTCGGACACGTCTCGCGACATCAAAAGTTAACTTAAACTCTGTCCGTTATAAGTACTCTGTTCCGACTGGCTAGAATGTGAGTGTCCTCCTGGGACTATGAGATCTGACTAATTGGAAATCATCCAAGAAAAGGGAACCTCAAAGAGACTGAAAAAGAGGCGGAGTTACACGATTAACTCGAGGTAGTTAATCGTGATTGGACCGGGTGTGATAGGCATACATTACGCATGTGTGCGTATGCCATGCATACGATCGTTCAGCGACCGTGGATGGCGGGCAACATCGCTAGTGCATTTTCTAGGAATGTAAATAATAGCATCTGGGGTGTGAAAGACCCAAACCGATGATTTGGTCATCCTAATGGAAGGCCATAAATCATCATTTCTGTTGCCGATGATTAAACATTGCAACGAACATAGGGTGCAGCCATTGCCAGATGTTGTAAGTAAACATTTTCTGGCTGCTGGTGATCGTTGTTTGAATGTTATCTATGAACATGGGGAACGCTAATTGTGGTGCCAGCGATTGCTGGTAAACAGGGACATGTTTGATTTGCGTCAACAGAAACCTTGTCGGCGGTAGTAAATCGATAGGGGCAATAGCCGTATGCATGTTATGCAGGGGGTAAACAAATACAACGAGTCACAAGGAACTCTTGTTGATTGTTGTTTCCATAGCTTAAGGCTATGGAAACGAGATGCCCTGGCAGAATGTATGCCTAAAGATAAGATTTCAGATGCCATGGCAATGTGTTGATTTTGCCATGGACTTATGTTCTTTTCAGGAAATGATGTACGCCTCGGGGGTAAATTTTTGGTGCCACGGCAAGGTGATAAGCTTTGCCGTGGGCTCAATGTTTTTTAGGGAATATGGTTTGGCCGAGGGTGAGTTTTCGATGCCACGGCAAGGTGATAAGCTTTGCCGTGGGCTTAATGTTTTTTAGGGAATATGGTCTGGCCGAGGGTGAGTTTTCGATGCCACGGCAAGGTGATAAGCTTTGCCGTGGATTTAATGTTTTCAGAGGTGATGCTGGAGAAAAAGGGGTTTGGAAGGAAATCCCCTACAGAATAGGTAAGCTGCCTAACATAAATTCAAAACGGTTATCCGATTGGTTAACCGTATTAATTCCGGCGATTTGGCTGAGGGTAAATGCCGTAGCAAGGTTACGCAACCTTGCTGAAGTTCGACCGAGAGGTAAGTCGTTCGCCTGGAAAGGTGGGGATCGAGCGATGTATGGCTCTTCGGGCCCTGAAAAGCCCCACAACCTCTATAAGTGAACGAAGTGGGATGTGTAGAGTACCCGCAACATAGTTGAAAAAATGAATCAAAGAGACGTCAACCGAAAATACTGGGACCGATGTGAGCATTCCCACAAGTATACCTGCGCTGACTTCCGCAGATCAAAGACAAATCAGTAACTATGGAATTTTCGAAAAATGGACTGTATTTTGATTTTTCGATAGATAATTATAAGTGTTGGGTTGAAAACTGTCGTTAAAATCGTCGATCGAACTTGCCCAGTACGTAATGTTAATACTCAATACCCTTGTTTTGTTTAATGTTGTTTATTTTCATAAATTATAAGAGGGGAAAATAGAAAATGTTCATTATTTTATTTTCCGCCGATCACAAAAAACAATTATCTAAGTGAAGAAGAGAAATGAAAGGATTCTGTTCTAGAATCTTAGTAGTGCTATTTTCTTCTGCTTCTTTATTCTTGTGTTTTGGATTTAATTGATGTTTGCGAAGTCCTTGGTATAGTAGTTTTGTTTTTATGTATTATTATAATTTGATAACAGACGTGCACAGCCAAATACACACCCCGATGTTCAAAATATAAATTAATAAAGATGTCTGCAAAGTATAGGATCCACCGATAACACTAACGATAAAATCCCAGTTCTGCACACTATAACGCGACTTTCAAGTTGGACACTCTACTGGCCAGCCTAATTGTAACAGCCAGGTGATCAATGTCCGAATCAATTGTTTTCACCTGTTGTACATTAATATTATCCGATTGGGTTTTTAAATATTGAATTATTAATCCACTAAACAAGGTTCTTATTATTACAATCTGATTCGCGCAATCCAACGATGAGCAACCACCTCGCTGGAGACACACACAACCACAACACTTTTTCGATTAAGATCCACTAGGATCGTTTTATTAAATTGTTAGTATACCGGATGATACCGGTACACCACAATATTTAATTTATTAGTTATTTTGTTACTTACCTTCCGGTACCGAATAAGAAGACCTCTGTGCTTTATTTGGTGCTCTTTGCTTTATTTACTAACGTTTAATCGCCTGGGTGTTGAACTGGCTGATGGTCGATTAATAACTGGCTGCGAAACCATTTTTTTTTTTTTTTTTTTTTTCAAAACTGTATTTATTAACCATAATCAGAATTCGTACATTTAAGTAATACATCATCATCATCGGCACTACAACCGGGTATCGGTCTTGGCCTTATTTAGCAAGTCCTGAGGCTTGTTAAATTTTCCATAATGATTTGTGTTTTTCCAAGCAAGGTCATTAGTCTCGCGCCAGAGGCTCCCCGACGGGGAATCGAACCCCGGTCTCCCGCGTGACAGGCGGGTATACTAACAACTATACTATCGAGGAGCCAATTTAAGTAATACAGTGACTTAAAATTAATTTCGTAACAATTGCTTACATGTAATTATTATAATAATATATACATTTTCCAAACAATATTTTATGAGATATAAGATAGATGAGTGTTTATAAATTTAGTGGTATTATCTTCCTGGAAAAGGTCAGAAAACCAGGAATTTATTGTTTCAACTTTACTTAATCTAAACTTAATCCTAATTATATAAATAACTTAACCTAATTTAGCCTGATTACAGTATGATTTTCCTAAAACCATAAACAAAGTTTTATAATTAAAGTGATATATGAATTAAAGGATGTGGAATGAGGTCATTTATGGGTTTGGGGAGGAGTATTTCTTTCCGGTTGTTCGTTGGAAAAGCGTAGGATGTCGGAAAATGGTTGGACGTTACAGTATTTGAAGTGGTTAGGGGTAACTTCGGTGTTGTGGTATATGATCTCATTTGAATCATTTACCAGTCTGCTTGAGGCGAAGTTAGCTCTGGTGTGGAGACAGTTGGGATAGTTAGTTTTGATATCTAGAGGGTTCTCTAAGAGCGAGGTTATTATCGGATTGGGGTTATTTTGTAGGTTTTCGATAAATTTGATAGACAGTTCGAGGAATCGTCTATCGAGGCGCTCAATACCAGCGGTATTGTAGAGTTCGGCGTTACTATAGTACTTATAGGAGTTGGGACGACGATGTAACCCAGAGACATACCTAAAGCATTTTCTTTCGAATACTCGTAATTTCTCGTACCAATTTTCGCCAAGAGCAAATGTTATCTCTGTATAGTGGTGTGTTGTTAGTGGACTGTATTTCTTTGTCGATTAAGAACTGATAGAAAATCCCAGAAGTAAATAACGAGTCCGAATCTGAATCTAAAAATATTTTATTTCCTTTTAACGTGAATTCACTACTTATTTATGTTTCTTTATACACACACACATACACTTGATTGGACGTTTCTACCAATTTTCGCCAAAAGCAAATCTTTGTATTAAAAACCATGTTCCGACTCGTTGAGGTATAGACTGCGACTGACTCCACAGTCTCAACAGAAATCTTATTAACGAGCACGAAAATTCACCCTTGTTTATTTTGAAGATGCACTTGTGGATTCATCTAAAAATGGTTCTGTTAAATTGTAATACTTTTAATTGTAAAATTGTGTAGAGGCCGATTGTCAAACTCTATATTCATATACATAAATAACTGTAAAATGTTATATGTCCAATCGCAAAACTGTGCAGAGGCCAACTGTTCTATGTAATATGTTCCAGTTGTTGAATTTAATTTGTTAAACTCAAATTGCTAATTTCATGCCAGAGGTTAAAATTTTCCTTTTGTGTGTTTTATTGTTTCTCTGTTAGGAGATGAGAATGGCTCGGGCACGTTGGTCCTCAATGAATAAGAGTCCAGAGTTAGCAGTGATTTGAATTGTTAATTTATTGTAAAAAGAAAATTTGTCGATTGACAGGGAATATACATAAAAAACTTGGATCAAATTTCGAGACACGTTTTTCTATTTCCTTTGCGTCTTCGGTCGTTTGAATCGGGCAGTTGATTGACAGATGGGAACAGTGCCAACTTCAAGTCCAAGAACTGTGTGAAGTTCGCACAGGCTGACGGTTGTGTTGGGTAAGACCAGCTGTCAATTGATCAATTCTCAACATTCTCAAATTGTTAAATTTTACCCAATTGGAAGTCCTTAAGTCCTCCCGATGATGCTGCGGTCGGTCGGTATCTTCCTCCAATACTTAGTCTGTGTGACAACTGTCGTCTGCCTATCTCCCCGCTGACATGAAATATCTCGACACTATAAAATTTCATCCTTATGCAAAAGTAAACGAGTCACCGCAGCTTTTCTTCAACACATACACTTTATTAACATATTTCAATATTATCTCTATACAAAAGTAAACTAGTTGCCGCAGCATTTCCTTCCGACTTTTCTTCAGGAAAAACGGTCACACATCACTTACTAACATTTTCAATTTTTTATCTCTATACAACAGTGTTGCGGATTCGCAATTATATGCAGCGGGAAGAATCTAGTACGTCCATCGTCTAGTACACTCCCCGACAAACATATTCACCACAGCTGCCAGAAACACGATGACAGTGCATCATCAACTGTCTATCAATGGGTTCAATTGTTAACTTTCGTACCCCACCATGTGGATTTTCGGTTTATGAATGTTGAAAGTTTAATTGCTGCCTTACTGAAGTGCCGTTTGATGGTTATGCGTAACGCCGTGGGATGATATCCATGCGGTTTTATGGATTTGCTTGTGCTTGAACATCGTACTTTTCACTGGCAGATCTTTTGACGTCGAGAACGTGATAATTCCAATTCCATTATCATTTGAAACGTCGTTTAGGCTTTCTTTACCTATAGTTGGTTGGAAGATATCTTCCTTTCCAATTTTCGCATTGAGGTCCCCGAGGAGGATTTTAACATCGAATGATGAGATCCCATCAAATACTTCCTCTAGGGTCTCGTAGAACGTGTCTTCGTTTCTTCGTCTGTAGATTCTGTTGGTGCGTGTACATAATTGTACCATGGGCTCTGTATTTTTAGCACCCAAACAGTAAACGAGGTGCTGCAGCCTTTCCTTCCGACTTTTCTTTTCAAAACATACGATACAACACCACACATAACTATACCGCAAAAAAAAAAACCGTACAGCAACTGAAACACAAAAAGAAAACGTCTATCAGTCTTCTGTAGCGACCAAACTGTGTCCTCGGTATCTCATCCCCATTACCTCCTTGGTCTCTTAACACCGTTGTCTCGGCGAAGATTCTTAGCCATGACTGTCCCGAAACTGATCGAAAACGTCATGACCATATTTTATCTTATGCTGGTTTGTGCAACTGCTGCTTTAGTTTTTTTATATTTGTTTATACCAATTGTAACGTACCACTTTACGTGTATTTGTAAAGTACATTGTTTAATTGGATATGTTGAGTTTATGTGGTCAATCACAATGTATGTTGTGTTTTTATATTTATTCAACGTTACTTTAATTGTATTTAAGTTTTAGTTTAAAATTGTTTAGCGTTTACATGTTATGTAGTTTCGCTTTCGTTCGCTGAGTCAAGGGCGGTGGGAGGAGCTACCGCGCAACAGTTCTTGGAGCATCAGTCCAGCAATCGATAAATCGTAGATGGTTGAAAATACAGATTCATGAGCAGCGGACTGAGGGCTGCTGGCTTTTTACTTTCGGTGAATCAGAACACACAGGCCAGATTGTTTACAAGAACTTTATTTTAACATAAACACATAACAATTCAATTGTAGCAGGACGTGAACGTAATCAGCTTCAATACAGAACCAAGAAGCGGGTACTTCATTGGATGATACAGTTTAAAATTCAGTAAAGAAAACAAAAAGGAAGGGTAAGTGGTCGTAATTCGTCAGATGATACAGGATATTTCGTCGAATGATATGATGAACCTGGAATCGGTTTGTTCAATCCTATGCATTTAACACCTTCTGTTATCACAGATCAAGATCAGTACTTTAGTACTGTTCTCTTGATCTGTCCCGCTTTTCTTGTGTCACAACAAACGTAGTAGAACTAAGTTGCTGATCTGTAACAGCCTTTATCTCAAGAGCGCGTCTTCTTGACCTTAAAAGGACAAGGGTCTCTTTGATAGATCGCTACTGGGAAGGGCTCCTTGTGGTCGCCACAGTGTTTCCTCAGGCCTGAGGGAAGAGTGACGACCGATTGTTGATAAGTGACCTAGGCATCTTCCGGGCCTATTGAGACGATGACCCTGATTCCAAGACTGAAAAAGACTGGGTTATTACTTCATTTACTTTGTTTATTTATTTGATTAATAGAGCTTTGGCTCAGCAACAAGTCTCAGAATTTGAGCATCCAACGTATTGAGCGCTAGACTTAAGACATCAATTAATTTGTTGGTGTCCTTATCCAATGGATGACAATTGAGAATGAACACTTAAAAAAATTTGAGTTTATTTTAAATGATTGGCGTCCGATGACTGACCTTCGAAATCCAGATGCATCGCCCTTTTATATAAATCCTTATTGAGATTTGTATGTTAGATGCATTGAAAATTCTAGGAAGTGCAGACAAGCTTTGTCATGCACTTCAAGTGGGGCCCAACTCCATGGAAATTTGGGCTATTTATAGCAAACGAACATCTGGTTACAATGCATATGAACATATGCATTGTGGTGTTTGGATATTAGTCTGTGGGGCTTTTCAGGGCCCGAAGAGCCATACATCGCTCGATCCCCACCATTCCAAGCGATGCGACTTACCTCGAAGTCGAACCTTCAGCAAGGTTACGTAACCTTGCTACGGCATTAACCGCCAGCCAGATTGCTGGAATTAATTCAGTTATTACCCCAAAGGATAACTGACATAAATACCTTTTAGGCAACTTACCTTTCTTTGGGGGTTTTCTCCAAACCCCTTTCTCCACCACCATACCTGAAAACATTAAGTTCACGGCAAGGATTATCACCTAGCCGTGGCATCGAAAATTTCACCCTCGAGCATGCATTGCACCCAGTGCATCTCGTACCCATTACCTTATGCCATGGAAACAAATCAACACGGAGTTCCTAGATTACTCGTTTTTTTTTGTTTGTCCATGGCACCCCTAGCATGCAGCTACCAGGTCTCATCAGTTTGCCACCGTCGATAAGGTTTCGGCTGATGCAAAGCAAACATTCATCAATTACCAGCAATAGCTGGTTTCCTATTATCGATCTCCACCGATCAGGGACCGCAAACAAGCAACGAATTGGATGCAGCCATCAAGTGTTTACTTTTAACATCTGGCAATGGCTGCACCCTATATTCGTTGCAATACCAAAACATAGCATTCACACCACAGATTGTTTATGGTATACCAATTCCCTATTAACGGCCGCCAACCGCGGCGGACCTGGGAAATTTCACGTCCATCAACCCAAATGATGATTTATGGCTTCTCCTAGGGTGACCAGATCTTGTTTTGCTTTTACCCCAGATGGTTCGGTTGCCGGCAAGTATTACACAATCAATTGTGTACACAGCCGCAGGCCCATGCATTGTTTGTATACTCACGAGATGCAGTTGCGACGCTCGCATCCATCCTCGATCACCGGACGATCGTATGCGACGCATACACATACATGCAAAATGTATGCGCCCACAGACGCGTGCCCCAAAGTCCCACCATAGGGTATGCAACTCGCAGCCAACGTTGAGACCGACACCAAAAAGCAAGGAACTGAACGTCCCCAAAGCTTTTTGGGCCAAGCTCAACAATTAGAATTCATCATGCCTGAAATAAAGGTATAAACACCCATGCGCCCTATTCCCAAAAATGACATACATGTGGCCTGCGCCCAGGAACATCTCATTGAACCGACAATTCCGACATTCGATACAAAGAATTACCAGCATCAAAGAATGAGCCGATCAACGGATGCACGTGCGGGTAATCTGATACAAAGACCACCCAAACCCATCGATACAATAATGTATGTTGGTCATCCGCTACCAGATTCCTGGGAAACGCAAATATCCCAATGAGATAATTCAAATAATGCATGAGGTTTGAAACCTACAAACGATCTATCCCGGTCCCTTCTGAATTTCACACCCTCAGAAGGATCTAATGGATTTCGGTGTATTTACACCAAAACAAATAAACCTACGGACTATACGTCCTAACAATCATCACCGTTCTGCGCGCCGGATGTGCCGCGAAAACAGAAAGCCGTGAGATTGAGATGCTATCACCACCACCGAGGGTGATGATGATGTATGTGTGATTTCTTGTAGGCATCCAAATTACCCCTGGGAAATAATAACATGCTGCTAACAGAGATTCGGAAATTCTGTTAGCAGAAGTAAGGAGAAAAGTTGTCTGCACAGATACAGATGGACAATCTGTATCGGGGTATGTTGTAGGGAGTTAGTTTTGAATCTGGATATTTGTGTGGGCAGAGGACTATCTAGATTTCGATCGTCACCGGGACGAGAAGTATAGTTCGAATGTCAGTCCAGAGAGGAGAACGATAGAGAACTCCATCGAGGAGGTCGACAAGACGCGATAATAAAGTAGAAGCGAGTAGGACTACGTTCCGAGTGTGTCTGAAGTTTTGTGTGTGTTTTGATAGTTAAAATAAGAACCTTCAGTTACGACGAATTACGCGTCATTTATTGCAGAAGGAAACCGCGAAACTTATAATAAACGACAACAATAAAATAAAGTTCAAAACAATTTTCTTGATGTTTCCTTTTTAACCGCGTTCGCTCTGGTGTATGTTTTCACGGCGGCAAGCAGTGTTCGGCGGAACACTTGAACAACGTATAATTCCGCCAAAAGTCCACCACCCAAAAATATTGTAATTGCCGTCGGAAAATTCAAATTAGTTGACTGCGATCATGAGAATTTGGGAGTGAAGAAGGGAGGACACACACCAAACCTACATTAGCTACGACGTTCGTGCGATGTTTTCAAGGAACAAGAAGTGTAAGGTAGGGGTGCTGAAGGCAACCGCTGAGGCTAACGTCGATGTAGCACTGAATGAATCTGAAAAGTCCATGGACCTAGGGGGTCAATGACCTCGACACAGCTAAGATCACTGGTGCTGCTGTTTTCTTCTACATTGCGAGGTGAAGAATTTAGTATTCCCAAGTCAACCATAGATCAGTACTTTAAAAACTCCATTCAAAAAAATTTTTTTTTCTTAAACGAGATTGACTGTAAGGATGCCAGTCGCGATGTTTTTTTTTTTAATTCAATTTTCAAAGTTGTGCTGTACCCTTGCGTACATCCGGTGTCAGGATATATTTTTCAAACCGCACTCGAATTATTATATTTTTCAAACAGCACTCGAATGATTATATTTATTATTTTGTTTTATCAGACGACTCACTTCTTTGTAGATTAATCGCGAATTGAATATTTTTGAATTCTGTATGTATTTTTTTTTTCTTAACAGAGATTTCATCGCCTCCTTTTTGCCAACCTTAACGCTTGTCTCGTACTTTATCACTTTTTATTTATCGTTTTATTAATTATTATTGGTTTCGTACGAGATTTTTAGAGAGGATGGCTCACGCAACACGTTTAACACATGTTTGATTTCATTTGGGGTTTGAGAATTGAATCAATGTGTGACAATTGGTGTTCAATTTATAGCACACTGGATTCAATGTTAATTTGGGGATTTAAATGTATGATGTTGTTAGTTGGAGATATTGATTTATTGGGTTGATTTAGTGATATGAGGATATTGAATTGGAGTATATGTAGGTGAGGGAAATAGTAGGGCTTTTCAGACCAATACAGATAGTTCTAGGGTTGTGGCACAAGCTAAGTGCGAAGTGTAATACCAGAGTATATTACAACAAATATATTCTTGTCACCTATAGTTGCAACTGCAACAAACACAGTTCATCACTATTAACGATGGCATCAAATTTTTCGTAAAGATGTTTAATCCTGGACTAGGATTTTATGGAACACGCTTCCATCGAAAATTACTGGCCAAGTTGTGTACCACCAGTCAAGTATTGTATTTAATTGGTTGTGTTGATCTTAGTAAAATTGGTCAACATCTGGGACTACAGCATTTTGCGACGATAGTGAAGAGAATGCGATTCGAACCAACGATATAACGGCTAGAATCATAGCCCGGATTTCCCTAATAAAATACCATCTGTGATTACTATGGGACACATGATCACAAAAGCCAAACTGTTTAGCAATCCTGATCTTCAAAAATTAAATGCATCGCCCTTTTATACAAAATCTCGTCGAGATTTGCACTTGGAAAATCGGTGATGCTTCTCTGAATCGTAAACAAAACTTTGTTAAATCATTCCCAGAAACACGGTTCGAAATGTTATAAAATAAAGTGTAATTCAGTTATGAATTATAGTTACGAAATTTAAGGGTGTAACGTTATATTTTATTTATTTATTTTTAATAATTGAGCCTTTGGGTGTTGGTTGCCAGTGCGTCGACATGGACGCGGGTTCTGCAAATACACTATTCACAACGAATTGATTTCAACGGAGACCGAACACCACGAAAAGCAAAAATAAAACGCTTTGGTTTTTGTCGAACCAAGTTTCTTTATTGTTTTTTATCCACTAAATTTCCAATCAGTTCGTATGAACAATATGAACACAAATCAACATTATTATTTAAATACACAATATGATGGCGAAATTAGTTAATCAGGTTTTAACACTTAAATTGGGATATTTCGTGATGTTAATGTTGACACTTTTATTTCGAATGTTAATGTTTTGTTGTTTACACACACCGACAGTGTTCGTTTACTTAACCGATAAAAAAAAACTAGACATAATATTAAGTACTCATCCGCGATCGCGATGGCTGTTGACTCCCGACCCGCAATTAAAATTTTCGTCTGTTCCGTTTGAAGGATGAATGTGGACTCTCCGGTCGGTGCATGTGCATGTGGAGAGGAAGTATGTACCTGCATGGGTGCTCCGTTCCCTTCCTCCGCCAACATCTGATTACTGTAGTCCATTTCGCCGCCGTAAACTAAACTGTTCGTCGAGAAAAAGGAAGCACACACAAACACTCAGGAAACAAATAAAATGAAACACGGTTTGGGTGTCTGTATAAAAGGTTCGTTTTTTTATTTTTAATGTTAGTTATTGAAAGTTGTGGTGACTGCTAATACGTTCACTTTATGTTAAATTATTTCTATTTGCTTCAAACCGGGTACAAACATTCGTGGAATACTTAATTACGTGAGTAAAAGGGATACGTCCCGCAGGGGTGCAGACTCCGGTGCACACCCTACGGGAGATGATAAGAAAGAAAACCTCGATGTGCGCGCACTGAAGGATGGAAGAAGACTCAGCGATAATCATCTCGTGCAGCGATGATTCGCATTTTTGGGGTGAGTTTATTGTGCCGTGGTAAATATCCTCTCCAATAAGGATATCGTTTTTACCTACCACCAGAGAAACGTAAAGTCTCTCTTGGTGGTATGTGTGCGATCGTTCGGATCTGTGGGGCTTACACATGCACGAGCGCAATGGGTAAACGAAGCAGACAGGCGGTAAAGACAAAAGAGAGAAATGACCAAATACGCCGTTGGTAATGCGGATCATTGTTTACGCGATGCCTCGTCGCTATTATCGACGTTGGGAGAAAAAAGGTGCTAAAAGCAAATTGGATGTTTATGGCATCTCTGGCTGCAGTAGAAACCGGGTTCATGTTTGCATTAAGAAATGCTGGAGAATTTGGTTTCAGCGTCTATTGCACTAATTATATGCAGCTGCTTGGGTTGTTTATTGATGAGAAAAAAAGGTCGCCAGCCAATGTGTATGAAAAGGTAAATGACGCGGCTGGGAAAATAGACGGCGCAGTATTTATGGTCCCTGTCGTGACGGTTACATTGAATGCAATCCGAATCATTTTGTTTACAGGAATTTGTCTGGTACCGAATTGGTTTAGAATACCAGATAAGCAAAGAAAGAAATCTTACGAAAAATTGTATGCGAAGGGATGCATAAAAAGGTAAGTTTTCTTTATAGGGATTTTAAGATTATAGATGGTGATCTATATAATGGGTCAAGCATTTACAGGTACTAATACTGTTGCATTAGCGAATTTAAGGAAGTTGGGTAGTAGTTATGGGGGTTTTTTCAGGTAATTGTACCGTGGGGTTTGGCGGGACCGCCACAGTATTCGGCCCCCAGTGACGTAGTCACGAAAAAAAGGTGGGGGCGAAGGGATGCTCAATGGTGGGTGCTGTGAAGATAGGGAGGCCGGGCGTTTGGGGGTCAAGTTGGCCCAGCTTGCTTCGGGATGCGCTGTGGTAATGGTAAGGGTACTGTCGTGGTGACGAGTTCCTGGTTATTGTTTGGGCCTTTGTCGATAAGATGGATACAGATGTTACCGCTTGATGCCATCAAGGGAAAAGGTGTGCGGCGTGGTCAAAAGACCTGTTATGGTTCACTTAGACCAACAGGTTTATCGTCCGAGTATGTCGGAACCTATCGGAAATCTGCTCGCGTCCGCAGTCACGAAGTAGCGTGTGCGGGAAGATGCAGATACAGGCGCTATGGGTATTGATCTGTTGTTGGCGGTATCTGCCAACAGGTTGTACCTATCTAATAGGTATAATTTCATTAGAAGCTCGCTGCCATCGTGATGAAGTGCCAGGAGATGGGATCTATTGGTGACTCACTGACATCGTGCTACGACGTGTCAGTGGATAAAATTGAAAAAAACTGAGTCCAGAGTCGGTGCCTTTCGTCCATACGTTTGTATGACGAATTGTTTGCCACTGGGACTAGTAAAAGATGGCGGGCACTCCAGTTGCGCAGCTTACCGATCGAGGGAGGGCCGATACATCGGCTCCGGTGTCGACCCCGGAGCTTGATAAACGGCAGCTGCGACCTCGACCGAGCGGCGCCTTGTTGGGAGGGCCGGACAATCGCGCTCGGTTAAGTTGGGCGAGTTAGATTATGGCGGCTCCTGTGGTATGGTTGGTTGTGTCCAACCACAGGGCTGCCTAGAGTAACGGCCTCGCGCTCCGAAGTGTTATGCACCTAGGTATTTGAGGCGGCGTAGAGGGGCGTGTATAGCCTTTAGTTGCCGCCTAAGGCGAGCCATGGTGGCTAAAGATTAGGGTACCTGCATGATGTGGTCAGGTATATTGTCGCAGTCCGGTGGTATCGATTTGATTTGTCGACCGGTGTTGCTGAGACATTTGGGAGACGTTCAGAGTCCTAAGGACGAAGGTCCTGAAGTTTATGTAAGGAGGTAGGGCCGGGCGTCCTACTAAATGATTGCCACGCGGGGTAGCTGGCGGATAGTAAGGAGCCGGCTTGGGCGTCGGGCGTCCTACTGGTCATAATGCTACACGCAGTAGCTGTGGTTTAGTGAGGAGCCGAGGCTGTAGAAGAAGGTAAAGTAAAGGGCGAGCATTGGCAAGCGAGGTCGCGTGAAGGCTGTGTTTGGCGCGCATGAGCGCCAACCTCCAGAAAAGGGACAGCAAAAGTCGATTTATGAAAAAAAACCGGGCGTCCTAATAAGTGTTGCTACATGTAGTAGCCGTTGCTAATTAAGGAGCCGGTTTGTGGAAGATGGGTGTTAAGCAATGGCGAGCGTGTGCGCCAGTATTTGTAAAAGGGCCTTAAAAAAAAAGGTGGGCAGAGGCAAATTTTGCCTGTATTAAGGAAGACCAGAAAGGGGTCGAAATGTTCGAGCAAGACGGAACCGGCGTCCTGTTGATTATGTGCTACGCGGAGTAGCTAAAGTGTGATGAGGAGCCGGTTTGAAGGAGTTAAATTGAGAGGGTTGCGAAGAGACGAAGAAAGGCGAGCTGGGTCGCGTGGAGTCAGTTGGTGATGGGCATTGTTGCCCCAATATAATGAGAGGGTTCGAGATTGTGTTGAGGCTTGTGGAGTCTAGTCGAGTCAGCAATGTGTGATGGCATTGTGCGCCAATACCTTGGGAAGACTGTAGAAATGGAGTCTAAAAAAGGTCGCGTAATGTTGGGCGATGTCGACGGAGTCGAAAAGGTTGTATGGAGTTGGGTGGAGGCGCAGAGGTGAAAAATATCGAAATGAATCGAAACGGGGTTTGATGGAGTCGAAAAGGGTGAAAGTGTCACGGGGAGTCAAGTGGAGTTGAGTGTGGATGGCGTGTAGCCGAAAAACGTCGAAAAGGAAGAGTCGAATAATGGAGTTGAGCGGAGTCAAAAGACGTCAAATGTGGGTGACGTGAAGTCATATGAAGTCGAAAAAAAGTCGAGCGAGTTGAAAGGAGTGAAGTTGGTGGAGTCGAAGAGTCGAGTGTGTTGAGTTGGAGTCGTGTGGGATTGGTTAGAGTCACAAGCGAGGCGAACGCGGTTGTACATCGGTTTGTACGCTGAAGGGGTTTACAATATTTATTTTATTTTTGCCTCAATCTGGTGCTATTTGCGGATACGAATATATTTTCTTTTTTAATTTTTTTACACAGGCAGATGTTTTAATTTAAACAAATTCAATTTCATTAAACAATACAAATTTGCCCAATTGAAGGCTATCGTGTAAAAGTAAATATTATGTGAAGGAGTTAGATACATATACAATATCGTTTCCACTTCTCACAAAAACAATATTTCATCCTTCGTTTGTGAATGGTAACTTTACAATAAGTAGCCATTGAAAGGATTGCTTCTTAAATTATGTGCATACGATTTACTTTATCGTTTGAAAATTTTTTCTAGATTTTCTTGTGGTGCCTTTTTTATCTATTTTTATTAAATGAATAATCTACATAATTTTGATTTGGTTTGTATTATTTATTTTTTATAGTGTTAATTACGTTTTCCAAAAATATAAGCGGAAGTTGGTGCTTATCATACTGCTTACAATGATTTTTGTATGAATTATATAAAATTTACTTGTTGTCCCTTAAACGATTGAGTAATTTGTTTATTTTCCTGAATTGTGGTTATGTTAAATGAGCTAAATTATTTTTCCTTTTTTTTTTTTTTGGTTTTTTTAATAGTCGTTTTCATGTGTGTTAATACACTTTGTTTTTCCCAGTAACTACACAATAAGTGAGCTTGAAAGTAATTTTTGAAAGTGTTTCGAAAGTTCATATCTAAAAGACTGTATTTATTATAATATGAAAACAACAAACATATTATCGATATTAAATTGCTCAAATGTTTTGATTTAAAAAAAAAACGCACTGAACTTATTTGATTGGCGCGAGTTAATGAAAACAACTTGGTGTTTTTTCTAACTTATTTTATTTTGATTACTATTAAATGACGCTGAGTTCGCTCCTTCACGTCTGGGAAATCAATCGTCTCGGTTCCTCTTCGGTGGCGGTATTTATGCCTCGAATTGCGATAAGGTTGAGTGTGTAGTTCGGTCTATTTGTTGATGTGTCCGTCATGGGAATTCGTTGATTGTTTGCCTTGAGATAGATTGGATTGAGTTGCTGTACTGGGCCATGTGTTGATTGTTTGTCTTACGATTAGGGATGTCTTGGCAGCATCGATTGGTTTTATTATCGTCGGTATCCTTTGACTATGTTTTAATAATGCGAGTTCGGGTGAGTATGGTATTTGTACAATATCTATGCAGTATTTGGTTTGCAATATATAAATTGGATTGTATGTATATTGGTATCATAATGTAACTGTACAAAGGTTGGTAGAGATTATTAATAAAGATATTTGGGGTTTAAAATACAAGGGTTATTATGTACAGAGATTTGTTTGGGGTTTGAACTACAGTAATGCATAGGTATATCTAATACATTATGTGGGAGGTGTTAACTCGCGCATCTGTTTTAGCGTTTTTATGTATTATAAGGAAAGATAATAGCAAAACTGAGTATGTGTAACATATAAGTATTATGTTTTTTTTTTTCGTACGTTAATAAGTTACAAAACAAAAACAGAAACGCACCTATATAAATATATATATTTCCGGACATGTATCTGTGGTTGTGTTTTCCAGGTTCTACTAATATGATGGGTCTCGGTAGGGTGTCCGTCCGACACTGGTTCACCGAGACGTCCCCACAGTGTGTTTGGCCACGGTGTTTCGGAGCTCAAAATAAACAACGGCTGATCCTTAAGACTATTTTCTTTATTGATGGTGATATTTAATATTTAACTTCTACATAGACTAGTTATTTTATATATATTTAGTATATCGAAATTAAGTTTAATGTGTATCTTACAATATGATATTTACTTTAATAGATATTTAGTATATTGAAATTAAGTATATGTATTTTATTATATATTTAGTACATTGAAATTAAGTTTAATGTGTATCTTACAATATGATATTTACTTTAACATATATTTAGTATATTGAAATTAAGTATATGTATTTTATTATATTTTTTTTTTTTTTTTTTTTTATTAGACTTCTCTCGGGAAAGGCGAACCTATAGCGTCGAGTGGGCGCCCCGAGATGCCATCAAATAACTGTTGCAGTTCTTTTTGAACAGTTGCAGGTTGTAACGCTCCGGGAACACTCGCGTGGGAAGGGAGTTCCACAGCTTCCCCGCTCTGTAACGGAACGAGTTCTGATACAGGGATGTTCGCGCTGTCGGGAGATGAACCACAAACGGGTGCGATCCGTCGGATTGTCTTGTGGAGCGCATATAGACCGAATTGCGTGGAACAATGCCAAGAATCTCCGAAGAACAGCACCCGGGATAATATCTGTAGAACAGGCAGAGGTCGGCCACGCGCCTTCGATGTGATAGCGACTGTAGTCCCGACGTCAGCGCCGAGTCCCCGATCAGGCGGATCGCTTGTCTTTGTACGCTCTCAAGTAGGTCGAGAGTATGTTTAGGAGCCGAGCTCCAAACATGAGAGCAATATTCGAGCGCGGGTCTAATTTGAGATTTATATAGGAGAAGAAGTTGGGCCGGAGTAAAATATTTCTTGGCTCTAAAAAGATAACTCAGTTTTCCTGAGGCTGATTGGCGATACCCGATACGTGTTTATGCCATGATACATTCCCACAGACCGTGACGCCGAGCAATCTCAAACTTTCCCCAGCCTCGAGGGCCCGGCCATTCATCATCAGCTGTGGAACCGATGATCCGGTTTTCTTTGTGAATGTTGTATACTGGGTCTTCGTTGCGTTGAAGTCGACAAGATTGGCCTTTCCCCACTGCAGGACTTTATCTAGATCCTGATTCAGAGAGTCAATCTGTCTACATCTCAGCTGGTGCGACGTTGATGCACCAATCGGCCGATCACTCGAAAAGGAGGAAACAAGCGTACTATCATCCGCAAAACTGAACACTTTGTTATCCGTTGCCTCCAACAAATCATTTATGTGGAGCAAGAACAAGGTTGGAGCCAAAATAGAACCCTGGGGCACCCCCGAATTAACAGGATACAGATCCGAACACTCGCCGTCCACAACAACCCGGATCGATCGATTCTCGAGGAAGCTCCTCGTCCAGTCGCAAAGCTGTTGGGAAAGTCCATATGAATGAAGTTTGCTCAGCAATGCCCCGTGCCAGACGCGGTCAAAAGCCTTGGAGATATCTAATGCGACCGCCCTTGACTCACATGCCGTTCAATCGCAGATGTCCATATGTCGGTTATAAGTGTCAAAAGGTCTCCTGTGGACCGCATGCCACGGAATCCGTATTGACGATCATTCAGAAGACCGTTGCACTCCAAATACTTAACCAACTCTGTATTGATGACTTTTTCCATTACCTTAGATGAAATAGACAGTAATGCTATCGGACGGTAATTTTGTGGGAGACACTTTTTTCCCGTCTTTGGGATTGGCTGAACTCGAGCGATTTTCCAGCAGGCAGGAAAGGACCTCCGTGCATAAGATAAGCGGAAGAGTCTGCCAAGAACCGGCGATAGTTCTGGAGCACAGTTCGTAAGGACTATTGCTGGTATTCCGTCCGGGCCGGTTGCCTTCCTACAATCCAGTTCACGTAGAATGCGCTGAATAGTGCGCGGACGAAATCTCACATCCCGCATGGAAGACTGTACCGGCGAGATCACAGGTGGGTCCAAAAGGCCGGGATCGAGGTTTGAATTCGCGGAAAATAAATTCGCGAACACATTAGCTTTATCCTTTGGATTCGTGACTAACGTCCCGCTGTTTGTCACCAACGGAGGGAAAGAGGAGGAAGCAAAGTTACTGCTGACAGCCTTTGCCATTGACCAGAAGGAGCGCGAACCAGTTGGGCACCGAAGGAGCTTATTGATCACCCTGTCGTTGTGAGCCTTCTTCGCGGTATCAATCGCCTGGTTGCACACGTTTCTGATTCTAACAAAATTCGTTCTGTTAACATCGGTGGGATTGGAGCGCCATTGCTTAAAAGCTCTATTTTTTGCCGCTGTAATCTGCTCGCATTTTTTGTCAAACCAAGGTTTATCAGACGAACTTCGTTTGATGGAATGTGGAATATACATCTCCATCCCCAGAAGAATAATCTCTGACACCGACTCCGTGCAAGCGTTAACATCGGAGTTTCCGAAGCACATCTCGGACCATGGAAAGGATGCGAAGAAATCTCGCATATCGTCCCAGTTAGCGGCCCCATACTTCCATACATGGCGAAGCTGCCTAGGCCGGTTATTCGCTTGGTATGCAAGTGCTTGCGCGACAGATACCAAGCAGTGATTATATATATATTTAGTACATTGAAATTAAGTTTAATGTGTATCTTACAATATGATATTTACTTTAACATATATTTAGTATATTGAAATTAAGTTTAATATGTATCTTACAACATGTTTTTTTTTTTATATATCGGTGTTACGTACAATATGTCCTTTTTATATATTTTCATATATTGAATTTAAGCCCGGTATAAACTTCAAATGATTTAACGCACGAAATGTTCGCTTAAACGCGGTGCACTGTATAAACTTCAAATAATTAAACGCACGAAATGTTCGCTTAAAGTTGTGCACTGTATAAACTTCAAATGATGAACGCACGAAATGTTCGCTTAAACGCGGTGCACTGTATAAACTTCCAATGATGAAACGCACGAAATGTTCGCTTAAAGTTGTGCACTGTATAAACTTCGAATGATTTAGCGCACGAAATGTTCGCTTAAACGCGGTGCACTGTATAAACTTCGAATGATTTAGCGCACGAAATGTTCGCTTAAACGCGGTGCACTGTATAAACTTCGAATGATTTAGCGCACGAAATGTTCGCTTAAACGCGGTGCACTGTATAAACTTCAAATGATGAACGCACGAAATGTTCGCTTAAAGTTGTGCACTGTATAAACTTCGAATGATTTAGCGCACGAAATGTTCGCCTAAACGCGGTGCACTGTATAAACTTCGAATGATTTAGCGCACGAAATGTTCGCTTAAACGCGGTGCACTGTATAAACTTCGAATGATGAACGCACGAAATGTTCGCTTAAACGCGGTGCACTGTATAAACTTCCAATGATGAACGCACGTTACATTCCCTGGTGAAGCGGATCCACACGTCTAATGCCTTTGGCTGACTGCTCGTTTCTGCCTGTTGACTCGTGCCGCACCATAGCACCTCAACAGCCATTGGTGTTGGTCATCACATCGCACCTCTGCCTGTGTGCACTTTTCGTTATATGCACAGTGGTGGGCGCTATTGTGTGTGGTTCGATGATTGTACGCATTCATATCAAGGGTCGCTCGTATTGCTCATACGTGCGACCTGATGCGGCTACACGGGCATGCGTTGTATCTCTCGTATTTGTATTGGTTGAGATGTGTCCTTTTAAGGGCATGCGTTGTAGGTTTCGTCTGTTTTTGCGCCTGCTTGGTAATTCTGAGAATTAGTCGCAGGCTTGCGTAACCGTATAATGTTTTGGGATGGTAGTTCTGCTATATCAGATCGTTGGTTGGTGTTTTAACCTGATCGATGTGCAGATGTCCCATGCTTGCTTATGCCATGTAGTTTCATACCATTGCAACTAGGTTGCGCTTGGTGTTCATGTCATGATTTCAGGTATGGTGAACATTTCTACTTTAGGAAAGATGCCTGTTATTGCTGATACACTTTGTATCAGCTGCATCGTGGTTATTAGACATGTTAATGCAGGTAAGTACGCGCTTAATTGGCGCCGAAGGCTTATGTAAAACAAATTACCTGGTGGTAGGTAGGCAGGTGAGTAGTGGAGTTCGCACGAGTCGCCACATATCCATCCATATAAATGTCAATATCTTTTATGCATTCTTTATGAATTTTAATTATTGAAAACAATGTTTCGGATTTTGAATTGGAATGAATAGCTTGTTAATAGTTAACTCAGTATTCCTCTTTCCTTACACTGGTAGAATAACTGCCTCTAACCAGTTGTATACGTTTGCAATGAAAAACATTTTACCTTTATTTGAAATTATCTATAAAAATATATCCGTTTTCTATTTCTTTAATCTCTACATTATTTTCTTTTATAAAGTTAGAAGCGGCTGGTTCATTGGTTATTAATGGTAATGTACAGTTGTCTTTATAATTTCGAATAAGATTACAGATATATGTCCCTACAAAGTTTTTACAATTGGTAATAGGTGTATATTTAGATTGGCTGCATTTAGCGATGCTATCAGACATTATAGGTTTACCATATTTAGTTGATAATGCATGTATTATATATGAAAAAGTTGACATTTTTTATTTAATACAGGGTACTTATATGTTATTAAAGTCGTATCAATATAGTAGCAAATAAATATACTGGAATATTCCATTACATGAATTAGGGGGAGGTCTGTATGCTCGTGGTTGATCAATTCCCGTACGTTATTTAGGTTTAAAGTGTAAGGGGAGAAGTTTCCGTTTTTAGCGAAACTTATAGTGTTAGCGACCAAATCGAGATCATAGTAAATTTCGTTTAATAGAGTGTCTAAGTTAAAGACATATTGAGTCGGTAGCGATCGAATTTTGTCGAATCTACTATTTAAAATCTTTTGTCGGTTGTTGTTTTCTATCAGTGCATTCATTTTGGTGTGGATTTCGATGAGGTCATCGTGATTAGGTGTACCTGTAATTATTTTGAGAATGCTGCCGAGAAAATTAATGCTTCTTCTGTTTCTGGTCTGATATGACATCAGTTGGGGGATCAATGAATCTATGCGTTGTACTGTTACTTTCAGCGATGCCGTGGTCTTGGGATCTGATGTTATGATGAGTTCTTTTGCGATTTTGTATGGTTCTAGTATTGTGGTTAAATTGAAGGTATGGAATAGATAGTCCGTACTGTCGAAGAGGTATGCTGGGTCCGTTTCCACAAAAACATATTTCCTATTTTTTAGATCATTGATCTTGATTGGCTGGATTAGGCTATCATTGTTATAACCAGGAGAATGGTTAGATTTTTCATCCTGGGAAAGTTTGATTCTCGATCGTATATTATCTTTGTGGTTTTTTTTGTTGCGTGTTGTGATTATAGTGTCGCCTTTGTCTTCCTTTACCGTGTGTTCGCTGAATCGATCGGTATTTTTATTTCTGCGTGAAGACCTAACAAAGATTTTATTCCCGGGTAGGTATTTGATGTCTACGCGTTTTTTATTAACGTGATCCAAGAGTTTTTGTTGATTGTTTTTTAATTTCGCCTCTATATCAGGATAGTCTCGTCTGTTAAAAAATACGTCTTCAGGTTTGTATCCAGTCGACGAGTGGATTGTTCGGTTGTATTGAGTGACTGCATTAAATAGGAAGTCCTTGCATTCACCTCCTTCTTGTTTAGCGAGGGCTCTGACGATTTCGATGAGTGTGGAATGTGCTCTTTCTCCTTGGCTATTGCTGGTAGAGTGGTCGACAGGTGTAGTAGTGTGGTTAACGTGATGCCGGTTGAACACAGCTCTTGCCTGTTGACTAATAAAAATAGACTCGTTATCTGTCATAACACTTTGTTGGCCCGGATAAGCAAATATTTGGGATAGGAGTTCGTTTAATGTAATGTGGGTATTAATTTTATTAGATATATAACGTAAGTGCAGATACTTTGAGTACCTATCTATAGTACTAATGTATATTTCATTGTTCATGTGAAATACATCCATTTGCAGATATTGGGAGCATTTGCTTGGTATAGGTGTTCGTCCTATGGGTTGATGGTTGGGTTTCCGATCGTACTTGGTGACATGGCATATTTTACAGTTTATTGCATATTTTTTGCAGTCTTTTGACAGAGTTGGCCAATAGCTGGTTTCCCAAATTTCTTTTGAGTTATTTCTGTGGTTACGATGAGCTCGAATGTGCACATCTTCCAAAATCTGTAATTGTTTCTCTCTATCTGTTATGTCTTCTAATAGTTTGTCGGTTAAGGCAATCTTGTATCTCCCGAATACCTTTTTAATTTTATCACCGTATTTCGTCATTATTTCTGCTTCCATTTTTAAAGCGTTAAATTTATTTGGATTTAAAGTTTTCTTCATGGAGTCTATAAGTTTTTCTTCGTTAGTGAAGTGTATTATGTGTCGAAAATTATTGAATATGTTGGTCGATTCAAGATTATTTTTGTTGGATTCTTTCAATATTAGTTGGTTTCTATAGGCGTTTAATGGTATTTTTAGTATCTTGAAGTTCTCTGTAGGTAGGTCTTCCGTTGTTGCGTTTATCTGTTGTCTGGATAATCCATCGGCCGCAATATTTTGGCTGCCTGGTTTGTAAACTAGTTTTGCTCCGTACTCTTCAATGATGCTCTTCCATCTCTTGAGTTTCGTATTAGGATTTTTTTCGGAAATAGCAAAAGTTAGGGATTGATGATCCGTGTATATAGTTAAGTCTGTGATACCATACAGAAGGTTGCGTAGTTTCTGGAGGGCTCAGATAATTGCTAATAGCTCCTTTTCGTTGGTGGAGTAGTTAATTTCTGCGGAGTTTAGTGTTCTAGAAATGAAAGTTAGAGGGTGTCTTCCCTGGCTTAATACGGCTCCTATTGCAAAGTTGCTGGCATCGGTAGTTAATTCGAAAGGCTTCCCATAGTCGGGCTGGAACAGCACGATTTTTTCTTGAAGTTTAATTTTTATATTATTGAAAGATTCTTTCTCTGGCGCAAGACTAATGACCTTGCCCGGAAAAAACAAATCATTATGGAAAATTTAACAAGCCTCAGGACTTGCTAAATAAGGCCAAGACCGGTTTCCGGTTGTAGTGCCGATGATGATGATGAAAGATTCTTTAGCTGGCTGGTCAAATTTAATCTTTATATTTTTGCTTTTGTTTTTCGATACTTGTCCTTCTCCTTGAAGAAACAAAGTCATTGGCTTTGTAATTTTGGCGTAATCCTTAATAAATTTCCTATAATATCCTGCTAATCCTAGAAATGATCTTAATTCCTTCAAGTTTGATGGTTCGGGATAATTTTTTATAGTATTGATCTTCTCAGGGTCTACAGTTATAACTCCTTGTGAGATTATATGCCCTAGGTACTTGATCGATTTCTTAAAGAAATGCGACTTCTCCGATGAAATCTTCATGTTTGCTTTCTGTAGAGCTGCAATTATTATTTTCAAATGTTCCATATGTTCGTCCTCATTACCAGAATATATTAGGACGTCGTCAATATAGACATAAGCGAATTTTCCAATATAGGGTCGTAGAATATCGTCTACTGTCCTCTGAAAAATGCTAGGTGCGTTTTTGAGTCCGAAGGGTATGCGAACAAATTCGTATTTAGCTCCGTTTATGGAGAAGCTAGTTTTCGCCCGATCAGATTCCTTTATTTTTATTTGGTGAAATCCAGATTCCAGATCGAGTGTTGAAAATAATTTAGCCTTGCCTAGGTTCTGTATAGTAAGGTTTATATCAGGGATAGGGTATCGGTCTGTTACTGTCTCATTATTGAGTTTTTGATAGTCGATCACTAATCTTCTTTTAGGTCTGTTCTGATCATCTGTACCTTTTTTTGGGACGATCCACACTGGTGAGTTATAGGGGCTGTAACTTTTTTGAATGATCCTCTCATTCAGCAATCTGTTTATTTCTTCGTTTACGAAGTTATTGTCTGTGACTGGGTATGGGTATTGTTTGGAATAGACTGGGTTTTCGTTTCTAGTCTTTATTGTGGCTTCTATATTGGTTACAAATGGTAGAGTTGGATTCATTTTTTCATTAATATTCATGATTTCTTCTATTTCTTCTTTAAATCTTTTGTTTTCCATGGTAAACTTTATTTTTAGCTCAGGTTTTTCTTCTGGTTTCTTTTCCGTTTTGAATTTGTACTTCATTTCGTAGGTTTCGAGACTGATCTCGGCTTTAAGTTGCTTAAGGCCTTGCTCGCCTAGGATCATGTCGAAGTCTTTCAAGTCGTAGAAGGTTATGTTATGGCCAAATAGACCGATTTGTTTTTTTGTTTCTATTAGGGATGTTCCATGTAGGGTATTTACTTTAATTGGTGCAATGGGTATAGATCTGCCATATGGGTATAGTGTTGAAACGTAGTTCATTGTTGCTCCAGTGTCGATCAAAACGTTGACCTTGACTGTTGGTCTCCCTATATCCTTAGATTCTAAGACTAAACACGGGAGGCCGTGTACTTTCCTAAAAAAGTACTTTCAGAGATTAGATTTTCTGGAGTAATTGAAGCAGGGATGGGGATAGTGTTCTCCGCTATCTGATTGAGTCTTTGCGGGTTAGTCTGTGGGGTATTAGGGGTAGGGTTTTGTCCGAAGGGGTTTTGGTATTGATTTTGGTTCCAATGATTGTTAAATGATTGCCCTGGTCTTTGCTGAGTATTATCATGGTTTCTTGGGGGATAGTGGTTATATCTTTGGGGTTTATTAAAACTGGATCTTTGTTGATATTGGTTATGTCTTTGTTCCACAGGTATATAGTGATTTCTTCTATACGGTGGTGAATAATCTCTATCTTGCTGGCTAAGTTTAAAGGTTTCGTTATCGTGTAGAATAGTACTGGCTATAGCGTACGCTGTTTCTATATCTTTGGGCCTACTATTGTATAGGGTACTCCTAGTAAAATCGCATTTTAAGCCTTGGTTGAAAGTTCTAACCCCGTCTTGTATAGCATGTCTACATAGTGGAGCGGCATCTTCGCCCTCTTCTAGTTCTATTTTGTTGAGCACTAGGTTCAAGGATTTATTAACTTTATTAAAATAATCTCGCAGAGAAAGTTTTCCTTGTATTAATTTATGGAGTTTTCCTTGTAACGCGTATAAAGGTGTTTGGTCGGCATACACGTCGTCCAATCGTTTGATTATAGCGTAGAAATTAAAACCTGTGCAGTTCGTTACTAAAAGATTGGCAGCTTCTCTTCGAATTTTAGACCTTAATAGTGTTAGACATGTATAGTATTTGCATGTATTTTGGAATCCTTTTATATCTTCCATAGCCTTCCAAGCCATACTACGCCACGCTCTATATTCTTCGTGGTTACCATCGAATGTAGGTAAACTTTTAAATATTTCTATGTCTATCTGTTCTGCGTTTTGTATCGGGGATTTGATTGATTCTTGTTGTTCCTTGGCTATATCTTCGCTACAATCCTGTATGTTCTGTGATTGTAATTTCGTTATCATTTCGTTTAGTCTTTGATTCTCGCTATTAATTTTTTTGTTCTCAGTTCTTAATGTCTCAAAATTAGTTGCTAGGCGAGCAATCTGGGATTGTAACTCAGGTAAAGTAGCCATAGTTGGGTTTTCTTTAGATGAACTAAGGTAGGTTTTTCCACTTCTCAAACTCATAGACAACTCCTAGTTCTTATTATTGTTTTTCTGCCTATCAATTTTTCTATATAAGGGTTTCTGTATGTATATAGACACTAGTAATTAAGTTGTACTTAAGGTTTCCTAATGGAGAAAATGTCATATGGAACCTTAATGTTTGCCTATGTGGTTGCTTCGCTTCCAAGTGGTGATCTCTGGATGGTTCTCCCTGCTGTACGAATGCGATTTTAAAGTTGGGTCGTCTTCAGGGATTGAGTCGAGGTTGATTTTCTTTGAATTCTCGGTGCTTTAGCTTGAATAATTTTTATGTGATGTATCTATTGCACTAGTTTGAATTGGATTATGGCTTTTCACATTCAGCCGGTTGTTAATTTGCTTTAGTTTGAATAATTTTTATGTGATGTATCCATTGCACTAGTTTGAATTGGATTATGGCTTTTCACATTCAGCCGGTTGTTAATTTTGTGGGGTTTTTTCTGCACTGAACTATTATTTGGTGCCACCTCTCTCACAGTATTTTTCTTACCAAATCGATGAACTGCTGCGACAATCCGTTGTAAGTTTATACTGGTCCTTTGGTCGGCACGACTTCTATTTCGTGGATTTTAGTTTTATTAAACTAAGCTCGACAGCTGAAAATTAATTTGGTGGTCCTTTTGGATCGCCGGGCCTTTACCAATATCGAACTACATGGTGGGGAATTACAAGTTTGGAATAATGATGAAAGGTTAATGGTCCGTTCAAACAAGCAGTATACTTGTATGAATGGCAGGATCGCCAGTTAATGAAAACAACTTGGTGTTTTTTCTAACTTATTTTATTTTGATTACTATTAAATGACGCTGAGTTCGCTCCTTCACGGCTGGGAAATCAATCGTCTCGGTTCCTCTTCGGTGGCGGTATTTATGCCTCGAATTGCGATAAGGTTGAGTGTGTAGTTCGGTCTATTTGTTGATGTGTCCGTCATGGGAATTCGTTGATTGTTTGTCTTGAGATAGATTGGATTGAGTTGCTGTACTGGGTCATGTGTTGATTGTTTGTCTTACGATTAGGGATGTCTTGGCAGCATCGATTGGTTTTATTATCGTCGGTATCCTTTGACTATGTTTTGATAATGCGAGTTCGGGTGAGTATGGTATTTGTACAATATCTATGCAGTATTTGGTTTGCAATATGGAAAAGATTAAATTGGATTGTATGTATATTGGTATCTTAATGTAACTGTACAAAGGTTGGTAGAGATTAATAATAAAGATATTTGGGGTTTAAAATACAAGGGCTATTATGTACAGAGATTTGTTTTGGGTTTGAACTACAGTAATGCATAGGTATATCTAATACATTATGTGGGAGGTGTTAACTCGCGCATCTGTTTTAGCGTTTTTATGTATTATAAGGAAAGATAATAGCAAAACTGAGTATGTGTAACATATAAGTATTATGTTTTTTTTTCGTACGTTAATAAGTTACAAAACAAAAAAGAAACGCACCTATATAAATGTATATATTTCCGGACATGTATCCATCCATATAAATGTCAATATCTTTTATGCATTCTTTATGAATTTTAATTATTGAAAACAATGTTTCGGATTTTGAATTGGAATGAATAGCTTTTTAATAGTTAACTCAGTATTACTCTTACCTTACACTGGTAGAATAACTGCCTCTAACCAGTTGTATACGTTTGCAATGAAAAACGTTTTACCTTTATTTGAAAGGGGCTGTCCGACGGTTGGCAGATACCTAGTTCGATCATATGATCGAATTCTGCGCGTGGCGCGCGTAATTTTTCGGGAGCCAGTCGACGTGGGCGCTGACTCACCGGGGGACCGCGTGTTTCTATATGATGAAACAAAGTAGCTTTATGGCGGCGCTGGTTGGGTAGAGGAATTGTTGTACGCACAAATTCCTGTACCATGGCCTGTATCGGGTCTGTGCACTTTGTGGCCCTAGATGTTACCGCTGAAGATGCCGACATGGGCAAGGGGGGTGCGGTAGGAGCCACAAGTCTGTTGTGGGTCATATCGACCAACAGGTAGTGTGCGCCTAATAGGTCGGGGTTCATTGACATCCGCAATGACGAAACGCCATGTGATTGGATGTTGAAGACCCAGTTGAAGTGTCAGCTTCTTTCGACCGTACGTAAGTATCGGTGAATTATTTGCAGCTGTTAGTTCAAGGGCAGCGACACGCGGTTGCGCGGTGCGAACGATCGCGGAAGGACTGAGATATCGGCGCCGGTATCGACAGTTACAGCGATATTCAGTTTTGGGTCCCGGATGGTTAGGCGACTTATAGAAGGAGTGCCGGCCGATTGCGCGAGGATATTGGTCGGCAATATTAGTTTAAATGGCGCCCCTGGTTGGTGGCTGATGGTGTCCAGCCACAGGGTGCCTTACAATTGTATGCGCGATCACCGTATCGTTGGTTATTGGCGCACCAAGGGAGGGTAACGGCGTTGTTAGGCGTGTTTTGCCTATTTGAATTGCCGTTTTGTGGAGGCCGATGTAGTGCTCGGCGGAAGTTGGCCCGCTGAGGGGCATTTTGGGAGTTTCGCGGCCGATTTACGGAACGATTAGCTACGGCGCGATTCTGAGCGCTTCGTTGGACGCTTTTCACCTCCGCGCGAATTTGATTTAGGTCGCGACGGAGTGAGGTCTGCAGCGCACGAAGGTCAGAAGTGGTGACATGGGCAGGGAAGCTTCTCGGGCGGAATTCGTTGGGCCTGTCCTCTTGGGTCTGCGGTGGGACATTGGTTGAGCCGGAGCCGGTTGAGGGGCTGTTATTGGCGGAAAAGGGTGCCGTGTAGGCTGAGCGACGTCTTGAGAAACCGCCGCTACTTGGTACGCTGGAGGCTCAGACTGACGGTCTGAGCTTTCCATAATTGCGTCCGCAATTTTAACTAAATACCCCAAGCCCTGATTGGGTTGGTCTATGAGTGCCGAGCGGGCGTGTTGGGGGAGACTTCTCAAAAAGTGAGGCCTTATTAGGTCGTCCCCGCTATAGAGCGTAAATGGGTCAGGAAAAGGGACGGTCTCATCCCCGAAAGGTTGGTTTCCGACGCCAAGCACTGTTGCCCCAAACTTCCGGGCTCGTCCAGGGTGCCGAGCAGAGCCTCTCGCATGTTGCTGAATGGATTGGGGTCCGCCGACCTAATAATGTGGGCAACATGCGTTCGATGAGTGCGGTTGGGCACTTGCATCAGCTCGACTGCAAGGCATTCTTCATTGTGTAAGTCGGCGACTCGGAAGATGCGGTCCGCTAAGGCGAAGCAAAGCTCTGGGTCCTCCTCGTCAAAAGGGGAGAGCCTGATATTAGGAGATCGAGTTGGATTCTCGATGCTGGAAGCATCGTGGAACTCTTGTGACTCTGATTGTCTAAGGGCTTGCTGAGAGGTGCCGGCACGAGTTGTAGGCATTGTGATGCCACAATCTAAAGAAGAGCCGGCACTGGGAACGTTGGAGGCGGTCGGGAGTGCGTCAGAGGAAGCAGGTTGGGGTCGGTTAACGTTTACTACGTAGGACGCAGAAATGGGGCGGAAAGTCGCCAGAAGTAGAAATGGGTTATGCTAGGAGGCAGGAATAAATCGCCAGGTGACGCGAGGGATGGGGAAAAAAGGCCATTGAGTCAAGTGGAGTCGCGATGTGCGTCAGCGGAAGTAGAAGCGAGTCTCTAACGCGGATGGGCAGGGTTGTAGTATTGCCTACCCTAACTTTAAAATTATTGACGTGAATTTGAATAATTAAAAACCAAAATTAAAATTCAAAAGGAAAGGAAAACAAGGATTTAACGTGTGCCGCCGTGTGTGTGTGTGTGAATTTCTGACTTACGTATTTGTTTTCAATTAATTTTAAGCTTTTTTTTAAAACACATAACAAAAGAAGTTAGAAATTGTGGTAGAAGTTACATTAAAAGGGGCATATAATGCCTATACCTTAGTATAGAAATCGTTATTTTACTAAGAAAAATTATACGAGTTAAAGATCCTTAATACAGGTCTATGCCGTTGCAACTAGTAATTGGTTAAACTATTTAAATGAATAGTACAACGGGAAACGCGTTTGCTAGAAATTTTAATATTTTCTTTCTTTAATGGGTCTTCGGTAGCGTGGTTTCGTTATATAATATCCGTCGGATAGCTATTCTCTGAACGATGAGAACACGCCGAACAAAAAAAAAAGTGCTATGAGGAAATAACTGCGGTTGTTTGAACTCTTTTGCCACTTTTCTTCAATTGAAGTACTCTAAAACTTAATAATATTATATATTGTATACTATGTTTTATTTAGTTTTACTACAATTGATATGATTCGTTGATTCGTTTCAACTGGATAAATAATAAAATAGTTTGTATTGCTATAAAGCAAAACTAAATTGAACACGAGCTTAGGAAATTAGGGAAAGCCAAGAGAAAAAAAAAATGAAAATATACAAATTTACTGACGTTGTATTTAGAATTGAGGGCTCCCCGACTTGAACTAATTAACAAACTTAATGCTTTATCCTCAATTGGATTTCGTCTTATTTTTGTTTGAGCGAAGCTTACTGATTTAGCATATTATTAAAATGAACAATTATTATTAAAATTCGAAAAGAGGGAAAGAACAGGATGTAATTCCAACTGATGATCATTAAACTAAATTGCAATTAATTAGAGGTTAAAATAACTACTTCGTGTTCGTGCACGAACTTATACAAACAAAGTATTAAATGTGATTTTGGCGGATTCGTAGTCTGTAAACCTTCAGCCAATAAACACGAAACGACACACGGAGCGGAGACAGCGACAATTAAACACCAAGTCTTTCCTTCCTTTGTAGCGCTCCTTTTATTTTATGTTATTTCTCTTACACAAATTGTTACAATATCTTTTTTTATTTAGGGAATATGATAGATAGATTAAACGAATATATTGGAACATTGATTTTACGGCTTCTGTAGCACAACCAAACATGAAAATCACATCGACACTATATTAATTCACCGTCCACATAGTCATCTCGTATTTTAATTAAATCGCGTTGGTGAACTGGCAAACGGTTTCTTTCGCTAATCGGCGCGGCGCGGACTGACGTCTTCCTCGGGGTTCTCTAACTGTCTGGTCACACAGATATCCAGATTCCAAACTCGTATCCGTATCTACACGGAAAAATTTTCCTACTTGCTCTGCTAACAGAACTTCCGAATTTCTGTTAGCAGCATGTTATCACGACCCAGGGGTGATTTTTCATTCCTGAAAGAAGAAACACGCTCATCATCGAACATCATTATCACCATCCGTGGTGGTGGTCGAAATTCAGTTCGACGGTTCTCGATTGTATGCCGCCTTATTTACATAACACATCTGGCGCGAAGGCCGAAAGATATCCTGCAATTTGCATGGATGCATGGTTCATGGGTTTTGTTTGACTTTTGTCAATACACCCGAAATCCATTAGATCTTTCTAATGGGTGTGAAATACGAACAGACACCGTGGGATCGGAGTAGTTTCCTTGTAGGTTTTCAACCGCATACAATTTGAATTATCTCGTTGAGATAATTACGGTTGCCGTTTCTTTTGTTTGAATTGTGCGTTCGTAGAACGCTACATGATGTTCAGAAATCGAACATGTAGCACGCTTTTCTTTACACTGAATTTAAGGAGTCTTTTATATATCGGTATATTGAGTGGTTGAAATATTCTAATTGAGTAGCATATAGTATAATGTATTAATAAATAAAAAATGCGTAGTCACCATGGAAATTATTCGTTAGGTGTCACAAGACGCTTACTAAATTGATTTTAATATCTGAATTGCTGATGGCTAACACTTTAATTTTCTTATTCGGGACATTTACTTAGTTTAGATTGAACAAAAAAAAAATAGCCAGTTCACTTTTCAATCGACTTTGAAATATAATTTAAAATTATGTGTTGGGTGACTCGGAAGCAGCTCACCGCAAATGGAAAAGAAAAGTCACTCCTGGAAAATATAAACAAGAAAACAATAAAAAAGGAAAAACCTGGAGTCCAACCATGGGATGGCTGGAAGTGTAGTCGTGTCTAAGGTGAAGCAGCGTACTGGTGAGGTGGGGCTCTACTTGCCCTTTGTTGTTGAATTTTGCACTCACTGTTTAATTGTTTTTCTGTTGTAGAAGGTGGTGTTGGGGTACTAGATACCCTTTCTAGTGTCTTGGATGTTTTTTCAATTAAATTGCACTAGTACTTCTCCAGAAAATGCGTTCTCCACTCTTCGGATTGTCACTGGAAAACTGTCACACTTTTTGCACTAATGTTTGAAAATTTCGAAAGTTATGAAGAGGCGCGTGTCCACTAGTCGTGGTCACAAATGTGGGTGTTGGTTGCCGATGCGTCGACATGGACGCGGGTTCTGCAAACACACCACTATTCACAACCGCAGTTCGCTGCAATTAATTTCAACGGAGACCGAACACCAGGAAAAGCAAAAATAAAACGCTTTGGATTTTGTAACCAAGTTTCTTTATTGTTTTTTATCCACTAAATTTCCAATCAGTTCGTATGAACAATATGAACACAAATCAACATTATTATTTAAATACACAATATGATGGCGAAATTAGTTAATCCGTTTTTAACACTTAAATTGGGATATTTGGTGATGTTAATGTTGACATTTTTATTTCGAATGTTAATTTTTTGTTGATTACACACACCGACAGTGTTCGTTTACTTAGCCGATTAAAAATAAAACTAGACATAATATTAAGTACTCATCCGCGATCGCGATGGCTGTTGACTCCCGACCCGCACTTAAAATGTTCGTCTGTTCCGTTTGAAGGATGAATGTGGACTCTCCGGTCGATGCATGTGCACACTTCGCGTGATAAAATCGGACTCCACGATGCTGGGCGACATTGACCCAGCCTCGGGGATTGCGATGAGTTTCCACGCACATCATCGCAGGGGAAACAATCCTTCCTTCGCCCCCAATGACCAATGAAAAACGATTTGCATTCCATTGGAAGGTTCCCATGAACATTATCCAGAAACATTGGATGTCTTTAGCGAAGGCAAGGGAAAAAGGGAAAAAGGAAAAACACATATGCCACGTCATTTGATAGTTCCCTGCATGTAGCATATCGTCGGTCGGTGGGTCGTGTGCGTGTTTACTCAAAACAACACTCGATCGATAGTAGGTAGGTAGCTATGGCTACTCTGGAATTTGTCTATCCAAAGATCGACCGATGACAAGGGTGAACATGTCATGCAGCATGTGAGCAAATGCTCCTCGTCTCTGCATATTGACATGTTCCATGGTTATGCCGGTTATCTGAAAGGATAACCAAATTGCATTTCAGGTCTTATACGCATCAATTATTATGTAGGCAGATTGCCGACGTCCCCTCGGTCGATTTGTCGGATGTGTTGGATGCTGGTGAAAGTTTGATGTCATGGCAAGATGGTAATCTTGTCATGAACTTACATTTCAGGAATGCTTAAATAGGTGCAGGAAGATAGAAGATTGGGTAAGGCGATGGATGGTTCTTCGGGCGCCATGAAGAACCCCACAGGCGTTCCCTTATGGGATGCGCGATTACTTACTTTTACCAAACCGAGGAAGGAACCACAATGCTTAGGAAGATATCAGGATTCTTTGAACGATACGGGAAGAAGTCACGTAGTATGTTGAAAATCAATGCGGACGTTGCTTCAGCAACGCCACCGTCCATCCCAGGGCTGAAAAGACGATGCTTGTCACATCCTTACCGTAGGATGGTCAAAGGAACAAACATACAACCGTTATACAATCAACAAATGGACACGAATATTCCCCTCGTTTGGGGTTGTTCATCGTCATCCTTGCTCTCATCGGCCCCTTCCAATACCACGAACCACACCCAGCAAGTCTTTATGGTAAACGTAAACTTAAAAGTATACAGTCCGATTGTTAATAGTGACAACCGACTGCAACCCTCGTCAATCAGTCGCACGATCTAGTCAATTTGAGCCATCTGCAGATGCATCCGCACCCTTAATATAACGAAAAGATGACGAATCACTTATGACTAATAAAACTTAAAAGTTAACCACAAAACAATCGAGTCCCAAAACTTCTGTTCATTACTGACAAAACATAAAATTTAACAACAAAACAATTGAGTCCAAAACTTCTGTTCGTTCTTTTCTTTGATTAATAAAATATAAAATTTTTCCACACAACAATTGAATTAAAACTGTCTGTTCGTTCTTTTCTTTGATTAATAAAATATAAAATTTTTCCACACAACAATTTACTGAACCCCACGGTATTTGAATTTCGACCCCGTGCGCACACACCAGTGGTTGAATTCCGACTCAACGTAGATACTACCGACCCCGGTGGCGGTTGAATTCCGAATCCCTTGGCGATGTGTGCTGGCCGGCGGATGAAAAGCGACTCAATGCAAATGACTCGTGCAGAGTCCGTCGTCCGCTAAGGGTGGTTTCGAGAGAAACGTGCAGTTTCTCTTCGTGGTGACCAATCAGTGAGGATCTCTCTGTCGATCTTGGTGGGATTGTTTCGCTTGCTCGCGTTGCCAGGGTACGGGCAGACGAAAACTAGAAAAAGGGAATGAGCAAAAGGGTATCGTCGGTGGCGCGCATGCAGGTGCGTAAAACAGGCTGCTCCCCAATAGAGAAACTTGTGACACGAGGAAATGGGATACTTGCACCACGATGCTTGTGCACGGCATCGATGACCGTGGAAAGGGTCGAATTCCCTGTGTTAGTGTTCACATGCAGGGGAATTCGATTCTCGGCGGCCAGTCGCGAGATGCGCGAACTGCTTTTGTCGGTTGGACAAAAGCTGGGGTGACTGTAGATAACTCAGGGAAATGTGCTGCGCACGTGTGTGGCAGGGTGAACTGGCTGAAATGTTCGCCAGTTGGGAACCGCAACTCCAATTGTTGCAGGTGGTTCGCCAACTGGGAAAAGCCATATTGTCTTCTACATCGAGCAGAATAGCCAATTACAGAAATTGCCGCATTGGGCAGAAATATTACGAACTCCTGCCGCACTGGGCAGAAATAAAATTCATAATTAACACACACTATTAACTTTTTAATTGAATAATTTAAAATCACAGTATAAAAACAACTTCATTCGCGAACGTTAAACAGAGACGTAAAAAATGTAAAAAACTGTATATAACAATCAAAGTTAAGTTAAAGTCTTCCTTCTAAGAAATCCGTTTTAAGAAGAAGTATACGTTTCTAAAAAACAGTAAAAACAGCCACAACTGTTCGTGAACTGTCACCGGTTCACTTTAATCATTTAATTAGCTAATAATAAATTATAATCAATTGCCACCTACCTTTCTTCCTCGTTGAGGTCCATGTTGAATGTGATCACTGGACGTAATCCAAGTTTTCTTCTCGTTAATGTAGATGTTGAATGTGATCACTGGACGTAATCCAAGTTTTCTTCTCGTTAATGTCGATGTTGAATGTGATCAATGGACGTAATCCAAGTTTTCTTCTCGTTTATGTAGATGTTGAATGTGATCACTGGACGTAATCCAAGTTTCTTCTCGTTGATGTCGATGTTGAATGTGATCACTGGGCGTAATCCAAGTTTCGTCTCGTTGATGTCGATGCACACTTTGAGCGATCCGGCTCGAAGGACCAAAATGTTCGCAACTGGGAAAAGCCGAAATGATGATGCCTGCATGTTAGTTAAGGTTTCGTCTACAGGAAATCTTGTATGATGTCTTATGGTGCATGAAATGTTGGATTCTTTTCAGGAATGTTATGGAGATGCATTGAATGCATGATATGGTGCCTTTGGGAAGGGGAATGTTTGCAGGTAACTGCAGGTGAACTTAAGGAGTTGGGGTTGACATCGTGGGCAGAATTGTGGGTGAAATTGTATGTAGGAATTGTGGGTTGGTTCTCCGCCCGATATAGAAAACCCCCACAACACTCAACAGCATCACTAGCGAATGCCTACACCAGCCCCGGCAATCAGTTTCTCTATAACCAATATCCTCAGCGATAGATTAAAGAGACTCGCAGAAGTTGTCGTCAACACAAACCACTGCCGAATAAGCAACTACCAACAACTTCAAACAGCACCGTGGCGAACTACATATTTATTCCGTTCGAAGTCACTCGTATACCCGAGCGGTCTGCCGTTCCCACTTAAATCCTCCTGCAGACATCTAACAGAGTCCAAGGAGATACACAAAGGTCCTTCTTTCTTTTGTTTTGAATTTCATTTATTTGGCACTTCACCATTTATTCGCTTAATTATGGTTTATTTTTATATAAGTTAAAATTAAACTAATCTTTTAGAGTTTTTAAAAAACAACTTTATTAGTGAATTATCACTAAGCAACTAACTTACAGACTATCTTACAATATTATATTTATATTGCCATGCGACGGATGCTGGGTGCAACATTGTTGCTGTCGTAGAAGCTGTGATGATGAGATGTGTCCCGGAGGCTAGTGTGACAATGTCCAGTGTGATGGGCCGTGACCTGTGGTTCCATAGTGATACGCACGAACGAGTGCGCAGATTAGTTTATGGGTGGTGATACGCATGAATGCGTGCGTAGATTGGTTTATGGGGCAAGTACTAGTTTGTGCTTTATGTGGAGTGCGTGTGCCAATGATGATACGCACGAATGCCTGTGCGGATTTGTTTATGATATGTGTCATCAGTTTATGATGTGTTGTGTTTATTCATGAGCCGTGTGTTAACCTATATAAAGGTTCGCCATCTAAGTTCGTTAGTTGTTATTCAAATTATTATAGGTCTATACTCGCCACCCGTTTACTTTACTTTCTTGACAATTCGTTATTAACACTTTACTCACCGGGCGGCGTACTTCAACTGCTTGTCCTTTAAATTATTCAAACTTTTAATTATTCGTTTTTTATGCATGGTCCTTAATTTTTCAAACTTTTAACTATTCGTTTTATTATACATGCCCCGGACACAACTCCAAACGACTACACGCCTTTCCTCCGGCTTGCATCATCCCAGATACCTCACTTTTTTTCGGCCATTCACATATCTTTCTTTATGTTTTCCGGATTGGGATCAGAAAAGGGAAAATAAAAAGGAACCAACGTTTTACGTGCATTGAAGCACGGAACAATAAGCAAAGGATTTTGCGCATTTATGATCTTAGATTTGGTGCGCGATAAAATAAACATGTGGTTCGTTTTATGGTACAATTTGTTTGGATTGAAAAAGGTTCGTGGGACCGAATTTGTGCAAACAAATTCTTAGAGAATCATAAAATCGCAGATGCTCATTTTATGATTCTCAACAACATTTATTTGAGGATGGAACATCTGGTCCCCACATTTAGTTTTATTTAGGGTTTTGGGAATTTTGCGAATTAGAATCAATTTTGAATTTGTGAATCAATGTGCGATAATTGACCAATTGGTTCAATTGGCCGTGCATTGAATTCAATTTGGGGAGATGTTATGAAGGTATATGCGGGAGGAGAAACGGTAGGGCTTGCAGAGCACTATATCGTCTAAAGGGACATTCCGGTTTGTCGGGTCAAAAAATAGCCTATTTCATGATTTTTTTAAGAGAAAGTATTAAAGATATAACAACAATTTTTTTTTAAAACATTTTATTCATCTTTCGACTACGTTTGTAAATTTTGTCGAGTCACTCCGGAACCGACCCCCCCCCCCCCCCCCCCCCCCCCCCTCTCTCTCTCTCCAGATGCTCAAGGTTAGCCATCCGTTCTGCTCGTGTGAGGGTTATTTTCGTCCCTGGTGAAAAAATACGAAAAATGCTTACTTAAATACATTTAGCCCAATGTGAGTGAAAAAAATTTTAAATTTGATAAAAAACAACAAAATGGCGGACTATTGAAAAAAATGATTTGTTGGCCCTTTTTTACTCTATTTTTTAGTTATAACTAAAAATATAAATAAATAAATAAAAAAGTAATTCACTCACAATGTGCTTGTTAAAAATATGTGTGCGAACTTTCATAAGAATTGCATACACCGTTTTCATATTATCGCTTACACCGCACTCAAAAAAGTCGTTTCGAGAAAACGCATTCAAATTTTGGAGATAAATTAGACAAAAGATAAAAGTGATTTTTTTCATGAAATCATCGGGATTTTTTATACTAACAGCTAGACATCTATTCCTGGACCATAAACAATTCCTTCTATGACTTTGAATTGGTCCTCCAGTTGCATTTTCGCTTTTTTCCTCGCTGTTCGTGCCTCGTGCGAGTTGTATACTAGGCTGCGGTCAGCCTCTTGTAGCCGATCTCTGTCCCTCTCGTTCACAAACGCTCTCGCAGCGTACCCAATTTTGATGCCCATGACTTGCATTATTAGCAATACGGGTAAAAACCCCTCATTAAACATACAAGCTGAGGTAAGAGCCGCAACTTCAATGATTTTCGTACCACTGCATGTGTGTTTTGGCGCCATTTGCCAGATAGTAGCATTGAAATTTTCGTTGTTATTTTGCGTGAAACCTCCCTCGCATTTTTTTAACAAATCGGGATCTGTCAGTGTTACACAAACTGGGTAAATAGCTGTTCGTACTTTAGTATCCAAGGGAGGTTTGTCGCGGCGGAACTTTGACAGCTCATTCGTAGCTTCCGCCCGTTTCCATTTGCACCATGACTCCGGGCCCTCTGGACAATTTTGATGTTGCGGATTCTCATCGGTTAATATTTTGTGGTAGTATGTTGCCCAAATTTCTTTCGCCATTTCTTCAGCAGAGTGAGCATTGCATCTAATCGCAAGTTCGTAATAAGTCGTCAGTTCTGTTATCATGTTTCCCGTAAGTTTATGGGTATCTTGGTCTTGGTAGGTGCCAGTCCGACAAGGGTTCACCAAGACGTCCCAAAACTCCGTACCCATTCTTCGTCTTTGTGGTCGCTTTGATCAGGGAAAAACTAACTGGTATCTTTCTTCTAGTGCTTTTATTCTTTCTTTAAGCAACTATTACTAATATCGTACAAAACAAAGGGTATTCTTAGGTAAACTTATTTTCTTATGTTCTTAAGTACGTCCTACTTTAAGTTGTACAGTATTTTATTTATTACAAAAAAACTTACTTTAAGTTGTACAGTAATTTATTTATTACAAAAAAACTTACTTTATGTTGAGCTCAGGATTCAATTATTACAAATTTACTTTGGGTTGAGCACAGTTTCATTACAAATTACTTTAAGTGGTGGCACTGTATTTTAATTATTAAAAACTTACTTGTGTCGAGCTCAGTATTCAATTATTACAAATTTACTTTGGTTGAGAACAGTATTCAATTATTACAACTTTACTTTGGTTCAAAACGATTTGCACAGACCAGGTTCAAAACTGTAAACCGACTGTAGCACCGAACAATCACAAAAATTCAGTTAACTCGTCACAGAAGTATTTGTTCTCTGGAGTACACGGTTGTAACGTCCGATTCAATTATTTCAACTATAAAAGGTTCGCATTAAGGACCGTGATAACGCCGTGGTAGTCACTGAGTTTAATTAATTCTACGCCGAGGTATTCTTTTTCTCTGGTGTCACCGGCCGTAACGTCCGTTTCGATTAGTCCAACTATAAAAGGTTCGCATTAAGGACCGTGATAACGCCGTGGTAGTCACTGAGTTTAATTAATTCTACGCAGAGGTATTCTTTTTCTCTGGTGTCACTGGCCGTAACATCCGTTTCGATTATTTCAACTATAAAAAGTTCGCCTTAAGGACTGTGATAACGCCGTGGTAGTCACTAGTTAACTATTTTATTAACGTGAGGGCACGACTTGCCCTCACGGAATCCAAGAAACGATTGAGTATCGCCAGCGAAGCGACAGAATACCAAAATTCTATCCATCGGCTCGATGACCATATTTGGTCATTTTCCTTTTCGCATTTTCCCTACCATGGAAGGGTTGAAACACACACAATGATCCCCTTTGGTGCTCATCGCGTGTGTCGCCCAGCATGCGAACCATAGACTTTGAATAAAAATAAAAATAAACACATTCGCAGCTGGGGCGAGTCGTTCTGAAAAGGGTTATTTTGTTTACACGATCAGCGACTACGTGTAGTATGATTGCTGATCGTGCGCATGTTGTTGTTGGCATAAACAGAGGTCGAACCGTCGTGTGAGTATTTACACTGGCGAGTTCTCTATGCTTTTTTGCTGCCAGGTGCGACTTTCCATTTCGTGTGGCTTGATTTAGCGACCGATGTGGGCATTGCATGAAAGAACCAAAAGGAAGAAATATCTCTTGTGGCATTGTAGCCGACTTCTTAGGAGACATTTCGTTGGTAGGAACTACTGCAATGTTGGTTGCTAGATGTTCGACCAATTTGCCCTTCCTAAAGAAACGCTTGTGTTGCTGATGGTGTTTTACTTCAGCGCAGTTAAGCATTGCAGCGGTGGTTGGTCGTTATGAGCAGGTAAATCATGCTTTTCAGGTTTCTATATGCCCATGTAGGGAATGTCTGTTGTTGCTGATATAATTTTCGTATCAGCAGACATTGTGCTTTACAGGTTTTTCGTGGTTATAGGAATAATCAATGCAGGTGAGTACACGCTTTATTGGAACAGGACGCTTATGAAAAGGGGGTTACCTGGTGGGAGATAAGCAGGTAAGTAGTGGCGTTCGCAAGAACCGCCACAAGTTTGCCAGGACCAGCTCTTCCTAATTGGTCTGTTTTTTTGTTGTTGCTTTTTTCATGACACCACGTAATTGCGAACCGATTCGCTTTCCCACGTGATTGATACACTCGGCCTTTACAACTATTGGAAATGATTTCTGCAACGCATTCATTATTTTTACATCCCTGTCTCCAATGTACCTTTCGTAAATGCGGCCGTGCAGATCAGAGCGCTCGAACATCAGATCAGAGCGCTCGAACATCTCTAACATTCCGTCAGGCTCCATATTACCCGAACTTCCATTGTGATCCAATGTGCAAACTGGCTCGTGCTCATCCCACCAAGTATCATATTCAGGGGTGCCTTTCTTTGTTTTCATAAGGTTGCAGCCTTGGCAATAGCGCGATTTCACAGTAAGGTCGAGAACTTTGTTTGTTTTGTTGCCGATCAATGTCATAACGCCATAATTAGCAATATGACCCCTTTTGCTCCAACTACCATCTCCAGAAACAGTAAATTTGTTAACTTTCATCAGTTTTTTCTTTTTCTTCTTTCCTAGCCTTTTTTATCACGGAAGAAAAAACACCGATACAAGCGGTGTGTGCATTATCGAGAGCAGCGTAGTAAATATGTTTCGTAAATTCGGCAATATCCATCAGTGAAGTGAAACAATGTAATCCATTTAACCCGACACCCAACATGCGCATTACGAATACTATTCTACGATTAATTTCATAAGCTTTGTTGGCGATTCGTGGACAGGACTCGATGACCCTCTGACCACAGTTGCATTCGACGATCAGTTTGAATCCTAGGCCTTTCTCAGATTTTTTTGAAAAGTTTATCGAACCGTGACAGTTTTCACACTTTATAATGTTTGAAAGCTCGAAAAAAACTAAAAAAAAAGTAACATCACGTATGCTGCCGTCACTGTGACCGTTAAAGCGAAGTCGGGCGATGTAGCCAGTTTTTATGCCGATGTAGTCGCATACTCCGTTTCCAGTTCATTTACAGCTCCCATAAATCCTTTTCGTTTTATATATCGACTCCCTGGACGCACTCCTGGCCTACGCCAACCTTTAACGCTTTTAAACATTATGTTAGAAAAATTTGCGTATAACAAGAGCTTGGGAAGAGTAGTAATTTGGGATCACTCCACTCTGCCAACGACCTCTAACTGAGAAAATAATACTATTTTAGTGGGTTAGCATATTCTCATAAAACATGGAATCACATCAACAACAAAGTTGGTCAAGAACATTTCTTGCTTTTATCGATTAGTGAAGGTTATCCTGAAGATGATGAGTCTATTCGCATACTTTTAATAGTTACCACATCACCAAACGCCACGCTCATCGAAGGTGGGCGAAATGGCAAAAAAAAATAAAAATAAAAATTACCAGCAGTTTCGTTGAGAACCACGTGTAACAATAATTCTCTGCACATTTATTTATCTGTATAACTGGGTGTACTCACGTCGCTACTGTTGGAATGCCCGCTGCTAGTTGTACTCACTCTATAGACGATTTGATCATTTGTGTTTTCTTATTACTGGCGCAAAGCCCGGAATTCTCAATTTTTTTTTTTTTTTTTTTTTTTTTTTTTTTTTTTTTTTTTTTTTTTTTTTTTTTTTATTAGACTTCTCTCGGGAGAGGCGAACCTATAGCGCCGAGTGGGCGCCCCGAGATGCCATCAAATAACTGTTGCAGTTCTTTTTGAACAGTTGCAGGTTGTAACGTTCCGGGAACACTCGCGTGGGAAGGGAGTTCCACAGCTTCCCCGCTCTGTAGAGGAACGAGTTCTGATGTAGGGATGTTCGCGCCGTCGGGAGATGAACCACAAACGGGTGCGATCCGTCGGATCTTTTCACTGGTTTGTTACATAATTAACAAGCGTTTTCTTTTGATACTCAACCAGTTGATGAAATTTAATATATATGTTATTGTTTGCCTTTTACTCTTTGTATAATTTTCACAAAAACTAATTAACATATTGCATAGATAATGAAATTTAATTTATTGTTTATCGTTTGTCTTGTACTTTTTTGTATGATTTTCACAAAAACAATTTAACACTATTGCATAGATAATGAAATTTAATTTATTGTTTACAAAAACTGTTTAACACTGTGTACTCTCAGTGTCGAGTTTTTCAATTATGAACATCACATTTACACGGACGATGTGTTTCGCACTGTGAAATAAAGAATTTAATTCAATATGTTATATCAGATTTTGTGTTCTCTGATATAAACATTTAATATTTGGTTATCAGAAAGATTTGGTTGTTAATTATTAAAAAATGTTAATAGGTTCTGTTCGTTAGATGGCCCCACGTTGGGCGCCAAAATGTAACACCTGAGCGTAACCCCTAGATTATAGCATTTATTTTTTAGTTATCAGAATGTGTTGCGTTTAAAAGTATTAGTAGTATTATTAATTCGGGGTCACTTACGGATTTAGAATGGCTCCCACGTAGTGTAGACTTCTCTGTTACAGTGACTTCCACGTACTAGATCCCTTTGACTTATGACTTTTTAAACCTACAAGAGGACCCGCTGTACTTATGCTAGGGCCGCAATCCTCGAACTTTATTATTACACTGCGCTAATCAAATCAAAACAAAGAGCACGCTGTTCCGTGGCAAGGCTGCAACTCTTCGCTTGATTGATTAGTTTGTGGGCTACGTGGTCTGGGCGCCGGCACGGGCGCAGAGTTTTACCACGTCCTCACAAATTAACATTCCGCCGAACTCTAAAAGGGAACTGTGCACTGAAAATTGACGAAACGAAACTCCATGGCACTGCGTCCGTAAGAAGCAAGTCGAATAAAACACTCGGGTGAAATCGTTTAACTGGTTTAAGGAGTTTTATTACGTTGTTTAAGGAGCTTTATTACGTTGTTGACGGCACCTTTATATTAATAATAATCGTTATCTCATCGGATTGTATAATACGCAATTGTTTATGTAGCTGACAGCATCCTTAAATTAACAATGATTGTGGATTCATTAAGTTATACAACACACGAATTGTTCACCTAGTTGGCGGCATTTTTATATTGGTAACGATTGTTATTTGATCGAATCATATAACACGCGAATTGTTTTGGGGAAACACGAAAACTTTTGGACACTCTCGACTCCTCGTTGTGGCTCTGTGGGGAGGAAGTATTGTGCCAATACACGGGCACTCCGTTCACTTCCTGCTCCGTCCTTCATTCACTGGTATTGTCAGTAAGGTTCCGCGGCAAAGAAAGTCAAACGCACTGATTTAAGCTATTGATTAGATCGTCACTTTATTTCCTTTAATGGTTTGGCGTAGAACAAACTACATTCAAAATAAGCACAATTAGTGACTGCGCTGATGAAGACATCACACTTTATCAGGCTACACATCAAACTTATTACCGAAACAACATTTGCTCATAATTGGGAGCTATTTAACTCTACGCGATTTTACATATCACCTCCAACAGACAGGACGGAGGATATTGGCGTTTTACCATTTTGCACGCACACGACTCACGGGGGTGCGAACTCCGACGCACCCCTCGATGGTAAAAGGGTGGCCCATCGTATTTACGCGTACCGAGCGCAAAGGTAGCGTAGTGGAGACCCGACCGGCTTGGTCTGGTGATGGTATGAGACTCAGCGATCGTCATCTCATGCAGAGATGATTTCTCTAAGGAAAAAAATGAAGAGAGAGAAAAACTTTTCTCTTAGGGGTGTAACTAGTGGCGCAGTGGTATATGTGCGCGATCGAACAGATTCAATGTTGTTGCATGTGTTCGAAAACAGGCAGGCGGCAAGGACAATAGGGAAAAATGACCACATGCGCCGCTGGTAATGCGGGTCATTGTTTACACGATGCCTCGTCGCTATTTTCGACGTTCGGAGAAAAAGGTGCTAAAAGCAAATTGGATGTTTATGGCATCTCTGGCTGCAATAGAAACCGGGTCCATATTTGCATTAGGAAATGCTGGAGAATTTGGTTTCAGCGTCTATTGCGCTAATTATATGCAGCTGCTTGGGTTGTTTGTTGGTAAGACACACAAAAAAGGTTGCCAGGCAATGTGTATGAAAAGGTATATGGCGCGGCTGGGAAAATGGACGGCGCGATATTTATGGTATTTGTCTGGTACCGAATTGGTTCAGAATACCAAATAAGCAAACAAAGAAATCTTATGAAAAATTGTATGCGAAGGGATGCATGAAGGTAAGTTTTCTTTATAGGGATTTTATGATTACAGATGGTGATCTATATAATGCATGAAGCATTTACAGGTACTAATACCGTTGCTTTAGCGAACTTAAGGACGTTGGGTAGTAATTATGGGGGTTTTTAGGTAAGTGGACCGTAGGGTTTGGCGAAAACGCTACAGCTCCACCGGTGGTCGTGATTCGACTCGGTTGTGAAAACGTGACCGTCCACGGCGGTGGTTGAAATGCGACTTACTGATCGGTACTAAGAGGGGGATGCGCGCTTGATGGCGGTTGGATAGTGACTTTTGTGTTGTGGCCGCTGTGGCGGTTGGCTAGCGACTGACTAACGAAATGGAAAAAATTTCATAGCAGAAATAAACTTACTGTCACTTCCGAGGAATTCCGAGGAGACTTACTATGCTCGCGTAAGAATTCAGTTCCAGCGAATCCTTGCCGTACAAACTGAGTTGGATCCGTTGGTTATGTATACCGGGAAATTGAAATTGCTTGCGTGCAAGCAATGAATATCGTTTGGGTAAGATATTAACCGAAGTAATTTCGTTATGGTTAATGTTTGTTGTAGATTTGAATATGCATTTTATTATGGCAAATGAATTTCGGGGAAATTGGGATTGCTTGGTCGCAAAGAGGGAATATGAATTAAGTAGAAAATTGACCGAAGCAATTTTGGGAAAAATTATATGTGGGGTGATGTAATTGAGGGAGATGATTTAGAATATGTTCTATTGAACTGTATTCTGTTGGGAGTTTGGAATATGCGTTTTATTACGACTTACGTATTTCCGGGGAAATTGAGATTTCTTGGTCGCAAGGAGGGAATGTGAATTTATAAAGGATTGACCGAAGCAATTTTGGGAAAATGGAAGCGGGGATGATTAGAATATATTCTGTTGAATTATATTCTGTTGGGACTTTTGCTGGCGCGCATTTTATGATATTAAATGATTTTCTTTGAAGAAAGACATCTGGTCCGGACATTTGGATCTTACGGGATTTTTGTGGCGAACGTTTAGTTCAATTTGTTTGAAATTGTTTGGTATTGCATTAATGTGGGACCATTTGATGCATGGGGTAATGCTATGGCTTGGGGGTGTCTCATCCTTTAAGTGGATGTTATTGTCGTGTATCGCAATTAGTGGTGGAGATTGGATCCAAAGGGGTAAGTATTATGGGATGGGTGGTTGTGGCCGTAACACGGTCAAGATTGGTTGGCATTGTGGGTTGGTTCTCCATGTGGTGTAGAGAACCCCCACGAATTCCACACACTGCACTGTACTACACTCCTAACACACTGGGACTTGCAACTCATTTGCAACCTCTTTATATACCATTTTAATTTGATAATAATGCAGATGATACATTTTTCCTCACCGAATGTGTAACCTATTTTGAGGCTATTCGCCTGCCATTCGCAATTCGCAATTTTTAATGACCACTTAATTTCCTCTGCAAAAAATGCAGCGGAGTCAATTTAAATATTCATTCGATTTGCAGTAGCAATGACCGAACCAATTTCAGTGCATTGCTCTACGCGCAAATCGTATCATACGATTAATTTCGCCTTTTTGCTACGTTCGATATTTTCGCTGCGCTCAGCATTTCATTCCCGTTGAACTACTTCGTCGTCGGTGGCCTTTGACAACACCGCCCGTGTCCCATATCGTGTATAACATCGTGTATACGAAACTTGATCTTGTTAACCGTGGGCTTGTGAAAGATCATATGCCAAAATGTTTCGCCAGCTGGGAACCGCAACTCCGTTGTTGCCGATGGTTCGCCAACTTGGAAACAGCAAAGGGTGTTTTCTGCGCCGAACTCCTCCTCGACGAGAACAGCAAAAATGATGTTTTGCCGCATTGGGCACACATCGTACACAAAACGCGTTGATTAAAATGAAAACAAACGAAATTTAAAAATACAAAGTAAACTTTATTCAACACAAGAACACTGTAGAATGTGTTGCAATTCCGCTGTTAGTTGCAGGACTGTATTTTGGTTAGCCGGTGCTTGCTCTTATCCAGCAAATTCCATCAATCTGAACTCGAAAGGGTATGTCGCCGGTAACGTCAAGCCGATGAACCGAAGGAAAATAAAATTGAAATTAATAACAATTCATAGGAATCTTTATTAGGAACGACCCTTTACCTTCTAGTTACAATGTCAGTTGGTTGACTAATCTTCTTCTCAATTCAATTCTTAATCAATACAAAAATTCAAATTTTAAAAGCCGTATTACTTCAAACAATTTACTGGTGATCCCTAGATCACACCGTAAAAAACTGCATACCTTTCGGTAGCCGCCAGTTATCTTTTTCTTCCTCATTTTAGAGGCCATTTCCACCAAAATCTCATCCGCTATTCAAATATTGCTCCCTTTTCGATTCAGCAATTCTAGCACGAGTTGTTGGCATCTGGCTAAATTCTCTTAAATCAGCACCTCGCAATGTATCGAGGGTTATGGACAGTTACAACCGAGCATACCTTCGGGCGCTGTCGTCATTGATTCAAATGAATTAATCTGATTGTTTGCTGGTATCATAGCATACTTTCAAGCGCGCTGAGTGTGGATTTAATCGACTAAAATGACTCAAATCGATTCTTCTCGATTCAATTTGATGCGGCCTTCTATTGTGCTGTTGCGGTTGCAACATCTTCCCGGGCCGGCGACGGTAACCCAATGGGGTTTCTCTTTCTAGATAGATTAGCCAATGATAGTTTAGAGTATAGTTATCCACAGGAGGTTGCAATTGACCGCAGTGTGAATTGGTACGGTGCAACGGCAGGGTGGCAATTGGTTGACATTGATTCCATTAGTGGATGTGGACTATCAATTAATTTTGACTTGGATAATGGCTTGTGTGGTTTCAATTATCTGTTTTTGTGTGTGTGTGCGTGTATTCTAGGTGATGACAGAGGTCATTAAATTCATGTCTGTGTGGTGTGTTCTAGGTGATAACAGAGATCATTAAATTCATGTGTGTGTGGTGTGTGCTTCAATTAAGCATGGGCAGAAGACAAAGTTTCGCTACTGGGCGCTTCAGTGTGGTGGTGGCTGTTTTGACTGTAACAACACGGATCATTGCATCGGATCCTGGATGTGTTGCTATGACTCTACCCAATCGCCATAGGGTTGGGGGTGCATGCTCCTCAGGTAGAAGCACCATGCTACCTATTTTCAAATTTGGACCTGGTGTGAGCCATTTTGGCCGCTGTTGCAGACGAGAGAGATATTCTGTCTTCCATTTCTTCCAGATGTCCTGTTGTAATCTTTGCATTAATTGCCATCTGTCCAGGTGGTTGGGTGTGGTTTGAGTCAAATCTCTTTCTGGTGCGGTATTGAGTGCAGCGCCGATCAGGAAATGTCCCGGTGTAAGAACGGACATATCGTTCAAATCCTCTGATATTGGGCACAGAGGACGTGAGTTCAGGCACGCTTCCACCTGGGCCAAGACAGTAACGTATTCTTCATAGGTAAGCGTGTAGTGTCCTATCACTCGTTTAAGATGATGTTTCATGGACTTCACCCCTGCTTCCCATAACCCGCCGAAATGAGGCGCTGCAGGAGGATTAAAATGCCATGAAGTTCCATTATTCTGCACCTGCCTAACTATATCTTCGGTCCAATGTCTTGATGCATATGTCTGCTCTTTTTGTATTGTCTTAGCAGCTCCCTGGAAGTTGGTTCCGCAATCGCTGTAGATGTGTGCACAAATCCCACGACGCGCCGTGAAGCGTTTAAACGCTGCCAGAAAGGCCGCTGTGCTATATTCACTTACAAGTTCGAGATGGACGGCCTTCGTACAAAAGCATACGAAAATAGCAATGTACGCCTTGGTGATTCTGGTGCATCTTCCCTTCCATGCTTTAAGTTGTACTGGGCCGGCATAGTCCACCCCAGTAGTTTGAAAGGGGCGTGCTTGGTTGACCCGAGGTGAAGGAAGATCACCCATTCTTTGTTGGATTTGCTTTGATTTATGTCGATAGCACTTCAAACATTTGTGTATACATGCCTTGACGCTGGATTTAAGATTTAGTATCCAGTATTCAGCTCGAAGTGTGGCCATCATCAGCTGTTGACCACCGTGCAACGTTTTTAAGTGAATATGGTGGATGATCAACGACGTAAAAAAAGTATTTGCGGGCAATATAATCGGGTGACGCTGCGAATATGGCAAATCTGGATTTTCTAGTCGACCTCCTACTCGCAGAATTCCCTTATCGTCCAATATAGGGGAAAGTCGTGCAATCTTACTTCCTTTGATAATTGTTTCTCCCCTAGTGATGCTTAAAATTTCGTCACCAAAGAACTCCTGCTGCACAATCCCAATCAATCGTATATGTGCTGACGAGATCTCATCTGGTGACAGCGGCCCAGTCGCATACAATGGCAACCCAGTGGCCTTCAATCGTAGGTTGGAAAAAAAACGAAGCCAATATGCCGTGGCTCGAAGGAGACGCGACAGCGAAGAGAACCGAGCAAACAATGTAGTGCTATCAAATGACATGACGTGCAGGCAGAGGTGGAACACATTCTTAATAGGGTACCCAGATGCTATGAAACTATTTTTCATTCTTGTAGGGTTTATGGTCTTCAACTCCAGATCAGTGGAGGGTATTTTCAGTGGGTGTACATAAGTGTTGTCATACGTCTGCAAAAATTCGGGTCCATACCACCATTGCCTTTTTCTGAGAATTTCCATTGGAGATAGTCCTCTGGACGCGATATCCGCAGGATTCTCTTTCCATGAAACATGTCTCCAGCAATCGGGATCTATGTGTTCCTGTATTTCCGCCACTCTGTTTGCGACGAAAGTAGTTCGTATGTGTGGCGGCCCCTTAATCCAGGCAAGTGCAATTTGCGAATCCGACCAAGCCCACATCTTCGCGCATTGAAGATCCATCCTTTTGACGGTTTGTACCAGCAAATGTGTAAGCAGGTGAGCTCCACACAACTCCAATCGTGCTAGCGATTTATTCTTGAGTGGTGCTACTCTTGTTTTTGATACGAGCAGCTCTATTGAAGTCACTCCCTCGGTGACCGTACGAAGGTAGACCACAGCAGCATATGCCCTTTCGGAGGCGTCGCAGAATCCATGCACTTCGAGTGTTGATCGCTTGGTGACCTTGACCCAACGCGGAATTTCTATGTTGTTGAGGGCATTTAGCTCAGTTCTTAACTTAGACCATGTTGAGACAATTTTTGATGGAAGCTCGCTGTCCCAATTTAGATCCTGCTTCCAAATCTCCTGCATGATCATCTTGCCAATGACAACACAAGGTGATATCCAGCCCATCGGGTCGTATAGGCGCGCAATCTCTGACAAGATTGTTCTTTTCGTTGCTCCCTTCGATTCCTGGAAACAGACCTTGAACGAAAATGTGTCTCGTCCAGGATGCCATTGGATCCCCAAGGTCTTTACGGTGTTACCCTTGTCAAGCGATAATGGCACCTGAACCTCTCTATCCTCCTCCGGAACCGAAAGCATCATTTTTTCACTGTTGCTGGCCCATTTCCTGAGTGGAAACCCTCCACGCCGCAACATCGCTACGAGTTGGTCACGTAGTTCCATGGCCTCATCCTCTGAGTCTGCTCCATGCATGACATCATCGACATAGAAATTTTTACAGACTATTTGCGATGCTAATGGATAGTCAGCCCGTTCATCCAATGCTAGTTGTTGTAGCGTGCGCACTGCTAAGTACGGCGCAGCGGTGGTACCAAACGTGACAGTGTTTAATCGGTAGGTCTTGATGTTATCTCCTTCCACATCTCTCCACAACACGAGTTGGTAGGATGCGTCCTCCTGTGGTACCCAAATTTGTCGATACATCTTGGGTATGTCCGCTACGAAGGCTATTCTGTGTCTTCGAAATCTCAGAATATGATCAAAGATGTCATCCTGGAGCCGAGGACCATTCAGCAAATGATCGTTGAGTGACGTACCATCTGATGTTCTGCACGAAGCGTCGAAAACGATTCGTAACCTCGTTGTTGAGCTAGACTCCTTAATCACCGCATGGTGCGGCATGAAATAATGGCAATTATTATTTGAGAGAGGGTCGATTTCAGACATGTGTCCCAAGTCCTCATACTCCTTAAAAACTCTTTTATATTCTTCCTGGAATAAACGATCGGTTTGAAATCTTTTTTCCATCTGGAAAAATCGAACAAGCGCTGAATTGCGCGATAAACCCAACCTTGGGCGCCTCCCTTCCTTAAAGGGTAAATGGACCATATACCTGCCATCCAACTGTCGTTGATGTGTTCTACTGAAATGAGTTTCACATTGCTCCTCTTCCTGTGATAACGATTTCCTCTCTTTCACCTCCTCCAGTTCCCAAAACCTTTGTATAATCGTATTCAATTCGGGGCTACTACTGGTGGTGTGGTGAACCTTAATTGTGGTCTGGTTACCGGAATTTATACTGCCAGACAGTACCCACCCAAACTCGGTCCGCTGTGCCATAGGAGCACCTGGTCCGCTCTTAATTAGACCCTCCAATAATATTAATGGATATACGTCACTACCAAGTAAAATATCAATTTGGCCCGGTTGGTTGTAAGTTGGATCAGCCAGCTGTAGATGATGAATGCGTGGCCATTCAGCACAAGGAATTTGATGTTTTGGGAGGTTTGTTGTTATCTTCGGCAATACTAATGCCATGAGTTCCAACTTGAACTCTTCCTGTACTAACGAATGTATCGTAAGCGCGACCCTTGTTTTCGCAATACTATTGTTAGCCGATCCAATTCCAAGGACGTTTATATAACTTCGTTCTCTTTTGGGCCTCAATTGCTGTGCGACTGCTTCAGTAATAAACGACGCCTCTGACCCAGGATCCAACAGAGCTCGAAGTACCAATGGTTGTCCTCCCGCCGTGAAAACCTTGACCAGTGCTGTGGCCAAGAGAACCGTCTTAGTGTGGCCAGTGCCGGCCATGTAGGTATTGCATGTTTGGTTTGTGGTAGGATTAGCTTTCTTTCCTGTGCCTGACGGTTGAATGCTCGCGGCATCCGATGACTTAGAAATCGGGATGCCTTCCGGTGAAGCGCTCCCCTGTCCTTGTATTGGACGTCTCTCCCGGTCCATATGTAGCAATGAGTGATGTCTTCTTTTGCAATAGGTGCACGTGAACTCGCTTGTGCAGTCCTGACGTTTGTGGAATTTTGATAGGCAATTAATACATAACTGGCGCTTATTTACAATATCCCATCGCCCTTTTCGACTTAGAGCCTTGAATTGAGGACAGTTGCGTATTAGATGTGGGCCCGAACACAGTATGCAAGTGAACGTAGTTGAATTATGGGCACGTACGTTATGATGTTTGGCTCTGGGAGCTCCGTACGACCTCTTGGACGTTGTCTGTCCCATGACTTCTAGAGTTCGGATCCTTGTCAATAAAAATTCCTCCAAGACATCATATGTTGGGTAATCCACGTATGACGAAATGTGAGATTCCCACAAACCTCGCGTCTTAAGGGGAAGCTTCTGTACTGTGTGGAAAATCAATACATCTTCCCACGATGTGACCGGAATTCCTAAATTTTGTAGTGCTTGTTTGGCCTCACCTGTGGTATCCATCAGAGACCTAATTCCATCGGCCGACTCGTGGCCCAATGACGCCTGACCAAATAATATCCCGAATTGATTGTCCTTCAACAATCTCAAATTCTGGTAACGCTTCACCAGTGTTGCCCAGGCCGATTCAAAGTTACCCTCAACTATGGCAGTGTTCCGCAATAGAGGCTCTGCTTCACCTTCTAGGTTTGCCTTGAGATAGTGTAGCCGTTGGACATCAGATAGAGACGTGTTTCTAATGATAAGGTTCTCAAATAGAGCCTTAAATTCCGGCCACGTCTGGTAAGAACCGCTAAACGTCGGTATCTTAATGGGGGGTAATTTGAATTCTGCTGTTGGCGCCCTTGTTGTTCCCATCGAACTATTACATGAATTATGTCCCATCGGATGTGTGTCGACTTGTTCTAATTGCGACTTAAGTTCTGAAGAATAACTGTAATACAGTTCCTTCAGCTTATGGAAGTGGAGTTCTTCCATGTATCTTAATTTTATATCATCACTGGGAGCCGCTATAATTTTTTGGTGTAATCCCTTTGCTTCTTCAAAGGAGTGCTCCAAATTTCTTAAACGTGCCTCATTCATGTGCACTGATTTGTATGTTTGATTCAATTCCGCATATGCCTTATAGTCGGCTGTTAATTCGCTCGCTATGTTCTGCAAGCTGTCAATTAGGTTAGACATCTTTGTCTTACTCATTTTGTTGGGTTGTCAAGGTACACACAACTGAATTTTCTCCTGAATTGTCTGTTTAAACGCGCACGCCGATTTGCTGACAAATTGGCCGTTATCCTACCTTGCTGGAACAAACCAAGGGGACCAACCGAAATGAATCGCGCAATCCACCAACGCAATCAAAAGACCACAGGAACCCACACCCTCAATATGTACCGACCAGAACTCTCCAGAACTCAATCAACTCGCCCTCGCGTTCACTATCGTACAATTACTTCGTCCGTTTCAAAACGTGCAGCGTGAATTATGTTTGAACTCCCTTTAATCCACCGTTGATCTATGTAATACTGAACCCACTACCCTGAATGAAATGACTTGTCTTCCGCAAAGGTAATTTATTCGCCACCAGCTCCTTAATAATACTTCGCTCCACTTATTAAATTTCTTCTTTGATTGAAGTAACACACAACTTCAACAATTTCTTAATGTGCAACCTCTGTGTACCACTTTGAACCACACACAACTACCACTTGATCTTTCCACTAGTGATTGATATGGAATAAACTAATGCCACCTACCTTCTATTTTGAATGATCTCCAACCGCCTATGCACCATGTAAGATTGCCTGTGTTATGCCCAGCAATCTTTTCCACTTATGAGCACTTTTAACAGCCACTATTCCTCCATCCGCGACAAGAAGCTGTCACTGCTATTTGGTGGACGTATTCGCTGGTTGTGGGATCGTAAATCCCTTGTATATTCCGGATCGTGAATCCTTCCTTCTGCACTCCAGGTTTTGATATACTTGTGCTGCACTCTGGATCGTAAATCACTTGTTGCACTCTGGATTTTAACTCCGTCCTATTGTACTTCGGATCTTTAGATCCGGCTCGAAGGACCATGTAGAATGTGTTGCAATTCCGCTGTTAGTTGCAGGACTGTATTTTGGTTAGCCGGTGCTTGCTCTTATCCAGCAAATTCCATCAATCTGAACTCGAAAGGGTATGTCGCCGGTAATGTCAAGCCGATGAACCGAAGGAAAATAAAATTGAAATTAATAACAATTCATAGGAATCTTTATTAGGAACGACCCTTTACCTTCTAGTTACAATGTCAGTTGGTTGACTAATCTTCTTCTCAATTCAATTCTTAATCAATACAAAAATTCAAATTTTAAAAGCCGTATTACTTCAAACAATTTACTGGTGATCCCTAGATCACACCGTAAAAAACTGCATACCTTTCGGTAGCCGCCAGTTATCTTTTTCTTCCTCATTTTAGAGGCCATTGCCACCAAAATCTCATCCGCTATTCAAATATTGCTCCCTTTTCGATTCAGCAATTCTAGCACGAGTTGTTGGCATCTGGCTAAATTCTCTTAAATCAGCACCTCGCAATGTATCGAGGGTTATGGACAGTTACAACCGAGCATACCTTCGGGCGCTGTCGTCATTGATTCAAATGAATTAATCTGATTGTTTGCTGGTATCATAGCATACTTTCAAGCGCGCTGAGTGTGGATTTAATCGACTAAAATGACTCAAATCGATTCTTCTCGATTCAATTTGATGCGGCCTTCTATTGTGCTGTTGCGGTTGCAACAAACACACTTTTTCAAACTGGTGCTGAAGGCACCGTAAAATTGCGAACAACGTTAAAAATATATATACAACTGTGTAAAGTACGACAACCACAAAAAACTGCGTGTGCGGATGAATGAATTTAACGTTGAAGAATTGCATTGTATGCAGAATGCTTGTGACTATTGAGTTTGTTTATGGTATGAAGCGGATAGGCGTTTATCGTGGTATAATATGAATCAATTGGATGGAAGAATTGCATTGAATGCAAATTACTTGGGATAATTTATTGTTTGAGGAATGGTTTGTGATTATGTTTAATTAATTGAATGAAGGTTTATTGTTTGAGGAGTGGCTTGAGATTATGTTTAATTAATTTAATTAAGGTTTATTGTTTGAGGAGTGCCTTGAGATTATGTATGGTATTGTTGTATTATTTAAGAGGGGGTGTGTGGCGAGATGTAACAAATATAAAAACCAATTGCAAATCATTTGTACGTTATGGTGTATTGATCATTTTTCAAATCGAATCTACGCAAAGATTACAGTGTTGTAAGTTTAACATATAAAATTAAATAAATAAGAAAGTTAACAGTTATTGCAATTTAAAAACGAACATTATACTAATTGAAAGTATTAAATATTTGTTGTGAAATGCGGCACTGAGTAAATCGACCAAAATAAAAAATAAAAAAGACAAAGACAAGACAGTCAAAACAAAAAAACTTAAAATCAAACAAACAAAACAAAACATATAATAAACGTATAAACGTTAAGCACGAAAAATAATATAATTCGCAACTAAAAGTAGTGAAATATATCACCTCGGTCAATATATTGCTTGTTAAGCAATCAGTTTTTTAAATTATCATTAAGCGCGAGTGAGGTGACTGTCGGCGATAGGCGAGTTAGAGTCAGATTACGGAGAAACCGAGTTGCGTCGAGGTTCGTATAGCAGGTCGCTTTTGTTTTTTTTTTAAATGAAAACAAACCGGAGAGTACCAGCATGAACACAGAAGAAAAAAATCACACAACAACAAACAAAAGCAAGAGTGCCACGAAAATCGCTATTAAAACCGATTCAAATTTTACTTTTTTACTGCGACATTCGGCCGACACACGCTCTTTCTTATTTTCAACTGACTAACTTCTTTTCGCCAATTCGTGAGCCTATTTATTGATTCAATTTACTCCCACTTCACCATCCATCGATTCGCTGAATTTAGGGTTGGTATTCGCAACACCCAACACAAATTAAAAAAAATCGATGCTAACGGTGAAGTTAGCGGTACATTGCTGGAATAGTGGTATTTGTTGGTAATTTGTGTATACTTGTGCGGGTACGGGGTAGGTGCGCCGGCACGGGCACAGTGTTCACTCACGCCCCCATCATAATTAAATGTTCCGCCGAACACTGTCCACCAACGAAAGAACAAAACTCCACCACTTTTCGTTCACAACCAGGAGGAAAATAAAACACACGATTTTGTTTATCGTTAGTTATAACTTACTTTTATTTTATTGTTTATTGTTCACATGATACTTCTTACTTTGTATGTAATTTTTGTCTGTTTTGCAACTGCTACACTTGAACTTTGATTATGCCACTTAACTCTCAATATGTTCCGATTGATATGCTTTACTTGTTACGTGCGCGAATTATGATTCCAAATTGTCAGGTTATGAAAAAAATATATATTTATTTCAACAAGATACTTAAACACTAATTAACAATATTCTTATTCACTAGTCTCTCGTAGCGACGAATCTGGAATGCCGCTGCTGGTTCTGTATTCCATATTTATATCATGAATCTTTCTCTGGCATGCTTACATTTATCAGTTGGTGTTCTTGGGATTTTTCCTAAGAGATTATGTTATTGTTCTGACGATATTTGAATATGCGATATTTGAATATGAAACCATGACTGTTGGTTATGACTATTATCACATTGCTGACCGGCAACTGTTCTGAAAATTTACCTCATGTGGCCGGCTACTGTTTTGAAAGCGGATGTGAAAGTAAAACAATATAAATTAACTTTAATAAATTTTGTTTATTATTTAACTCTTAATATTTCTTTTTCGTATGATAAAATGTGTAACAGTCAACTACGTGTAATGGAACACAACATGTTTTGCAAATATATCGGGTTTCACTTCGTTTTCCTTTTGAAGAACATACTCTACACACTCTAGTTGGAATCTTTTTTTTGGTAGTAACTATTTTTTCTAAGAAGGAGCTGTTCGAGATTTCCGCGAAGTGTCAGTTGCAGTGCTGCATTCCTTGGGAACTACTGTTATCCATTCCCTGGCTACTTCGAGTAGAAATTTTTTATATCTTATTTTACTTTCTGGCCGATAGGTACAAGATTTTCTGGTTTGACCCATCAATATCAGCAATCCAAGAAACTTCTTTATTTCACTGGTGGTCACTTCCGTCCATGGTGTCGTTTTTGCAGAGATTTTATGTAAGGCTTTCATTTGAAAGTGGTACAGATTAGTCTGCGTAACGACTAAATCGAAAAATGTATTGTCAAAAAATAAATCCGTTACTTCACTGATAGTTGGTGCGTCATCAAAATCAACTGTTGCTCCAGGAATATTTAAATAATTCGGAAAGTTTGGTGTGATGTCACGTTCGTTCCATTCTTCCTCCAATTCATCGTCGCTATCTGATACTATTATATTTCTTTTTCGAGATTTTGGAGGCCTAATATCAGATTCACTATCTTCTGATACAGTATCATATTTGAAGTTACCAGCATCTGATTCACAATCACTTGGACACTCAGATAAATCATCTGCGTATACTTCAGTAAAAGGTTCTTCATTGGTGCGTTCGGTCATGGGTGAAATTTTTTTTACACTTAGAACGAAGCTTACCCGTCTTTTATAAGAGCGACACAACTCGAGGTATGGAAACCAAATAATTACAGTACAATATTTCCAACACTGCGCCGTTACTTGTGACCGGTCATCAACATTTGGCAACAAAAACACGAGCTAACACGTGACCGGTCACCAAGGCTTGGCTACAAAAACACGAGTTAACTCGTGACCGGTCACCAACGTTTGGCCACGATATCACGAGTTAACTCGTGACCGGTCAGCAATGTGTTATGATTATTTACTATGATAGTTAACTATGTTGGTTATGACTAATATGATTTGTTAACTATGACTTTTAACTCGCGCACTGAAGGTTGTGATAAAACTCAGCTATGTGCATTCGCTGGTGGTTGATATTTTGGCGCGGTGGTGAATATTCTCTCGGCTATGGGTGCGTTTTACTTACCACAAGAGAAACGTGAAGTCTCTCTTTGTGGAATAGGGAACCGGATCTCGTAGTGAAGATCATGGTGGTATGTGTGTAGTTGATCGTATAGATCACATTGTTTATCGATGCATTTCGTCAAGGGATAAACGAAACCTAAACAAGGGAAAGAGAATACAGGGAGAAGCGACGTAGGGCATCGTTCCGTAATGAGGGTTGTAATGCTGACGCCGTGCTTCCTCTGAACTCGAGGGAAGAGCGTAGCATGCGTAGTAAGATCAAAACTACTATTTAAGTTTAGGATGAATGAAATTAAATACTTTTACACTTATCAAATTCTTTATTCATTTAAAGTTTAAGTTGCCTTCTTATGGCGTGCGTCGTAGAATGTGAAACTGACCATGATCGAACGATCATCGTCGACTGGCAAAACTAAAAGCTCCCTGAAAACATATTAGTTTTCCTTTTTATACCTGAACCCTGAAACACATGAAAGTTGGTTTGGCCTATCATATTCGAGCAGATGCCACTGTTGCTCGATATGGATTTTGCTGATTATATCAATCTGCTGCTAGGGTTTTCGGATTGGGATGCATAGGAGTTTGTTATTTTGAGCAGCTGCTGGTTGCTCGATAGCGATTCGGAAATCGTTTTGATTATTTGGGTGTTTGTTATTTCGAGCAGCTGCTATGGTTGCTCGATATTGGTTATGGAAACTTTTGGATTATTTGTATGTTATATCGAGGAGCTGCTGTGGTTGCTCGATATTGGTTATGGAATTGTTTAGAATTTGTATGTTATATAGAGCAACTGCTTTGGTTGCTCGATATTGGTTATGGAATTATTTGGGATTCATGGGATTTAAATGAATAAAATTAGGATGATGGGATATGTATGTAGGGGGGGGATATTAATGGTAGGGCTTTCTGGAGCACTACATCCTCCCCTCCTTCAAGAAAAGAAAAAAGAAAAAGGGTGGTGGCCGACGAGAAAATTAGATGGCATATTTTAACGCGTATTTTCCTTTCATGTGATCAGAATTCTTGTATAAAACTAAATAACATTATTTTACAAATTTTTTTGTTTGTTTTTACATGTTTAAATGTTTTTTGTAAATGCTATTATTGGCATAACAAATATATTTATAATTTCCTTAATATTTTATTTTCTGTATTGTGGTTGTTTTTTATTTATTATGTTTTGTTGTTTTTTTTTTTTACGTACTCATTTGAATTTTACTTTATTATTTAATGTTTAAATTTAATCTTACATACTAACAATCATTAAATTTTTTTGTATAATTTTTAAAAAATTGTTTTTCATTACTGGTATTTATTTTTTATTTTTACATACTTGTTTGACTTTTACTTTATTATTTAATGTTTAAATCTAATCTTACATACTAACAATCATTACTTTTTTTGTTTAAGTGTAAAGAAAAATTATTTTTCATTATTAGTATTATTTTTTATATTCACATACTTGTTTTAGTTTTTACATTATTATTTAATATTTAAATTTAATCCTACATACTAACAATCATTACTATTTTTGTTTAAGTGTGAACAAAAAATTGTTTTTTATTATTAGTATTAATTTTTATATTTACATACTTGTTTTGGTTTTTACTTTAATACTTAATATTTAAATTCAATCTGCTATTCTATACATACATATATATTTGAAAAATGTGTTTGTGTTGTGAAAAAGGAAAAACGGAATATTGTGTGTTGGGAAATCTCTATTTTCATACTTTGAGCTGAAAAGGGTTAGTCTATGAATGGTTTTAAATTGTTGTTATGGACCACGCGTGTACTCTTTCCAATCTTTAAAACTGTGTTTTCCCCGGATAAAATTTTTATAACTTCATAGGGGCCTTGCCATAGGGAGGTTAATTTGTTGTGTCTGGCGTGGTTTTTTAGCAGTACCCTATCACCGACGTTAAATTTTCGACTTCCCGAAGTTTGATCATAATGCGCTTTGGACTTCTTTTTTCTGTCCAACAGTATTTCCTTTGCGGTGCGATAGCCATGTTGCAATCGCACCTTTAGTTCGTTCGCGTAATAATCATAGTTATATGTACCTTCGGGGTTTCGTTTAAGTGAAGTGGGTATATCGGCTGGAAAACCGTATAGTAGTTCGTGTGGCGTGTAACCTGTACTACTGTGGGGTGTAGTATTGTAAACGAACATAGCGTATGGTATCCAGGTATCCCAAGTAAGGGTATCTTCGTTAACATAGTGGCGGAGATATTCTGCCAACGTCCTATGGCTTCGTTCTAATGCCCCGTTTGTTTGTGGATGATATGGTGATGTGTTAAGTTTTTTTGTTTTGAGTAGTAAGCAGATATCCTTAAAGAGTGTGCTTAAAAAATTTGTGCCTCGGTCGGTCAATAGAGAAGACGGTATGCCGTGCTGACAGACGATATTTTCCACGAAGATCCTGGCCACGTCCTTGGTTTCGGTACTGGCCAAGGCGTATGCCCCAGAAAACTTGGTCAGATCGTCCTGGAAAGTTAACAAGTATTTGTTTCCGTTGTAGCTGACTGGCAAAGGTCCAACTATGTCTAAAGCGACCCTCTCGAATGGCTTCGAGCTTGTTGTTGTTATTTTCATTGGCACCCTGGGATTTTTTCTACTTTTGTTTATTTGGCAGGAGGCACATTTACGGATGTATGTCGTGATGTCGGTTTTCATTGATGGCCAGTAGTATTTTGGCATCATGCGTTTGAGCGTTCGCGTGATTCCTTGATGCCCCCCAAACGGTGAGTCGTGGTATTCCGCGAGCAATTTCTGCACGTCATCTTCGTTCGTTATTAGTTTTCTTTCGTCGGAAAAGATAATTACTTGGGTGCTAAACAGCCCAAAAACATCTTTGAGAAGAGCTGTAAAGATTGTTTTTGACTCTTCATCCATTGTGGGTATCGACAAACCAATTTCGTCGAGGTTACGGTCGCGGCATACTTGGCTAAGGCCAGATAAGCATTCTCTGACGACATTTCTGTCGCCTACACTTCTGAAGGGTAATGGTAGGGTAACAACGCATGCATTCAGGTTATCATAATCTGCCTTCTTTCCCATCTCGGGTTTTGTAAAATGTTTGATCTTCTTAACCAGGACGCTTTCTTCGAGAGAATTGGTCAGAGGAAGTATTATTACACGAAACTCTAGTTTCTTCTCGGAATAGATGGACCCTTTTTGTTTATGTAATAAAAAATCAAGTTTATTTTTGTGGCCATGTATTTCCTGCGGATCTCTTTCGTTTTTTAACTGGCCCCGTGTGGTTACCAAAACATGTTTGTTAGGGTCCGTGGTGTCTTCGACAATTATTCGGCTAAGGGCATCGGCATTGGTGTTATTTTTTCCCTTTTTGTGGATGATGGTGTATTCATATTCTTCTAGGAGAATTCTCCAACGCATCAGCCGAGAAGTAGGATCTTTTCCTCCTATTAGCCACTGTAAAGAACTGTGATCTGTGACGATGGTAAACCTTCGTCCATAGAGGTATGGTCGAAATTGAGCCAGTGCAAAAATAACCGCCAGCAGTTCTTTCTCGGATGTGGTGTACCGGGTTTCGGCATCATTTAAAGTGCGGCTAGCAAAAGAAATGGGTTTGTCCTGGCCTATTGTACCTTGGGAAAGTACGGCTCCTAGGGCAATGTCGCTCGCGTCAGTTGTTACGATAAATTCCCGATTGAAATCTGGGTATGCCAGTATTGGTGGGGTGATAACTTTTTGTTTTAAAATAGTAAATGCCTCATCACAAAAGGCATCCCAGTGGAAAATGACGTTTTTCCTGAGCAATCTGCTTAATGGCTTGGCTAATTTAGCGAAATTAGGGATAAATTTTCGATAATAGCCAACGAAGCCAAGAAAAGATTTTACATCCTTCTGTTTTTTTGGTACAGGGAAGGTTTTTACTGCCTTCGTTTTTTCAGGATCTGGTCTTATGCCGTCTTCTGAAATGACATGGCCCAGATAAGTGAGCTCTTTTCTTATAAAGTGGCACTTCTCCGGTTGTATTTTTAAATTATGTTCATATAGGCGGTCGAGGACTTTTATAAGTCGTGAATTATGATCGTTCAGATCATAGCCGTAAATCACGATGTCGTCCACATAAACGAAACATTCGATTCCCTGAAGACCCATGAGAACATTGTTCATAAGTCTTTGGAACGTCGCAGGTGCATTTTTCGACCCGAAAGGCATACGATTGTACTCGTAGTGTCCGAATGGAGTGTTGAATGCTGTTTTATTTTTGTCTTGGTCTTTCATGCGTATCTGGTGGAAACCTTTGGCCAGATCAAGCGTGCTGAAATATCTAGCTCTACCTAATTGGTCCAAGATGTCAGTGATGTTGGGCAATGGGTATGCGTCTCCTATGGTTATTTCATTCAATTTTCTGAAATCGACGACCACCCTCCATCGTTTTGTCCCATCCGGGCCTGGCTTTTTGGGAACCAATAAAAGGGGAGAATTCCAGGGGCTAAAACTTGGTTGTACTACACCATTGTCCAGCATTTCGTTCAGCTGCTTATGAATTTCCTGCTTGGAGCTATCTGGGAGGCGGTATGGCCTTAAGTAAAGGGGCGCTTTCCCATTTTCTGTAATGATTCGATGTCTTATGGCATCGGTGTAAGTGAGATGATCACCCTCCAGAAAGAAAAGATTGTTGTATTTGCGACAGATATCTAGAATAGACTTTTTCTCCTCTTCATTACAATGTTGCAATTCCAAGAGAGATTCCAATCGCGCAAGCCTGTTCTTTTGGTGGTTCTTTGATTCGTCCGTCTGAACCACATCGTAATTTTCCAGCCTTTCCCATTCGATTTTGATATCATTGATTTTTACTTCTTGGCTTGAGTCCAAGGTATTCATAATGAGTATCTTGATTTTATTGTCCTTAGTCACCGTTAAGGTGTCGCCTAGATATATGCCTGGCCTGACATGCGTCTTTTTGACTATTAAATATTTTTCCGTTTTGTTCCTAAAAGGAATTTCCACTATTTGTTGCGCTCGGGGACGCATTATGATGGAGTCCAATGCAGGCTCGCGCTCATTGTTTAGGAGTTCTGGTAGGGATTTATTGGGTTTTAGATTTTTGTCAGAGTTATTTTCTGCTAGGACTTCTTGTTCGTCCGGCTTATCCCTTGTTGGAGTTTTCTGTCGTTGTCCAACGTCTTCAAACAATCCATTAGCATTATCCGGAGTTTGAGAAAGAGAGAGCGAATGTGGTTTCGGGATAACTTGTTCGACTGTATTCGTTGAAACATAAGATCCGGCCCGTAGGCAAACGGATTCAGATGTTGACCTGCATGTTTTATCCTTAGTAACCACTCCCGATTTTTGGGAGACGTCTAAATTGTCATGCAACAGCCTTCCGATATCCTTATTAGCAGTAGTGTCTGTGGACGTCACCTCGTAAGGTGTGGCATTTACCTTTTGCCTCTTTACTTTCTGTAATTCCGAGATCTGCTCAGGTGTTCCCATAGTTCCCCTTTTTATAGAGATCTGGATAAATCTATTTTTATAGTCAATTCGGCACTGGAATCTAATGAAAAAATCATTTCCCAAGATCCCCTCGTATTGAAGGTTAATTTTTTCGTTCATGATTTGGAAAAAATGTTTGAGGGACATGGTATGGACGTTAGTTTCGAATTCTAGTTCGCCTTCTAATTCCCCACTTGTGTTTAAAGCTTCCCCTGTGATTGTGGATATTGTTATGGGATCTGAAATATGTGCAGCTTGTATTCGAGCATCCTCAAACTTTATCAGGCTGATGTCTGCACCTGTATCGATGAGAAACGTAGAATACTGCTTATCCGATGGATTGAATTTGACTCGTATTACTGGCTCCTTGAATTCAGGGCAGAAAGATACGAGCATTTTAAAATCTACATCGGGGTGAGGTGTACGTCGGCAATTGTTTGCACCCGGGAAGGAGTGCCGGTGTTCACTGCCCGGGTTAATTCGTTTCCCTGCTGGGGTACGTTAGGTGTGATTTGACTTCGCCTAATGTTTCGGGTTTTTTCCTGGGGGAAACTTGTAGATATTCCATTTAGTGACGTATTTGGTGTATTTCTGAAAGGGTTTCGAGTTACTGGGACCTGGTTTTGGGTCTGAATGTGCGCCATTCTAGTTCTACATTCTGCCTGAGAGTGGTTAAATCTCTTGCAGTATGTACATTGGAGGCGTTCGACCTCTGTCTTAATGTGTTGGGGGACGAAGTTCGGAAAATTGGTGTTGCGATAACAAGTCGCAGAAGTATGTCCCCTTTTATTGCACGTCTGGCAAGTTAATTCTTGATTTCCTCTTAGGGTGTTGGCCGGAGTTGTCACTGTATTAATTCTGTCCAATCTTCGGGATTGTTCCAGTGCGTAGTTGATGGCTGTCTTTAGGTTTGGAGCGTTATGTGACTTGACTAGAATCCCGAGATTTGAATTTTTCAGCCCGTCTTCAAATGCGTTCAGTGCGACCTTTTGGTTTTCCTCCAAAAGGTACGTTCGCACCACAGGCTCAACGGAACTCGCGAATGTAGCTCTGTCCAATTGATGCAGGAGGTGTGTGAGTCTGTTTCCAAACTCCTTTACACCTTCCTTGCTATCCTGCTTTGCCGCCACCAGACTATTTTGTGGCGCGGACCTGGAGGTGAGACTTTTGAACTCTTCTTTTAGTTCCGATACGAGGTCCTCCCAGGTTGGAATGGTCTTGTACCGAATGCAGTCATGTGCCGGTCCCTGTAGTCTTGTTTTGACTACTTGCAAAAAGAAAGACTTTTGGTTATCGTCCCGTGCTTGTGAGAATAGGATATCTCCACAGGAGATGAATCCCTCTAACTCGTCTGGGTTTCCGTCGAAAACCGGCACGAATCCCAATATGTCGCCAAGTCCTATGGTGAAATTCATCTTGTAAATTTTCTCGCGTTTTTCAGTGGGCAGGGCTTCCTGAAGCTCCACCTCGTGTTTCTTTGACCGGGTAATTATGTTTGCGTCTTAGGCGGATTGACCTTCCCAAGTATAAGTGAAGCGAACCCAAAAGTAATCCACAAAACACCAATGAGAGAGGGAAAAACCCAAGTAAAAATCGATCCTATTAAAGACACCGGGAGTAAGAATAGAAAAGGCCCGAACAGATAAAAGGTCCCGCAGCAGACAAAGGGTCAACGTACAGAGATTGAATTTAAAAAATTCTTTGTTTTAGAAATATATGTCTGTAAATAATATACCTTCTGTTTTTAATTTGTTATAATATTAATTCTATACGTTTTCCTCACATATGTTACTGTATTCATTATTTATGTTTTCTGTTGTTTTTTTTTTTTTTTTTTTCTTTTCGGGAATCAACTGTATAAATTTTGTATTTTGGATTCAAAAGCAATCCAATAATTAATAATAAGACACTAATTGAAATTAATGAACTACCTTAAAAGAAACAAAAAAAAACAAACAAAGTATAATTTCCGAATTCAGCAACGTTCATCAAATTTTTGTATAACATTATCTAACACAGCTGTGCTAGAGAAATTATTTGCACAATATCAAATATAATAACCACATCACAAATTACATCTGATAATCTAACATTTTTCTTTTAAATCTTGTACGTTTACGTTGGGGAATTCTTATTCGTCCCGTTTGAAATCAAACAACATATCAAAATATTTATAAATACCTTGTTAATGCCGCTGCTCTGTGGGTGTTGCTGCATCTAATGTTGGGTGTGGGATTAGTCTAGACGACTGTGAATCTTGTTAATGTTGCTGTGGTGGTTGTTCCAGGATAATCGATTGGGTGTGCTGATGTTGCGCTCGCTGTCTTCACTGCAGTTTTTGTTGTTGATCGGAGCTGCCACTGATTATTGTTTTTTCCTCGTTGTATTTTTCTTCTTTTTGTTGTTCTGTTCTTTGTCTCTTTTTTTCCACTTTGAATTTGTTTTTACTGCCAGGTAAGCTTCGCGCCCTATAGTTGGTTGGTCCACCCTGGTCTTTTTAATGTTTGTTTTCCGGAATGCTGATATGTTTCGCAGATTCTTCCTTCTTCTTTTTTTTCTTTATTTAACTTGTTTTCCTGTTTTTTTGTTTTTATTGTCTTTTTTTTTTTTTTCTTGATTCGTGTTTTTTTTTCACTTTTTTTTTTGTTGCCTTTTTATCTTTGATTCAATCGTTGTGTTTCTCCACTTTTTTTCTTTTCATTATTGTCTATTATTACTTCACTTGGTTTTTTTTTCACCTTTTTGTTCTTTTTTTCACCTGTTGTTTTTTGTTTCTTTGATTGAACTGGAACTGCTTCGAGATGCCATTCTCAGGAAGGGGGTGTTGGTATTCCAGTCGTCTCTTCGATGGTAGGTAGTAATCCCACTGCTGCCACCAAAATGTAATGCTGACGCCGTGCTTCCTCTGAACTCGAGGGAAGAGCGTAGCATGCGTAGTAAGATCAAAACTACTATTTAAGTTTAGGATGAATGAAATTAAATACTTTTACACTTATCAAATTCTTTATTCATTTAAAGTTTAAGTTGCCTTCTTATGGCGTGCGTCGTAGAATGTGAAACTGACCATGATCGAACGATCATCGTCGACTGGCAAAACTAAAAGCTCCCTGAAAACATATTAGTTTTCCTTTTTTATACCTGAACCCTGAAACACATGAAAGTTGGTTTGGCCTATCATATTCGAGCAGATGCCACTGTTGCTCGATATGGATTTTGCTGATTATATCAATCTGCTGCTAGGGTTTTCGGATTGGGATGCATAGGAGTTTGTTATTTTGAGCAGCTGCTGGTTGCTCGATAGCGATTCGGAAATCGTTTTGATTATTTGGGTGTTTGTTATTTCGAGCAGCTGCTATGGTTGCTCGATATTGGTTATGGAAACTTTTGGATTATTTGTATGTTATATCGAGCAGCTGCTATGGTTGCTCGATATTGGTTATGGAATTGTTTAGAATTTGTATGTTATATAGAGCAACTGCTTTGGTTGCTCGATATTGGTTATGGAATTATTTGGGATTCATGGGATTTAAATGAATAAAATTAGGATGATGGGATATGTATGTAGGGGGGGGATATTAATGGTAGGGCTTTCTGGAGCACTACAGGGTTCAGCTAAGTAAATACGCTGCAACTCATTAGGTGCTAATGGGTTTGGGATACTTCATACAATTTGCATATCGTATCTTTGGTCGGTGGAAGAAACGAATTCTTTATTTGCATTGGTTTATGCTATGGAATTCGAATTCGGTGGCCAAGCGCGAAGTTGGTGATTGTTTGTCAGATGGACAAACAGATCATATGTGGTGTCTATTGCAGCTGAGCAAAAAAGCTGCTTGGCGTTGCTTTGTCGTTGGACAAAAGAGTCGCCAGCCGATGGGTATATAAGATCATTGTTGTGCACATGGTGAGGCTGGGATTTGCCTGGCAACAAGGGTGCCGAATAGGTTTGGATTTATGATCCTGTATGATGAAAAGAATTCTTTGCAGAAACTTTGAATGTGCGTTGACGCATGAAGGTAAGAATTTTTTTATGACCTTTAGGTTATGCATTATATAACCTTGATGCGTGAAGCTTTTGCAGGTGCTAATGCAATTGCATTTGCCGGCCCGCACATAAAATAACACTTATTAATAATTTACAAAACTTTATTTACAATAAACATTAGAATAAAAAAATATAAAATTTACAAAATAGTAAAGATTTCATATACAAGTTTTAATGCAAAATAAAAACAAACAAGAAGAGAACAGAAAAACGAATTTACTTGATATTTTTAATGAGAAATTTGGCACTGTTTTTTCGATACAAGCTGATCAATATCAGCCGTAATCGATGAGGTAGCTACACGCACGATTTATTTTGTGCCGTTCTAGGAGAAAATATTACAAAAAAAAAGACCTATCTGTTTGTTTATTTGGAAACTATGTTTCCTTTTATTAATTATCTCGGCTGAGCAGCACGCGTATGCGAGTACGTAGTCAGATAGGATCTCTGCTTTAGATTTTTTTTTTTTAAATTTACTGCATTTATTTGACCAAAAATTAAGAGTTACAATGAGTAATACAGCTAACTTATAATAGATTGGTTACATAATAAGTGTTTACATGTTATTTGTTAACATTTTTCAAACAATTCTTTTTTATATGTGCTTAAGATTTAATGGGAAATCTATAGATTGGTAGTTTTGTTTTTCCTGGAATAGGTCAGAAAAAAAACCGGGAACTCTGTTTATTTTAACTTAGCCTACTTAAAATTACTTAACATAACTTAATCTAATCTTATCTTATATTGCAATGGATGTGGGATTTCTCGTTTTAATTGAGCATAGTAAGCGATATAGTCAGGTATGATCTTCAAGGCGGGGGGTGCCATTCGGTTCTGTGTTAAAGGTAAGAATCTTAGATGTTGGTGTATTTGAAATGATTGGGTGCCAGTTCGGTGTTGTTTTACACGACCTCGTTTAGATCGTTAACCAGTCTGCCTGAGGTGAAGAGAGTCCTGATTTGGAGACAATTACGGTAGTCCGTTCCCGTATTGGAGGAGGGTGATGGTAGGTCTGTTATTGTCGGGTTGGGATTGTTAGGAAGTTTTTCTATGAAATTTATCGACAGTTCTAGTATCCGTCTATCCAGTTGTTCGATGCATGCGGTGTTGTAAAGGTCGTTGTTACAATGGTATCTATATGAGTTGGTTTTGCGGTGTAAGCCAGTGATAAACCGGAAACATTTTCGTTCAAACAGGCAGGACAGGCGTATGTAAGATTGGGTCTGATTATCTGTTTGTAGATGAGCTGTTTGACCTTGAGAGAGAGGTCTTTAGGTTTCCACAACACTCGTCTGCAGAGGTTAAGCTGTATTGAGGCTTTATGAAGGGAATTTTTGATGTGGGTTGAGATTGACCCAAATATTTTAGAGTTTTGGAAGGTTTTATTAGGGCGTTATTAAGCTTGTTTAATTTTGCTGTGGCAACGTTTAGTATTGTTTGAGCAGTGGGCGTTTTTGCCCTTAAACACTGTTAGCTGGGTTTTGGTTGGGTTGAGGCGAATTTTCCATTTGTTAAAGTATGCTGAGATCAGCGGGAGGAAGTTGTTAACGCGGTTTCTTGCCGCTTTGACAAATCTACTGCTAGAGTAGATTAAAGTATCGTCAGCATAATTTAGGATTACAACACTAGTTGGAGGTTAGGGAATATCGGATGTGTATAGAAGATATAAAAGTGGTCCGAGAATGGATCCGTGGGGAACACCCGCGGTTATGTTGTGAGTTTGTGAGAGGGAAGAATTTATTCTGACCATGAATTTCCTACCAGAAAGATAAGATGCTAGGAGCTTTGTGATGTTGGAATTCAAACCGAATAAGCAGTGCAGCTTATAAAGAAGTCCTGAGATCTAGACACAATCAAATGCTTTGGAAATATCGAGAGATATGCATACGGTAGGGCATTGGTTTTCTAGACCAGTTGTGACATCGTGTGTAAGTTTTAGTAACGCATGGCAAGTGGAGTGTCGCTCACGAAAGCCAGACTGTGAATTAGGGATGAGAGCGTTATCACTGGCAAACGAGGGAAGGTTTTGGTAGATCTTACATTCCAATATTTTGCTTAGGGTGTTCAATAAAGATATCGGACGATAGTTGGAGGTGTTATTGCAACTGCCGGACTTTTTAACGGGAATTACTACCGCAATTTTCCAGTTCTCTGGGAATTGCGAAGCATTTATGATATGGTTAAGAAGGACTAGAATGGGAAGTAGATTTGGCGGGCGAAGTCTTTTAAATAGAAGGTGTGGTATTCATCATTTGTTGATGGATCTTTGGGAAGTGATCAGCGAGACAATTGGCTATGTCCGTGTCGTATTGGATAAGATTGTTGTTGAATGGGTTGATGAGGTGATCGATTCGCGGTTTAAACATCCGACCAGTTAGTCGGTTGATGTTTTTGTAGAGATCACGGTTGGGTTTGATATTGTTAAGGGTAGAGGTATGGGTCTAATCCGCGAACTTTTTTAAATGTTCATTTATTCAGGTGGTCAGGAGTTGGATCTGACTTTTAATAAAGGGGCAGAATCTTATATGAAGTTTTCGGCGGAGTTGTTTTTTGAGACGCAGCACTTTAGTTAGGATGCTGGGTAAAGGTTTTCCTAGATGATTATGAGGGATGCTGGTGGGGGCATCCTTGAGTGTCTGCTCAATTTTTAGGGCTGCTCGATCGATATCAGCAGGGATTAGGTTAGAAGATTCGGGGATTTGCAAGTTAGAAAACCTTGCGGCGGCGTCTCTATTGACCTTTTTCCAGTTAGTCTAGGAGAAATTCGGGACAGGACTGTGTGAGTAGAGCAGTTCGAAGGATGGAACTTTGATCGAGGTGTGAACGGAACCATGATCAGAGGGAAAGAGGAAGGATATTGTGGGCGGGCTCGCTGAGTAGACATCAGCCGACTTGAGAAAGAAGTCAATTGTTGACCGCGTTGAGTTGGTGACACGAGTCGGCTGCAGTGGATTGTCGATGTACGTATATGGGTGAGATGAGAGGAGGACCAAAAGTTGGCAGCCGTATTTGTTATTCTTTATGTCGTTGAATGCTGAATGTCGAGCGTTCCACTCTCCACCGATTATATGGTGTTTTTCCATTATTGCATTTTATTTTAAAACGACAGAATACTAAAATCCATCGCTTCGACGACCAATAGGGGATGATTCTCCCATCGGTCGTAGGAAATGCGTGCGAAACACACACGGTGATCCTATTGGATGCTCGTGCTGTGTGTCCATGGTTAAACGAACCGTGGATTATACGAATCCACAAGAAGAACATGAGTTGGCGTGTCTGCAGCTGGTGCACACACACCGTCGAAGCATAGTTGATGTTCATGGTAATCAGGGACTGCATATAGCGTTTTGCTGATCACGTCCATATTGGCGGTCCAGCCACAGAAATCGTGCTGGGGAATCTTCATTCCAAGAAACCGAACGCCTGGGTTGACCGCCATATGCCATGATATATTTGTCACTCGACGGACCGACGTGGGCATGCTTAAAAGAACCAAAAGTATGAAATATCTCATGTGGCGTGGTAGCCGACTCTTCAGGAGACATTTCATTGGTAAGAACGAGTGTAATGGTGATTGCTAGATGTGCAATCAGTTTGGCCTTCCTATAGAAACGCTTGTGTTGCTGATGGTGTTTTACCTCAGCGCAGTTAAGCATTTCTGCGGTGGTTGGTCGTTATGCGCAGGTAAGTCTGATTTTCAGGTTTTTATATGCCCTAGGTGGGAGTTTTAAATGGGGTAATGGGAGGATGATTGGTGGCGTTCTAGAGAAACGCCACAGACTCTTGATGTTGCCCATGATGTCCAGGTTGCGGCCAATGGAGTTGGGGTTGTTTGACGTCGGCGTGCTTTGATTGTTTTTGATGACATCCGCATATGATGTTCCTGTCCTTGTAGGTTGTGGTAATGTGTTCTGCGATGTAGATGTGGTTGCTGCGGATTTGTTGGATGTAGTTGGTTTTATTCTTCTTTGGAGAATTCTCAATTTATGAGGGCACTGGGAGAAATTGGCTGGATGTGGACCTCCACAGTTACAGCATGTCACAGCGATTTCCTTAGTAGTAATGGATCCATCGGGGTTTGTGGTTTGGATTTTCCTGGTTCCATACCTTGTGGATTGACCTTACATTCTCCTGGTTGATGTTTATCGGCACATCTGCCGCATCGTATACTTAGGTGGCAAGCCACAGCCAAGTGTCCCGAGCCTTGGCATCTCTTGCAACGAAGGATGCTTTGTTTATGAGCCTCCTCGATGCTGATTTTATGCGTAAACAAGTACTTGATTTGTTTGAGCTTGTTGGTGTCTTCATTTGGAGGGATTTAGATAATCCGTAGGTTCCTTAAGTTATTTTCTCGCATGTACAAAGTTTGAAAATAGTCCACCCTGTGGATTTTCAGCTCTGGGCAAATCCTGATGATCTCCGACGCTAGCTCTTCGTTGGTCCAAGTTGGGTCAATGTGCCTAATGATGAACGTTGTTGGTTTGAGCTGATGGTGGTGGAAGGTAACAAATTGGTGTTGTAGTTCCGCAAGTTTTCTAACGGCTTTCTCGTGATCAACCAGAGTTGTTGTTGCAATGGAAACAGAGGAGCCTTTAGTGTTTGTGGTGAAGTTGCGATGTCCTAGGGCATTTTCTACTATTAGAATTATTCCCTTTATACTGGTCACATTTTTTATGTAGATGGGTGGTGGGCTAACATTTTTGTGCTGGGCAGGCAGGGGACTCGGTGCTAGCTTGGCTTGTTTGGTGGATTCCTTATGATAATTGTTTGGGTGGATATGTTCTATGGTTTAAGCTTGGAGAAGGCGTCATCTCCATACTGGTATCGTCGCTGTTTTGGGTGGGTTGCTTTAGGGAGTGAATTTCCTCCTGGAGTTGCTTCACCTGTGTTGTAAGCTGTTGGTTGTATTCTACGGCTTTGTGGAATTTTTGTTCGTAGTCAATGTGTTTTCCTTTATTTTCCAAATTTGTGGTCTTCTTCGATGAGTTTTGAAGAGTTTCAATGGCTCTTCTCTTCCGTTCCAATAGATATTCCCGGGTAGCGCTCGGATCGTTGTCTGGCATCTGTGAAGACAGATTTCGACTACGGCATCCAGCGAAAATTACACGTGTTTGCTCATGTTTGTATAGATTTTTTTCTCTTTTTTTTTGTAATTATACCTTGTCGCAATATTCACGAACAAACGCAATATATCACACAAGATTCGATGTGAACGCGATCGATCGACGACGACTTATCGTCTACGAATTAAATTTTTGTTTTTCAATTTTATTTGTAAACGAGCACACGATGAATATGTCTGACTGCATGAACGATCGGCGAGTGAATGGAGCATTACATTTCGAACTTAAGTCTATTTATATCTTTCGACCTTAAATTTATTAATATCTTTCGAACTTAAATCGATTAAGTTCAACAGGTTTTGAAGTACCTGTGTTTCATGTTTTGAAGCATCTGTGTTTCTATTATGTGGATATTATTGCTTGTGCACCTGCACGGGCGCGGATTCAGCATAAACACCACTGACTTCACTCTCGAAAATTGTTCAGCAAGCAAACAGGAATGACACTAAAACAAACCCTGTCAGTCCGAGAAATAAAACACGCTGTGGGATTTCTATAACTAAGTTTTCTTTATTATTTATCATTCACAAAATTTCTAATCAGTTCGTATGAACAATATGAACATAAATCACCTCATTATTTAATTACACAGTATGATGACGAAATTAGTTTATCTGTCTTTAACACTTAAATTGGAATATTGCAAAGGTGATGTTAATGATGACACTCTTATTTCAAAAGTTAATTTCAGTTGTTTACACAGTACAATGCCGAAATTAGTTAACTGTCTTTAAAACTTAAATTGAGATATTGCAAAGGCGATGTTAATGTTGACACTCATATTTCAAATGTTAATTTTAGTTGTTTACACACACCGACAGTGTTCGTTTTCTTAACTTGCAAAAAGCTAGACCTCCGACATAATCATAAGAACTCATCCGCGATCACGATGGCTCTTGACTCCTGACTCGCACTTAAAATTCCCGTGTGTTGCGTTTGAGGGATGAATATGGACTCACGCGGACAATCGGACTGGCACTGCGTTAACTGGTGCGCACACTTAGAACGTGAAATTGGACTCCGAAATCGTGCTGTACTCGGCGGTGGATAATTACAAGGTACTCGAAACGCAACGTCCCCGGGACGTGTGCGTTGTTCGGTGGATACGATCTGACTCGCTGAGAGCTGCTCGATGCAGAACCACCCCGGTGGGTGAGGTGGATTTCCACTCGTGTGGTGACAAGGGAAATCGATCTTTCTGGTGACGCTGCGGCCAATGAGAAACAGATCCGCGTCCCATTGGAAGGTTCCTCATTGATATCGTTCAGATTGGTGTGAATGTCTTCACCTTGGAAGGAAAGACAAACGAAATGCGCGTTGGTAAACACAGTGGGATTGCTGTGTATATGGTAGGCATGGATACCGGAAAGAGGACCAGGGAAGATTTCCCTATGGTTTGCAATGGCCATGGGTGCCGACCAGAGGAACCAAATACGTTTAAGGGAATACAGCGATGTGGTTGATGCTGTGGCAAGATGATGATCTTGCCATGGGGTGGTTTACAGGTAAATGAAGTGATTGAAGGGTAGCTTAACGCTGCTTGATTGCAGGTAAGTTAATAACCTTTATTGTATGAGAAATGGGGAGTTGAATTAAGGAAAATGGGTGGTTCTTGGGATATGTTAAAAGAACCGCCACAAGTATACAGTGGTTCACGTTTTCTTTTGTTCGTGTTTTATGACTAACATTAGTTTGAACAGATTTTGAAGTACCTGTTTTTTATGTTTTGAAGCATATGTGTTTCTATTATTAAAATGCAATGGTTCACGTTTTGGTGTTTTATGACTAACATTAGTTTGAACAGATTTTGAAGTATCTGTGTTATATGTTTTGATTGTTAACTATGTTATTCTTTTAGGAGTGTTAACTATGTTATATTTTAGGGGTGTTAACTCACGCAGCTTTCTAATCGTACATCACCCAGTCTTGATCGGTGATCATTCTTGATTAATTTCATGGTTGAAAATAATTGTTCGCAAACATATGTACTTCCGAACAGAGACATCATTTGCTCTGCATTTTTCGTCAAAAGCGGAAATTTCTCAGGGCTCACATACGATTTATAAAAATGTTCGATGTTTACTGAGAAAAATACATTTTTTAATTCGGCATAATTCTGCATGTCAATCACTTCCATTTGAAAGTCTTCGGGAACTGTATCCACATCGATTATAAATGGCGAGGAAAATGAGGAAATGCATATCCCTGTATATCCAGAAACAATTGTATTTCGCTTTTTAAGTTGTATACTCTTTTTAGCATTGCACGTCTACTAATCCAACGTACTTCGGTATTAAAAACCACGTCTCCATATTCAGTTTCTAATTCTTTCAGAAATTCATTAAATTAACGGTGATTTAACGCGCGCGACTTTATAAAATTGATTAGTTTAATTATTGGTACTGTGACATTTGGCAAACTCAATCCTCTCGCACACAAATTTTCCTGGCGAATTATGCATTGGTTAACGAATATTTCCCTTCCTGTGACCTTCTTAATGTCTTGAAATAGCCTTCCCGATACTCCTACCTCCATGCTCGACATTGCTTGTGCTCCATCTGCCGATATACCAATAATCTTTTTTAATAAAATTGAAAATTTTTCCAACACAGACTTTAGTTCATCGTACAGGTCTTTGCCGGTTGTAGTCCCTTGCATTGGAATTAGTGAACACAATTCTTCGGTGATAATTAATTTAGTGTCAATACCACGTAAAAATATAGCCAGTTGTGGTGTATCGTTAATATCACAACTCTCATCAAGTGCCAAAGAACAGTATTCGAATTTTGCAATGCGTTCACGAAGCGTTGTTGCTATGCTCTCGGACAAGTCTTCAATTCTCCTTGCAACGGTGAATCTTGATAAACTGATGTCTGAAATAATATCTATTTTATCAGGAAATGCAATTTCTGCAACAGCAGTCTGACATTCTTTTATCATCTCTCCATCCGCAAAGGGTTTCATTTTGTTTGCTAGTATTTGACTGACAACAAAACTAGCCTTTACTGCCGTATTTGATAAAATAGCTTGATTTTTAAAAATAGCCCGTTGTTTTCCCACGGTTTCCTCCATTTGATTAAACTTATCTGTCCTTAGTTGTCCTGTTAAGTTTTTATATTGTTGTTCTTGTTCTGTATCGTAATGCCTTTTTATGTTATATTCTCTTAATGTCGACACAGTCTCTGAGCATATTAAGCATACAGCTTTATCTCTAAAGAAAGTGAAAAAATAATCAAATTTCCACTTTTCTTGGAAATGCCTGTGTTCAGCCGCAACCCTTCGTTTTTTTTTTGTTTGCTTTTCCGACATGCTAGTATGGGTTAAAAATTTGAAAGTTAAAAAAAAATGTAGTAAAACTTAATTTTTAATGAAAAAACTCTAATATTACCTTTTTGAAGAATCACAAGAATTGCTAAAATAGCTAGTTAATAGCTTACCAGTCTGACTGATTGTGTGACAGAAGCAAACACAGACGCGGCGCGTTCGTATTGCATGTTTGAACAAGTCGCTGACAAGTAAGTAACTCGTCACAAAAAATTCCTTCTGTTTAGCATGTACTACCATTTTATTATAATTAATTTTATAATAATATATAACACACGTTTCTAATGCGTTTAGTAGAATGAACTCATCATATCAGCGAATAACCACTTACAACCCTACGACAACACCACTAAGCAAAGACGAAAGTGAATATCTCATATAGTTTTCCCGACGGAAGTTTGCCAGGGAACTGATTGAGAAACTTTAATATAAAACTAAACAAAAATATTAGAAATAAAAAACTCCTAATGGCAACAGATTGGCCACGTGAGACAAATTTACTATACTGCCCACTTAATAAAAAAAAATACATTGTTATAATACAAAAATAAGTAATTAAGGAAAAAAAAGTACCCACGGTTTTCTCGCTGTTAATAATGTCTTCGTTCAAAACTGCTTGCTAGTTGCTGGGGGCGTTGTTAGTTGGAATCCCAGTTGAGTTGTTCCTTCTTTCTGTTATGTAATTTTTGTTATAACAAACCTTTTTTTTTTTTTTTTGCCCTTTCGTGATGAAGGTGTGTGGGGTTTACGTGTTGTTGTTGAGGAGCGGAACACCAACCCAGTCCCACTGCTGCCATTGGAGGTACACTTAGTTATTCTGGTAACAAAAAAGGTTCTTTATTTCAGCTTCAAAACTTCTATTTGTGAATCCGATTCCAATATGTTTTTATAATAATACATAACTTAGTTTATAGTTATCAACTTAGTTTATTTATTTTAAATAAACATTCGATACAATCCACAACTTAGTTTAAAGTTAGTGTTGAATCAGGCCTCTTTTGACCTGATGTATTTTGTTCGCTGAACCAAACTCTTAGAAACCCTATTGTACACTAGAGTGCAACACCCTTAGTGTAATAGTTTGTATGCTGATATTCGGGCGCAACGCCACTAAATATCTAATGCTGATCCTGAATATTCGGGCGCAACGTTACTAAATATCGCATAGGATAAAAATGTTGCTGAAAATTGAAAAAAAGTGAGAACAAGCCGGTGTTACGGTCGGTTGCATTTTAATTTTATTTAAAACAAACAAAAAAATGGGAGGCGAGAGGACCGACTTTAGCGAGACAAGGACAGATGTGTCCTTCATCTTGTCTCTGACTTCTGGTCATCTTGCGATAACCAGAATCACCCACATCCGTGAGGATGTTGGGCTCGGTCTCGCGATATCTGAAAAGAAAAGAAAAAAAGGGGGTATCCAAGGATAGTGTGGACAGTGTTAGTCCAGGTGTTCTCTAACTACTTGTATAGAGGTATGGGGTATTATGGTCTTAGTAGGGTGCCGGGCCGACACAGGTTCACCAAGACGTCCTAAACTCAGTATCGTTCGTCTAAGCTTGTTCACTAATGTCTTCCAGTTCAGGGAAAACAATCGGTCCCCTCGTTAATGTTTTATTTTTAACTAAAACTTATTCAATATTGTACAAAGTATTTTCATTCTTGAGTGAAACTTAGTTATTATTAAACGTACTATTTTAATCCTAGGATGAACTTGTTTTGTATGGTACATGTAACTTGTTCTAATTTAAACATAGTATTTCAATTCGGAATTATTCTTATTTTATCTTGTACGTAGTATAAACAGTATACACAAAACTTATTTTGTATAGTACATAGTATTGTAATTCTAGAATTAATTTTATTTTATCTTGTATGTAGTATAAACAGTATAAACAAAACTTATTTTATATAGTACATAGTATTGTAATTCTAGAATTTATTTTATTTTATCTTGTACGTAGTATAAACAGTATAAACAAAACTTATTTTATATAGTACATAGTATTGTAATTATAAAATTAATTTTATTTTATCTTGTACGTTGTATAAACAGTATAAACAAAACTTATTTTATATAGTACATAGTATTGTAATTGTAGAATTAATTTTATTTTATCTTGTATGTAGTATAAACAGTATAAACAAAACTTATTTTATATAAACGAAACTTACTTTATGTCGGCATAGTAATTTATATTAAACATAGTATTTTAATTCGTTTAATTTATAACAAAGACAAGTATTCATTATTCTGTTCGATTTAATTTATACAAAAGCAAGTGCCCACTATTCTGTTTGATTTACTTTGTAACAAAAGCAAGTATTCCACTATGCTTTTGATTTAATTTATACAGAAGCAAGTATTCCACTATTCTGTTCGATTCACTTTGTAACAAAAGCAAGTATTCCACTGTCGTGTTTGATTTACTTTCTAACAGAGACACGTATCCACGATTCTGTTTGATTTAATTTATACAAAAGCAAGTGTCCACTATTCTGTTTGATTTACTTTGTACAACAGCAAGTGTCCACTATTCTGTTTGATTTACTTTGTAGCAAAAGCAAGTATTCCACTATTCTGTTTGATTTACGTTCTAACAGAGACACGTATCCACGATTCGGTTTGATTTAATTTATAACCGAGACAAGTATTCACCATTTTGTGCAACAATCACCAGCATACTGACTACGTTTTACATGAAGGTGTTGAAGATTATTTCTACGACAATTGTATTTAAGGGTTATTAAGGGTATACTAAACTTACCCCTAACCAATTGATGTCCGCTGCACTCCCTTCCTGTTCTTTCTCGAAGAAACGTGGACGATTTCGGCTTCTGTTGCACTTATATGTGGATATGCACTTCCCTAATGACAACTCCTTTTTGTTTCAGTTTGTTAAAATGTTTTATTTTCCTTTCTTTTTTTTTCTTTATTACTTTTTAGATTTTAATTTATATTACGTTAAACGACACACACGATTTCATTTTCTTTTGAACGGCACAGCACACAACCGCATACGCACACGACACACGTTTTTTTTTTCTTTTACCGAAATCTAATTTGAATAATTTTATTTTGCTCCGCAAAAATCGACTGCTCGCAATCACGACACTATCAAGAAGAACGACAATCTCGTGTCTTTCGCCACATATCCTGTTTCGTTCGTTCCGCTTCCACCATAGTTATTTCGAGGAAACAGTCGAAATGGTTGATAGGTGGCGACTATGGCTATTGCAATGTGAATGGGGTTTGAAATGGGGGTAAACTTTTATTTAAATTATATTCTATTGTAAAAGGGTTTTCTATTGTAAAGGGAAAGGGAATATTAAGAAGGGAAGGATATGTGCGTGAAGACACGAGATGTTAATAATTGAAAAGGGGGAGTGATAATTTAATGAACTTAATTATATAACAAAGGCACTACCTGCCCTCATGGAATCTGAAATACGATTAACTAAGTTCATCGAAGCGACAGAATACCACGTACTCAATCATCGCTTCGACGACCATATTTGGTTATTTTCCTTTTCGAATTGGTGTACCACCAAAGAAGGGTTGAAACACACACACGATGATCCCTTTTGCTGCTCATCGCGTGTGTCGCCTAGCATGCGAACCATAGACTTTGAATCAAATAAAAATAAACACATTCGCAGCTGGGGCAAGCCGTTCTGAAAAGGGTTAAATGTGCTTACACGATCAGTGACTACGCGTAGCATGATTGCTGATTGTGCGCATGTTTGTTGTTGGCGTCAACAGAGGTCGAACCGTCGTGTGTGTATTTACACTGGCTAGTTCTCGATCCCTTTTTGCGGCCAGGTGCGAGTTTCCATTTAAAGAACTCGAACGCCTGGGTTGACCGCCGTATGCCACGATGTATTTGTCGTTCATGTGTCCAACCGATGTGGGCATGCATAAAAGAACCAAAAGGAAGAAATATCTCTTGTGGCATTGTAGCCGACTTCTTAGGAGACATTTCGTTGGTAGGAACTAATGTAATGTTGGTTGCTAGATGTGCGACCAATTTGCCCTTCCAATAGAAATGCTTGTGTTGCTGATGGTGTTTTACTTCAGCGCGGTTAAGCATTGCAACGGTGGTTGGTCGTTAAGAGCAGGCAAGCCATGCTTTTCAGGTTTCTCTATGCCCTTGTAGGGAATATCTGTTATTGCTGATATATTCTTCGTTAGAACGCGTGTAGAAATGGTTACCTGGTGGTAGCTGAGCAGGTAAGTAGTGCCGTTTGCAAGAGCTTTTTGAACGGAATTCAAAAATATCAAACTTGCCGCCTCTCTCTCGCTCTCCCTCAACATCCATTCCAAATTTCGAACTCGAACCCGCCTACGATCCACACTCGAATCGGGGCGTGTTCGAACACTCACATGTGGGTCGTGCAATTCTTCCACCACCTTACCATCAAACCACATTAAAACAAAATTATAATAAAAACAATTAAATGATGGGGGTGGTGAAAGCCGCACGTAACATACCTTCCCCACACAACACCGCGTGGCATTCTTAGGAGAGGAATGTCACGTCGGAGAGTGGACGGCGGAGAGCAAACAAACAAACAACTAACGACATCAACAATATAAATAAATAAATTAATTAACATGCTTAGGTGTTAAGGTTAGTAAGGATTTTCTATATATTTGGTACTACTTATATATTAGGGTTAGTGAAACAAAATAAATAAATAAATAACATTTATGTATTAACCTAAAGTCTCACCTAAATATTAATGTTAGTATATACTTTCTACAGCTTACATATTAGGGTTAGTAACAATAAATAAATAAATAACATTTATGTATTAACCTAAAGTCTCACCTAAATATTAATGTTAGTATATACTTTCTACAGCTTACATATTAGGGTTAGTAACAATAAATAAATAAATAACATTTATGTATTAACCTAAAGTCTCACCTAAATATTAATGTTAGTATATACTTTCTACAGCTTACATATTAGGGTTAGTAAAAATAAATAATTAAATAACATTTATGTATTAACCTAAAGAGGGGGGATAGCAGACAAGCACTCCACAAAACCAAGGACAACTCAAACGCCCGCGGCGGGCCCGACACCGAAACCGATGGTCCGACCGAAAGCTCGACCGCCCACACGATCCGGTTAGGACCCCCTCGGCAAGGCGAGGTGATCCCCTCTCGCCCGACCTCCAAAATGCCACCCGGCCGGCGAAATCGTCCCGCTCCTATATATATTTTCTTTGATTTCAATTTTCCGGTTTTCGTCTTTGGACTCGTTTACTCCCAGTAGGGCTTCAGACGGTTGTTGTGTACAACCAGCGTCCTCTTACCTAGCTTCACCGCGCTGTTGACCGCGCTTTTCACCTCCACCACGTCATATGGACCTCTCCATAGGGGCGCCAATTTTCCTTTCTTGTTTTCTTCCCGCATCAAGACTTTATCGCCCACATGGAACGTGAACGGGCGTAACTGGCGGTCACGATACCCTTTGGACCTCTTTTTCGAGATCAACAGATTGCGCCTAGCTATTTCATACGTTTTCTGAAGCTTGTACTTCAATAGCTTATGGAAGCTCTCATGGTTGTAAACCGATTCTGGAGGTAATTTGGTGTTCGAGGGAACATCCGGAGTAAAACCAAAGAGACAGTCCATGGGCGTCAATCGGGTACCCCCGTGCACGCTGGTGTTGTACACGAAAGTGGCCGCCCTCAGGTACTGATCCCAGGTTTGGGGATTCGTGTCCACAATGCTGCGTAGGTATTCTACCAGCGGTCGATGGGCTCGTTCCAAGGCACCATTCGATTGTGGATGGTACGCTGAGGTTTGCAGTTTTTTGATGGGGAGCAGCCTTCACACGCTTTTAAACAGGCTGCTCAGGAAATAGCTGCCCTGATCGCTGACTAGTTGCGTCGGTACACCATGCCTTGCAACTATTTGGTCGAAAAAGACCGAAGCCACAAAAGCTGAGGACAGTTTTGGCCAATTAGAGTATTCAGTGCGGTCGGGCTGCGGTTTCCCGACCCGACCTTTGGGAGTTTTCCGACCTCTCATCAGATGTCTCCCGCCGACGCACCGTCGCCGCATAAGTGCGTCGGCTGCAAGATTCGCACCGTGCCTTGTCCCTCCGTTCAGGACTATCCCGCCTGGGAGTCTCAATAGACTCCGAACTAGCGGGACGGGAATGGCCTTGGCCCAACCTGGGCCCACGGTGCTGAGGTCGCTCTTTCCTATTTCCTGCATCCCTTGGTGAGGTGCCACGCCTCGCACCCGCCTTCGAGGGCTCCGAGTCCATGGAGTCGGTCCGCCTTCCGCCACCGCCCGACACGGACGATCCTCGCCTATTATCTCCACCTACATTCCGGGAGTCCAGAGCCTCGCGTGACTACCACCGGCCCTACGGTTGCGCCGGCGCTGTCTCCGACACCTTCCGCGCCTATTACTAGCCCTCGCCCCAGTCTCCACCTGGGTGTCTTGCTTTTAGCCCACAGCAGGGGCTGCTCCGGCACGCCGCTCGCCGGGAAAAACTTGAGAACCCTGTTGCTGTTCCCAATTCCGCTTATACTCGCACCCGCGCAAGTTATGACCTTGACGGCCACAAAACTCGCAGCAGCACCGGACGCTGAATACCCTGGGACCTGATGTTGCCGGCCCGCCACCCGCTGAGGGGGCTTGCGGCTCTGGTAGGGCTCTCCGCTGATGGTGCGGCCCATGCCACGCGATCCGGGCCGTCCACTATATCGTGGCCATACCGCCAGCATTTGCGACAGAAGGGAGTGTTTCTTCTCTTCAGGCACCCGTCGTACACATGACCCCTTATTTTCCAGAAGCTACATGTTGTCTGGGATTCCAGGGGGTGCGCCGAGCGACCAACCGGATCCCGGACCGGATTGTCCCGACCCGATCGATCCTGAGGCACATACGCCCCCTGAGCCAAGCTCTGCGACCCTCCACTCCGGCTCGAGGAAGGCACGGCATTTGACCACGCTCCCTCGCCAGAAGAGGCCGGAGCATAGGCACCAGCATCTGTGCGATAACCACGGGGTCCGTACGACCGCTCCCGAGTAAAGCTACCCTCCTCCCGCCGACGACTACATGGCTCTTCGCCAGGCAACACGAAGGACACTGCCCGGGGGCCCAGATTCGACAAAACCGGCGCCGGCGCCACAGGGCAATCCCTAAAAGTGGAGGATGGGTTCTCTAGAAAGGTTGAGGAGCTTCCCGGTCCCACATCTAACGATTCTGACGCTTGATCGGCCATTCCGGGCCTCGCATCCACAAACAAGTCGTCCTGCCTCAACATTTCCCTTCGAGCTCGCTCGAATCCGGTTAGATGGTCCACCAGGCTTCGAAATGGGACATTGCCCAACGTGAGGAGGAAGTGCCTTAGTCGTTCCTCCCCCAGACCCCTCACCAACACCGGCTTGGCCATTCCCTCAAGCTGGCTTGTGAAAACGAACCTACCCTGCCGACCATAATAACGCTCAGCGGCCTCCTCGCACCGTGCCACGGCCCGCTTCACTCGGGAAACGAAACTCGTGCCACCCTCGGAAGGAAGTTGTCGCATTTTGGAGAGTTGCGCACACAACTCCTCATACGACACCCGGTGTTCATAGGCCTCTCTGAGACGCTGTTCCGTTTCGCGGAAGGTCGTGGGTGGCCTCTCCTCGAACATTCGATAGGCCTCGCCGCTCAGCCTAGAGGGCAGCCAGCGGAGGAAGGTATGCTCCTCCTCCACCGCCAGACCATCCAAGGTCCTTCTGCAGCCCTTGAGAAACAACGAGAGTTTCTCGGCCGTATCCGGACCCTCCTGTCCCGAAAACATGGGGACCGCCTTCGGCACAAGGTCGAAAACCCTATCTGTGCCCAACATAGTCCGTACAGGACATGGCTGCGGGTCCAGTTTAAAATATGAGGGCATCGGCGTGTCCTCCATGCTTTCAACAGGCTGTTTGCTGACGGTGCGAGGGGGCCTCGTTGGCGATCGCTCGTCCACAAATTCGTCCCGCGAATCGTGGAATGCCTCCGGATCCACCTCGTCAACCGGCGGCTCGGGAAATGCCTCGGGCCACGCCCGGGCAGGGGTGCCCTCTCGGACATCTCTTTGCCGCTGCCTTGTTTGCATTGCTAGGCCGTCTATTAAACCTCAAAATTTCTATTAAACCAAAAATTTACCAACCCCGGAACCCCGACAAGACCTATGGCCAACAGCAAAACCGGGGAAAAAAAAACAACAACCCAGTGATGGGAGAAACACAGTCCACCCCTGAGCTCCAACAAGAGATATAACCTCCAACAACAACAATAAATATAACGCCCTCAACAAGAGAACCACCCCTAACGCGACAAAACCAGCCCACACACGAGCCGGCTGTATATCGGATGCTAACCCACAACCACTGCGCCGATCAGTGTTTTATCTCGAAAAACAACAAGTAACACGATCCCCACAACGAACGAACGAAAGACGGCACAACACAAACAGCAACCACGCCCACCGAGAAGAGAGAGAGAAGTGGGGAAGGAAATAAGAACTTGTCGCGTATAAGAACTATAACCACGTTCTGGTCACTTTTGCCATAGCAAAAAAAAAAACAAACAAAATCTAAATGCGCAGCCGAAAAAGAAAAACAGGCAGAATCACGATTTCAAAAAGAAAAAAAAATTTTTTATAGAACAAATCAAAGTTAACATCCAATATCACACCATTCAGAAAAGCGAAAAAGAAGCGAAAAAAAGGGAAAATTATTGAAATTGGCGACTTAACAAAAACAAACAATAACCAATTTGGCCACACTAACTTAAAACTAAAACCGAAACACTGCTACTGAAGTTAATACAAAATTTGCACTTCACACTAAATGAAAATAAATAAATAAATAAATAGCCGTATTCACTAATTGACAAAAAACTAAGAAAAAGAAGAGAAAGGAAATATATATATATATATATATATATATATATATATACATATATATATAAATACATATATATATAAATTTCCCTCTGTTGCCTGTGACTCTGCAATCTCATTCCAACCACGATGGGGCACCGGTACTGACTATATGGTGCTTTGAACAACTTGGATCATATCGTTGAACGTCAAAATCGAATTAATGCCCGCCGTGGTCCGTTGTTGTAATGTATTTTTGTCTTTCACGAAGGAAATTGTTGTGTTCTTCGGTCTGCCAATTGCTATATTATCTTGTTGCTGGATTGGAAATCCAATTGTTGCTTTTAATTTGTATATGTTAATTTATAGTTTTCCAGGTTCCTTCTAGATTCGGGCTTTTCACGCGCTTACGAGTTTGCGACACTCAGGCTTCCTCGAATCCTGTCTGCAGCGCCAGTTGTAAAGTATTTATTAGGGGTAATGTAAAATTTGTTACCTTGGGTTAATCCAGAGTGGGGCGTCTAGTATTCCGCTTCAGAGCTTTCCTTTCGGAGCAGCTTGTACACCTATTCTTGATCATTTACGTCCAGTTACTCTCTCCAATCACTAACACTCCTCTGGGGATGTATCCAAATTCGCTTCCAACATGAAGCCCCTCTATGGTCCGGTGCAAAGCCAAGTAGGTAAATTAATCCACAAAATGTTCCGGCTCCCCGGACAATTGTCAAGCACATGCCGTTATAAGAATGCCTTACTATTCATCTCGGTTTGATGTCTCTTGGCGATGATCACAAAAAATACTTAAAGGTTCACAATTTATCAAAAAACAAAAAGAAAACGGGACGTTGACGTTCCTTCGTTCTTCTTTTCAACCTTTTTTCTTTCTTCCGCGCAACAGAACACTCTCCAACTGTCTCTTCAACGGTGTCCTCAACTGTAATCTTTTTGAACGGAATTCAAAAACCGTATCTCACAAAAACATCAAACTTGCCGCCTCTCTCTCGCTCTCCCTCAACAGCCACTCCAAAAATCGAACTCGAACCCGCCCACGATCCACGCTCGAATCGGGGCGTGTTCGAACACTCACATGTGGATCGTGCAATTCTTCCACGACCTTACCATCAAACCATATTAAAACAAAATTATAATAAAAACAATTAAATGATGGGGGTGGTGAAAGCCGCACGTAACAGTCGCTCATCTAGGGAAGGGTACAGGCAAGAGAACGAAAAAGTTATAAACTAAAATGTACTATGTATAATAGATAGCATGTGCCATGGACCCGATTACGCCGCGGTAATGCCGACAAGGGCGAAGGTGTGCGGTACAATCCATGGTGGGCATTTGGTTTGATTATGGGCCGTCGGGTGGTATTTTCCAATTTGTCGGGGAGAGGCCGGATACCCTGATTGTTGATGTGATCACCCAAATAGCTCACCTGCTCCTTGGCAATTTGGCATTTGTCTGGGTTGATCGTTAGTCCGTATCGGCGGAGACTCTCTAACACCTGTTTAAGATGTTGATGGTGCTCCGGCCGGTTGCGAGACGCGATCAGGATATCGTCGATGTAGGCGTAACAAAAATCGAACCCCCGCAGGGCTGAATCAATATACCTTTGAAATGTTTGTGCGGCGTTTCTGGGACCAACAGTCATTACCTTGATTTCATACAGTCCAAAAGGGGGTAATGACCGCGGTTTTTGGAGTGTCTTCGTGGGCCACTGGAATTTGGTGGTAGGCCCCGGTGAGGTCCAGGGTCGTGAAGACAGTGCATCCGGGCAATTTGTGCGAGTAATCATACAGGTGTGACGGTATGGGAAGAAGTTATCGGTCTGCGTGGTTGGCGAAAAGCTTGTCGCTTCCGGTTGTTGTGATGGCAAACGAGGTGGACAGTGTGTGGTGTAAACCGATTACTCTATTGGGTGTTGGTTTGTTTGTGCCAAATATGTGTCGATTCTGATTGTCGTTTACCGTTATTTCGATGCCCGGAAGGGGCTTACTACGAAAATTGCTGCTAAATACGTTTTGGCAAATTACTTAAATTTTCTTTAAATTACTTTATATTCAATGCTATTGTTTTAATAAAAGAAAAGGAATACTTGTATTTTGGTGGCTCTGAAGGAGCTCACCGAACAAAGGGAAAAAGGAAAAAGGAAAATTTTTATGTCACCTGGAGTCCAACGTTGGGAACACTGGCTGCGTCAGGTGTCGTTGTTTGTAATACGTTGGGGGTAGAACCATTCTCTGACTCCAATCTAACTTTGATGTAGATAAGAAGATGCGTCTTCGCACACGTTGACTTGTCACCAATTATGGTGGTTTTGGTCTTGGTAGGGTGTCGGCCCGACACAGGTTCACCAAGGCGTCCCAAACTCCGTAACCGTTCATCTAAGCTTCTTCGCTTGTGTCCTGCAGTTCAGTGAAAAACCATCGGGTAACCTTCGTCTTCTTGTTGTTACACACTTATTTTATTGGCAACTATTTTAGTATGGTCCAAGATAATAAAAGAATCTTATTTTTTGTCAAACATAGAATTTCACTTCTTAAACAAAACTATTTTTCTATTGTACACAAGGTATTTGTTTTATTCCTAAACCAAACTTATCTTATGTCGAACGTAGTATTTTAATTCTTAGTATTTTAATTCTTAACAACACTGTTTTACTATTGTACAAAATGTATTTTTTTATTCTTAAGCGTAACTTATTCTGTCGAACATAGTATTTTAATTCTTAGTGTTTTAATTCTTAAACAAACTAGGTTTTACTATTGAACAAAATGTATTTTTACATTCTTAAACGTAACTTATTTTGTCGAACATAGTATTTTAATTCTTAACAACACTGTTTTACTATTGTTTTTACTGGTAGGCGGCGTCTCGATTATGTTGCGAGCACGGATCGCCTTATTTAATCAGTGGACTGTATTTTTTTTATTGTTTATTTTACTGTTTATTCTATTTACATTGAAAGAACTATAATCTGTTAAGATCTCTTTTCTTCGTTTATTACAATATTATTTGCTGCCTTGATATTTATTTATTACCTCTGCACTGCACTGAAACTGAACTGGTTGCGCTCAAAAAAAAAAATTGTGGCGAGAAGACCGAATTTAGCGAGACAGGACATATGTGTCCTTCATCTTGTCTCATCCCTGAGGATGTTGGGCTCGGTCTCGCGATATCTGAAAAAAACGTGGGGGTATCAAGGGATTTTGGCAAATTGTTACCAGTTTGGTGAGGTGTTAGTTTACCTTTATCGAAGGCCGATGAAGTACGTAACACGGAAAAGGCGATGAACACTGGAGCGAATGCCGTCACTAATAAAACACGGAAATCGTCTTTGAATTTTACTTTATTTTTTATTTTTTGCACTAATCGTTTTATTGGTTTACAGCAGGACGAATCCTCGATGATGTGAATGTCACACAAGTATTAATTAACAATTCACTTAGTCCTCGCATTTAATAGTTTAACATAATATAATATATTGTCTTACGGACATACTAGCTATGACAACACACATTAATTCGTTCTAAGTTTATAATCACGGTGAATTTCACGTTAAAGCGACGCAATTTCCTCCTCGAAAATCTCCCTCGCTATTCGACTGTCTGGTCACCACCGCTCGAAAGTTCAATATCGACTGACTGTCTGCCCAAAAAGATATCCCGATTCAGATTTCCCATCTGTATCTGCACCGGAGAAAATTTCCCATTTCATCTGCTAACAGAATTTTCCACAGTATCTGTTAGCAGCATACTATCTTCCTTTTCATCTCACACGGAGAATTTCCCACAGGATCTGGAAGGAGAAATCTTACCTAATCATCATCATTATCACCATTCGATGCTGGTGGTCGGTATCTCGTTTCTTCCTTTGTTTACGGATCGGATGCCGCACATCTGGCATGCGGCAAAGGCTCGCCTGCATTTCGGATGTGTACACGGATTATGGGATGTAAGGCTTTGTTTGCCTTTCCCATCGTACATCTATCTGGGATAGTGTTTAGAGTTTAAGATTGTTCGCCTGCTAATCAGCGGCGCAACGAATTGATTGTTTGCGCAAGTGTGCCTAGTTTAGGCGCTAATTGCATTTAGCTACGAGCGTATGCATCCGTCGTTCGGTCTATTTACCGAAAATGGTATTTCCTTGGGAAATCTCGCGTTGATGTTTGGGATGGAAGATTTATGACCTGTATTCTGGGATTGATTTTGCATACGATGAATGGATGCGTTGACTCGATGCTGAAAGTTTTTTTTTTTGAACGTTAAGTTCCTTGTTTTTTTGATGTCGGTTTCAACATTGTTTCAGCTTCCTATGCCCTTGTTACAGGCCTGATTAATGAGCTTTGGGGACACGTGTCTGTGGGCAAGTGTACTGGATAAGGTAAGTCAGTTCCTTGAAGGTTTGGAACCTTACCTGGGCGGAATTGTGCGTTCGTAGGACGCTACAGGATAGTGTGGACAGTGTTAGTCCAGGTGTTCTCTAACTACTTGTATAGAGGGATGGTGGGAAAGAAATCGTACAAGACCGGTAGGTCTTGGTTGCGGTAGTAAACGCAGATCATGCCTTTGGCGTCTGATAATCTGCTCTTTGGTCGGTGTGTATGTTTGTGTTTGTGACGTCTTGTACTGTGCGTTCGTGTGTGTGGTTTGTTAATAGTAGACCCTATGGGATGGATCTAGGAATCCTCTATTATAGAGGGGAATGTTGTTGGGAAGGGTGCTTTATTCAGTTTTGTACTGAAGAAGAAATTGTGGGGATTTGATCCGAAGAGATCGAGAGAGAGAAGGGTCAAGAACGCAAGAGTTCCGTACAAGTAGGTTCTCGCTGTTCCGAATGTTTTCGAGATACTTGTATGCTAATTGAAACAAGTACTCGTCGATAGGGGTAATGGAGGCGCCTTCGTATAGGTGAGAGTTGCGGTAATGACGACCGTCAGGCCTTCTAGAGTGATTGGTGCACCTTCTGAGGAGTTTCCTTTCGAAAACTCGAAGTCTTTTCATTTGAGCCGAAGATATGCACGACCATATGGGAAAGGCGTACGATATTCCAGATCAGCTCCTGGTGTTTCGCCGCTGCGCTCGCCTTTTATTTCCTGCGGCTGCCTCCTCGTTCGCTTGGTTTCTTCTCAATCACTCGTTTCCTCCCGAGTGATTTTCTGCAATCGGCGTACAGCTGGTCGTTGTGCTGAGTGCTTTTCCCTCTTGAGTTGTTTGTGCGCCGACGTCGAGTGCTTGTGCGCTGCTGCTCAGTGCTTGTGTGCCGATGCGGAGTGCTTGTGCGCCGATGTTGAGTGCTTGTGCGCCGGGAATTTGCATCGCCAACAAAAATCATTCTGATGATTTGGCCTGGTGTTAGCTGGTCTATTATTGAAATTATTATCGTTAAAATATTGCCTGTCGGAATTTCTAAATTGTTCTTGATAATGAGTATTGTATCTTCGGTTCTCGCTACACAGATTCGTTTTTTGTTGGTATCTTGTTAGTAACCCTCATTCCTCTAGTGTGTAAATTGATTCCCTAAGGTTTTCGATTTGCCTACTCAGGATTATGCTTGCTAAATTAACATCTAAACCGTTAATACATGTTTTTAAAATCGTTTTTTCGTTACTACTGTGACAGAATTCTACAGGTTTTTTATCGTCAAATTCAAATTTACAATTAAGTTTATCTAAAATATTTCTTAATTTATTATAATATTGACTTACATTATTTTTCTGCTCCAATGCCTGATGATATAGGGAGTACTAGCTCTCCCTTACTCCGTAGTTCCGGATTAGTTCTTTCTTTATCTGTTCCCACGTTGGATTTTGTCCTAAGGTCCTAATTGTCTGCAACGCTGGTCCTTGAATCCTGTTGATAACGTGTCGTTGGAGGAAGTATCTTTCTAGAGGTCCGCCCACGTAGCATGGAAGAAATATTTCTACTTCCCGTATAAATGAGGACAGGGAGTAGTCTTCTGTGGTACCCCAGAATTCCTTTATTTTTGACGATTCCTTTAGTATTTCGTCCATTGATAAGCCTGCCTGCTGTCCTCCGGTTTGGTTCTCATTTGGCATTTTGTTGTTTTATTAATGCACCTGTCGCCCTTTAAGTCACTTTGTTGATCACTTTCACTTTAGTGTTTAGTGTTAGGTAGTATTTTAAGTCTTTGTACTTTGTTGCTCACTTTCACTTTGGTGTTTAGTGTTAGGTAGTGTTTTAAGCCTTTGCACTTTGTTGCTCACTTTCACTTTGGTGTTTAGTGTTAGGTAGTGTTTTAAGTCTTTGCACCTTTTTTTTCTTAAGCACTTGTTTGTTAAATCACTTTCCTGTTTTATTGTTATCACTTTAGTGTTTCTTGTTCGTGTTATGGTTCCGGCTGGGGGGTCTTCTTCCTCGGAACCTCGGGGAACCTTGCGTCGGAACGGCGGGCCAGGGACTTTCTTCATTCTCCTGATGGGACCCCGATGGTTCGATGGTGTTTTTCTTTTAAAATAAAAGGCCGCTTTTCTTTTTGGTTTTGGGGCTTCGCGCCCTTTGAGTATATTTATTGTATTAATTTAATTCGGAATGATCTGCCACTGTTGGCGTTCTGATTCTAATTGAAATCTCTCCAAAAAAAAATTGTGGCGAGAAGGCCGAATTTAGCGAGACAGGACATATGTGTCCTTCATCTTGTCTCTGACTTCTGGTCATCTTGCGATAACCAAAATAACCCACATCCGTGAGGATGTTGGGCTCGGTCTCGCGGCATCTGAAAAGAGAAGAAAAAAGGGGGGTATCCAAGGATAGTGTGGACAGTGTTAGTCCAAGTGTTCTCTAACTACTTTTATAGAGGGATGGTGGGAAAGAAATCATAAAAGACCGGTAGGTCTTGGGTGCGGTAGTAAACGCAGATCACGTCTTTGGCGTCTGATAATCTGCTCTTTGGTCGGTGTGTATGTTTGTGTTTGTGCCGTCTTGTACTGTGCGTTCGTGTGTGTGGTTTGTTAATAGTAGACCCTGTAGGATGGGTCCAGGAATCCTCTATTATAGAGGGGAATGTTGTTGGGAAGGGTGCTTTCTTCAGTTTTGTACTGAAGAAGAAATTGTGTGGGTTTGATCCGAAGAGATCGAGAGAGAGAAGGGTCAAGAACGCAAGAGTTCCGTACAAGTAGGTTCTCGCTGTTCTGAATGTTTTCGAGGTACTTATATGCTAATTGAAGCAAGTACTCGTCGATAGGGGTAATGGAGGCGCCTTCGTATAGGTGAGAGTTGCGGTAATGACGACCGTCAGGCCTTCTAGAATGATTGGTGCATCTTCTGAGGAGTTTCCTTTCGAAAACCCGAAGTCTTTCCATTTGAGCCGAAGATATGCAGGACCATATGGTAAAGGCGTACGATATTCCAGATCGGATTAGCTGCTTATAGCAGAGAAGCTTAACTTTGGTGTCAACTTTGTTCCTTCACTTCAAGATGTTTATTGAAATCTCTCCTAACGGAGCTTCCCCTTTTATACTACATTTGGTATCAAATAAATAAAAACAAAAAAACGAAACATACATCCATGGTCGTGGCCGTCCTCCAGACCGTAACTTTACCCCAGTCACAGTCGAAGGCCAAGCCCACGATCACAAATTCTGCAAGTCCCCAGATTCTTAACCATGAGAACATTTCGCTTCTCATAGTAGACGCGGTGCAGGTCTCATCATCCGCATGATGATGACGTTTCACTTTCATACAGACGACGAGGTTTGGCTTGCTTCATATGCATACAATGTTGCATGTGAATGACGCAAATCATGGGCAACAGATATGCAAGCTTTGCATTTCCTGTACGGGTTTGGAATGCATAATATGTTGCGCGCGAATGATGCCAATCATGAGTATTGGCTTCTGATGATTCAGGGTATTTTATGTTACTGGGTTTCGGGATTCCCTTATCATTCTATTGCAATGTATGCGCGAATGGTTTTAGGTTGGGAATTTTGGAGATTTTGCGTGTAGCATATTGTTTATATGTTTAAGGTTGGGGATTTTGCGTGTAGCATATTGTATATATGTTTAAGGTTGGGGGGTTTGGGGATTTTGCAGGTAGCATATTGTATATATGTTTAAGGTTTGGGGGTTTTGGGGAAATTGCGTGTAGCATTTTTTATATATGTTTTAACGTTGGGAATTTTGTTGATTTTGCATGTAGCATATTGTATATATGTTTAAGGTTGGGGATTTTGCGTGTAGCATATTGTATATATGTTTATGGTTGGGGGTTTTGGGGATTTTGCGTGTAGCATTTTTATATATGTTTTAACGTTGGGAATTTTGGAGATTTTGCGTGTAGCATATTGTATATATGTTTAAGGTTGGGGATTTTGCATGTAGCATATTGTATATATGTTTAAGGTTGGGGGGTTTGGGGATTTTGCGTGTAACTTTCGCTTCTAATGTCTTTAGACTTTAGAATTACCTACTGCGCCAGTTAAGTAGAGCCTTCTGCTCGTAGCCTTTTTAAAAAGAGAATACAAACTTATATTTCCTTGATTCAACTTAATAACTTTATTTTATCTTTTATATCGACTTTATTCAACTTAACAAAATTATCTTTTATATTGTTCAGCGTCGAGATAGTTTCCTCGACGTGACAGCAAAAATGTTTGTGGCGATGTTGCCCAGCGAATCTCCAATATACATCAATGTTCAGCGTCGAGAAGGATTCCTCGACGTGACAGCAAAATGTCCAAAAATGTGTCGCCATGGACACATTAAAAACCTCCTGCCGCACTGGGCAGACATGAAACACACGTTTGTTCTGCATCGATCATCCTCGATGAGAACAGCAAAATGTGTGTGGCGTAGGTCGCCCAGCAAATAATGTTGTTCCGTGGTCGTTAATTTTTGACCAGGAAAGCAAATGATTTTGGCGTTATAGCCAGCAAAAGCAAAAAAATGAAACAATTAACATTTTAAAACACACTCGTTTAACTGTTATTTCACATAAAACCGGTTCAGACATAAAAAACAGGTGCTGAAGGCACCGTACACTTTCAATTAAAACAACGTTAAAATATATACTGTCAGAAAAACAGTACAACAAAAATAAAAACTGTGTCAAAACAGTAACGATGCAAACGGTTAATGAATAGAAAATTATTGCTCGTCTATTCAGCAATTGGTGGCGTTCAGTGCCAACATGTTTTGCCGTAATGGTATAATTAGAATTGTTGCGGAACTGCAACATATATCGACTTTATTCAAATTATCTAGTCTGTGCAAACCCGAGTTTAAAAACGAACTGCTTCTAAGTCTGAAATCTAAAACTGAGAAATGCCGTTATCCATACGGTGGGAGAACATTGTACCTCACGGCGTGTCAAGTTCAGTGCCTGGGAAAGGTGCATTTCACAGTTTCGCAAGACAACGTTGCAGTTTGTTTCTGGCCGGAAATTGCTTCTTAAAATTACGTCGGTGATCGTTGTGTTGGCGATCGCTGACTCCGACATAACTCGCGCGACTGGCTATTTTTCTTGTTCGATTAACTCTTATGGGTATCAGTCTTTGTAGGTGCCGGCCTGACACAGTTTCACCAAGACATCCCAAGTTCGTCACTGTTTCGCCGAATGGTGTGGTTAAGGTTTGTTCACTTATGTCTTTAGTGATGTTCTGATTTTTCAATAATGGAAACACCATCGGTTCATCTTCGTCTTAAGCATTTATTCATTTATTTTTAATATCTAATATAATAGAACTAAACTAAAGACAATTACAAACATAAGATGACTCCACTGTTCACAAAGCTTCACAATAAGGATCAATTTAGCACTGAATTACTTAACAAAACATAGTTAATGTTGTACAGAGGTAGATTCAATTCTTTGTGTGCACAGTGACCATTATTAAATAAAAGATTTTACACAACACAAGTTTTACAATCAATGATCGACGTAGCACTGTATTACTTAACAAAACTTAGTTAATGTTGTACAGATGTAGATTCAATTCTCTGTGTGCACAGTGACTATTATTAAATACAAGATTTTACACAGCACAAGTTTTACAATCAATGATCGACGTAGCACTGTATTACTTAACAAAACTTAGTTAATGTTGTACAGATGTAGATTCAATTCTCTGTGTGCACAGTGACTATTATTAAATACAAGATTTTACACAGCACAAGTTTTACAATCAATGATCGACGTAGCACTGATATAATCACCAGCCAACCCCTCTATTCGATGGATGTGCCTTGTCCCCTAAGGGTTGATTTTGCACACACCAACACATCAACAGCCATCTCTCGGCAGGCCCGTATGCGGAGATCATTACTCTTCTTTTTTCCATGTCTCACACAGCCAAGGATGTGACCACACCGTTGCCTTGGGCTGTGTAAGTCATCACAAGGGAGCGACACCACGATGATGCGGTGTTCATGTAGGCTGTGCATTACGCAACGCCAGTGGCCATCCGCAACCTTGGATGTGTGTAGTGTTCTCGTGGCTTCCTCGCATTATTTAACTATATGTGCCCCACAGGCTGGTGTCGCTATAGCTGTGTAGGTAACAAGGCGAATACGAATTCGTATCGTAGTTGGGAATTAGTGCGTGTTTGGCCAGATACAGAAAGTCCATACATGGGCATTCGTTTGCGCTTGGTGAGGACCACTTGCTACTTCCCTGAGTGTGTCGCGGACTTGAGCGACCGAACAACATGTTCTTAGGCGATCTACACCGTCGTCCCTGTGTATGTTGTTTTTCTGTTGAGCATGGCGCAGGTGTCTAGCGCTTGTCTGAATTCTTGTTAGTTTCGTTTGTAAGAAACTAATTGTTTGCAGAACATGATGCTGGAGGTTTTTAAACGTTTCCGTGAGACAAGTTTCTGCCGGTTGTGTCGCATGCATGCTTGATGGTTCCTTTTTGCAGCTTCGTGTTTGCCTTGTAATTGTTTTGCAGATGAAACTGGTTAGGACTGCTGTCATATATTATGGCGGCATGCAAACCTGGCACGGCTCTCCTTTACAGATAAACGTGACTCCCGACTACGCCCGTTACGCGTTACGTAGCGTCAGAGTGTTCTTGTGTACTCATAAAGGTGCCTTATGTTGATGCCGTCGCCAGTCAACGCTGAGGCTATGCCACTTGGTGGAATAGTTGCCTATGTTTTACCTTTTTATTCGGTAATCACTCGGCGAGGCGCGTGTTACGTACGGTTGTTAAAGAAATTGTGCACTAAACTATATATGCACACAAAGAATGAAAACACACGTAGTTAAATAAAATACACTACTTTATTTTTGAAGATAACAAAGGCACAGGACTAACACACAATTAATTTAGTAAACATTAGTTTTAATTTTATCTTAAGCTCTAAGGCTTGTTTAATTTAAATTTAACACACGGCACACGACTTTCTTGACGGCACACGTCTAGGTTGACGGGGTACTTCCACTTCGTTTAATTTTTCTATCGAATTTTCACGCGCGGCGGCTTTACCTTTGACTTACGTCCAGGACAACGATTTGTATCAGACTCTTTCAATTTATGAATATCCAAACCGGACGACGTTCATACATCGACCTCCTTATCTCTCTTTCGGTCGTGTAGACCGAAATATACATTCATCCATTGTTTACTCACAATAGATCCTTTTTGATACCCATGAGGTATGCTTTGCAGTACATTTCTTGAAAATAATAAACATTGAAAATGTTTATGATCTGCGAGATCTGATTGTGTGGATGCGTGTATACAATTTAGAATCTTGTATTTACACAAGTGTTCATTTATGGTCAACGATGGCAAAGATATTTTGTATACTTTATTGCTTCGTTACCATAGAATTATTCTCTGTTTTGAGCAGCACATTATTTTCTTTGTGCCGTCATGGATTTTTCCCAGATGTGGTATCTGGATTCCATGATTTGCCCGTATATGCATTTTGTAAGCAACGGTGGTCGAAATGTGTGCGTCCCAAGAAAATGGTTTATCGCTCTTCTTTTCAGGATGATGAACTGTTGCCTTCAGCCCGTTAAGTTGCTGTTCTCTTCTTTCTTTCTTTTTTCCTGTTGTTGATGGACACAGTCAACGGTAGTCTTTGCTGTCACAAGCTCCCGCAGTTATCGGCCGACCATCTACCCCCTTCGAAACAGAACATTACTCAAACGCACAGGTTACCTTTCCTTTTATTTTCTTTAGGGAGTGATCCTCCCATTAGCGGCTCCAAACAGTAGGTCAATCCACAATACAGAACAGCAAAACACGTCGCGTCAGTTCAGGTTGCTGATTTTTCTTCAGTACATTTTTATTTGATTTTACAACATGCCCAGGTCGCAGTTTTCATTAGTTATCACAGTAATAGGTTCGCGTTACAACTGGTTTAATTCTACTTCTCGCATCGTGAAACTCAAAACCAAGGGTCTTCCCTTTTTAAATCTTTTTTTATCTTTTTTGTTTAACAACGGGGACGTTTCTCGACCACAACTCCACTGCTTCAGTTCTCGAACCAGACTGCTTCGAAAAACTCTCTCTCTTAATCTCCAAAAATCGAACTCGAACCCGCCCACGATCCACACTCGAATCGGGACGTGTTCGATCACTCGCAAGTGGATCGTGCAATTCTTCCACCACCTTACCATCAAACTACATTAAAACAAATTATATTAAATACAATTAATTGATGGGGTGGCGGGAGCCGCACGTAACACACCTCCCTGTTTTCCTCCCGCATCAAGACTTTATCGCCCACATGGAACGTGAACGGGCGTAACTAGCGGTCATGATACTCTTTGGACCTCTTTTTAGAGATCAACAGATTGCGCCTAGCTATTTCGTACGTTTTCTGAAGCTTGTACTTCAATAGCTTATGGAAGCTCTCATGGTTGTAAACCGGTTCCAGAGGTAATTTGATGTTCGAGTGAACCTCGGGAGTAAAACCAAAGAGACAGTTCATCGGCGTCAATCGGGTACTCTCGTGCACGCTGGTGTTGTACACGAAAGTGGCCGCCCTCAGGTACTGATCCCAGGTTTGGGGATTTGTGTCCACAATGCTGCGTAGGTATTCTACCAGCGGTCGATGGGCTCGTTCCAAGGCACCATTCGATTGTGGATGGTACGCTGAGGTTTGCAGTTTTTTGATGGGGAGCAGCCTGCACACGCTTTTAAACAGGCTGCTCAGGAAATTGCTGCCCTGATCGGTGACTAGTTGCGTCGGTACACCATACCTTACAACTATTTGGTCGAAAAAGACCGAAGCCACCGTCTCTGCCTCTGCATTGGGCAGGGCATAGCAATCTATATACTTAGATAAATTATCTTGGGACGTCAGTATGTATAGATTGCCTTCAGGAGTACGGTCCAGGGGGCCCACGATATCTAAATAAACTTTTTCCAAAGGCCTCTTGGCATTGTCGGTGATTACCATCGGCATTCGTAAATTTGGGGAAGACTTCATGCGCTGACAAATCTTACATACTTTAATATAATGCTTGATATCGCGCATCATATTCTTCCACCAGTAGTGCCTGCGTATCTTCTTATACGTCTTGATCACCCCTTGGTGCCCACCTAAAGGGTGATCATGGTAATCCCGTAATAAGTGTTGGATCTCCTCGGGATTAGTTATTTCCATTCCTTTTTCCGTGCAGGAAGGAATGGTGTCCTCTTCTGGAGGTGACTCGTCGTCACTGGGACGTTCCGGGGATCCCTCGCTTTCCCGTTGGTTCTTAGCCTGGGCGCGAGTGACTACATTGCACCGCGGTGGTGAAGGGGTTTCGTCTACAGATTGGGGAATACGGCTTAGCTCATCCGCATTGGTGTTATATTTACCGGGTATGTACTCGATTGAGTAGTCAAACTCCGACAACTTATGACGAAATCTGGTTAGGCGTGAGGTGGGTTCTTTCACGCCGAACACTCCCGTCAACGGCTTGTGATCCGTGTACACGGTGAAGCGTCTACCCAACAAATGGCAACGAAAATTTGTTGCCGCCCATACAATGGCCAGCAACTCCTTCTCGATTGTGCTATAGTTGCGTTCGGCCTCATTCAGGTTGCGGCTGGCATAGGCGATAGGCTGGTCTTTGCCTATCTTACCTTGGGATAACACTGCTCCCAGTGCCTCATTACTCGCATCCGTGGTTAGATTAAAGGGTTTTGTGAAGTCTGGGTAAACCAATAATGGTGGCGAAATTAACTTCCCCTTTATGTCTTCAAATGCCTATTGACATTTGGACGACCACGTGAACTTCACGTCCTTCCTTAATAAGTTCGTTAAGGGGCGCGCTATCCGGGAAAAATTTGGCACAAATTTCCGGTAATAGTTCGCTTGTTTCCAATCCATACACATATACATATATTTGAAAGAAATAATCCATTTGTTTCACTTTAGGTTTCTCTTTAAATTTGTGAAAAATTTTCCATGTTTTCTTAGGGTTGGGTTGTGTGACATAGTTCAAAATTTGGGCAATAAAACCATCTAGAAAGAGCGTTTTAAAGCATGGGGGATTCGTAATCGATTTTGAAAGATCAACGTTTGTTTTATTTTTAAACGGGGTTTTGATTATTTGTTTATTTTTAAGTTTCATTTGCAGAACCCATTTTAAAGTATGGAAAATTAGAGAAACGAGGGAGACGATGCGGACAAACAAGTAATTTAAAAGGAATATTTTGATACAGCTGTTCTTTACAGACTTATACTCTGCTGTGACTTCTTGTTCCTCAGTCTTACTCTTAGCTGGGAATCTTTGTTCCTCAGGCTTATCGGATGCTGGAAATTCTTGTAGTTTTTCAAGCTTAAGTTCTGCTGGGACTCTTTCTTCCGCAGGCTTACACTTAGCTGAAATTTCGTGTTCCTCGGGCTTACAGTTTGCTGGGACTTCTTGCTCCTCAGGCTTACACTTTGCCGGGGTTTTCAGTTTGTGCTCTATGAGCTGGGACGTGTTGTTGCTAAAAGTCGGAGCATTTAAGAGTATGAAACTAGAGGGAGGTGTTAGGATAGTATTTTCAGAGGTTTTTGTCGAATCATCAGATCCGGCCCGTAGACAAACGGATTCAGATGTTGACTGTTGGATATGATCTTTGGTCACTACTTCTTCTATTTGAGGAGCAGTTAGATCATCCTGCCTCTGATTTATGTCCCTAATGTCAATTTCATACGTAGACGTCACCTTGTTGTTTAAACCCTTAGATTCTAGCGCTGTTTGTTCAAATTGTCCTGCATTTAATTTCTCTGAATGAACTTTTATTAATTGTACCCTGTTCGTTTTGCTTAATACTCCACTTCTCCAAACGTTTGCGGTAGAAGTGGGCTGAGTTCTAACATCATTTTTATTTGACGTTTTGACTTTTGAAATGGGACCGTTTCCTATATTCTGCTTGGGAATGATTAAATTTGTTGCAATATGTGCATTAGAGGTGTTCAAACTCCGCCTTAATTTGGGGGATAGGATTAGAAACATTTTCTTTTCGACGACATGTCGCGGAAGTATGACCAGACCTATTGCACGATTGGAAAATTGCTGGTTGGCTATATTTGGAATTATTATCAGATTTTAGAGTGCCATTGCCTAAACGTGGGGCCTGCTCGAGAGCGTAATTTATTGCTGCTCTAAGACTTGAGGTAGCTCGTGCTTTAACTAGAAATTTCAAATGGGGATCCCTAAGACCATCTTCAAATGTATGCAAGGCGAGCTTTTTATTTTCTTCGAGGAGATATGTTCGCACCGCAGGTTCGACAGTGCTTTCGAACGGGGCCTTGTCCAGCAGATGCAAGAGGTGTGTGAGTCTGTTTCCAAACTCCTTCTCATTTTCCTTGCTATCTTGCTTGGCTATCACCAGACTGTTTTGTGCCGCCGACCTACAGGTGAGAATTTTAAATTCTCCCTTAAATTCCGAAGCAAGATCATTCCAGGTTGAAATGACCTTATACCGGATGTGGTCGTATGCTGGCCCCTGTAGTCTGGTTTTCATCACGCTTAAGAAGAAAGCATACTGACTGTCGTCCCGTGCCTGTGAGAAAACAATATCCCCGCAAGAAACAAAATCATCCAATTCGTCCGGGTTACCGTTAAACACCGGCACGAAATTTAAGATATCCTTTAACCCGATTGTGACGTTCATATTTGAATTCGCGTTATTAGACGTTCGTTTTCGGGCATTTTAAATATTCTAGTCGGGTATTATTATGAGTGAAATATTCCTTCGTTAAGTTCATCTTCCCAAACACAGGTGTAACAAGGGCGAAGAGTAAGAAGAGAATTTTTCTAACTCAACTGAAGCGATCCTAAAGAGAAAAGAGAAGAAATGCTTTCAAACCCAAACACATCTTCATCTATAGAGGAAATTTCGAAAATATCGAAGGTAGGAAAAGATTTTTACCGACACCGAAGTAAAACATTCCTAATTTCGAAAAATCCTGGTAGACAGATTAGCAAAAGGGATCCTGTGTAAGACTCCAAGGGTAAAAAGAGAGGAGACTTTTATCGAGCCCAAGTGAAACGAGCCTGCAAGTGGAAAGATCCTGATAGATGGATAGGGGAAAAGAGATCTTAAAGAAAATCTATCTAAAGAGATAAAACCAAAAAGGCCAGCAATCAGATAAAGGTGAGCGCGTTAAAATTGAGAATTTCCTGTCCGAGAGAATGGAAAATGTGGAAAATGTAATGTAATTTAAATTATTAAGAAACTTATTTCACGAATGGGTATATGTATATGTATATGTAAAAATGTACGTACAAATTGATTTTATATGTGTGAGGTTTTCTAATTTCTTATTACCCCTTTGTATATTTAAATTTTGTTCGAGATTTTCGTTATTATAAAGCAAATATATTTAATAAAAATTTAGTCTTCATTAAATTTGGGGTTTCATTTGTCCCGTTTGTATATGCAAATTTTAGATTTAGTCCTCTTAAATTAACTAATATATATAAAAATGGACATAAGTACCTGTGGTTATTGCTGGACATTCTGTTGAGGGTGTTGCCACTAAGTCCAAGTGTTCGGTATCCTGGTAGGAGATGTTGATGTCATCGGTTATCCTGCTACCTTGTAATATGTTGACGGGACTCATGGCCGTCGTTCACTTCATTTACACACACACTATTTAGATGTTTGCCTGCTGTTGCCGCTGTTTGATGTATTTCAAGGATTTGAGTTCCTTGCTGATGCTGACTGCTTCGGCTGTGTTAATGGCTATGGCGATGTTGTGGATGTTTATAGCGCACCACGTATTGATGCGCCTGCTAGACGATGTTGCATAAAACCAGTTGCATCAACATTTGTTGACGTATTGTACAGCACATTTGGGACTCGGTAAAGAAATATAGTTGATGCCACTGTCATTGAATTTGTTTTTGTTGTATCTGCAGAACGATATACGATGTTCGCCACACGATTTTACCTGAGGATCCCGGGGCTGGCCGGAGTTGTGTTGGCCAATTTTATTCACTTTTTGCACTATTGGCGGTGTTTAGCCCCAGGCACGCTTTTGTTATTTGTTAATATTATGAGCTGCTGCTCCTTCTTCGTTTGTTGTTGGTAGGGGATAGTTGGATTATCCACCGCTGCCACCATTTTGTAGTACGGTTCGCTTCCGTGCTTCTCGATCAACGAGGAAGAGAAGCGAACGATTATTGAATTCGGGTCCTGGGAATCGGCCAGGCCCAATAAAAATGCAGCTTTTGGAATCTGCAACTACTTTTATTAATTTTAATATTTACAATAAATGATTGACGTCCTTAAACGTCGGACGCCAACCTAGAGACTGATCCTCGAATTAAAAATGCATCGCCCTTTTACACAAATCTTCATTGAGATTTGTATGTGAAAAATTGGAGAAAAGGAAATGGAATATCTATTTTTAGAATATACACATCTGGCTGCAATCCAGATGGAGATAAGGATTTTAGAATTGAGTGTATGGGACCGAAATGGATATCTTTTAATGTGTGTTTGTTTGCATATGAAGATATGCATTATGCTGTTTAGTTTTTAGGAAAGGTTTGGAAATATTAGTATGGTAATTGAACAATTCAATTTGTCTAACATTGGATTGAATGTTAGTTTGGGGATATGGATTAATGATAAACTAGGTGGGTAGAAATGTATGTGGGAGGAAAATGGTAGGGCTTCTTGGAGCACTACATCCTCCCCTCCTTCAAGAAAAAATTAATCTGTAAGAGATTAATTTTCTAGGAGTGGCTTTCAAAAAATGTAACCGACAAAGTGTAACCCCTAAAAATATATACTGCACTAAAATAAAACATACAATTAATAATATAAGCATAATTATTTTTGCTTTTCGAACATGTTAGTATGTGGTATATGAAGTGCGGCAATTTGTGGTATATGATGGGTGATTATATGTTTAATGAATGATGAATGATTATTTGTGGTATGAAATTTTCTACGTGTGGTGTCGTAATTTGGAAATTGTATTCACTTGTGACGTCTTGCTAATGGCAATTTAGAACATTTAATGTAGATTCCCAGGTAGTATCTTACGTCGTGTTGTTGAGATCCCAAGCCTATCGCAATATAAGATTTGCCGTGCTCCCTTCTTTGGGTTTCCCGTGGCAGACACCACATCTCGATTGAATGAATTGTAATATAATAATATACAACAGGCGTTGTACGCAACTTCCACGAATGGATATTGTCGTGGGCCGGGGAAATGACGTCAAGAAATATTCTGCTGGCGTGCAGCGATGTGTGCCGTTGGCTGAAACAATTGCTGGAAATGTCTTTGAATATGAAATGATTACCTCGATTCGTTGACGGTGGTAATCCCAAAACTCGTCCTCCAGAAAGTTCAAACCACTCGATATTAGATTTACTTTGATTAAATATTCAGTTTGTTTCAAAAGATTGCTTTGATTAGTCCAGATTATAACGATATGTGTTCGCCAAAAAGTTAACCAAGAAGGAAAATTAACATAACAAAAACAAACAAAAACGGTTGTCATTTTGACAACTAACAGAATTAACTTTAAAATGTAAGCTGATTGCTGACATTGTTTAGGGCGGTGCCACACGGAGCATTTAATTGCGAATTCGCCGGATGTGTCAAGGGCGAATTCGCAACAGTTCAACTATTAACATTTTAATTTGGAATAATGGTGATTAGTGACTGTAATCCCTTTGCTGATATACTTTAGTTTTAATGTAACATTTTAGTTTTGGTATATTTCAATTTGTTGTGTTGCGGAATGGAATGACTGCGCCAGTTGTTACAATTTAATTTTAAATTGTTAGAACATAATAATGTACTCTTCAAATTTTGCAGTGTGGGCGGATGGTTAACGTTTAATTCCTTTACGGTTGTGGTCACCGTGTTAGGGCCGGTAGCCCCAATACGGTATCTGCTGTACGGCTTCTGATGGAATCCGTTTCTTAGGGGAAACCGTCTGTGGGGCTTTTCAGGGCCCGAAGAGCCACGCATCGCTTGATCCCCACCATTACCAGCAATACAACTTAATTTAAAGTTGAAATTTCGGCAAGATTGTACAATCTTGCTAGGGCATTAACCGCCACCCAATTAGCTGGAATCATTTCGGTTATCCCTACGGATAACCGACATAAATACATATTAGGCAGTTTACCTTTTTTGTGGGCTTTTCCAAACATCTTCCCCACGGTCATTTCTGAAAGCATAATTCATCAACCGAGCTTCCGCGACCGAACAATGGATGGCACATATCCACCAACACACGCTAATCTTTCCGTGTGTTATCTTTGTACCCATCCATTGTCCTAGAAGTCATTTCGGGTTGCTTGCACATCTGCAAGCCAGATTTTCGACGGCGTGTTCTATGATCTATCTTTCCTAAAGTAGAGAAGATCAAATTAAACATTGGCCTTTCAGGCGCGCATATTTGCTTGGTTATTAGCATGACCGATTTTATGATCCGTTGCCGTTTCTTGGAACGATCACCAGCATCGGTCATGACCACCAATTTTAGTTTACACAAAGTAAACACTCAAGCGGATACTTTCGCCTGACAGTACCTTCAACGGGATTAACATATCCCTAAGACAACATGCATCGAATCATACATGACCGAAATATGTTTATTTTAAATGATCTAGCAACGGCCATACCCAATGCTGAATTCATTATCCCAAAATAGATTCCTGCCTTCGGCAAGGGTTTTATTGACTCACGTCAATCAAGAATCTATCCCTTGCAGCTGGCGGCAGTTTATCTTTCCCAAACATGTAGCAGCAGATTTGACCTGCTACATGAGTTTTCCTGTTTCCCTTTTTTTTTTCTTTTTGACTTTCTCCATTGGCTGGCCTTCGGCGGCGAATCCCTTAGGTTCGTTTTTGTTGGATGTCTGTAAAGAGACATCCAATAGTTAGTCAGATTTTCATCCAGAGAGTGTGCGGTCCGAGTGGAAGAAGAGTCAGTTTCCGTGCAAGTGGTGTAACGTATTACGTTTCGCAGTGGCCTTTTTAAGGTAGATTCCGTCGTCCGCTGCAGTCGTTGTCGAGGAGATCTACGAATCTTCATACTATTTGTTGTGCGTGTGTCCGAAATAGATTTTATAAAGAACCGATTGTGATTAATTTTTGTGCAGTTGAGAACTCGTTTAATTAAATTTGCCTCGATTTAACAACTTGATTATTTAAATTTTGTATCGATTGTAACACGTTTTACGCCAAACTGGATCTAGTGAAGCGGACAATAAAGAAATTTATAAACAACATTCAGTGTTTTAATTCTCCTCTCTCAAATCTTGCGGATTAATCTTTTGGGCTAACCTATCCAGAGACAAGTAGGTGGAGTATTAGTGAATCCCTGTCCTTGCCGACACACCGTAACTAATATGATACCACACGTCCACCGTTGATGGCCGACCGTTGCACTACCTGAGAAACTGAAAATTTCTTGGAGTCACAGGTTACCTGGGAATACTTGCTCCACTAGTCCGCCCACCGAAGCTCCAGCTCGGAACAGAAAAAGTAAAACACTCTTCACTCGGTTTCTTCTTGAAGTTTTCCTTTTATTTACACCATGCATGGGTTCTGTGTCTCTTGATATATAATAGTTATAGTTATCACATTGATACGAAATTACAGCCCCGAAAGAAAAGAAACTAAAACGGACGTGATAACCTATGGTCACGTAATCACAACAAAATGTACAATCATTCTTTACACGAAAAAACAAACTCTTCCGCCTCGTTCTAAACTTAGTATTACTATTTTTCTTCGTTTTCTTTTTTAACCGGGGCCGACTCGCCCGACTTCTTCTTCAACTCGCACGTCTGTCCACATAGGCCACTACCTCTCGACTCCCCCTCTCACGAAGAGAAAAACGTCACACCTGTTCCTTCGGAATTCGCAACTTGACAAAAACAAAATCACGCATTCGCAATATTGGAACTCAACGAAAACAGAGTCGTGGACTCGCTCGCGATCACAATCCAAACTGTGGATCTCTCCCCTAATTTCCGCATACCTATTTTTATCTGAATCCAGTTTTATCTAGATTTAAACTCCCCGCTCGGAGGCACATCAAGGACGGGGGAGATTACTACGTAACAAGCGCCGAAAGTTATACTGCTCTAAAATAAAACACACAAAATCGCATTAGTTCATTAATATAGGAGATCGGATTAGAAGACTTCTTAGTCCCTTAGCTCGCAGAGAGATGTCCTCAACCTGGTGCCACTCAATCGTAACGTAGTTGCGACTCGTTCGTTGTTGCACGTGTTCGAAAGCAGGCAGGCGGCAAGGACAATAGGGAAAAATGACCAAATGCGCCCTTGGTAATCCGGGTCATTGTTTACACGATGCCTTCCTATTGTTTGGGAAATTTAGGAAATGGATAGCCAATTAAAATCTTATAATACTAAGTGACTCACCTTGGTTTTGTCCAGCGACGTTCGTTCCCACGATGAGACTGTTTAAAAACTGCTGTAGACGACACGACAGTGTGAAGTTATGACGTTCTCCTGACCCTGCCCAACGACGTTCTATTTCGGAACTAGATGTTGTTGACGTAGATGTCTCGGCACTCTTCCTTCTGGATGGCACTGGTAGCAGGGTTTTTGGAAGCTTGATCCTTCCACCTTGTTGATGATAGCACTATTGTTAATTTTTATTTAAATGTTTTGCACGAAAAAACACCTGATAGTCAATATTTCCACCGAACACAGTTTGTTCACGTACGTGATTCACTTCGAAAATAAAACTAATTTAATTGTTTTTTTATATTAAACCGATCCGGCTCGAAGGACCATGTATCAGCACGGTGCGTTTACCGTGCAATTTGAAATGTTTAACGAAACGAACTACGATTTAAATTAAAACGACATATAAAATTTATCACAAAAATAATGTTTTTTTATTATCTATGTGGTAATTGAAACGACAATATTCAATTGCACACATGAGAAAGTCGCACGACACGAAACAATAAGCGACCGAAACGATAGCAATTACGAACGAAAATATAAGAGAGTTGAAAAATTGAACACAGTCGCTTTTATAGCGTTTACATATTGAAAACAAAATGGCGGTGGGACGCAGTGGCAGCGAAACACCTTACAGAATGTTAATAGATTTAATAAAGGCAAGACTGAAGAAAGTACTAGAAGAAATACACGGAATACGATGTACAACAGTTAAAACATGGAAACAATAAAAGAAATCCTTAAATGTGTATTCTTCAATGAAAACTAATTTTTGTAAACCTAATCATGCTGTTACATAAACATGCTTCGATAGGGGGGCTTTGTACATAACAGCTCTCCCTTACTCCGTAGTTCCGGATTAGTTCCTTCTTTATCTGTTCCTACGTTGGATTTTGTCTGCAACGCTGGTCCTTGAATCCTGTTGAAAACATGTCGTTGGAGAAAGTATCTTTCCAGTGAGCCGCCCACGTAGCACGGAGGAAATATATCTACTTCCCGTATAAATGAGGACAGGGAGTAGTCGTCTGTGTTCCCCCAGAATTTCTTTATTTTGGACGATTCCTTCAGGATTTCGTCCATTGACAAGCCTGCCTGATGTCCTCCAGCTTGATTTTCGTTTGGCATTTTTCTCTCTTTTTTTTTTAAATTGCTTTGTCACTAGTTATGTCCTTTTACTTTAGTGTTTAGTGTTGGTAGTGTTTAGTTCTTTGCACTTTATTGATCACTTTAGTGTTTATTGTCCGCTTCTAGTGTCTTTTGATGATGCGGATAAGGACAGGATGTGTCGATGTAAATTGGTCTTGAATGTCTGAACATCACAACGACGAGGAAACACATGAACAGGTAGAGCATTTCACATTCTTGTGGCTCGGTTAAAGAATGACTCTATGTTTATTTGTGCGCCTGAAGTTGACTTTCAACGTGAACTAATGCGCATTCTCCAGATTTCCGGATATCGTGGGAAAATGTCTGAAGGGGCGGACCACATTCAGCAAGTTCAATTGAACAATGACTGTTGCGCCTATATTCTAACGACGGAATTGACGGACTTACGGCTGGGTCCCCAATAAGTTTCATTGCTCGTTTTTGCATCCTATCGAGCGCGTGTCTTGGATGCGCCTTACCAAATATGGGAGTCGAACTTCATTTTGGGACGAATATACGCGTTGTAAATAGTGGCCAGGTTGGAAGACGTGAACTATTTTTTGCATCTCTTAAGGAACCCTATACATTTAGCCACACTTTTCGTAGCTTCAAATATGTGGTCATTCCAATTAAGAGTCGAATTAATTCGAGTGCCGAGGATTGATAGTTCCTTGGCTTCGTCACTGCAAGTGCCCTTCATCATCAGTATATTTGCTTTGGGGTTCGCCTTTGACGACAAGAAGCAGCACTGACTTTTTAAGGCATTGAATTCTACTCGGTTAGATAATCCCCATTGATATATCTTGTTGAGGTCTGAATTCAATGTATCAAGCATAAACTGCTGGTTGGTAATGAAGTACGAAGAGCTTGGTCGGGAGTGTTCATATGAGTATGAGAAACTCAACGTGCTATCATCAGCATCTTCATTTGCGGCCGTTTTTCAGCAATTTCGTTCTTTAAACGCGCCCATAATTCCGTGTAATATTCGCTACTGATGGATTTTCCCTATTCAACAGAAAAGAATTGGAAATGAACTTTTGGCGGATTTTTGTTTTGGTCGAAAGGAGTGTCCGCTAATCGAACACGGAGCGAATCGGCACAAATACAACACCGAAAAATTGTCACAAATGAAACATAGTTCTTCTTTTCGGACACACCCTTTTTGTTTTTATTGCTACTGTTTTTATTTTATTTTATCATACATAACAGGTCAATTGAAAAGTCCCCGGCCTTCCATAGTAAAACACATTTTTTTGGCAAAATTCGTTTTTTTTATTCAACATAATTCCCTTCGAGGCTGATACACTGATTACAGCGACCCTCCAACTTTTCGATACCTTTTTTGTAGTACGATTTGTCCTTTGCTTCAAAATAGGCCTCAGTTTCGGCGATCACCTCTTCATTCGACGAAAACTTCCTCCCAGCGAGCATTCTTTTGAGATCTGAGAACAGGAAATAGTCGCTGGGGGCCAGATCTGGAGAATACGGTGGATGCGGAAACTTTTTGTGTTTTTCTTTAATGGTTTAGTGACGCAATGATTTCTAACTAGTCAAGGTGGAATTATATATACCAAAATTCATTCATTCATTCATTCACGCATACACACATCCCATTCGTTCACAAATAGACTCTCTTTCTCTCTCTTTCTCTCTTTCTCTCTTTCTCTCTTTCTCTCTTTCTCTCTTTCTCTCTTGACGCCGATACATACACATAATTATAAACTTTAACCTTGAACGCTGATCATCAAAAACTAACACTTAATTCACATACTGAGATAAGAAAGAATCCCAAAAACCACGACGTCAAACGACTATGAATGACTTCCATACAAATCCACGAACAACTATGTCACACAATTAATCTACCCCAAACTTTAACCTTGAACGCTGATCACCCAAACCATAAGACCTGCTTACTGCCTTGTGTCGACGCGGTATCAGAGAGGGGTGGTACATAATACAGCCTGTTTGAATAAAACCGTCCTGTTTGAAAAAACCGCCTGTTTGAAAGAACCGCCCTGTTTGAAGAAACCGCCTGTTTATAATACATCCGGTACATAGAGATCTGTTTACTGCTTTGATTCGATGCGGTATCAGAGAGGGGCGAATATAATATTTAAAAATTAAAATTAAAAATTTATAATAATAAAAAGAACATCTGGGGAGAACTTTTCAACAAACAAACGGAAGTGTTGTCTACGAGTGTGGGAATATATGGATTCTGTGTTGAGGGAGACTAGGGTAAAACTATTCATTAAGGAAAAGAATGTGGGATGTTATTAAATCTAAGATCTGACCTTTTTTTTCTATTTCCGAGCTGTGTTTCAGGGTAGGTAGCAGCGTATGCAGGCTTCTAATATAACCCATGATGTCCAGGTTGAGAACGTTGGAATTCGGTTGATGAGGTTTAGTCCAGTTTCGGGAATCTTTCGTAACTTCTGTATAGGATATTGCTGATCCCGCGAGATGAGATGGTTGTGGTGATGAGGGTTTAGTTGCAGTTGCTTTGGTTGGTGCTGGTTTATTTGTTGTCGTGTGTGCCGATCGTCTCTCGAGGATTCGTAGCTTTTCGGGACATTGGGAAAAGTTCGCTGGATGTGGGCCTCCGCAGTTACAGCACGTTACTGTAATTTTATTTGTGGTTGTTGATCCATCAGCATTCGTTTTTTGAATTGTTGTTGGTTCAGTACCAGGCGGGTTTACCTTGCATTCGCCAGGTGTATGCTGTTCGGCACATTTCCCGCATCGTACACTTAAATGGCACGCAGCTGCTAAGTGATCTGAACCTTGACATCTTTTGCAATGGAGAACGTCCTGTTTGTGTGGTTCTTCAATCGCAATTTTATGCGTAAACAAATATTTTATTTGTTTAAGACGGCTAACATCTTCGTTCGGTGGAATCTGTACGATTCGTAAACTCCGAATATTGTTTTCTCTCATATGAGGAGTTTGGAAGTAGTCCAATCTATGTATACTCAGTTCCGGGCAGATCCTCGATATTTCGAGTAGGAGTTCCTCATTCATCCATGCTGGGTCAATGTGCCTTATGATGAATGTCTTTGGTTTACTCTGGGCATGTTGAAAAGTGAAGAACTCATGTTTTTTATCTGTGAGTTTTTTTACTGCCGTGTCGTGATCCGTCAAAGTTGTTGTCATGATCGAGATCGAGGATCCTTTGGAATTTGTGGTAAAGTTTCGATGTCCTAGGGCATTCTCGAGCATCTTGATTACTTCCTTGATGCTAGTTACATTTTTGATGTAAATTGGTGGTGGCCTCACCTTATTTGTAATTTTGTGTCCAACTGTTTGCCACTGGTCATCTATTTTGTTGGTATATTGGGACGTTGACGGTTTATGTGATGACGACGGTTTAGGTGATGTTGGTTGTTAAGGAGATGTCTGATCTTTGGGGATGTACTTCCTTCATGCAGACATCGTCGTAGGTTTTGGTCGGTGATTGAAGAGAGCGTATTTTGTCGTGCAGTTGGTTCATTTGAGCTGTAAGCAGCCTTATTTGTTCCATGGCGTCATTGTACTTCTTCTGGTAGTCGATGGTTGGTTGAGTAGTCATTGTAGCGATTTTCTTCGGGGCGTTTAAGCTACTGTGGATGGTTTTTTTTCCGTTTTATAGTTAATCGTTGGGCAGCACTGGGATCGTTGCCCCGCATCTGCGAACGCAAAATCCGGATACGGTCGTTTATTTTTTGTTTCGGTTTACCAATTTTGTAATAGTTTTCATAAGGTATCACCGAGATTTAAGTAATTTTCACTATCACTTTACACAAAGAACAATGTTCTGTCACAGACCGTTCTTAATGACGGTACCACATTTATGGTTCACACGCGCACACGTGTTTTTTTTTTTTTTTTTTTTTTTTTTTTTTTTTTTTTTTTTTTTTTTTTCTGTCAAGCAGTGGCAGTGGCAAAACGCGTCTACACACTAAACGATCAGAGTGGGAATGAAGAATATTCTATTGATTAACGAGTTACTACAAAATGAATTGAAAGTTTTGAAAGCTTTTAAATTTAGTATGGAGCTTTTTGCTAAGTTTGCAAAATATTTAAAAGAATGTGATGAGATAATGCGAATAGATATAAAAAGCATGCAAACTAAAATGTACTCGATTGAGAACGAGGAAGACATAAGGGAAAATTTGAGCACGACAATTGATAATATCAAGGCAAAATTGGAAGAGTTCCAAGAAAAAGATAGCGGATGGGCGTTGTTATCATTTCAGAGGATCGAAATTAACATCAACAAATACGAGCCACTTCGAGCTTGATAGATAAGGGCCGATATAATAAATCTTTTAAAGAACTTGTAGCTGCATCAAACAAGAATAAATAAAATATATTTATGTATTAAAATTAATTGATGTTTTTTCCTTTGGCTAATTTTGTGAGAAAATTATTCGAATATTGGTCATTCATTTTTCCATTAGTCTTAGAGTATCAAATATAGTCCACCATAACATCATATGATAAGACCTGCTTACTGCCTTGTGTCGACATGGTATCAGAGAGGGGTAGTACATAATTGTTTAGCCTGTTTGAATAAAACCGCCCTGTTTGAAAAAACCGCCTGTTTATAATACATCCGGTACATAGAGATCTGTTTACTGCTTTGATTCGATGCGGTATCAGATAGGGGCGGTTATAATACAGTCGGTATGTCTTTGAATGCAAACCACCTAATGGGTACGATGAAGCATATTTCCTTGAATTAGGTGTGATAGAACTTTATGTGTTACTAATCGTTAGCCGGTTCAAACAAGTTCGGGATTCCTTTTGATATTACAGAGGAAATGAGTTTGAAGAATTCTTGAGATCTCCTCGCTAAAAAACTGACTTCGCCTAAGGCTCAGACCTGGCGGGACTCATAGAACGACCTTTGCTTAAATTACCCAGATAGCCGAATAACTAAATTTCCATTTCGAACATTTACAACGTTTTAAAACAAACTCTTTTATTTAGCTTATTTATCTTATATCTCGACAATATTCTGATCTCTGCACTATCGTGTCCCCCCTTGACAGGTTCACCGTCAACGTCGTCAAACACTATAAGGAAGGGAGTAGTTAGATCTGCCGGTGCTTCTTTAGAGAATTAACTTACCAGTTTTGTTTGTTCAATTAGAGTGGAAATAAAAAATAAAAAATTTATTAATCTTAATTGCATGTGTTTTTTATTTTATTTTCTTATGTAATTTCTTCAATTTTTTCACATCGTCTTATAAATGCTTGAGGTTGGTAATTTTGGAATTTATATAACTGTTCTATGGTTATGTTGCTGGTGATCCAGATGTGTTTTGTTGTAAATTCCTCGTATCCTCCTTTGATTGGTACCTTGTAAGGGTAGCGGTCGCAGATTTTTAGAAGTTCATCGTATTTAAGCCATCCGTAGAAGTCGTCCACGATGACGCATCCATGCTGCTTGTAGCCGTCCCACCAGTCTCCGTGAGGTTTGTAATATATTGGCAGATCAGTTGCTCTGGCCTCCTCAAGGGCTCGTTTTGATTTTCCCGTTCCTGGAGGTCCGTAATAATAGTGTACGGTTGTCTTGTAATCTCTTGGTAGGATAGGTGATGTTGCTTTGATATATTCAGAGATTCCTCTAGAATATCTGATAAAAACTTTAGGGCAACTTCTGGCGATGGATTCCATACTAGTTGTGTCCTCCTCAATAAGTTTAACCACTTGATCAAGATCTGATCTTTTTCCATGTGTTGCCACAAGTCCGTGTTCCCAGAAGTCTCCACCCTTACGACAATATTCCTGGTTTTGGCTATCATCTCCAATACTTGGCTCGACATGACCTCGATTAAACAGTACTCGTCTGATGCTTCGGAATTTTCTTGGAGTCCTGAGATTGCAATACCCTTGCAGATGTTGTCGCGAAGTTGAAGGACATACCTCTCTGCCGATGATAGCGCATCGAGCGTTAGCCTCTATATATCTCTTAAGGTTTCCATGTTCTTCTTCTGTATATTCAAATAGTGTGAAGCAATAAGGCTTCCATTATATAGAGAGAGGTGCGTACACATTTTTACTTGAAAGTAAACTGATAAGTACTGGTTAAACACTCGCCCTTTTATACAAGAAATCTCCTTCTAATACCGGAAACCGCACATTTTTTGAGCAATACGGAAAATAAGATAAGGAATAATGACCAACAACTTAGTATATATAGAAAACATTATTTGCTCATGGCACCGGAAGCCGCACATTTTTTGGGCAATATGGAACCTATGATAAGGAATAATGACCAGCAACTTACTATATAGAAATCATTATTTGCTCATGGCACCGCATGGGAAAAATAAGATAAGAGTAATTGGCGACTCATTAAAACACTTAGAAATCAAGAATTTGATATAGCATCCAAGGTCATGGGATTGGACAAGCAGCCACATGTTTTGTTAACAGCCCATTTTTTATACAATATGGACTTGAATAATTATTCGTCGCCCCATTAATGTACTTAGAAATTGTGCTATGGAAAATAAGATAAGAGCAATGGACAACAACTTACTATATAGAAAATCAACATACGTCACAATTACAATTATGATAAAATTCAAGATATGAGTAATGGCATCTCAACTTGCTAAAAAAGCCCAGCAAAAAGTCCGATAGTCTATCCAAACCTAAGACTTAATTCACATCCGATAAAAATTTCACAACTTACCCAAGTCCCCCTCCCCGATGATATCGCCGCAAACAACGAATTTTCAAAAGATCTCAAAACTTTGAACAATAAAACAATAATCTAAAATACAACAACAATCTAATATAACCACACTAGAAAATAAAAAAACATTCGAGCAATATACCAATAATTGCATTTTAGAAATAACGCTGATCATCCAATCCTAAGATTTAATTCCCATACTGAGATAAGAAAAAATTCCAAACGACAATGAATCACTTCCATACAAATCGACGACCAACTATGTCATACAATTAACCTACTCCAAACTTTAACCTTGTACGCTGATCATCCAAACCTAAGACTTAATTCACATACTGAGATAAGAAAGAATCCCAAAAAAAAAAACCCACGCCTTCAAACGATGACGAATCATTTCCATACAAAATCCACGAACAACTACTGATAACACACCTCTATTTTACTATTCCATACAAATCCACGAACAACTACTGATAACGACATCGCTATTTTAATACAAATGATAACAGCACAACAAGCCAAACGACCATGAATCACCTGTCACCTATTCACATACACAATTGATAACGACGGCGATGATGATGAATCATTTCCATACATTAAGCGGCAATCGCAAAAACATCGGGAATATTATTATTATTATTATTGCTAGACTCACGATACAATACACAAAAATAAATACTAGCACCTCGTCAAAGAAGGAATAACAATTAATATATAAGGTAACTCACCAGTTGATGATGATCATTTTTTTTATTTCCGCGCTAATCCCACGTCAAATATTGGATTTGATGGTGATTTTTTTCTTCTTTTTTTCAAATTTAAAGCCCGTATTTCTATATATATTTCAGCATAGATTTACTGTCAAGTGATATATTCATAAAAAAGCCTTCAGCACCCCACACAACCCCAAAAAAGCATATATTCAAGCAAAAAAGTCCATTTCAACATAGATTTACTAACAAGTGGTACCATTTCAGTATAGAGCAAAAAGCCCGAGCCTCACCTTGTTAACGCAGTTGCTGTGTACTGGCTTCGGTTGCGTCTTAGAGAATTTTTTTCATGGGCAAATGAACTGTTCTAAGAAAAAAAAAACATCCACCCATTTCAAAATAGAATCACCCACAGGCACTTCAATGAATCGAGAAATACTCAGCTCACAGAAGAATTTGATGCCCCACCAATGCGAAATCAAGACCAAATGCTGCCGCCACCAAGCATTGAGGAAACATTAAAAGCCATTAGACAGCTCAAATCAAATAAAGCCCCCGGAGATGATGGCATACCAGCTGAACTGATCAAACAAGGAGGGACAGCGTTACATCACGCAATTCATGAGATCGTGGTGCACGTGTGGTAGCAAGAGGAGATGCCGGAAGATTGGCGGCGTGGAAGAAGATTTGGCCCATACAAGGGAAGGGAGATATCACAGTGTGCAACAACTATAGGGGTATAACATTGCTGAAAACCGTCTATAAGATACTCTCCTCTAACCTACAAGATCGGAAAGCCCCATACGCTAAAGTCATCATTGGTCAATATCAGTGTGGCTTCATCCCAGGCAAATCAGCGATTGATCAGATATTCACCCTTAAGCAGCCGACGGAAGAATGTCTGGAATTTAAGATCCCATTATATCATCTATTCATAGACTTTAAGGCCGCCTACGACAGCATAGCCAGGGTAGAACTATATAATGCCATGAGAGAGTTCGGCATTCCAAACAAATTGATACGACTGTGTAGGTTGACCACGACCAACGTAACTAGTCAAGTAAAAATATCGGGATTGCTGTCCAAACCAATAAACATCTTTAATGGACTCCGACAAGGGGACGGTCTGGCCTGCCTCCTCTTCAACCTGGCTTTGGAGAAACCAATCCGCGACTCTGGCATTACAACTAGAGGGACTATTGTCACCAAGTCCTGCCAGATACTTGTCTACGCAAATGACATCGACATCATCAGTAGATCCGATTCGGCTGTACAGGACTTCTTCACCCAGATCGACCAGACGGCACAAAAACTGGGACTGCGCATTAATGAGGGTAAAACTAAGCACGTGGTGGCAACTTCTGCGAAGAGAAGACCTAACGTTGGTCAAACTGTCAGGGTAGCGGACCACGAATCTGAAGTAGTGCAATCCTTTAACTACCTTGGGTCAATAGTATCAGCCGATAACAATATGGAAGTAGAAATACGCGAACGGCTGATCAAATCCAACAAAGCCTATTATGGTCTATCAAGGCTCTTTAAATCCCGAAATTCATCCAGGACATCCAAGCTACTACTGTACAAGACCATGATCTTACCAGTACTCATGTATGGATCCGAGACCTGGGTGCGCAATAAAAGGCACTCTGAACTCTTAGCCGCGTTTGAGAGGAAGGTCTTAAGGAGGATTGTTGGTCCCGTATATGAGGGAGAAGGATTCCGGAAACACTACAACCATGAGTTGTATGCAATCTACCTTGAAGCTAATGTTGTAAGCTAAATTAAGCTCGGCAAACTCCGGTGGGTGGGACACCTAGCTCGAATGAGCGAAGAGGAGAGAGGGAAGTCCTTTGTGGCAGGACGTATAGAAGGCGACAGCGCAATGGAGGGATGGCGTAGACCAGACTTGCTAAATAAATCCAAGACCGGATCCCGGTTGTAGTGCCGATGATGATGATGACACTCGGGCATCGTTAGTTGGCACACAGTCAGTAAACTGCTGAAATCCAAACTGGTATCACGTAATATAAAGCTCCGTGCCTATAGAACCATAATTATGCCGATTGCTCTATACGGATGCGAAACATCGGCACTCACAAAACGGGTAGAAAGCAAATTCCGCGTATTCGAGAATAAAGTTCTAAGGGGTATCTCTGGCGATAAATATGACGAGGAAGCAGGACAATGGGGGAAACTCCACAACCACAAATTGGAAGAGCTATACCGCAAACCTACAATAGTGAGAAGTCCCGAAGATTAAAATGGGCCGGACATGTGGCGCCAACGGCCAACGATTGGACCGTGCGTAGAATTCTTGACGGTAGACCAACGGGAAAGAGACCGAGGGAACGTCCGCGACGGAGATGGGAGGACAATGTAAGGTTTGACCTTGAGGAGATGGGATCAGATGGTCAAGCGTGGAAGGAGAGTGCACAGGACAGGGCGGAGTCGAGTCGGTGAGGTCACGAACTTCCGGGTTTCCACAGGGCAATAAATAGTAAATAGTATAGTATAGTAATAAAGTCGTGTATGACAAATCAGGACTAAACGGAACAGATAGCTCCATTATCAAGATTATTCGTGGTCACACAACAAGGGCAATGGGCAGTGAAAATGATCTCATTTCGGGAGCATATGCATCTGGAGAGTACTCTCCAAAAGGGTTTATAGCGTTTGCGATGATAGTGAAGAACGTGTGATTCGAACTGACGCTATGACAGTTAGAATCACCAAAAATTGAACCAATGCTTAACACATCGGGCTACTGGCCGCGTGTACGAATTGGATTTCTAAACTCAAGTACACTCAACTGATGTGGAATTGTTATGTTATCGCTATGGTATACGGCTCTGATAGCTCCTCAATAGTATACTGGTTAGTATACCCGCCTGTCACGCGGGAGACCGGGGTTCGATTCCCCGTCGGGGAGCCTCTGGCGCAAGACTAATCACCTTGCCCGGAAAAAACAAATCATTATGGAAAATTTAACAAGCCTCTGGACTTGCTAAATAAGGCCAAGACCGGTTCCAGGTTGTAGTGCCGATGATGATGATGATACGGCTCTGATGCATTTTCTTATTCGATTTTCGTTCGGTGGTCTTTACTATTTGCTTGTGTATTGTGTGTGTATCTGTTTGAAACGCCACAGGTTCATTCCCGCAGAAGCTATCCCTTTCTTGGATAAAAAAGGACTTATCCAAGACAAACATGGAGTCTTAATAGGTATTTACCACGCTTTACGTGGTGCCAGGGATAAACGAATTCTCCATGATAACGATAACTCTAATATTCCAGATCACCTGCGTTTTAGTATGGTGATCGGTGAAAGAGATTAATCAATAAAAGGTCGATCTCATCTCAACTGGTGGTGGATTAGTGATGAAGAAAGGACTATACGTCCTCAAACATAGTATGCCTCCCACGCGCACCGCGTTTCTTCCCCCTATCTCCCTATCTCCTATTCCTAATTATTTTTTATTTGTATTCGTTGTTTATGTTTGTACGTTTTGTTTCGTAAAACAAAAAAAAACCCACCATATAAAAAGAATAGAATAAATTTTAAAAAGAAAACATCAATTATTGTGATATGTTATAAGAACACTAGTTATTGTATGCCGAAAGGCATAAGAAAAACAAAAGATTGATAATGGATAATTCAGAGTGCTTGCGAAGAGCCAGTAAGTTAAGTGAGAATGTCTTAAGTAAAATTTGTAACTGAATTGTTAATAAATGTGGAGATAAAACAAAAAAATAACAACAAAAAACACTAGTATGTATGACTCTTTTTGCTGGGCGATATACCCCTATTAAGCTTTACCCCTATTGAGCTTTGCCCCTATTGAGCTTTACCCCTATTAAGCTTTACCCCTATTAAGCTCTACCCCTATTAAGCTCTACAGGAGTTTTACGGAGTGCGTTTAACCGCCACAAGTCTCTTACCATCGCTGCTCCCCAACACAGTAACATGGACATTTACAATGTCGGATGAGAACATCTTCGGTCATTTAGAGCTGTATATTAATATCCACCAAGAAACCGTAAATCAACCCCCTAAGATAGACATCTCAAATACATCGGAGTGAGGTGAGCGCAGAGAACTTACAACTCTAACCTCGAGAAATAAACCACATCAGATGACACACACTAATAGACGATAAAACATACATCCATTTCAAGATAGAATCACCCAAAAAAATTCCCATATATTAGGAAACAACTAAAACATACATCCATTTCAACATAGAATCACCCAAAAAAATTCCCATATATATTACTCAAACTCAATGACTAAATAATAATATATTCACTGCCAAACAATCATGAATCACCTATCACCTATTCACACACCCAATTCAAAAATACCAACTGCTCATGTCACATAATTAACCTTGACCGCTAATCACCCAAACCTAATACTTAATTCACTTACCGAGATAACAAATCCACAACCCCCTGAAGATGTACACACCTGATAACAAATACACAACAAGCCAAAACAACAATGAATCACACACCTCAAATTGAAAAAATACTGATAACAAGTACACACCTGATAACAACACTACTACTCAAACAACCATTAATCACACCCCAAAATTGAACAACTACTGATAACAACCATTAATCACAACCCCAAATTAAAAACATATCGATCACACAAAGACAACGATCGTGAATCGCCCCCCCCCCCCCCCCCCCCCGGTGACCTCATTTCCTGGGGGGCCACTTCCGGAATTACCATATATGGGCATGGCTTTTTTTTCCATACAAAAAGTGGTCCAGAAACGCTATAACCCCACTACTATCCTTTCATGGGGTTTGCTTGCGTTACTGGCTTAAGACACCAAGAGTTGTCGTATGGTTCAGATGGGTAACAAATGAACCATGGAATTTGGATGTCAGTTTCTAGATCGTATTTCCAAGTCATAAAACATCTGGCGTGAGATATGCGTTAAGATGTTTATGATTGCAAGAATTGTGTGTCGGCGGGCGAATCGCTATGCCTTTGTTTGCACGCGTGCGCTTCTTGGTTTTTGGATCTTGCAAGGACTTTAGAGGTGCTAATTGCTATTAACTACATGAGGAGATACGCATTATTCTGTTTGCTTTTAGAAAAATGCGTTTAATTGGATGAATTGAGTAAATGGGGGAATTGCATTGAATTGAATTGAATAGATAAGGAAGGTTCAAGTATTGGTTGCATATTATATAAGATAACATAGAATGAGGAAATTGAGTTCGAGTATTGTTTACATATTTTAGATAACATAGGATAAATGAATAGAACTGAAATATTGCTTACAGTGTGTGAATGCAATGTAAATAAGATATAAGATAATGTTACCATATCTTGGCAGTTAAGATAAATAGGTTAGGAGGAAATTACTTGTATTCTTATTATCTGATAGTTTTGCGGATATGCTATTGATGATCTTATCATGTGCTTCAATTAGCGGACACTTGACATAACCCGCGAGACATTTAGTCTTGTGCCGAGAACTGAGAGGTGATAAGTTCCTCTATCTTTGCCATGGTGACCACTTGGACTTGGTAGAACCGTTAGTGAACGTGACCGGAGTCTTCGCCGACATCGCAACTGCGAGGATGACGTTTGAACTTCGTTGTGAGCTAAGGAACGTCCGCGCACGAAGAAGAACACCATGCGTCGTCAACACCGTTGACGTCTACTCTCATTTTCACTTGCTACTCCGCATGACGCTGGATCCGACTCGAAGGACCATAAATGTTAGAGTTCCAACCTTTGGGATGGGGTTGTGTCCACCGTCCCAGATAAGCTGCTCGAATTGATGAATGCGAAAACTGTTAAGAATCAATCGTCTAAGATAAGTTGAATGCGTAAACTGCTGAGAATCCATCATCGCAAGTAAGCTCTTGTATTTTATTTCTCATGAATTTGTTTTATGCAGCGCATCCCTGAGAATTCGCACGAAGTATCGAGATGGCGTCTCTCTTGAACATGGGGCGTATGACGGTATAAATAATAATTTTTGGTCTGATATTTGACCATACACCCATTACAAGTACAAAAGTATTCTCCCGTTAAGAGATGTGTTACGTAGTTCTGCTTATAATGAAAAGCAAAACTACAGAGTCAACCATGCTGTAATTGCATATATTGATTTGATCTTGATTCTTGCACAGGCCTTCGGTAATTTGTCTGCCGCAGAATTTCCATAAGTTGCGTAAGACGATAATCGGGAAGGGGTTAGATTTTGTATACACACGTAAATTACGACGTGTAGAGGATTTTGGCTATTCTGTAATAATGAAGTTGTACTTCCTACAAAGACAAAGGGAAAGGTTTTTGGAATGTAATGGTTGAGATGAATGAAAATATGGTTTTTATTCCTTTATTCAGGGGGAAGAATTTTTGAATGTAGCAATTCTTCCCCCTTTCGAAAATAAGTATTATTTTTCGAAGCGGAATATTGCCGACGGAATGGTTTATACATGTATGTGTGTTCTCTTTCAGTTTTTGAATCTATATGGTAGTTGTTTCTTGTGTGATGTGTTATGTTAGGTTGCCTAGTGGACTGGTTGGCTGATTCCCCGTAGCTATTAAAATTTCGTTAATGAAGATTAACACGTCACACCGTCACTTTGTACACAAAATGTTCAGTTGAAAGTTTGTCGTAATATGCTCCCAATTCCAGCAAATAATTGTTTCCTCTTTCCTGTGTAGTGTGGAAATTCCTTTGGTCTACCCCTTTCTTTGCTTTGTGTAGTATTAGTTTGGTTGCCTATTATTGGAATGGGGTGATGTGGTCGAATTCACTTTTTATCGTCACGATATTTCAGTATTGTATGTAAAATGTACTTATTGGGAATGCAACATACTTTTGTTATTGAAGTTATCCTCTGTCTTATTCCTTGTTTCTGTTATCTCAGATCTGTCCCACTTTTGTTGTGTCACAACAAAACGTAGTAGAATTGAATTGTTGATAGTTCTACGGTTGTGGCACAAGATATGTGTAAAGTGTTATACAAGGATATATTGCAACGAATATGTTCTTGTTACGCCAAGTTACGGCAGCAGCAATGTTTGTTTGCAGAATTTTTGCAACACTACAACTCTTTAAACAGTCTCGTTTTCTCTTAAATATCATTGGTTCACATGTTGTATGAATCGCTCCCGTGCTTTTCATAAGTGAGAAACAGTAGCAACCGCTGATCGGACAGATCCTTTTTTTTATAAAAAAAACACGACACTTCCCGGATCAGTGTACTTTATTTTATATAATAACTTCTCGAACAGTGTATTTTATTCTCTATCAACTGACTTCTCGGAGGGTGTGTAGAGATAGCTCCAGCTGGCAGCAGACTCAAGATCTAACTTTATTTTTCTTATCAAGAATCTGGAAACATCGCCCCATTTTCAGATTCCTTTCTGGAGTTTAGGTTTGTGATATATTAGGAACTCTAGCCTCTTCAATGTGAGGTAAAAGAATGGGAATTGGGGTCTATCGTATACAATAAAACATCTGGTTACAATGCATATAGATATATGGATTGTGGTGTTTGAATTGTGTGTATGCGACCAAATGGACATTTGGTTCGTTTGACATATGTTTGATCGGGCAAACTTTTTTTTATTTTACTTCTCTCAGGAAAGATGAACCTATGGCGCCGAGTCAGCGCTCTGAGATGCTAGTTTTTCTCGACCGGGTCCATCAGCCAACCTCCGAAAGATGGTCAAGAATTTTTTAACTATTTCACGGAGCCTATGGCTTAGTGGGCTGTTGTTTCACCGGGGGGTTGGGATTTGGAACCCCACCTACCACTCACACTACAATGCATATGAAGATATGCATAGTGATGTTTGGATTTTAAGCGATTTCTGGCAATTGAATCCAATGTGCCATAATTGAACGTTTGGTTCAATTTGTTTGACATTGGATTCTGTGTTGATTTGGGGATATGGGTGGATGATATTGTCGCTGAATGCATACGGGGATATTGATTAGAAGGTAACATATATGTGGGAGGGAAATGGTAGGGCTTCGTAGAGCACTACACACATCATATTTGTTTTTTTCGTGCCACCAACAGGAAAACCGACATTTGCAAAAGCAACCCTAATACTAGACCGGCTAGCGGAATAGTAGGGGAGGGGTGTTAGATCACGAGATTGTTGAATAGCCACAACATTCTCAGATCTGCATCAATTGTGGTGCTACGGATTATTAGGGGGGTGTCCCTTCTCCCTTGGAGGTATTCCCTGTTGGTGTATTTAGACATGCCAAACGTCCAATATCATGGGTAATCACTAGCCTAGGTTGGACGGTAGGTGATGATATTTTGGCAGATTTGTTATTCGTTATCGATGTAGGTGTTCCGCCTAACACTACTTGGGAATAAAAGTCACCTTTATATATATATTTTTTTTTACTGGCGATATGCCTTTATTTATTATTATTTTACACTTTCAGTTTTTGTTTTTTATTTTTTTGACACTGTACATATTTTTTTTAATACATTTTTGTTCCCGTGTACACATTCGTCCGTTTTCTCGAATGTTCCGTGTCTTCCTCTCATTGAGATTAATATCGTACCGATTGATATATCTCGCGATGGCAAAAATTCTCACCGAAAAAAGATGCATCAAGTTATTCTCTGTTTCCCCTCGTTCGACCTTTTTGTATTTTCTCCGTGCCTGATGACTTTTTCTACCTCGGTAGTATCTTTGGGTTTTTCCTGTTGCTTAATTACCCAGGGTTTTTACCCAGCTGATAGAATTATTTTCGGCTGCGATACTTACAAGTTGTTTGCGAACAACAGGCGTTGAACGCAACTTCCACGAATAATAGATATTGCTGTGGGCCGGGGTGATGACTTCAGGAACAGTGGTGTCTCCTGATGTGCAATACTGTTGATTCCGTGGGAGTGACGTGGAATGACGTCAAGAACAAGGTGGTCCCCCGCTGGAATTAACTACTCTATAAACAATACGGAACTGTCCACCAACATGAGATATTCAATGGAGGGCCAAAGCAATGGTCTCAGCAACACGGCTCAAGTCTCTTGGCAGGCGCATGTGATGTTTACCGCTGACTTGTAATGAGACAAAAGAGAAACGAATACCTTCCGTTGACTGCCAGCAGAACATCGAGAACGAACCCTCCTTAAAACTCGGTTGGTTTAGTGTTAATAAAAATGAACTTTATTTACTGATTATTTTGATTTTAACGGATTATCGTTTAATGCGAACTGTGTCGGCCGAATGTTTAACGAAGAAGAGAGAATATTGTCATTGATTTGATGACAGTTTGTTTGTTTTCTCTCCTTGACAACCAAATTATTTCTTTATGTCAGCTGGTTGCTGGCATTTGTTATTTTGTTGCCAAGGGCAGCATTCAGTTGCGAATTCGCTGGTTGTGTCCAGTGCGAATCCGCAACATAGGTAATTGTTTCTACATTGGGGAATATGTTGAAAATAATTGCCGTCTTTGCGCAGGCAGCTACGGTGATCATTTGCGATGGAAAAACCGAATTACGGCTGGCTCCAGAGGAGATTACCAGTATTATCCAATACTTGGCCGCGTGGCGTTTTAGAAATGTGTAACGCGGCTGGTTAATGAATTTTTCAGCTAATGCATTTTGTTTGATTTGCGTTCTGCAAATCGTCTGAAATGGCGTCAAGAACAATGACTCGTTCTTTTGCCGTGTAGTGATGCTGGTTCCGTGTGAATAACGTCCGAAACAATGATACCTGCTGGAATCAACTCTTAAGAAATTTGCTAAAATGAAAAGATTACCTTTAATTCCAAATTGGATCTTCCAGGTGATTGAAAAAATGGGGCTCTTCAATTCAATTATAAATATAGTATTTATTTGGTATGATGGGTTAAATTTTTACCGATTACAAAAACGAACTGGATTCATCAAATAATTAAAAGGAAGAGAAAGATAAAAGTAAAAATGGTTGTCAAGTGACAACCAACAGAGAATTCATAAATGTCAGCTGATTGCTGACATTGTTGAAGGTGATGCCACATATCTTCTTCAGGTGGTGCCACAGATTTTTAATTGCGAATTCGCCGGTTGTTTCAAGGGCGAATCCGCAACATTCCGCCCGCCTTCGCCAATCATTGGCGAATCGTCTGGCTCCAGGGGATGGTCATCCGGAGCGGGGAAGGGAGGTTCCTCTTTCAGTGTGAGGATGCGGTCAACGTTGCTGGTCATGCGCTCTGGGTTGGAGTTATGCTGTTGCAACCCACAATCAGTGACCACGTGCCTGATCATTGGTCTCATTCCATCGAGACAACTAGGGATGTTAACGAGTGTTGTTTCCAGTGGCGCCCATCCGAAGGTAACGACCGGAACGATGCGTTTTCGGGTGGGGTCGCGAGCGCTCATTCGGATGTAGCGGTTGGGGCTCAGTCGATTCCTGACTACTGGGAAACGCTGTTCGTCAAACGGGGTATTGTGCGTTCCGTGGTTAATGATGGTAGCAGGACGCATGTACTGCCTTCGGGTGCATCGGTGTCGACATCGACGACGTCTTCTCGTTGTCCTTTGCGATGATGTATCTCCGAAATTAATGACCGGAACAGTGTGGTCGCTGGTCGAGGCCGCAGTTTTCAGTCGGTTGTAGCGGTTGGGAGTCGGTCGGGCCCTGGATACTGAGGAGCGGCGCCTACCAAACGCGGCACTGCTCATTCCGTGACTGATGATGACTGCTTGCGGGTGCATTCGCGTTCGTCGATATCGACGTCGACGACGTCTCCTCGTTTTCCCCTGGGGGGATCTATCCTCAATACTCCTGTGGTTGAACAATTCATCTAGGTTGGCTTGGTAACATCGCGACCCTCGAGGACTTACCCTGTTATGGTTGAAGACAGGACTGGTCACTTTTACCCTGGATGCTTCGGTTGGCCCATGCAGCAACGTATGATGGTGTTGTTTACTTCGTAGGCACACCCTCTTCGATAGACAGTCGCGTATTAGGTGACGACCCAAGCAGTTAAGGCACAGCTTTTTGGTTAGTGCGACGTCTCTACGCTGTTCAGGCTTGAAAGCTCGAAACGTTTCACACACGTATATGTGGTGTGGTGCCCCACAACACGCACATGGTGTCTGTTGGTGCTCAGTTCCTGGGCTAGGATGCGCTTGCGCCCTGGTTGCTAGTCGGTTTTCATCGTCTATAGTCGGGGAGATTAATTCGAACTCGCGTTGGGATTCGAACGGCCTCGGTGTTGATCTATTGCCTTGATCGGCGGGTTTCGATACATCAGACTTCTTTTTCTTTTGGGCTGGTGCCGATGCACTGGCAGCTGCTGGTGCCTTCTTGCTTTCCTTCAGGTCTTCTTCGGCAGTCAAACTGGGCAACAACTCTTCGTCAGGTTCCTTAGATTTCCAATTAGCCAAGTCAGCTTTCTTCATATGGGCAGCGGCCAACAATTGAGTGTCGTAATCTACATTGTTAGACAATTCCGTCTCACATTGAGAACATCTCGGATGCAAGAACTTCTTCCATTGCGTGTGGTCGTTAGTCTTGCGATGTATCATCAGGTTACCGTTGAACTTATGGCCACACATGGTACAATAATCCAATGCACGCCCCGTAGAACTTCCTAGACGATTGGAATGGTCCAATTCGTTAGTTCTCAATTGTTGAGTGATTTTACCTTATTGACGAGGTTTTGGTCGGTAATCTACTTCAACACGTTCGCGTACAGCTAGATGAGGGCGTCCTTCACTCAGATTTTCGAACGGCTGATCATTCCACATGTTCTTCTGTTACAGCTGGTCATACAACATCTCATTTGGTACTGTTCCATATGAGGATTCCTTCGGTGCATTAGATGGCTGTGCATCGCTCCTTGTTGGTGATCTGGGTGACGGGAATTAATTAACTACACGTTAATTCATTTTAAAACTATATTTAATTTAATTAAAAAGTGTATTTATTTTAATTAATGATAAGGCATTACTATACTATTGTTACATTTCATTACCGACCTCTATATCTTTTCATCACCTGAGTGATGCATCATTCACCCTCCATCTAATATCAATAAGATTTCCTCTCATTAAAATCCAACTATCCATTCAAATCCGCACTCTGCTTACAAAGCAATATCCCAAACATAACTTCCAATTCTGCATTCAATGCCTCATATCAAAATCATATTCTGCAATCAATGCAACATTAAATTCATTCAAAAGTAAAGCCTTCAAAATGAGTCATATCGCAGAATTAAATCGTTTCACCGTAGATTCCGCGGCGTTGACAAAAAACAGACGGACACCTGTTCGCCGTCGGCGTGGCCTCATATTCCAATAATATATGTTTACAAGTGTAAACATAAGTCGGTTTTCTTTGAAGATCGGCTCAATGGCAGCGGACTGCCAACATATGCGAAATAGGAATCAAAAGACGGAACTCATCGTACGGCGTAATGGACTGAAATTGGATCGGTCAATGCTTTCGTACATCGTTAAACGAATGAGTTGATGCGGTTGCAATTTTCGCAGGTAAACCAATTAAGAAATTAGTAAAACCTATATCGCTGCAGTTTTTGCAGCACAATCAAACAAATGAAGAATGACAGGCGAATGACCGTTGAATAGGTTATTCGTTTGGGCAAAGATGCATCATAGGCGGAAATAATTGATAGCCAATTGGTATATAAAGTGGCTGCAAGTGAGTTGTAAGGCTCTCAGTAATCGAAAGCAAGAAGACTGCGGCCATCCGTAAGTAGAGCGGGTCTTCTTGCCAGTAAATTACTTTAGGGCAGTATAGTTAAAAGTAACAAGTGTAACAAACTTTAGGGATCAACATTTCCGACTAATAAAATATCCAGTCAAGTGAAATAAAGTGTTTTTATTTTTAAACTTTCAACCGCACATTCACAACTGAGAGGAGCCTGTCGCCAAGGAGAAACCGCGCCGAGGAGACCAAGAAAGCCTGGCATAGTTGAATTACCAAGTAAGTTCCGACTAACACCACATGAGTAGAAAACAAAAATAAACGTTTTAAAACCTGTGACACTTCCAATAACAAAATATTAATGATAGCATCTGGGGTTACGCTCACGTGCTACATTTTAATAATTAACTAATAAATGTTAATATCTGGGGTTACGCTCAGGTATTGCATTGTAATAACTATTAATAATAACCATAAAACATTATAAACAAAAACTACCGTCTGATAATCAATTATTTAAATGTTTATATCGGAGGTCAAACTTCGATATAACACTATTATTCTGCTTTAAAGCGTGTTGACAACACGAGAGTCACAGATGAAAGAGGAAGTAGAATCCTTCGATAATTATTATCTCACTTTCGACTCGTTAAGATTATCTAACTTTCGATTCGTTAAGATTATCTGAGGCGACATCTAGTAGTTTGGATGGTGATGTATTTTCGTCATGTTGTATGTGACTTGAAGATTATACTTGTTTGAGATTAGACGATTCATCTTCTAGTTGGTATACTCGTATGATGATGGTATCTTATCTATGGTGATGGGACTTGGTGTCTTAACTCTCCCATCGGTTAATAAGACATGTCCTCAGGGCTGAGTCGTCATCTGAAATCGTTCTAACTCTTTCAAGTACAGGTTATTGAGTCTATGTTGTTCACTTTGGAGATTTCTTCTCTTGAGGATTTGTTATATTAGCTGTATTATCTTATAAAGTATGTATATCTTAATTGTGATTATAAATGTGCAAATGTCTCTTAAGTCTAGTTGGCATATATTTATGTTAATTATTTCCTTACAGTGTTTTACGTTTTTAAATTTATTGTTACATTTTGCTATTTTTCTTTTAAAACATAATTTCCATGTCTAAATTCTAAGGCGTGTATTTTAAAGGTTTTACATTTTTATTTATTACAGGATATTTATATATAACAAAAATTAACTGTTCGTGCCGTAATATATGGATTTTTGCGTAATCTAGGATATTCATTATAGGTACATCGATTTTTTCATGATTAATTATTTGTTTTACTTCATTTAATTTAATTGTTGGTGACACGAGTATATTACCTCTTGTGTTATTTATCACTATAGTAATTTCATTTAGGTATTTCAAGATTTCTTGCAGGATATCTAAGTTCTGTGTATTCCCTAGCATTTTCACTGCCTCTAAAATGTTGGTTCGATACTATTTGTTTATTATAGTTTTCATATAGTTTATTTAAACCTTCCTTTATCGCTAATAAGTCGTTATGGTCTGGGTTGCTTGTTATAAATTTTAGTGCTGTGCCTAACATGTTAAGTGATCGTTTATTTCTATAATCGTAGGATAGTTGTTCGCAAAGGCTTTCTATTTCATCAATTAATCTGAGTTCTACCGAATTGTATTTTTTAGGTGATGGACTAAAGTTTTTGTCTCGGTTAGGTTGTATATGTGTAAAAGTAATTCGGATTTTTCGTAGATATACATCGGCTTAGATTCTATTTGGATGAATTTTTTTAAGTTCCAACTGTGATCTGCTGAGATTAATTCAAGGATCGTGACCTGTGAGTAGGTATTTTATCATCTTGGAGTGTATCTTTTCTAATATTGTTGTTGGCGATGCATACTTCCCGGCGCACAAGCACTCAGCATCGACACACAACCACTGGGCACCAGCGCACAAGCACTCGACGTCGGCGCACAAGCACTCAAGAAGGAGGAGCATGGCAGACAGCTGTATACCAGTCGCGACAAATCACTCAACAGGAAACGAGTGATTTATCGAAACCAAGCGAACGAGGAGACAGCTGCTGGTAATAAAAGGCGAGCGCGGCGCTGAAGCGGGGGGAGTCATCGAAAGAGCTCCCAAGCAAAAGGCCTTGTTAAAGACCAGACATAAAGAGATCAAGAAATATTCAATAAAAAATAAATTAATCGTATTGTTTTCTGGGTTTGTCTCCTTTGGTCGTTTCCACTTTTGGTAAATTTCAGGATTTTGTACTGGGCAAGACTCAAACGCCGGCCAATCCAGAGAAGAGTCCGGCTCTGGAGGTACAATCTCTCAAATTTAGGGAAAAAGCATCGTTGGCCGGCCAGTGCCGGAAAATACAGTCCACTCAGAGAGAGACTGAGGCAGCGCTAGCGAAGCGCCGTTTGTTGTTTCGGTTTTTTCGTTTTAGCAACATTTTTGGTCCTTCGAGCCGGATCTCGGCGATAAGACGACGATGCCGATAACGAGATCGGCTAAGGCAAAGAGGACGCTGCCGTTCCCTACGGGAGGACAAGGAGCAAGGGCCACAGGAGAAGAATCTCCCACACGACTTGGAGGAGAATACGACGGACCTGTCGGAGCGCTCGCCAGAAGAAGGGGATCAGCGCACGTGACCGAAGAGACGAATACGATGAAGATGCCGATAACGAGATCGGCCGAAGCGAGGGGGATCCAATCCGAACCCCACACCCCCAGGCGGGGGACCAAGTTAACGTACGAAGCGTTAACCCAGAAGACCAGAGAAGACAGGGCCCAAGACAACCGTGCCAAGGTCGAAGCGTGGCGCGGAACGCGAAGCACTAGCTCAAGAGGAAGCTCGATGAAGTCGTCGAGGCGAGCTGATGCCGCAGCCAGTTTAGAAGTCTCCATGCGAGAACTGGAGGCGGCCGAAGCGAAGGCGAAGGCGGAAGAGGCGAGGGCGAAGGTGGCCCAGGCGAAAGCGAAGGTGGCCCGGGAGAAGCTCGAATTGCGGAGGATAGACTCCGAGGACGAGGCGAGCCAGAGCGAGGCTGATGAAGACGAGGACGAGTACCAGCGGAACCCCTTCAATCAATGGGACGAACTGCCGAGACCGCCCGGAGAAAGGCAGGAGGAGCTAGCCCAAGAAGACAGGTCACCACACCGCGATCAAGGAAGGAGCGAGATCCAGGATCTGACCCAGACCATAGCCAGGCTCTTGCGAACATCCCCCGGAGCAAGTATCTCGAGGCAAATGGTGGAACTACCTGACTTCAACGGTGCCAGCGAAGAGTGGCTGGCTTTCAGGAGATCGTTTGTTGATACCTCCGTCGGAATCACCCACGCGCAGAACTTGGCGCGTCTCCGGAGAGCTCTAAAAGGAAGAGCAAGAGAGGCTGTCAGAAGCCTCCTGTTTATCGCCGAGGACCCCCAAGAGGTAATGGAAGGACTAGAGGCTCGCTTTGGAAGGCCGGGAGCGTTGGCCGTAGCGGAGCTGACAAAGCTGAGAGCCCTGCCTCGGGTCACCGAAGACCCGAGCGATATTGGAGTCTTCGCCAGCCGGGTTATGAACTCCGTGGCCACCATCAGAGCGCTGGGCAAGCAGCAGTTTCTAAACGCACCCGAGGTGGTAAGAGAACTGGCGACAAAGATCCCGTCATCCATGAGGTGCAGGTGGTTCGCGTACTACAACAGCCATGGAGGAGAGGACCAGCCGGAGCTGAGGGTTTTCAGCGACCTTATGAAGGTAGAGGCAGACATGTGTGCCAATTTCGCCCCACCAGAAGTATCATGGGAGCCGAGAGGAGGCTACCATCAACGAGCATCATCCCAAGGACGACGCAATTCAGGAAAGAGATCGATCCACGCCGTTCGAGAGAATGATGCACCCGGGAGCGGAATCAAACCAGAGTGTCCGGTTTGTCTGAAGGACCACGACACCCCCAGATGCCCCACGTTCAAGAAGGCCAATAATCGGGAAAAATGGAATCTGGCAAAAACAGCAAGGCTTTGTTTTAAATGCCTTTGCTCCAAACACCGAAAGGCAGACTGCAGGGCACCACCGTGCGATAGATGTTCAAGGGAACACCACGTCATCCTCCACCCGGACGAACTTCCACCAGGAATGGCACCCAGAAGAGGAAGAAGGTCATACCAGGACACCTCGCCATCAGGCCACGACCACGAGTAAACTAGAGGAGAGGTGGTCACCTCCATGCGCACAATTAGTAGCACCAAAGCCTAACTGAAGATGGTTCCAGTGGACGTTTACGGACCCAAGGGGTCGGCTCGAGTATTAGCTCTGCTTGACGAGGGATCCACTATTTCATTACTGGACTCGTCGGTCGCCGAGAAGATCGGTGCGAAAGGCAGGCGAGAAACGCTCGTTTTGGAGACAGTCGGGGAACTGGGCATCAGGAGGAACGACTCGCAAAGAGTCCATGTGCGAGTCAAAGGAGCCCATCGCCGGACCGGATACTCGATCGAGGTAACAACCCTTCCTAACTTTAAACTTTCGAAGCAGGAGGTGAAGAAGGAGACGATTGAGAGATGCGAGCATCTACGAGACCTCGGAGACCAACTGACCTACACCCAACAGGAACCTAAATTGCTCATCGGCCAGGACAACTGGGGCCTGATAGTCACAGGGAGTCTGAGGAAGGGGAGACGCACCGAACCAGTCGCTTCGCTTACCTGCCTGGGATGGGTTCTGCACGGGTGCGAGGCCACGAGCAGCGCGCCGGTGAGATTCGTCAACTATGGCAGGACTAAGGAAGACGAGACAGAATCGCTCGTTAGACGCCATTTCGAAATCGAAGCATTGGGAGTGCAACCACGACGCCCCAAGAACGACGCCGACCGAAGGGCCATAGAGGTTCTGGGAAAAACCACGAGACGACCGCCAAACGGAAGATACGAAACGGGCCTTCTATGGAGAAGCGACGATGAGATGCTGCCCAACAACTATAGCCAGGCCTATCGACGCCTTCTGAATATCGAGAGGAAACTGGGCCAAGACGAGGACCTGAAGAAGATGTACCTGGAGCAAATGGACAATTTGCTAGAGAACGGGTATGCAGAAAAGGCGCCGGCGAACTCCATCACCGGAAGGACCTTCTACCTCCCGCACTTTGCAGTAATACACCCGACGAAGAAAAAACCGCGGATAGTACTCGACGCAGCAGCCAAGTTCGACGGCAAGAGCCTTAACGACGCTCTACTCCCCGGACCGGACCTCCTCCAATCGATCGTGGGGGTGCTGGTCAGATTTCGAGAACGACCAATCGCCGTCGTCGCTGACATCAAGGAAATGTTCCTCCAAATCCAGATGCGCGAATCCGACCGCGACTGCCTAAGGTTTCTTTGGCGCAACGGAGACACAAGACGCAAACCAGAAGAATATCGTATGACGTCCGTAGTGTTCGGAGCCACCTCATCACCATCGACCGCAATCTATGTGATGAACAAGAACGCAAAGGATTTCGAGAAGGAACATCCGGGAGCGGCGCAAGCCATCCGTGAAAACCACTACATGGACGACTACCTACAGAGTTTTGCGACGGTAGAAGAAGCCAGGGACGTGGCAAAGGCGGTGGAGAGGATCCATGCTAAAGCGGGATTCCGACTCAAAGGGTGGAGTAGTAATCAACCCCAAATTTTCTCAGGTTTTCAGGAGCAGGCCCAGTCAGAAGCCGTGGAATTGTCGAAGGAAGAGAAGACCCTCGGGCTCAGATGGATGATGACGGAGGACATCCTGGCTTTCAACGTAGAGTTCCGGAACACCCCCCCACAAGTCCTCACCGGGAGAAGAATGCCTACCAAGAGGGAAGTCACGAGCGCGGTGATGTCAACCTTCGACCCACTGGGGTTCGCAACGCCAGTGCTCATACAGGGGAAGAAGCTGATCCAAGATGTCTGGCGCGCCGAAATCGGATGGGATGATGAGATCCCAGAGGAACAGAGGACCGCTTGGACCACCTACTTAAAAGAGACGTCCATCCTCAAAGGTCTGAGGATTCCTCGGTGCCTGTCGAGCAGTCAGGAAGAAGGTCAGCTGCACACTTTCAGCGATGCCAGCGAAGAGGCATACGCAGCCGCAGTTTATTGGAGGACGGTGGAACCCGATGGAAGAGTGAGTGTAACCCTGATCGCCGGTAAAGCCCGGGTAACTCCGACAAAACCAGTGTCCATGCCCCGACTAGAGTTACAGGCTGCCTTGTTGGGAAGCAGATTAGCGGCCACAATAGAGAAGGAGCTTAGGCTCCAAATATCGGAGAAATGGTATTGGACCGACTCCAGCACAGTACTGCAGTGGATAAAATCGGAGCCACGCAAGTTCAAGACTTTCGTAGCCCATCGATTGGCGGAAATCGAAGAGCTGACAGGACCACGGGACTGGAGATGGGTGCCGACGAAGGAAAACCCAGCGGACGACGCTACCAGAGGGATACCAAACGAGTTCAGCAGCACAGCGAGATGGTTCAAGGGACCCGCATTTCTGTACGAGGAAGGAGACAAGTGGCCAAACCGGCACTTCGAGGCGAGCCCGGCGACAGTCACTGGAGAAGAAAAGACCCCCCAAGTGGTAGCCGCGGCGAGAGTGGTCGAACCATCCACACCGAACCCGGAACGATTTTCCGACTGGCTGCGTCTGCTGAGAACCACAGCACGCGTGTTTCAATTTATAGACACGCTAAAAGAGAAGAGAGAGCGGCGAATATCAGCCAAAACACCGAAGTCCCGAAGGCAACAAACACCCACATGTTCCAAAGCCGAGAAGAAGACATTCACACCCCTGCGTCAAAAACATCTGGACAGGGCCGAAGAGCAACTGGTCAGAATGAGCCAACAGGACAGTTTCGCAGGAGACGTGGCCCGCCTGCGAGAAGGAAGACCACCGGAAAGCTCGAGTCGGCTGCGCAAAATAGATGTTTACCTCGACGAAAATGGAGTGATGAAGCTGAGGTCCCGGACGAGAAAAAAAACGATCGACGGCTGGAGAACAAATCCCATTGTGCTGGACGGGAAACATCGTCTGAGCCGCCTCTTGATCGACCACTATCACAAGAGGTTCGCCCATGGCAACACCGCAACCGTGATGAACGAGCTTCGGCAGAGATACTGGATCTTAGGGCTACGAGCATCCACAAAAGGAGTGATACACCGATGCCAATGGTGCAGAGTCCACAAATGCACCCCCCTAGTGCCACCCACGGGAGACCTACCGATCGAACGACTGCACCACCACCAACACCCGTTCACTGTCGCCGCGGTGGACTACTTCGGACCAATGCAGGTCGCTATCGGAAGAAGGATCGAGAAGCGCTGGGGAGTGCTGTTTACATGCCTAACCACGAGAGCCGTACACCTGGAGCTGGCCAATTCTCTCAGCGCCAGTTCCATGATCATGGCCCTGCGACGGATGGCCGCAAGAAGAGGGACTCCGAGGACCATCTGGAGCGACAACGGGACCAACTTCACCGGGGCAAGCAAGGAGCTGGAGAAGTCCAATAACGGGCATATCATCAGATGGAAGTTCATACCACCAGGATGCCCCAATATGGGGGGAGCTTGGGAGAGGCTCGTGCGATCGGTAAAAACGGCCTTGACCGCCACTCTACACTCCAGGACGCCACCAGAAGAGGTGCTATACACCCTGATGACCGAAGCAGAACACGTCGTCAACTCACGCCCACTGACCCACGTCAGCACGGACCCGAACGACGAAGAGAGCCTCACACCGAACCATTTCCTGCTAGGGCGCTCTTGTGGTGCGATGGCACCCGATGAGTTTGACGACCACGACCTCGTCGGTAGGACGAACTGGAGAACGGCGCAGCGACTGACGGACCACTTCTGGCAAAGATGGGTAAAAGAATACCTGCCGACATTGAGGCCAAGAAGAATCTCCGGCCAAGATACCACCGACCCACAAGTCGGAGATATAGTCCTGGTAGTGGACTCATCGCTGCCCCGCAATACCTGGCCCCGTGGGGAAGTGCAAGCGGTATATCCCGGACCCGATGGAAGGATCAGAGTTCTGGACGTGAGGACGACATGGGGAACACTACGAAGGCCAACCCGCCGTGTAGTAGTGCTGGTTCCAGCGACAACATCGCCGCCACACGTTGAAGTGCTTCGCACTGCGGGGGAGACTGTTGGCGATGCATACTTCCCGGCGCACAAGCACTCAGCATCGACACACAACCACTGGGCACCAGCGCACAAGCACTCGACATCGGCGCACAAGCACTCAAGAAGGAGGAGCATGGCAGACAGCTGTATACCAGTCACGACAAATCACTCAACAGGAAACGAGTGATTTATCGAAACCAAGCGAACGAGGAGACAGCTGCTGGTAATAAAAGGCGAGCGCGGCGCTGAAGCGGGGGGAGTCGTCGAAAGAGCTCCCAAGCAAAAGGTCTTGTTAAAGACCAGACATAAAGAGATCAAGAAATATTCAATAAAAAATAAATTAATTGTATTGTTTTCTGGGTTTGTCTCCTTTGGTCGTTTCCACTTTTGGTAAATTTCAGGATTTTGTACTGGGCAAGACTCAAACGCCCCCCAATCCAGAGAAGAGTCCGGCTCTGGAGGTACAATCTCTCAAATTTAGGGAAAAAGCATCGTTGGCCGGCCAGTGCCGGAAAATACAGTCCACTCAGAGAGAGACTGAGGCAGCGCTAGCGAAGCGCCGTTTGTTGTTTCGGTTTTTTCTTTTCGTTTTAGCAACAATTGTCTTTATTTATTTCTTTTCCGTTGGTTCTAAGGACGGTGGCTCCACGATCTTCTTTCACTGAGTAGACAATATATTTGCTGCTACATTTATTATAACGATTTGATTTTACGAATATCTTTTCACCTGGTATATATGTTTTCTCTGTCCTGTTTTTGTTATTGGTTTGTTGATTTATTTCTATAAGTTGTTTCACCTCTTTGGTTGGTATCCTTCCAAAATATGCGTCGACTGGTTTGCACTTTATTACCGAGTGGATTGTGAGGTTATATTGTTTAACCGAATTAAATATTTCCGTATGCGGATATGTTTTGTTCTGTGCTGCTAAGGCTTGACTGATCTCTATGAGCGTACTATGGACTCTTTCTACTTGTGCGTTGGTGGTTGAGTGCTGTATTGGGGTCTTGATATGTTGGACATTGTGTTTATTGTATGTGGCGACTGTACAATTACTAGTGAATATACTTTCGTTATCTGTCATTATCATCTTACAGAAAGGGAATGTGTTGGAGAGTATTTCATCCATATACTCGTGAAAGTTAACTTTAGAGGGTATTTGTCGTATATAACAATATTTGGAAAATCTATCGATTGCAGATATGAATAATTTATTGCTTAGGTGGAAAATGTCCATTTGTATTTGTTCGCCTGGGTTATCGGGTACTGGTGTTTTTCCGATAGGTTGCTTTTTTTTTTCATTTTTTAAACATTTTTTTTTATTTTCTTTCTATATTCTTAGTTTCTAAATTAAAGGCTAGACAAAAAATGCTTAAATTCTAGCTTAAATAGCTTATATAATAACTTACTGGTCCTTCGCAGACGCTCTAAGCTAAACATTACTTAATATTTGTATAATTTGCCTTTCGGCGACAGAACTTTGTGGCAGTACTGATAATTAGTTGGAATACAAAGAAAAATTTGAAAAACTTTGTCAATTTTTTTTGTTTTTTTTATTTTTTTTTTAATTTTTTTTATTTTTTTTTTATTTTATGTAAAATCACTTAGCTTAACTTAACTTAAATCTTATACTACCCTAATTCTAGAAAAGCTAAGTCTATGTAAGCTAGCTGATGATAGTGTGATTCTATATCGACTTTGGTATCCAGGTCTTTATATGCCATTCAACCACCAGAACTGTTGAAGCTGTCTAATACTATCGTCCCGGTCTCTGTGAGAGATAGCCCTACTGAAGTGCAGGAGCTCTTCTTCGGTGCGCGTTACTTCCCGGTCGTAGCACAATCGCCCGTCTACGGATGATCTACTTACATGATAGATCAGCGGAATTCCGGATCTATCCTGTATAAGCCCTTTTATGTCCAAATCAAGGAACGCCTCTGGTGGAACAAAACCGTTGCGACGCACGTTCTCATAGTACAGGGTATTTGGATAATAAGCCCCGAAAATTAGGTCATTGGACGAGCATATTGCTCTCGCAATATGTCCTCTGATTAATTTAATCATAAAATTATCCACCCTATTTATGCAGGCTTCATTATATAAAGTCTCATTTGAGTAGTACTTTTTGTATTCCGATTCCGGTGTTCGATATAATCTGAGACAGGTTCTCAGACACTTCCTTTCGAACACCCGAATCTTTTCCATCAAATTTGGACCTATGTTAAACCATACTGGACAGCCATATATGAGCATTGGCCTGATTAGCGTCATGTAGCATATGACTTTTACCCTGCTGTCAAGTTGGCTACTATGAAATAGCCTCCTTGTCATAGCAAACGTTTTCCTTGCTTTGAGCAAAGCAGCCTCTACATGTCTGTTGAAATACAGATATTGGTCTAGCCAGATGCCCAGGTATTTAACTAAACTCTTGGTTTCCAGTTTATCTCCATGCGGTCCCACGATAACTAGCTTTCGCCAGTTTTTCCTTGTGTTCCGATAGGTTGCTTTGTGGGGTGTCTTTCGTATTTATGTTTCAAACAAATTTCACACTTGGAGTTAAAATTCTTACATTGTACTTCTATATTGGGCGAAAAATATTTTTCAATGATTTCTTTTTTGTTATTCCTAAAGTTCCTATGCGCTCTTTCATGTGTTTCTTTAACTATTTGAATTTGTTTATTTTGATCGGTAATGTCTTCTAGCTTATTTGTTACGTGGACAATGTCATAGTTACTGAAGGTATCTTTGAGTACACTTGTGGGGGGTTTCTCTATTCTACATGAGAAACAACCCACAATTCCAACGAACATTTCCTACCTAATTTCATGTGGTGATAAATTTCCCAAGCGGATCTGCAATGATACGACAACTTCGTCCGGCTGGATTTGGTTGTCGCTAATCTACATGGACACGAGTTGCCGTATGGCAAAAAAGGTAAGCTAAACTCATTTATGCATTGTCTGCGTGGTACAATGAGTTTAGCTATGTGTCCTTGGTGGAAACATGCTTTGCCGATGAACAGGTAAGTAGGGGGAAATGGGGTTGATTTGACGCGCTGAAAGGCGGTCGAAATTAGGTAGGAAATGTTCGTTGGAATCGTGGGTTGTTTCTCATGTAGAATAGAGAAACCCCCCACAGTACTCCCCTGGTGACCCCGACGTGATTTTTTTTGTCAATGTTTCGATTTTTCTGGTGAACTAAACGAACTATGTTTGCCCTCTCTCTCGTATTTCTGTCTTGCTATAGTGCGTTGACCTAAGAGATTGTCACTAGGTCAGTAGACCAGCCGTATACACGGCATTGACGCACACACACCTAGCCAGATCCACTCTGGGTTATTGTGCTTACCCTTTTGATTTCTCCATTCTGGCTACGCCCATCGACGTCGAACGAATATACAAGTACGTTTCGACCTGGATGAGTGTGGTGAGTTGGGGAACACACAAGAGAGCATGATTACCATTGGCAGATCAATGTGTAAAAAGCAGAAATTATGATTTCTACCCTAAATAGAGTCAGTCGCTATTTGTATTTCAACCTGGTTGTGTCTGCGAAGGAGATGTCGTCCAATATGAGCATCGGATTCGGTACAACCAGGAAGTGAACGTCCGTCCCATAAATGTTTACAATTACACATTCTTCAATAAAGATGAACATTTCCCAGGGATCGATGGGAGGTATAAGGAATTCGTGCCATACGTTGGCAACATACCCTTATACCCCCACAGACTTTTTATAGAATACAGGTTTTCTTCATCGGTTAATATTGCGTTCAACTGTTTAGTAGATAGGATGTTCCTAAGAAGTGTTTTTAATACTTCGAGATTTGTATATTTTATCGTGTACCTGTGGTATTGTGGGAATATAACTTCATAGTTGATATCAGGAGGTTCGTCAGATTGCACTAGTATTATTTGTCGTTTGAAAGAATTAAGCGGTTGATGTGATTTTTTACTTCCGTTAAAAGGCTTGAATATGAATGCTGAGAAGATGAATGTGAAGTATTTATTTGTTGTCGAGAAAGTGCGTCTGCTACTGTGTTTTGTGTACCAGGTTTATAGATTATTTTCGCTCCGTATTCTTCTATTCGATTCTTCTATCTTTTTAATTTGGGGTTTGGGTTTTTTCTGATATAGAGAATATTAGGGATGGTAATCTGTGTAAATGGTTAGGTCGGCCATTCCGTATAAGTAATTTCTAAGCTTTTCTAATGACCAAACTATTGCTAACAGCTCTTTTTCGTTTGTGCTATAATTTTGTTCTCTTTTATTCAGAGTTCTTGATATAAAGGATGTCGGTTTATTATTTTAGGATAAAACTGCTCCTATGGCTATGTTACTTGCGTCTGTGGTTAGTTCAAATGGTTTGTTGAAATCTGGTTGGAAGAGCTCTACTTGTTCTTGTAATTTCGCTTTAATATTCTCAAATGCTTCTATGGCAGGTTCTTTTAACTCTATTTTCGTATTGATACTTTTGTGTTTTGATACTTGACTGTTTTCTCCCTGTAAGTATTCAGTTAGATGTTTGGTAATCTTCGAGAAGTTCTGAATGAATTTTCTGTAGTAGCTTGCTAGTCCCAAGAACGAACGTAGTTCCTTCACATTTTTTGGGATCGGGTATTCTTTGATTGTTTGAATTTTTTGAGGGTCTACAGAAATCCTGTTATGTGAAATTATGTGTTGTAAGTATTCTATTGAAGTTTTAAAGAAGTGTGATTTCTCGTGGGATATTTTCAAATGTGCAGCATGTAGCGCATGGATTATTGTGGTCACATGTTCCAGATGTTCTTCTTCTGAGTTTGAGAAAATCAGAACGTCGTCTACATATACATAGGCGAACTTCCCTATGTATTCCCTGAGGATATCATCAATGCATCTTTGGAATATCGAGGGTGCATTTTTTAATTCAAAGGGCATTCTGACAAATTCGTATTTGGCATCGTTTACAGCGAACGCTGTTTTTTCTCTGTCGGATTCTTTAATCAATATTTGGTGGAAACCAGATTCTAAGTCTACTGTAGAGAATACTTTTGCCTTTCCTAAATTTTGGATGGTCATGTTCACATCGGGAATCGGGTATCTATCAGTTACTGTGTGGGAGTTAAGTTTTTGGAAATCGATCACCATTCTTCTTTTAGGTTTACCAGTTTCGTCTGTCGAACTGTCCAGATTGGGGAATTGTACGGGCTATAGCTTTTTTTTATTATTCCTTGCTGTAGTAGTTTGTCTATTTCTGCGTTTACGAACTCGTTGTCTGAGAATGGGTATGGGTACTGTTTGGTCCAAATGGGTGATTCGTCCTTTGTGCGAATTGTTGCCTGAATTTTTGTTGTGAAAGGTAGGTTTTCACAAACTGCCTCGTTTTGTTTCATTAATATGTCTATTTGTTTAGAATAGTCTTTGTTGCCTATTGTATAATTTACCTGTTGAGCTTTATTGTTTCTTTTCGTAGTAATAAGTTTGTATTCAAATAAGTTAATTTGAGCTTTCATTGGTCTTAAACCTTGTTCACCTAGTATCGCGTCGAAATTTTGTAATTCCTCAATTTCGTAGAAAACTATGGGATGGCCTAATACATTAATGTGTTTTTTACTATTAATCACTGAGGTACCATGAAGTGTCTTTGTTTTTCTTTTTTCAATAGGGATACTTTTTGCTATTTTACAGGTTGTCTTAATATAATTATTTGTGCTACCACGATCTATTAATATACATACCTGTATTTTTAACTCTTGATCTGTCAGGATGAGGCATGGTAAGTTCCGAACTCGCCTTAAAATAGAATGCGTTTCGACGAATTCGTCGAGAGGTTCGATGACAGGTTCTGTGGTGTAAGATTAGTCAGTGCGTCGACACGGACGCGGGATTCACTAACTTCCACTACTTCGCAACCGCGGGTCCTCTGGAATCACTTGCGATTCTGCGACGCCGTCCCGAGCGGAAAAAGAAAATGAAACACTCTGGTTTTTTTATTGCATTTATTTCCGTTACTTTCTATTTCCACTCACACAGTTCTTAATTGCAAAAAAAAATCGATTACTAGGGAATATGTCTTAACTTGTTAGTTAACCACTTATTTCGGTTACAAATAATTTTCCGCGCACAACCTTTAAATAAAAACACGAATCAAAACGCCTCGACTCACGAGAATGGAGCTTCCCGCGCACAGCGCCTTGTATGAGAAAAAAAAATGTACTTTTTACTACGCGAACTCCTGTACGTCCTCGCTGGTGGTAACAATCTGACTGGGTATTTAACGCTCACAAAAGAAAAGGGACACCTAAAGAAAACCGCAAAAGGGGAGCAGCTGCACGATTAACTCGAGGTAGTTAATCGTGATTGGACCGGGGAATAGGCATACATCATGCATGTGTGTGTATGCCTCGCATACGATCGTCCGGTGACCGAGGATGGATGCCAGCATCGCAACTGCATCTTCCACGAATGCAAACAATGAATGACCTGCGGCTGTGTACACAATTGATTGGGCTATACATGCCGGCAACAAGGAACGTCTGGGGTGAAAACAACACGAACTGAAGATCTGGTCATCCTATGGGAGGCCATAAATCAACATTTAGGTTGATGGTGTGAATTTCCTTTGGTCCGCCGACGGGTGGCGGCCGTTAATAGGGAATTGTATATTCATAACACTCTGTGGTGCAAATACGATGTTTAGATATTGCAACGAATATAGGGTGCAGCCATTGCCAGATGTTGAAAGTAAACACTTGCTGGCTGCATCCAATTCGTTGCTTGTTTGCGGTCCCTGATCGGTGGGGACCGATAATAGGAAACCAGCTATTGCTGGTAATTAGGGAAATGTTTGGTTTGCATCAGCCGAAACCTTGTCGGCGGTGGCAAACCAATGGGACCTAATAGCCGCATGCTAGGGGTGCCATGGGCAAACAAGACAACGAGTAATCAATGACTCTTTGTTGATGTTGTTTCCATAGCATAAGGCTATGGAAACGAGATGCCTTGGGTGCAATGCATGCCTGAGGATGAGATTTCAAATGCCACGGCTATGTGATAATCTTTGCCGTGGACTTAATGTTTTTCAGATATCAATGCCTGTCCGAGGATGAATTTTCGATGCCACGGCTAAGTGATAAGCTTTGCCGTGGACTTAATGTTTTCAGATAGTAATGCCTGAGGATGATGATGGAGAAAAAGGGGTTGGGAAGGAAAACCCGCACAGAATAGGTAAGCTGCCTAACGGATATTCATAACAGTTATCCGATTGGGTAACTGTATTAATTCCAGCGATTTGGCTGGGGGTAAATGCCGTAGCAAGGTTACGCAACCTTGCTGAAGTTCGACTTAGAGGTGAGTCGGTTCGCCTGGAATAGTGGGGATCGAATGATGTATGGCTTTTCGGGCCCTGAAAAGCCCCACAGTTCCTCGTTTAACGTGATGATGTCATCTGCTTTGGTTGATCCTTTGGAGTTTATTTTGATGTTGGTAACTGTTGCTATGTGTTGGTCCTCTTTTAACGGGTGAGTGGGCGTCATATTGATGTTGGTAGTTTTGGCGTTGAAATGGGGTGGGTTGTTGTTCAAAATTTTGACGTTGAAATTGGGTGGGTTGTTGTTGAAAATGTTGGCGTTGGAATTGTGTGGGTTGTCCGTATCGCTTGTTTATAGATGTATCGATTGTTACGGACCAAAATTGAGTCCAGGCACCCCCCAGAATCCACTAATCCCCTTTGATTCCCCTCCTTACCTGTAAAAGGAAATAACGCGCCAAGTAGCTAATTTGCATAAACTACTTTATGCAAATTCTACTTGGCGGAGAAAAAAAAATAATAATAAAAAAAAGATAATACATTGAAAATAAATTCGGATATATGAAGATTCGACGTTAATTTTCGAACACAACGAGTCGGAATAAATAATCAAACCAATTAAATCCTCGTTGTGTATAAAATAGAAAGTGACATATTTGATTTGAAAAAATCTACTAGTACAACTAACATTGGTTTAAGTGTATCGTACTAAAACACTATTCGTCGAGGACATATCATACCGCTACGGACAAGCTGATCAGGGGAGCAACGACGCCCAACGCCCCCTGCAACGAGCCAGCGGACCTCAGCGCAACATAACAACACTGCGACCGCTCAATGGTCGCACGAAAACAAACTCCAAAGTAGTTTATGCAAATTAGCTACTTGGCGCGTTATTTCCTTTTACAGGTAAGGAGGGGAATCAAAGGGGATTAGTGGATTCTGGGGGGGGCCTGGACTCAATTTTGGTCCGTAACACGATTTCCATTGGTGTTGGTTTTTCGTATGTCTCACGATGTGGTTGTCGTTAATTCAATTGGGGTGTGTAGCGTGCTTCTCTTGATGTGTAATGCGTTTCCCTTGAAAGTGGGGCCTGTGTTCTTTGTTCTAGTCGTTGATATTTGTTGTCGTAGTATACCGTCTGAGCTATGGCATAGGCTTGGGATATGGTCTTAGGTGCATGAGCATATAGCGTATTGCGTATAATTAAACTGTTGTTTCCCATTATAAATGTCCATATGGCTTTTTGTTCCGCTTCGGCAATGAGTGCTTGGCTTGCTTTGTATGTCATATCTATTTTCGATATTATGAGGTTTAGTGCCTGATTTATTTTATCATGAAACTCCAGTAGTGTCATATTCCTCTGTTCGATTGATGTCATCTCGTTTTCCAGTATGTATAATGGTCTTTGATCAGCATAGGTTGCATCTAGTCGGTCGATGATCGCGTAGAAATTGTGTTTGGTGTTGTTGTTGGTCAGAACGTCAGATGCAGCGTCCGTTATGTTAGTTCTCACTATGGTTAGGGCGTGTGCATACTTGTGGTGGCCTTTGAAATTTTTTATGCTTTCCATGATTTGCCATACTTGCTTCCTCCATGATCTATATTTTTTATTGTCGCCGATAAAGGTAGGCAGAGCATCAAACGGTCTTAAATCGATGTCGTTAGCGGTGGTATACACTGGGATTAAGTCTTCATATTCCCTTGGCACATTTACTATATTACACTGATTTGATTTTTGTAGCTCGGTCACCTGATCTTTTAAATTTTTATTTTCGTTCACTTGCACCTGCATAAAACTTAAAACTTGCGCTAATTACGCCTTTAAAGTAGCAATCTCACCCTCCATTCTGTGGTCTTCAGTTTCGGGATCTTTTGGAATGTTTCTCTTTCGGTCGTTTATTTCTTGTCTATTCCTCTTAGACATCCGGTGAAGGGTTGTGTGTTGTTAACAATTTATTAATATTAGAATATAACTTTAAGTATGTTTATTTTAATGTAAGTTAATGTAAGAAGGGGACTTACTGTGATTAAGTTTGTGCGACCGTTGAGCGGTCGCTGTGCTGTTGTTGTTGCTGTGGTCCGCTGGCTCGTTGCAGGGGGCGTTGAGATGTTGCTCCCCTGTTAAGTCTCTCGTTCAATTGATCTGTAAGCTTAAATTGATCTCAATTCGTTGCTGTAGTTTTCTTCGTGTATTTAATTCCTCAGTGCTGGTTCGGAGATTTACGTCGAATGATTTTATGATTTTTTTCGCCGTTGACGTTTTATTTTATTATTCGACGCCATCGCCGGTTTTTATTATTTTTCTCTGCCAAGTGGAATTTGCATAAAGTAGTTTATGCAAATTAACTACCTGGCGAGTTGTTCTCCTTTTATAGGTAAAGGGGGGAAACTAACGAAGGGGGATTAGTGGATGTTGGGGGCACCCGGGCTCAAGGTCGGTCCGTAACAAAAGCTCCGATTCGGTAGTTGAAATCCGGTCGATTAGAACATCACTGGTTTTCACTACTAGTCTGGAGTTGGAATCCTTGGTCCTTGATTCGTCGTGTTTTATCCTCTTACTCTCTTGGCTTTTACAGGAATCCTTTCTTGGCTGTGGATACGTATATCTTAGACACGCATCCCGGTTGAGCCCCCAATTAATTAACTACACGTTAATTCATTTTAAAACTATATTTAATTTAATTAAAAAGTATATTTATTTTAATTAATGATAAGGCATTACTATACTATTATTCTGCTTAAAAGCGTGTTGACAACACGAGAGTCACAGATGAAAGAGGAAGTAGAATCCTTCGATAATTATTATCTCACTTTCGACTCGTTAAGATTATCTAACTTTTGATTCGTTAAGAACGGTGTTTTGTTTTATTATTCTTGTTTTTTACTTTTGTTTCTCTTTCGACATACAAATTTTTCAACAACGGGGACAATCTCACTTTCTTCCTTTTGGCAACTGCACACAAAACGTTTTCTTTTTTTTTTTTTCCTCCGTTGTCAAAAAACGTTAACAACGGAATTCGAAACCGTATCCAAAAAACATTTACCCACCGTCTCTCTCGCTCTCCACTCACGTCCACTTCGAAAACCGAATTCGAACTCGAAGAACTGCACGATTCACACCCGAATCGGGGCGTGTTCAAAAACTCACTTCTGGATCTTGCAATTCCTCCACCACCTTACCATCATACTATCTTAAAACAACATTATATTAAATACAAATTATCAAATGATGGCGGTGGCCGACGTACGTGACATACCTCCCCCCCCACAAGACTGCGTGGCATTCTTAGGAGAGGAATGTCACGCCGGAGACTGGACGGCGGAGAGCAAACAAACAACCAATCAGCAAACCAATCAACAAATTAATAAATAAATAAATAAATAAATTAGTCGACATGCTTAAGTGTTAATGTTAGTAAGGATTTTAGGCTACCTATTTACTAGGGTTAGTAACAATAAATAAATAAATAAATAACATTTAATAGGGGAACACTAACTACACAGATTCCCATCTATCGCGGCGGGCCCGACACTGAAACGATGGTCCGACCGAAAGCTCGACCGCCCACACGATCCGGTTAGGACTGTTATATTATTATATTATATATATATTAAATGTATATATTCTCCGTCGCGGGCCGACGGATTTTGTTGTAGTAATTTAATAAAAATATTAATGACTTACGGTCTGTCCTTCTATCGGGGTAGTCCTAGAGATCGCTGGTGCTGGTGTCATTAAATTGTCATGATATTCTTTGTCACTCTATCCACTTTGCACACCACACAGACACAGATCGGAAATTAAACACCCTTTTCTTTTCTGTCACTTAGTTTATTTTTTATTTATCTTGTAACTATTTAAAATATATTATCTTATTTTCATAAATTGTTATTAAACTCAAACTTGACACCAAACAAAAATACCACAGAAAGTTAATTATTTAAGAGAACACGCATAACACGAAATTAGCGAGGCGACATCACCAATTCTTTTTCTAACGTTCTGCTCGTACACGAACTCACACACGTTACCGGACTGTTCTCCTTCAAAATCTAAAACCAACTCCCGTGTCCGTTCTTGACTATCTCTCGCAACCAACTCCACTCTATCTCGATCGTTTGATCGGAAGGAAACCTTTTTTCCACGTTACCTAAAAGCAACGTGTTATTTTCCTTTTTTGTTTTCTCGTTGGCCTCACATAAAATCCTTTGTATCCGGATCTCTATTGTGAGCCATCGATCTTTTGTTTGATCCTTCGGTAATTTTCCTAGGATCGACAATTACCATAGGTCATTAAACATTACTTGGGTTTTTTAGTAATGTTTCGGACTGGTATTTACCACGAGTGTTTTTGGTAATTACTTTTTAATGGACAACGGTGCCAAAGATATTTTGTACATCTTAATGCTATTGTGGTCCATCAATCCAATTTACATGCACCGCTCTTTTTCCGTTTAGGAAACGTATCCTTAGAATGGATTAAAGGAAACGGTGTCGCCATTGAGTATTGTTTTCAGATGTATGTCTGGACTCTATGGTTATATTTTCTTAGCTGATTGGTACATTAATCAATCTGCCTGGGATTCACTATATGTGATCCGAAATTGATTGGGGCTTCGCCCGGTATGAATGTTTGGGGGGGTGGTTTTGGTACGTAACATACCTCCCCCCTTTATAAAATTAGTATTATTCTTTGAAGAGGAATAATACGTCTTGGTTGTCTATAGGATATGTGTGAAGCGTGGGGTTTGTGTTCGTGACGGGCTACAAAGCAAATGTATTTATTTTTGTCTCTAATTTATTTTATTTGTTTGGGTTACATGTGTTGGGACTATAGTTTATAATGTTTTACTTATTGGTTGTTGTCGCATATATTTGTTTTTATATAATTCCTTTGTTTCATTTTTAGATTTAAGTATACGGTATGAATTTTTTGGTTGTTTATTTGTATAATATCAGAGTTCTTGTAAACTAACATGTTTTTATATAAGCGTTTATATTTATACGTTTGTTTATTTTCTACTAAGTTTATATATTTTATTATTTAATTTTAATAATAGTAAAAAATTTGTAATATTTTCATGCTGGTGAATGTTTTATTAATAATAACCCAAAATAATTTCCTAATATGTATTTACGAGTTCATTGGTATGTCAAAAAAAATTTTTTTTTTTTTTTTTTTTTTTCTATTTTTATTATTTTCGTAAGGTAATGCTAGATTTATGAAGCGATTAAAGTAAAGTATATTTTGTTTTTATTTGTTAGCAGGGAATCATAATACTGAAACCCATGTTTTTCTTATATATGCATCTATATATAAAGTGTATTCTTTTATTTTTTATTAATAGTTTATTTATTTTACTAATTTGTTTCATTTTAATAGGAATAGTTTTGCTTAGTAATTTAAATAGTATTTATAATTGTAAAAATTATTTGTACATTATTTTGTATAATAATTGTATGTGCAATAATGTTCACTCTTTACAGCTTGAATTTAATTTCAACATTAATGGTAATAATATTTTGGTAATAAAAGAAAATATTTGCTTATTAGCTCTAACAATAATAGTTGATATATATATATTATATAATATTTTGTATTAATCTCTATATCTTTGAGTATTTATTTAAATGTTGTGAATGATTTTTGAAATGTGGTTACATTTAGTGTATTGTTGGTTGTTTTCTTAGTATTAAACGGTTTTTTATACTGTAATTACTTATTGGGATTTTGTGTATTATTTATTTTATTGTATATGTATTTATGTACAATATTGATGAATCTTTGACCCTTACTTCTGTCATCTATTTTTGTCCATATCGTTATTCGTCTTAATTTTGCGTATTTATTATTTTTGGTTTGGACTAGGATTTTGAATTTGCAATGCCTCTTGGGAATGATAATTGTGTAGACTTTATAGGGGACAGGAAGTTGGGATTGTTGAGGATGGGGTTTTAAAAATATGGTTTTAGCCTATTGTTGTGAACCACCACGGATCTTCGGCCCATTTTGATAAGCGTATTTACTGGGCCTTTTATAGCTATGACTGGGAAGGGTCCCTTCCAAATAGATGTGTGTTTGCCTTTGTGGTTTTTACACCTCATTAACACCATGTTTCCCACATGAAACGATTGCGGTTTCGTTTCATTTCCGGAGGATGTGGTTGCCTTCAACGAACGGCATTCCTCACACTGCTTCTTATATTTTCTAATATCGGAGAGCATGGATGGCCACCAGTATCTTTTTCGTATTTTATTATACGATTTGGTGATGCTCTGATGTCCACCGGAAGGGGAATTGTGATAAACCCTGAGTAAGGTTGCAATCTCATTGGGGTTTATTATTTTTTCGGGTGTTTCGGGCCTTTGCCATAACTTTTTGTTTTGGTTATTTTGCGAGCGGGGAAGCGAGTTTTTTGAATTTGCTGACGCAGTGTCATTTATTTGGTTTATATATTTGTTATTACCACTTGGCTCCTTAGGGTTCCTCTTTATATGGTTAAAATTTAACCTGAAGGTTTTGACTTTATCTTGGGGTTGTTCCTGTTTCCCTTTATGGTATTTGTTTTCAGGTACCTTTTTCTCAACAGTTGAGAATTTGATCGGTACACTAAATACTGTTGGGTTCATTTCCGTTCGAGGAAATGTGATACACTGTTTGGGGCCTTCCACATTGCAATTTCTCGACAGGAAGTCATTTCCAAGTAGTCCGTCTTCTGGTAGATCGGGCATACTGCTCACTACTTGAAATTTGCATGGGAGTTTAGGCCTACGAGTACCATTCAGTTGAAAGTTCACCTTGCAGCTTCCCAAGGTTCGGATACTTCCAAACGGCATCTGTAAGGTGCAAGCTTCTCGCCGATTAATCTTAACGGCTGAATCCTTGAGGCTACTTTTGCTGATCAGACTTATCTCGGCGCCGGTGTCCACTACTAGAGTAGTGTTATTCTTAACACCTACATCTATCGGTAGCTGGACAGTTGGGACGCTGGTTATTGTCGAGCATGGAGTCCTAATGTGATAACTCTTTTTTACCACCAAGGGTTTTGACTTACTCTTTCTTGTTGGTCGTGAAGGAGGGGAGTTTGTTGGAGCCTGGCATTGAACTCGCGCTTTCCTTGTCAATTTTCGTTGACAGGATCCTAGACTGTGGCCGTGTTGACCACAGAAGTCGCAAATCTGCCTTATATGCAAAATCCTTTTTCCCTCCCTTAATCGCCAGCAATCACGGATATCATGATTTACTTGCTGACAGTGTGCGCAAAAGGGTGTGTTTTTCCTTTTCACACAATCCTCGTAGGTATGCCCCCTTTGGTGGCAGTAACTGCAAGTTACTTTGATGATGGAGGCATTTTGTGCTATTGCTCGCCCGGCCTGTGGTATTGGTTCTTGCTGTTGCGGAGTTTCCTGCGTGATAGGTTGAATGTGTGGTAACCCTTCTACATTTGGAGTGTTCGGTATTGTTTGTGGGAGTGGTGCCGATGTAATGGGGAAAGGAGGATTTACCGAATCCTGCGGAAAGTTAGATGGCAGCTGAGGCTGCTGAATTTGTTCCAACTCCAACGTCCTTTGCATCAGAATGTCAAGAGGTACCTCACCCATCAACAATAAAAATTGTCGATGGTGTGAATTTACCAACCCTTGTTTATATACATTCCTAGCAAAGTCGTTCAGTTGTACTTTTACACCCTCAGCGTGCTCGGTACTATATTTCTGTTCCGCCGCTTTCTTACACTCCGATAGTGTTTTCTTCAGCCGTAGCTGGAACAATATGACCGATTCTGCAGGATTCTGCCGAGTAGCTAACAATTTGTTGACCAAATCTTGGTAACTTTCTACTGGCAGATAAACTTTTCTTAGTAAGTCTTCGGCTTCCTGAAAGGATGAAAACGGGGTGGACGCGAACAATGCAGATGCTTCTCCTCGCAACCTGGTAGGAAAGATCTGCAAGAACACATTGTGTTCTTCCACTCGGAGACAATTTAGGGCTCTCCTACTACAGTCTAAAAACGTGTTGGGTTCGGCACCTAAATGGGGGTTGGGTTCGCCAGAGAAGATAGGAATTAGCTGTGCTGACAGCTTCGCAACCTTTGTATAATCTACATCCATATTTTAGAAATAACTGGATTTAATTTGGGTAAAGGAGAAAAGGGAGAAACACAGTCTGAAGATTCACAAATTAAATCCGTAATGCCGCTGAAAAAGAAAATAGGGAATACTATGGTGACGAGGACTATCACTGCTCCGTCGGTGTTTGCAATGTTTAATATTTAAAATCACGTGGCATTGTATATATATATAGATGTGGAAATACTTCCCAATTATAGAGTGCTTTTGTTTGTAAGACCGGAGAATATGGATAAATATAAAAACAGATGCTAAAATGTAATAATCAGGGGAAACGAAATTATACCCAAGAGAACATGAAAGAAAATGAGTTCGAGCTCAACCACTAAATTAAAACCGTTTTCTTCCACAGATTAAAAGAAATCGTACCAAACTATTATATAATATATATACATGTATGTTTTAATGAATGTTAATTAAAGAAAAAAAATATAAATGATCAGGATATTTATCATACATATCGTATTTAATGAATATTCTAAAATATGTTACTTGTCGTAAGGCATTGATAAATATAGAATTAGCACAAGCAAAACACTTTAAGTTAGAAGTTATTGTAAGAGAGTTACGGCCAGATTCTATGGTATAGAATTTAAATTATTGTCTTGTTTCAAAATAAAAAATTAACAAGTACGACGATATTTGGTTTCAGATTTTGCACTTATTTAATTATTCGATTTATTTTTTGCGCAATGATGGTTGCTTTTGATTTTCGATATTAATTAAATTATTAAATTGATGTCTAACATGATATTGGTTTGCATATAGAAATGACAGAAACTTAATTTTGTTTGCTTTTCATTTTTTAAACGATAAATTATGCGTAAACTGGTATAAAAGTTATTACTAATATCTGAAAAATTTTTTAATATACAACAGAAATAAGGTTACTTAACTTAAGTCCGTGGCTGTTGTTGGTACTGCTGCTGTTGTTGTTGAGGTTGTTCCTCTCCATGCTATTGTTGTGCTTTCTGGTGTTGGTGTTTATGTTTTTTACTTTTATTTAATTTTATTAAACGCGTTGTTGATTATTATTTCTATTTGTTGATTTTAGTTAATTTATGTTTTCTCTGTGTGTGTGCTTGTGCGTTATTCACTAGTGTGTTCTGAGTTTTTACTTCACTTGTGTGTTTGTTGATTCTAGTTTTGGTTAATTTTTTAGGGTGAACTTTTGTTTTGTCACTTTTTGTGTGTTTTTTGTGTGGGAGCTTCGTCGATCTTTTCGACACAAGGCTTTTCAAGCTCTTATGAGATGTTAATCTCGGGCTTCCTTGGGCTCACCGGCTGCGCCATTGTTATATTATTATATTATATATATATTAAATGTATATATTCTCCGTCGCGGGCCGACGGATTTTGTTGTAGTAATTTAATAAAAATATTAATGACTTACGGTCTGTCCTTCTATCGGGGTAGTCCTAGAGATCGCTGGTGCTGGTGTCATTAAATTGTCATGATATTCTTTGTCACTCTATCCACTTTGCACACCACACAGACACAGATCGGAAATTAAACACCCTTTTCTTTTCTGTCACTTAGTTTATTTTTTATTTATCTTGTAACTATTTAAAATATATTATCTTATTTTCATAAATTGTTATTAAACTCAAACTTGACACCAAACAAAAATACCACAGAAAGTTAATTATTTAAGAGAACACGCATAACACGAAATTAGCGAGGCGACATCACCAATTCTTTTTCTAACGTTCTGCTCGTACACGAACTCACACACGTTACCGGACTGTTCTCCTTCAAAATCTAAAACCAACTCCCGTGTCCGTTCTTGACTATCTCTCGCAACCAACTCCCGTGTCCGTTCTTGACTATCTCTCGCAACCAACTCCACTCTATCTCGATCGTTTGATCGGAAGGAAACCTTTTTTCCACGTTACCTAAAAGCAACGTGTTATTTTCCTTTTTTGTTTTCTCGTTGGCCTCACATAAAATCCTTTGTATCCGGATCTCTATTGTGAGCCATCGATCTTTTGTTTGATCCTTCGGTAATTTTCCTAGGATCGACAATTACCATAGGTCATTAAACATTACTTGGGTTTTTTAGTAATGTTTCGGACTGGTATTTACCACGAGTGTTTTTGGTAATTACTTTTTAATGGACAACGGTGCCAAAGATATTTTGTACATCTTAATGCTATTGTGGTCCATCAATCCTATTTACATGCACCGCTCTTTTTCCGTTTAGGAAACGTATCCTTAGAATGGATTAAAGGAAACGGTGTCGCCATTGAGTATTGTTTTCAGATGTATGTCTGGACTCTATGGTTATATTTTCTTAGCTGATTGGTACATTAATCAATCTGCCTGGGATTCACTATATGTGATCCGAAATTGATTGGGGCTTCGCCCGGTATGAATGTTTGGGGGGGTGGTTTTGGTACGTAACAGGACCCCCTCGCTAAGGCGAGGCGATCCCCTCTCGTCCAACCTCCGAAATGTCACCCGGCCGGCGAAAGCGTTCCTCTCCCATAATCCTTACTTTAATTCTCTGTTTTTGGACTCCTTAACTTGTCCCAGTCCATTGGTTGGTAGATCGGGGGGATTGCCCCGTTCTGGCGACAAAGCCTACCATCACCCGACATTATAGTGCGCTCTCGCACTTCATATTTGTGATCCAACCCCTAGCACTGGGGTTTGCCTCTGCAGTCTGCGCTGGGACTGCGCCTGCAGCATTAGGCCTGGCCTTAAAAACCTTTCGTCAGACTCTCAAGTTGGTATCCCTCGACGAAGGTCCTTTACAAGAACGAAGATTGCGGAGGGTAACCAGAGTCTGGCCAGCTAGGATCAGGGGCTCCAAGTTACAGGAAGGCTCATCCTTTCCTTATTTTTTTTTTTTATATAAAAGGTGTTGTCTATAACTATGTTATCAACGTCCGCTGTTCGGGGTTCATCCAGATGACCACGTGGGTAGCACGTGGTTGAACAGCTTTTCGCAGCCCTCCAATGTATGGGTAGGGTCTCCGGGCGAGTACCTGCCGCCGTATCGACCTTAACAGGTCCCTTTGGCACGTCTCCCCGTTTGGCTGCCACACGCTCAACCCTTCCCGTCCCATTGCTGATAAATTGAATGGAGAATGGCACGGGATTTACGGTCGTTCGGGGAAAAACCAAGCAACCACCCGGCCCGTCTACCTTACAATTCCGAGACAGGAAGTCGTACCCCAACAATCCGTCTTCCTCCAAACCCGGCAAGGAGTCTACTATTTGGAAACTGCAGGAAATCTCATGGTGCAACTTGAAATTCCCAGTGCAGCATCCCCTCGACTTGCCTTTGACAAACAGCGCTTGGAGCGTTGTAGATTTATGCACATCCATGCCATATCTAGGATGGAGTGCCTTCAGCTTCAACAGGCTGATCTCAGCGCCGGTGTCCACGATTAGGCGCGTAGGGTTCCTACGGCCAATGTCTAAAGAGAGAGCGACAATCGGGACCTGAGTCGGCGAAAACTGAGAACAGCTGGAGCTGGGTTTCGTTTTTAGTGCGGTCGGGTAGGATCTTGCCGACACGACCTTGGGGAGTTTCCCGAACTCTCCCATTTTGCCTTATGTCGACACACTGCCGCCTTGTGAGTGTGTCGACCGCAAAACTCGCACAATGTTCCGCTCCCCCGTTCAGGAATATTCCGCTCGGGAGTCCCACTGGACTCCGAACTAGCGGAACGGGAGCTATTCTTTCTGCCCACTTTGGGCCCAATGCGCCGGGGCTGCCATTCCCGGCTCCCCGCGCTGCCTGATGCGGCGTCATGTCTCGCATCCGTCTTTGAGGATTTCGAGTCCATGGAGTCGGGTCGCTTACCGCCACCGCTCGACACGGACGATCGTGGCCCATCATCTCTACTTACTTTCCGGGAATCCTCACTCTCCGCGCGACTATTACCGGCCTTCCGATTTCGCCGACGCTGCCTCCGACGCTTTCCGCGTCTATTTCTCGCGCTTGCCCCAGTCCCCACACGGGTGTCTTGCTCTCGGCTCGCAACAGGTGCTGTTCCGGCGTGCCGCTTATGGGGAGAACCCTGGGAACTCTGTTGTTGTTCCCACCTTTGCCTGTATTCGCACCCGCGCAAGCTATGGCCCTGTCGGCCACAAAACTCGCAACAGCACCGGACGCTGAATACTCTGGGGCCTGATGTCGCCGGTCCGCCGCCCGTAGACGGGGGCTGCGGCTCTGGCAGGGCTCTCCGCTGATACTGTGGTCGCTGATAAGGCGGTTCTTGCCGTGCGAAACCGCCCTGCTGACCTCTACCCCTGTATGTAGTCTGGGGACCGCGTGTCCTCGTCGGACGATCCGGGCAGTCCACTATGTCGTGGCCATACCGCCAACACTCGCGACAGAAGGGAGTGTTTCGTCTTTGTAGACACTCGTCGTACACGTGACCCCTCACTTTGCAGAAGCTGCATGTTGTCTGGGATTCCAGGGGGCGAGCCGATCGATCAACCGAATCCCGGACCGGATTGTCCCGACCCGATCGATCTCCAGGCACATACGCCCCTTGAGCCAAACCCTGCGACCCTTCCCTCCGGCTCGAGGAAGACACGGTATTTGACCACGCTCCCCTGCCAGAGGAGGCCGGAGCATAGGCACCAGCATCCGTACGCTGATCATGGTGTCCGTACGACCGCTCCTGAACGAAACTATCCTCCCCCCGTCGACGACTATCAGGCTCTTCGGCCGGCAACACGAATGACACCACCCGGGGATTTAAATTCGATAAAACCGGCGCCGGCGCCGCGGTGTAATCCCTAGAAGTGGAGGGTGGATTTTCTAAAAGGGTCGAGCAACTTCCCGGTCCTACATGTAATGACTCCGACGCTCGCTCGGCGATTCCGTGCCGCGCATCCACAAACAGGTCGTCCTGCCTCAGCATTTCCCTACGAGCTCGTTCAAATCCAGTTAGGTGGTCCACCAGGCTTCGAAAAGAGACTTTACCCAACGTGAGAAGGAAGTGCTTTAGTCCTTCCTCCCTCAGACCCCTTACCAACACCGGTTTGGCCATGCCCTCAAGCTGGCTGGCGAAGACGGACCTACCCTGGCGACCATAAAAGCGCTCAGCTGCCTCCTCGCACCGTACCACGGCCCGCTTCACTCGGGAAACGAAACTTGTGGCATCCTCGGAAGGAAGTTGTCGCATTTTAGAGAGTTGTGCACACAACTCCTCATACGACACCCGGGGTTCGTAGGCCTCTCTGAGACGCTGTTCCGCTTCGAGGTAAGTCGTGGGTGGTCTCTCCTCGAACATTCTATAGGCCTCGCCGCTCAGCCTAGAGGGCAGCCACCGGAGGAAGGTATGTTCCTCTTCCACTGCAAGCCCATCCGGGGTCCTTCTACAGCCTTTGAGAAACGAAGAGAGTCTCTCAGCTGTATCCGGGCCTTCCTGTCCCGAAAACATGGGGACCGCCTTCGACACAAGGTCGAAAACCCTATCTGTGCCCAACATGGTCCGTACAGGACATGGTTGTGGGCCCAGTTTAAAATACGAGGGCATCGGCGTGTCCTCCATGCTCCCGACAGGCTGTTTACCGACGGTGGGAGGGGGGCGCGTTGGCGATCGGTCGTCCACAAATTCGTCCCTCGAATCATGGAATGCCTCCGGATCCACCTCGTCAACCGGCGGCTCGGGAAATGCCTCGGGCCGTGCCCGGGCAGGGGTGCCCTCTCGGACATCCCTTTGTCGCTGCCTTGTCTGCATCTGCCGGCTGTCCAACTAAACCTAAAATCCCAAGATATTAAGACCAAAATCGGAAACTCAACAAACCCTATGGCAAACAGTAAAGCCGGGGAAAAACCACAAAATTAGTGGTAGGAAACACAGCCTAACTCCGAGATCCAACAAAAACACAACAACAAACACAACTCGTCCAACGAGAGAACCAACCCGAACGCGACAGAACCAATCCGTACACGAGCCGGCCGGATATCGGATACCAACCCACAACGTCTATTCCGATCAACGTTTTATTTCGAAAGTTCCGATCGCTAAAAGGCCGCACACGAATCGAGGGGGCGCTAAAAAAAACAACAATGAATACAGCCCCCACAACAGACAAATAAACACTCCTACAGGAGACAAACTCTTCTCCCAGCCACAAGATCACGCGAGAACAACACAAATGATCACTACACCGCCCGAGAAGAGAGAGAGAGAGAGAGACAGAAAAAGGAAATAAAAACCTCAACGCGCCGCCCGTCGCGTAGAAAAATAATATCTACCTCGCAGCTGAAAAGGAAGAAAAGCAGAATCCCGATTCCAAACAAAAATCCAGAGATCGATAAAGCCAGCAATGAATATCTCTACTATTTAACCGAAGAGACTAAATAAATAAAGTAGTTGGATAATAAGAAAACAAATGCAACAATAAAGAATTAATAAATAACAGCGAACAACAGCTTAACACTAAAACCTAAACAATCCTACAAATATTTGGTATACAAATTCCAAAACTTTGAAATATATCCACCATCAAATTATTTAACAAATCAAAACAAACGAAACAAAAAAAAAATTTCTCCGCTACTCCGCTATGCTGGGCCTTCGCCGACCGCTGCTAATTCCACCGCGTCGAACCTCCTTCAGAATTTTCCTCCCGACAGTCGTTCCTGTTCAAGTATAGGGACGTATGGAGCCTCTGGGCTCCACCCACCAATGGTCGTGCACCTCCGAGCTAAACGTGCTCGAGGATTTAAGGCAAAATGCCAGTGCAGATCCAACTAATGGGCACCCCACGGTGATTGCACCATCAATGGCGGCAAATGGCAGTTTGTTTGAGACATGATGTTCGTCTCATTCGTGTCGGTCGGACGGTTGGCGAGCAGCGCGTGCCTTACCTCAGTAAACTCCGAGGCTTCAATAAGATACGTTTCTTCGGCCTGGTCGATGAACCGCTCTTCGAAATAATGTTGAAGTATGACCGTCCATAGAGCAATCAGGCATATAAGCTCTTCATGCCGGTTCCGCATCTCATCCCAAATCAGCTGGAGTTCTCGCTCTTGATCTTTCACGGTGGCCCGCGCGTGATGAACTTGTTAAAAGTTCCCATCATTTTCTCATGTGCGGCGAACTGGACCGCCATGAGATTTTCGGCCAATGCAGCTGTTGACATCGCAGATTTCATTGTGTTGTAGGTTTTATTCACTTGCACTACACTTTTCACTAAAACAATATACAACCACAATCTTTGAGGTCTTAGCGTCTGGACTTGAATGTCCCGCGACCGTCTTATATGCTGCGAGCTGGCAGCAGTGAATCTGGATCCACAGACTGGATCCGGCTCGAAGGACCGAAAATATGTTTGATTTGCGTTCTGCAAATCGTCTGAAATGGCGTCAAGAACAATGACTCGTTCTTGTGATGCTGGTTCCGTGTGAATAACGTCCGAAACAATGATACCTGCTGGAATCAACTCTTAAGACATTTGCTAAAATGAAAAGATTACCTTTAATTCCAAATTGGATCTTCCAGGTGATTGAAAAAATGGGGCTCTTCAATTCAATTATAAATATAGTATTTATTTGGTATGATGGGTTCGATTTTTACCGATTACAAAAACGAACTGGATTCATCAAATAATTAAAAGGAAGAGAAAGATAAAAGTAAAAATGGTTGTCAAGTGACAACCAACAGAGAATTCATAAATGTCAGCTGATTGCTGACATTGTTGAAGGTGATGCCACATATCTTCTTCAGGTGGTGCCACCGATTTTTAATTGCGAATTCGCCGGTTGTTTCAAGGGCACGAATTCGTTTCAGAAAAATGTGATTTTTCTGTTGCCGTGTAGGCACAAGGAGTTTGGTGAAACATGCAACCCACGTGTAAGAGAGCATCTGCGGTTGAGGACGAAAGTATGCCTGGGCGTACTAAGGGATTTACTTTAAAGCGTTTTGTGGGGTTCGTAGAATATTTGCCACACTTAAAACATCTGATGGTTGATGTATTAACATTGAGTACAAGGGATGAGAAAAAAGATCATTTGAAGGTGAGCCATTGGGCCAGAATTCCATCGAAGAGTTGTACACTTAATCAAAGTAGCCAAGAGGGTTGATGGATGGCCTGGATTTTAATTTCATTTTATTTATTTATGTAACAAACCTCGTGTAGAGAATTTGTTATATATCCTTTTTAATAACGTCCACGGTGTTACGTTTGTTGAGTCCCGGTGCGTTTGTGAGGGTTGAAAGGTATAATTGCCAACGTATGGCACAGATTCACTTTTAAGCCACAAGCAAAGATTCAACCGAAGGAAATGAAAACACTTTTTATATAATGTTTTTTTTTTGTTTTGTCCTTTATTTTTTTTTTTTTGCACAATATTTAATTCGGTTTATCCTAGGTTTATACACTTGTAATTTTTTTTTTAATAGTTCAGCAACAATGCGATCACTCAGCCGAGAACTTTTTTCTTACTGCCCTGTAAGCAATGAATTTAAGTAACAAAAGGCGTAACCTCCGACAGCAGTGGTTGAATAGAGACTTTGGACACTTGTGCACCGTATGGTGGATGATTAGTGATTTTGGCGCGAGCGGCGGCGTGACTACTTATGACAGTGGTTGGATTGTGACTGATTAAATTAGGGTGGAAATCGTAATTTCTGCTTTTTACACATTGATCTGCCAATTGTTATCATGCTCTCTTGTGTGTTCCCCAACTCACCACACTCATCCAGGTCGAAACGTACTTGTGTATTCGTTCGACGTCGATGGGCGTAGCCAGAATGGAGAAATCAAAAGGTAAAGCACAATAAGCAGGGTTGATCTGGCTAGGTGTGTGTGCGTCAGTGCCGTGTATACGGCTGGTCTACTGACCTAGTGATAATCTCTTAGGTCATTGCACTATAGCAAGACAGAAATACGAGAGAGAGGAAAACCTAGCTAAGGTTATTCACCAGCAAAAAGAGATCATTGATCCCAAGCGAATGGGTGATCTGGGAAAAGTCAATAGGACGCCGCGTCGGCTGGGGATATAATACCATTCTGTGGAATGTTCGATAAATACCCAAGCCTATGGACTATGACGCAACCGCGTCGCTTGGTTTGACTTGGTTGTTGCTAACCAATGCGAATGGAATTTCCGGTGGAAATCCCATGGTTAGCGCAATAGTGTTGCCGTATGTCGTTGATTGTAGCTAAACTCAATTATGCATTATCTGCATTGAATAATGAGTTTAGCTATGCGTCCCTTTGACATGTTTTACAGGTAAATAACTTATCAAGGAAATGGGTAGGTATTGTGGTTGGAATTGTGGGCTCTCCTATAGGATAGGGAAACCCCTACACGTTTACCGGGCACGAGTCGATACGATAGAACGAGCGAACGAGCGACGATAAATAATGCAACTAAGAAATTATTTATTACAACGAAATTACTTTATTTCTAGTATGCAAAATGACAATATATTTCAAAAACTTTCATTTATATTCTGTTGCAGCACAAAGCAACAACAAACAACAGTAAGGGATGAATCGATTCCTCAAGATACAACAAAAGGGGAATCGATTCATCATAAATTCAAATAGCCAATTCACCGTGTCATGGACCAGGAAATTACCGTCAAAACTGTTCTATCGAATTTAGTGCCTTCTCAGTTGTAATATCGATGCAACAGGTTTGTAAATTCTGTTACATACCTTCCTGATGAAATTTGATGTGGTGAATCTCTGTTGCTCCGATGTTGTTGGTTAGTTTCTTAAAGGAACTCGACGAAGTCATAGTTGTTAGCCATCTAAACTTTGCTTGAAAAGTGTTATCCCCGACGTCATTCTATAGTCTCCAGCGATGGTAGTTGGTAAGGCCCCACATGTTGTGGTCACACCTGGTAAAAGCACAGCTAATACACCCACATTCAGTAAGGCCGCACGCAATATCATCAAACCCAAGACCGGCAGTACACTAACCCAATCACGACATGCTCTAAAACCCAAATTTTCATTTTTGCTCAATCAACCAATGCAACTAACCCCATATGTATTACTAAGGAAGTGTCCGATACGTTTTAGTTGATTGCGAGACTATGAAGCGGTTGAGGAGTTCATCGCAGCAATTAACACTTTTAAGAAAGTTCACAATCTCAAAGAGAAAAATGCGCTGCGTGAGTTACCGTTGTTATTTAAAGGAGTTGACTTGGTGGCAAGGGATGATTCATGCTATGGTGACAGCAAAAGCCAACTCCACTAGTTGGTTTGGGAACAGCCATTCATCCAACTCCATTAGTTGGTTCACGCTCTGGTGACAGCAAAAGCCACTCCAATAGTTGGTTCTGGGGACAGCCTCTTACACGTTCCCACAATGATTGTGTCAAAAGAAAACTCTTAGTTCATATAACAATAAATTACTTTATTTTCACTATTACTTAAAAATTGGCACTTTAACGGTCACTTGGAACAATTTAAAGTCTAGTTCACTAAACGATGATACGGAATTAGACAGCAGAAGCGATAAACGAAGAAGAAGACAACAGTACTGTTAAGATTTCAGAATACATTCATTTCTTCCTTATTTAAATAATTGTTTTCAGAATCAGCGGAAAATAAACATAATAAATAAGAAATAGTTTCTATTTTTTCCATCTTATAAATTCAATATAAGAACGAAACTGGAAACAATAACAACTATTAGATATGGACCAGAACAAACCGACGGAACTGATACGGGCCTCAATAGCTGTTGTTCTTAAACAGCGAAAGCGCGCCGAAGAACAACTATCACAGATTCACAAAATTATAGGATGTGTTCCAACTATTCTACAAATCGTTATGAAGAACAATGTTGAACTACCAGTTAGACAAATTGGAGCTATCTACCTCAGGAATTTCATTTCGTCGTACTGGTTCGACAAGGAGACAAAACCTGGCGAAGCAATTAGTTTCTCAATTCATGAACATGATCGTGCACTAATTCGGGGCAATATTGTGAATGCAATTGTGCATGCTCCTGTGGTATTAATTTTTTCTTTACCACTGTGTTCGTGTTGTTGTGTTGGTTTATGTCCCAGTGCCTTCGAAGCGGCGACTGAATTGATGCACTGGTGTCAGAAGTGGCTGTAGTATCAAAGGTTAAACGCCCGCCATTCTGCCTGGTTTTGGGATCCAACTGTTCAGATTCATGTTTATATTTCCTCGGGGGCAGCGAGAACCGGCAGCGCGAGTTGTTGTAGGAACAATAACAACGTTGGAATCCTGGATTTTGGTCTTCTTAACCACACAGTTCAAATATCCTCAGTTGGACTATCTCTCTTTGAGTCGAGCCAGAGTTGAAACTTGTAATCACCTTACTAATATCCTCAGGTAGACTATCTCTTCTGGAGTCGAGTCAGAGTTGAAACTTGTAATCACCTTTTTACTATCCTCTGCTGGACTATCTCTTCTGGAGTCGAATCAGAGTTGAAGCTTGTAATCACCTTTCTAATATCCTCTGCTGGGCTATCTCTTCTGGAGTCGAGTCAGAGTTGAAAAGCTTGTAATCACCTTTCTAATATCCTCTGCTGGACTATCTCTTCTGGAGTCGAGTCATAGTTGAAGCTTGTAATCACCTTTCTAATATCCTCTGCTACCGTTTTCCTATCGCTTAGCGTGGTTGCGAGGCACCGTTGCGGCCCTCTAGCACTTGTGAATCAAGCGTTAAAGAATGCACAGTTTACCTCGGTATAACGTCAATTGTAACTGCATCGCCCGGTAATAAAACCAAATCTTTGTGTATCTCGACAGGAAACAGCCAACAAAAACAGAACATCCAAAAGTAATTCAATTTTATTTAGCGTCTTGTGACCCAACCACGAATTGACAACCTTTTTGACTTTTACAGATATTTAATTCTTTACTCTCGCATCGTGCTAGTTTTATCATTTCTTTTTCTTGTCCGTTCTTTTTTCTCGCGACCGCGCGCACCAGTTCTACCACTTTTTCTTTTTTTCTGCCAAGACAAGACCGTTCTTCGACTCTCTCAATCCCTTATCTCTCCTCAGCATCAATTCATCAATTCGAAACTAGCGAAGGTCACCCTCGCCGAAAAGAAACCGGGTTTACACACCACTCGTATTCCAACTCGATTCCAACCCAGCCGCATTTAATCAGTCTTCAATTTAAGTAGTATTATATAATATTATACTATAATTGTATTTTTGTATATTTAACTAATTCATTTTAATTATTATTAATACTTTAATTTTAATGCAGCTAAGTTAGTCGAAACAAACACGACACAAAGGTTACTCACGTAACGTGCGCCTGACCCTGACAAAGTTGTGCCTCCTTATGCAGTGATGACTTGCGTTGGGCTTCAGCAGCGAATAGATTTTGCGGCACGGGTAGTGGACATATTTGTATGCATGAAAAATTCTCGATTGACTTATCGCTGAACACAACTTTATTTATTAAAAACCAAAAAGCCACATGGTGGCGTGCGACAAACCAATTAAAAGTTCTTATAAATGTTCGTTGTATTTCTGCACTATACACTGACTGCACCGTTGACATGAGTTGTATTAAGCGAAATTACAACAGGATAACAATAAAAACGATCGTTGGTTTAGTTCATTATATAACTTTAATTAAACTATCCTCTAAGTCACAACTATCACAGCATTAAAAATCCAAAACAAGTTTCTTTCAATTGATCGTGCACCAAAACAGTATGCAAGTAGTGACAGTTGTTTGTGCACTGTCATCGAGTTGTCGGCAGGTGTGGTGAATATTTGTTGGCGAAGGTACTAGACGATGTACTAGATTCTCCCCGAGCATATAATTGTGAATCCGCCACATTATCATTTTTCTAATTCTTATTACTTAAATATATAAATGTTAGTATAATTATTATTTTTCTAATTCTCATTAATTAAATCTATAAATGTTAGTATAATTATTATTTTCCTAATTCTTGCTGTGCCGAGAGCCGACAAAACAACGCGAGGGCTAGGGATCAACCCATTTTGTTTTTTTTTTATTTTATTATTATTATGTACTAAAATGTTAGTATAAAAAGAAAAAAAAATGTATATATTTTTTGCTAATTATAAATATAAATGTTAGTATAATTATTATTTATACTTTAATTTTAATGCAGCTGAGTTGGTCGAAACAAACACGACACAAAGGTTACTCACGTAACACTCCCAACATCATGGTCCGCATGTTTGAAAGATATGGAAGTCCCAAAAACGGATTTTGTTTGTCTGCTTCCTGCAGCACAAATATTTCAGCAATCATCAGGTAAATCACAGAAAGGAAGTCTACCGACAACTATGGAAATCGTGATGCAGGTTATTTCATCACCAAACGCTGATGATAATCAAAGGGATGGAACTCTGGCAGATGTGCTTCTGAAAAACGAAGATGCCGTGGTCAGGTGGAATATGCTTACCACATATATATTTCCTGAGTTTCAATCGGACTGGACATATGCGAGCCCGTCTGGTTGGGTGGTGCATTACTCTTGCAAAATAAAACTAAGTTCTGCCTTTTATTTAAATATCTTTTTTTTGTAATCGGCGGAAAATAGAATAAAATAATGAATATTTCCTATTTTACCCATCTTGCAAACTCCAATATAACAACACCAACATTTCAACGTTAACATACAAGTCGAACAATAACCTAAATAAAGATATTGATCTCAATATTAGTAACCGAAAAGCTAGTCATTCTACCAAATTATATGACATTTATCAAATACAAATTACAGTCCACTTTTCAAGATCCAAGGTTGTTTCATTTATCCTAATTCTGCAGAATTTACCGCAGGTAAATAAAGAAGTTTTATAATCGGTCCCAGTACCAGGTTGAGGACATCATTCGGCTCCTCTTTTAACGATGTTGCAGGTACTTTTCACGACCCACGCTACAGAATTCGATACGTCCCGCGTACAATGAAAGAAACTCAAGAAGAGGACGATGACCCATCGGGCAAAACAGTCAAGAGGACAATGCAATTAAATCTAAGCGGTCAGTACCAAGAAAAGGTTTGTCAACAAAGGCACACCCGGCTCAAAGCACCAAATGTTTCGCCAATTAGAACCGCGACTCCAGTCGTTGCAGATGGTTCGCCAACTGGGAATAGCCAAAATACCACATGTTCTGCGTCGAGAATCCTCGACGAGACAGCAAAATGAAAATCCATTATGTGTCGCCACGGACACAGCAAACTACTGCCGCACTGGGCAGAATAAACACACATAGAGAAATACATGAATTTACACCTTTATTTTACGATGGACTGTAAGGTTTCTAGAACAGTATAAAAGTTAAAAACTGTAAAAAACAGAACAACATGCTGTTTAAAGTACAAAAGAATAAAACTGTATAAAGTACAAAGAAAATTCTTCTTTGTTCGAAGAACCAAGTTAAACTGTAGTAAAAACAGTGTCAGAGAACAGTAACAATGACAAACTGTTAGGAACCATCTGTTGTTCTTCTTCATTCAGCTGTGATGTTATTCGTTGTAATATCGTTTGTAAGCTAATTGGGATATGATACGGGTCTTGCAATTTTGCAACAGTTTGTGATGTTTATTATAGTAGTATTGTGGGTTTTACATAGATTTTATCTGTTTCTTTATTCCCGTTTTATTGTTCACCTATCATACTGTTTATCTCTAATGTCAAATTCCGCTCTGTTTCACGATTAATATACGGTCATTTGTACTTGATCTTCATCGGTTTTTCCCTTTCTTTCCGAACACCGAACAATTAAAACGATTCAAAAGATATAACTGATAACAACCAACAATTACAGATTCGTTACTATACGTATCAAAAAAAAAAAAAAAACCGAAAAACGGTGGCACTACTTCTGTTATTCCTTCTTCGATTCCTTTCTATTTTTTACATCTACACTCGTTGAATGCCTCTCCGCGTCTGTCATCCCAGCTTTTCGAAAATTCAACATCGACGGTGTTCGACTTCGAAACTAGCCGAAGTCTCCACCGCCGAAAAGAAACTGAGTTTGCACGCCCGCATTATCTATTCCAACCACAACTCAGCCATACTCAAAGTTTATATTTTTAATATAATAAACTCCCATATGGCCAAGCGTAAATTAAAACAAAGGCGATGGGGAAGTTACTTATGTACCACAGCATCTCTGCTGAATCTTCGGCATTTGAGTAATTGGCAGCGTTCAATGCCAATAGAGGTTTCTGCTGCAACCGCAAGTTGGATTTTATGCAGTATAAATTCAGGGGCTTAATGCTGGAATGAATGGTAATGTGCCGAGCAGTGCATCCGCTATCAATTTATAAATTAGAATCACTGCTGGCATTTTTGAGTGCCATTTGAGGCTGCTTGATGTTCTGGGCATGCTGTACTGCAACATATTCAAAATAGGGATCCTGAATTGATAACGAACGAACAACGAACATTCACTAATTTTCTTTCTTCGACATTGAATGAAGTATTTTTATTGTTTCAAAGGACCGATTATTTAAAGAGCACTGATTCTTTATATTAAACCGATCCGGCTCGAAGGACCATGTTGAGGCCCGGTGCGTTTACCGGGCACGATTCGACACATACGAAACGAAATAAGACAAATAAATAAAGAAACGAAATGTTGTTTATTTGTTCGTATTCAAAAAACGACGACACTTTATTTATAAATATTCCATCATATATTCGAATTCACAACGAAAAAACACTTTAATATTCGATAACGAACTAATTGACAACAACTCTAATTGACAACGAATAACAAGACTAATTTACATATTTACATGACAACGACAACGGTGATAATTAACTGCTGTTAATTATATAACAAATTGGATAATTCTTCGATAGAAGAATTATAATGTGATGCCAGAGAAGAAAATGGAGGGCGTTGGGAAGTATCGTATGGATACTCTTCGGAAGTATAACTATTCATAAATGAATAGACTGTACTTTTCGTACACAAAGGGAAACATTGGCCTTGGCAACTTTTGATGCCGATAGGAATTTGGTTGAAGGAAAAATGTTTTTGATATGAAAATGTTTCTGTGTAGAAAAATTATGTTTTGATGTGGGAAGTGTGGCTAATTAGGTGATTACAAAGGAGGCGTATCAGCATAATGATTATTTATGTAACATAGCTGTGGGGTCTTCCTTGATGTTATTATGGCCATCGTAACTCCCATTTAGGTTCATCAGCTAGTTTGCTGGGTCTGACCTGTCTGCAGTTGGTCGTTTATCACTTCCAGTTCCGATTTTTTTTTTTTGTTTAACGGGTAAAATGATGTTTGACTTTTTATTAATTACTCGACTTATTTTCGCTTGGTTGGGGATCTCCTTCCGTGAATTTGACGGTATATTTGTAGCTCCCGCTGCGGCACGTGCCATAATTTTTACGCTGGTCCGGTTTATTTGCCTAGGGTAATCCCCTGTGGTGTTACTAGCAATTTTCGCAGCAGCAGCCTGACATTTTAATGACCGCTTTGCGCATACTATTATTATAATAATAGTAATAATTCTAATTTATTTTTTTTTAGCTGTTTATTGTATTATTAGTTGTTTTCCCAACGCTGCCCTAACATTTTCCAAGGACACGTGCTTGGCACAACATACGTACTGGCGATCGAACTGATTTTTTAAAAATGTATATTATTTTTTATTTGAGGTACGGCATTACCATTTAATGGCTACTGGGTGATACCACTTTACGACGGGAGTGTATATTAAAAAAATTAAACGAAAGGGGTGTTTTGTTTTTTGTATATGAGTTTAATTTTATTAACTTTCACAGATTTGACTGTGTGACTATAAATATGATTGGCCGTAGATTCGGCCTTTGAGACTTGACTGACTCCCAATAAAAAAAAGGGGGTGATAATTAAATAACCGTTTTAGTGCTGAGCAATTTTTGTGAATATATATGAAAATTGCTATACATTTTTTAATTATTTTAAAGGAAAAACAATGGTGTCAAATAAAACACTCTAACTCAGACAAATATCAATCAATTACTATAATTCTTTTTTTAATATAATGAACAAATTTTTTGTGATACTTATATAAAAAATAAACAAAATATCACGTAGTATTTACTCTTTTTTTTTTCTTTTTGGAAATGAAAATTATAAAAAAATATATCTCAACAAGAATGCTTTGCCGCACGAACAGCATGTAGGCCTTTCCTACAGCGGGCGCAAATAAGTCGAGATCGCTTTACACTCCCTTTTTTGTTACATACTGTGCACTGGCGCAAGCTACGTCCCGGTAATTTTTCCAGAGCAAATTTTTTAGTTGATGAAGATGGTTGTGTCGACTCGCCATTTTTATAGTTCATCCACTCCATTTCGATATCATCGATAATTTTCGATGTAAATTGGAGCCGGGTAATTTTTTTTTCAGTAGTGTTGGAGACATACAAAATATAAGAGTTCAGCACCATTCTTCCAAATATATTGAAAATTACTTTCTTCCAATATTTTAGGGTTCTTCGCTCGTCCAAATACACGTATAACATTTTGTCTTACTCTACCTCCCATGTATTTGTTATAGTCATCAATCATACTTGGTTTCACATTTTCGTATTCAAATTTCCATTTCTTTTTCTTGATTGTCACATTCTTAGTATCTGCACTGGTTGAAATCAATATGACAGGATTTGGTTTGGACTTCTTGTCTCTAAAAGAACACATCAAAACATCTTCATGTGCTAGCTATTTGGTTTCTCCTACGGTTGCTTTCTTAGCTTCTGGAGGAATCTCTTTTCGATTGCGTCTTATTGTTCCAGTTAGGTATGCTGTAGTGTGACAACACATACATGAAATGACCACAAACAATAAACTCAAATGAATCAATTGCCCTTGTCACAATTTGCACTTCTCAAGAAACCAGCATTCGTTGTTTACAACCAAATTCAAGGTCAACTCATTTCATTGAGTAAAACAAACGAATTGCTTCAGTTACGATTTGAAGGAATCAGATGACAATCGTTTGCGAATTTGTCGTTGGCAAAGTGGTTCACGAATTAATTGGATCAACTTATGTTATGTGACAGTATTTTTGCTGGTTTTGCCACAGAAAATTAATTAATGCTTAATTTTTTACCTTTGATCCGGGAACTCCAAGAATTTTATATGGGTCACCTTGAGAATAACTCTGCCTCAGTTTGGACTCGATTTACAATTTCGAAAATTTGTTTTTTCCTCTATGAAAATTTTTGCAACATATTCATTTTTCTGTCTGACAGTTATCAGATTTATTTCTACTGTTTGTTCCTTGTAATTCCAACCTTAACAAATTTTAAACTTTATTTAGATTTATTTCAACTGTTCTTTCTTTGTAATTCCAACTTTAACAAATTTTAAACTTTATTTAGATTTACTTCAACTGTTCTTTCTTTGTAATTCCAACTTTAACAAATTTTAAACTTTATCCAGATTTATTTCAACTGTTTTTTTTTTTTTTTTTGTAAAATCTCCGGGACCAGCAAAAAAATCTTTTCTACCGCTTTTCTTCTCTTTCTTTTTTTCTATCTATGCTCGACAACGGGACGTCAAAAAACCGCCGGAGAGTGGACGGCGGAGAGCAAACAAACAAACAATCAACAAACCAACCAATAAATAAATAAATAAATAAACAAATAAACAATCCAACAATTATATATATGTAAATAAATAAATAAACAAATAAATAATCCAACAATTACATGTATATAAATAAATAAATAAACAAATAAATAATCCAACAATTACATGTATATAAATAAACTAGGTGTTAAGGTTAGTAAGGATTATACTACTTATGTATTAGTGTTAGTAGGAAATAAATAAATAAATCGTGCTTAAGTGCTAATGTTAGTACGTTTTAGGCTACCTATATACTAGGGTTAGTAAATATAAATAACTAAATAAATAAATAAATAACACTTAGGTATTAACCTAAGAGGGGGAACAACAGACAAGCACTCCACAAAACCAAGGACAACACAAACGCCCGCGGCGGGTCCGACACTTAAACCGATGGTCCGACCGAAAGCTCGACCGCCCACACGATCCGGTTTTGTTTCCCTCTTTAAATATTTATTTACATATTTATTTATCACATTTGCTTCCCCCTTTCTCTCTCTCTCTCTCTCTATTCTCGGGCGGTGTCGTGTTGTTTGTCCTGTCGCGCTGCTGGCGTGGTCTGCCGTTTTGTTGCTGCGGTTGGTGTGAGTGTCCCTTTGGGAGTGTTCGTTTGGTGATCGTGTTGCTTGTTGTTTTATTGGTGGGTTGTTTTTCGTATCCCTTCGCGCCCCCTCGATTCGTGTGCGGCCTTTAGCGATCTGAGATTTAGAGATAGAACATAGTCGTCTCGGACGCTTTGGGAACAAAATACAGCCGGCTCGTGTGCGGATTGGTTCTGTCGCGTTCGGGTTGGTTCTCTCGTTGGACGGGTTGTGTTCGTTGTTGTGTTTTTGTTGGATCTCGGGGCTGGACCGTTGTTTTTCCCGGGTTTGCTGTTGGCCACAGGGCTTGTCGTGGTTACGAGTTGTATATTGGGAGCGTGTTTGTTTTTGTTTTTCGCACCCTTTCTGTTGGTTGGTACTGTCGGCGACGGAGTTGTTTTTTCTTCGCGAGATCCCGGGTTTCGTTTTGTAGCGAGAAATTTTGAGTTTTGTTAGACGGCCTGCAGATGCAAACAAGGCAACGTCAAAGAGATGTCCGAGAGGGCACCCCTGCCCGGGCGCGGCCCGAGGCATTTCCCGAGCCGCCGGTTGACGAGGTGGATCCGGAGGCATTCCACGATTCGCGGGATGAATTTGTGGACGAGCGATCGCCAACGAGGCCCCCTCCCACCGTCAGCAAACAGCCTGTTGGGAGCATGGAGGACACGTCGATGCCCTCATATTTTAAACTGGGCCCGCAACCATGTCCTGTACGGACCATGTTGGGCACGGATAGGATCTTCGACCTCGTGTTTTCGGGACAGGAAGGCCCGGATACAGCCGAGAGACTCTTCGTTTCTCAAAGGCTGTAGAAGGACCCTGGATGGGCTGGCGGTGGAAGAGGAACATACATTCCTCCGGTGGCTGCCCTCTAGGCTGAGCGGCGAGGCATATCGAATGTTCGAAGAGAGACCTCGCACGACCTTCCTCGAAGCGGAACAGCGTCTTAGAGAGGCCTACGAACCCCGAGTGTCGTATGAGGAGTTGTGTGCACAACTCCAAAATGCGACAACTTCCTTCCGAGGATGCCACAAGTTTCATTTCCCGAGTGAAGCGGGCCGTGGTACGGTGCGAGGAGGCAGCTGAGCGCTTTTCTGGTCGACAGGGTAGGTCCGTTTTCGCGAGCCAGCTTGAGAGCATGGCCAAACCGGTGTTGGTAAGGGGTCTGAGGGAGGAAGGACTAAAGCACTTCCTCCTCACGTTGGGTAATGTCCCTTTTCGAAGCCTGGTGGACCACCTAACCGGGTTTGAGCGAGCTCGTAGAGAAATGCTGAGGCAGGACGACCTGTTTGTGGATGCGCGGCACGGAATCGCCGAGCGAGTGTCGGAGACATTAGATGTAGGACCGGGAAGTTGCTCGACCCTTTTAGAAAATCTATCCTCCACTTTTAGGGATTGTACCGCGGCGCCGGCGCCGGTTTTATCGAATTTAAATCCCCGGGCGGTGTCATTCGTGTTGCCGGCCGAAGAGCCTGATAGTCGTCGGCGGGGGGAGGATAGTTTCGTTCAGGAGCGGTCGTACGGACACCATGATCATCGTACGGATGCTGGGGCCTACACTCCGGCCTCCTCTGGCAGGGGAGCGTGGTCAAATACCGTGTCTTCCTCGAGTCGGAGTGAAGGGTCGCAGGGTTTGGCTCAAAGGGCGTATGCGCCTGGAGATCGATCGGGTCGGGACAATCCGGTCCGGGATTCGGTTGATCGACCGGCTCGCCCCCTGGAATCCCAGACAACATGCAGCTTCTGCAAAGTGAGGGGTCATGTGTACGGCGAGTGCCTGAGGAGCAGGAACACTCCCTTCTGTCGCGAGTGCTGGCGGTATGGCCACGACATAGTGGACTGCCCGGATCGTCCGAGACAGACGCGCCAGGTCCAGGCTCCATACAGGGATAGTGGACATCGGGGCGGAACCGCGCGGCATGGGCCGCACCATCAGCGGCCGCAGACTCAGCGAAGAGCCCTACCAGAGCCGCAGCCCCCGTCTACGGGCGGCGGGCCGGCGACATCAGGCCCAAGAGTATTCAGCGTCCGGTGCTGTTGCGAGTTTTGTGGCCGACAAGGTCATAGCTTGCGCGGGTGCGAATACAGGCAAAGGTGGGAACAACAACAGGGTTCCCAGGGTTCTCCCTACAAGCGGCACGCCGGAACAGCACCTGTTGCGGGCCGAGAGCAGGACACCCGTGTGGAGACTGGGGCAAGCGCGAGAAATAGACGCCGAGGGCGTCGGGGACAGCGTCGGCGAAATCGGAAAGCCGGTAATAGTCGCGCGGAGAGTATGGATTCCCGGAAGGTAGGTGGAGATGATGGGCGACGATCGTCCGTGTCGGGCGGTGGCGGAAGCCGAACCGACTCCATGGACTCGGAGTCCTCAAGGGCGGCTGCGAGGCATGACACCTCACCAGGGGATACAAGAAATAGGAGGGAGCGACCTCAACACCGTGGGCCCAGGTTGGGCCAAGGCCAGTCCAGTCCCGCTGGTTCGGAGTCTATTGAGACTTCCAGGCGGGATAGTCCTGAACGGAGGGACAAGGCACGGCGCGAATCTTGCAGCCGACGCACTTATGCGGCGACGGTGCGTCGGCAGGAGACATCTGATCAGAGGTCGAAAAACTCTCAGAGGTTGGGTCTGGATACCGCAACCCGACCGCACTGAACACGTTGATTGGCCAGTCCTGTCCGCAGCGCCAATTGTGACAGTATTTTTGCTGGTTTTGCCACAGAAAATTAATTAATGCTTAATTTTTTACCTTTGATCCGGGAACTCCAAGAATTTTATATGGGTCACCTTGAGAATTACTCTGCCTCAGTTTGGACTCGATTTACAATTTCGAAAATTTGTTTTTTCCTCTATGAAAATTTTTACAACATATTCATTTTTCTGTCTGACAGTTATCAGATTTATTTCTACTGTTTGTTCCTTGTAATTCCAACCTTAACAAATTTTAAACTTTATTTAGATTTATTTCAACTGTTCTTTCTTTGTAATTCCAACTTTAACAAATTTTAAACTTTATCCAGATTTATTTCAACTGTTTTTTTTTTTTTTGTAAAATCTCCGGGACCAGCAAAAAAATCTTTTCTACCGCTTTTCTTTTCTTTCTTTTTTTCTATCTATGCTCGACAACGGGACGTCAAAAAACCGCACATCAAAAAACATTAACCCTCTGTCTCTCTCGCTCCCCATTCACGTCCGCTTGGAAAACCGAATTCGAACTCGAAGAACTGCACGATCCACACCCGAATCGGGGCGTGTTCGAAAACTCACTTCTGGATCGTGCAACTCCTCCACCACCTTACCATCACACCACTTTAAATCAAATTATATTCTAATTACAAACTATTAATTGATGGGGTGGCGGACGCACGTAACAGTTATTGTTCTTTCGCTATGCGGTGATATGATATTAAGTAGCATAATAAGCAAAATTGTATGAGTGATGTTCTACTTAATTATTTTATAGATTGTAAGCAGAAATTGTATGAGTAAATGAGGAAATGTGTAAATAATTGAATGATTGATTGGAAGTATAAATACCCCAACATTTTTGAAATAAAGTTAATCAAAATCCAATCGGCTTTGATTCAATAACTGCGGCGCTCTACGCCATTAACTTTAAGCGGGCTGCGCTACATACAGCAACAATAGGGAAGTAGGTTTTAGACGGATCCTTCCTGCGATCGAATTAGTACATGTCGACGCTGCGATAACATTACATGGCGACCCTGCCATATCCCCTGTAACTTCAAATTCATTACAATGTATTCTGTTTCAAAAGGGCTTTGGCTAGGCGAAAACTTGTGTAAAAGTTGTCTGTAAACAAATGATAGCCTTTGTTCAGATAATTTCCAAGTGAAAGCAATTTTTGCACTACTGCAAATCCAAGACCATATTTTTCTACTAAATCTCTGTCATCAGTGTTTTTAGCTCCTTTGTAGCAGAAAAACCCCAAACAATATTTAGAAATCGAGTCGCACAGCATCTAAAATTTGATCCCCCATTTATGATGTTTTTTGTTCGGTATGTATTGCTTTATGGCAGAGTGGCAGTGAGTACCAACTAACGACTCATCGATGGATAACTGTTGGTTCGGTATATAATGTCTCTGAAATACGGTGTTTGCGTGTTTGACAAGAATATCAAACCTGCCACATGGGTCATAATTTGGATGGCCTGGTTCAAATAATGACCCATTGTCAACTAAGTGAAAAAACTTCAAAATCAATTGAAACCTATCCCTTGAAAACATTTTTCTAAACCATTGTATACCTCGGGAAGTATTTATCCAATAACTATTAATTGTTGGCCTTCTCGTAATCCCCATTTCGAGAATGACTGCAATAAAGGCTTTTATTTCGTGTACTCTAGTCGGCGTCCACTTTTTTGCTCGAGAATTATCTGAAATAGCGTGTGAGGCCAAAAACTGGGAAGCATATCGATTCGTTTCCTTTACGATGATTTCAAGCAGTGATGTGGTAAAAAATGAATTGAAATAGGTTATAGGTGTGGCATCGGGAGAGGGCGCCCGTCTAGGTCCAGGAGTCTCAAAAAAATTATTTGTTGCTTTAGAAAACGCTTTTGTCGAGGGAATATTGGCAAAAGTTGGTGTTTCGTCTATTTCTGAAGATGATGATGAAATAGAAGACTCACTTGCAGTTCTCAATCTTTTTTTTCGATGCATTATAATACTGCTATTATTACTGCTTGTATCCGTTGTTTCAGCGTCCGTACAATCATTAGAGACCGAATCATCGTCCGAAGTAATAGCAAGTGACATGACTATTTTTGCTAAATAAAATATAAAAACTGTTGTTTTTAAATGTATAAATATGCACTCTCGTAACAAATTATGCGCGAGATTAGAATACGTCCACTACCACGAAGCACCAAAAACACACTGATGCGCGAGGCAGTTTTGCGCTGCGGCGCAATTTTCGATTCAAACTATCGCATTTTTTGCGCCGCTTAGCACTCTAACGGTTAAACTTAATTATATAACATTGGGCTCGGTCTCAAGATATTTGAAAAGGAAGGGAGGGAGGTATCTAAAGATACTGTGGACAGGGTTAGTTCAAGTGTTCTCTAACTACTTGGATGGAGGGATGTTGGGAAGGAAATCATACAAGACTGGTAGGTCTTGAGTGCGTAAGTAAACGCTGATTCCATATCTGTGCTTTGGTCGGTGACTGACTCGAAATCAAAATACGCCGCCCTTTTATACATTGTACCTACAGACGTTTGTAAGTTTAAGTGTATAAAAATCCCAAGAAGCACAAACAGGGTTTTGTGTGTGCTTCAATTGGAATGGGGTTCTAGGAAAGGTGTGGTAATTTGTTTGAGAAAAGTCATGAAATGCATTTGGGAATAAGCATTTCGTGAAGATGTGGTTATTAAAAATTTTAGTTTATGCATGATAAATGAACATTTGGTTCCATTTATCATTTTTTGGTTTAAGTTGGAGTTTTGGGAATTGAATCAATGTGCGACAAACGTGTTCTATATTATTTGAACAATTAATCTGTTAAACACAGAACTTACCCCCTGTGTCTTCTTCCGGTCCTTTTTGTCCTGTGTGTTCTGGAAGGAAAAGTTCCCATGCACTCGAATAACATATGCAAAAATTAACACAATGTATTATAAAAGGACAGACTTTATTTACACGCACTCGAATACCATATGCAAATTAGTTTTACTTTTAATTGCAATATATATACATAACAATCTTTAAAACCACAATCTCATTTTAATGTTTTTTTTTTTTACTTTTAATTTCAATATATATACATAACAATCTTTAAAACCACAATCTTATTTTAATGTTTTTTTTTTTTTACTTTTAATTTCAATATATATACATAACAATCTTTAAAACCACAAACTTATTTTAGTGTTTTTTCCTTTTTACTTTTAATTTCAATATATATGCATAACAATCTTTAAAACCACAATATTAATTTTTTTTTCTTTAGCGCGCACCACACAACCACTCGCGTTCGCTGTTCGTTTTTCAAGAGGCAGCCATCGTGTCTTGCCATCCATATCCTTGCTTTTTTTTTTCTTTTCTCTTTTCTTTTCTCTCTGGTTTCACGGCCTTTATACCGGAAGTACATACATCAAGAGAGATTTTGGAGAAACTATTGTCTGTGTTCAGTATACAACATTCGTGACTCTAAAGGTCGAAACAAATGTTATACACTGGGATTGGAATTTGTAAAAAGGGATGATAATTTAATTTACATATTTTTCTATTGCATAGTGGGAATATTCTATTGGAATTTATGGATCAGCCAAGACCGATGTTAATTATATAACATTGCACAAGATGTTAATTCTTCAATGGGGGAGGGATAATTAAATGAGCTTTAACTTCAATCTCATCTCTCCCGCTCTCAAACATGGTCTCCTCTCTTATCCCTCCTAACCCCACCCCTATATAACAAACGAACATTTGATTCAATATGTCGTGCATATGATTCAATTGGCAATATTGATTGTGGTTATTGGATTGAGGTGTTGCAAAATATTATTGCACACAAATTTATATTGAACTAATAATTATATAGAATAATCGTACTTACGGTTTCTTCGTTTGCGTATATTTTTTACTGCTGGTTGTTGCCAGCGTCATATCTGGTGTTGGAGATTGATTGGGATTCATGGTTGTTCAGCTCGCTGTTCTTTTTGCCAGTATCCTTATTTATTTAATGTTCCTAGATGAATTTGAAACACTGACTATTGTTTGGACACAATATTCGATATTACCCTGTTGCACTTTTTCAATTGCACAATTAATATATATCAATATAACTATAAAGGCGTTATTTTTTTTAAATGCATATGTGTTCGCATATTAGTTATTCAAATTTAGTAATATAGGACTCTTACTCTCCTGGCTATGCAATATAGGTGGTTCTGTGGGTTGGGTTGGTCGTCTATCGTAGTAATGTGCCGCCTTGCACGGGTTCACTACGAGAACCCAACTATACCGTCTTATCCCAAGAACTCCTACACACGAACGCAGCAGCTTCCTCTGGTAATTAGGTTTTGTTATCGGTCCGTAAATACAAGAAAACTCCAAACTCAGAAAGGAACAAAAAGATAAAGTATATGTTCCGGTAATTGTTCTGGTCCATATCCTGAAGTTAATTTACAAAGTACACACAAACTGAAGATGGTTATTCCACTTTATACAAAAGGTTTGAAAACGTTACAATTGTTCTGTTCCGTATCTTGAAGTTAATTTGCAAAGTATAAACAAATTGAAGATGGTTTTTCCACTTTATACAAAAGGTTTGAAAACGTTACAATTGTTCTGGTACGTATCTTGAAGTTAATTTACGAGATATAAATAAACTGAAGATGGTTATTCCACTTTACACAAAAGGTTTGAAAACGTTACAAATGTTCGGGTACGTATCTTGAAGTTAATTTACGAAGTATAAATAAACTGAAGATGGTTATTCCACTTTACACAAAAGGTTTGAAAAAGTTATAAATGTTCGGGTACGTATCTTGAAGTTAATTTACGAAGTATAAATAAACTGAAGATGGTTATTCCACTTTATACAGAAGGTTTGTAAACGTTATAATTGTTCTGGCACGTATCCTGAAGTTAATTTACGAGATATAAATAACTGAATCAGATCCTTCGGACTTCGTTCAAAATTACAGACCGCGCGAAAGACCTCACAACATAAACGACCACTACACCGCCCGAGAATGGAGAGAGAGAGAAAGGGGGATGGAAAGAAAAAGAGAAGAGGAAAAAACAATTTAAACGTGCTTCTTGTCGCGTATAAAAACAATATCTACCTTCTGGTAAATTTTGCACCACAGCAAAAAAAAAAAAACAAACAAAATCTACCGCGCAGCTGAAAAAGGAAGAAAAGCAGAATCACAAAAGAGAATCACAGCTCCAATTAAAAAAAATTTTAGAGATCGATTAAGGTCAACAATAAATAATAATAAACAAATTAAATATCACAGTTTGTAACCGAGAGAAAAAAAAATTTCCTATTGGCATCTGTTACACAGGATGAATAAATAAATAAATTAATAAATAAATAAATAAGTTAGATAACAAGAAATTAAACGCAGTAACAAGTGATCAATAAATAACATCAAAACAACAGCTTAAGACTAAAACCAAAACAATCCTACAATAATTAATTAACAAAATTTAAAGATTGTACATCTTAGCATCAGCAAAAGAAATTATCACAAAATTCAAAAAAAAAAACAAAAAAAAATCTTGTTTTTCCCTTATATGCCGGTCTCTCTGCTCACGATCGTATGATTATCTCCAATGTCATGCACCAGTGTGCAGTGCTATCTTAGTGTTCCACTCTGTCCACTCAATGCACTGTTGTTATAAGATGCCTTATTAGGTTCCTGGATTCGGGCTTTTCAAGCGCTTACGAGTTTTAAACCTCCGGCTTCCTCGAATCCTGTCCGCAGCGCCAGTTGTGGCGTTTTAATGCCACATAAATTTAGGTATTTAATACAAAATCGGTTACCTGGTTAGTCAGTTAGTCCAGGGTGGGGTGTCTATTATCCCGTCTTCAGGTAGGACTCCTCCTCGTGTGGTTAGATCAGAGTGGCTGCTCCACCACCTTTTATTTTGTAGAAGTATTTTCAGGCCAATGAGCAATTATCTTAGAATATTCATTAAGTCTTGCCTTTTTGGTGTTCCAGTCAGTATAACATTTGTGGATTGCTTCGGCTATGTAGCTCGTGTTGAAGGAACACCTATGCAGCCAACACTAAGCCCAGAGTTGAATTCAACAGATTATGCATCTCCCTCACGCCGGGCAATAAGAAATTATAACGTTGAACGGGGAGATATTATTTCACTTATATCGCCAAAGGATCCAGATCCAAACCCTTGCGTCGGCAAACGGCGCTCCAAGAAGAGAACGAGCTTTTTTCTTTTTCTTATACTTTTTATTTCTTTTTCTTCAAAAATAAATGTTACTTCTTATTTTAAACAAACGGATAGCTTTTTTTCCTCCTTCACTTTTTTCTTTTCCTTCGTCTAATCTGTTACGAACTGTTCTCTACAACTGTCTTAAAAACCGTATTCAGCAAAAACAAAATCAAAACAAACGGAATCGAACTTCCAAACTGTATCAAAAAGAACAGTCAACAACGGAATCAAAATTTCTCTTGCTGTTTCCCTCTCTCTCTCCATCAACATCCACTCCGAAAACAGAATTCGAACTTGCACACGATCCACACTCGAACAGGGGTATGTCCGCACACTCAACATGTGGATCGCGTGCCTTTCCCACCACCTTACCATCAAATTATATTAAAACCAAATTATATTAATAACAACTAAATGATGGGGATGGTGGAAGCCGCACGTAACAATTGATTGTTGATTGACCGTTGTTTGTGCACTGTCATCGAGTTGTGGTGAATATGTTTGTCGGGGAGAGTACTAGATTCTCCCCGAGCATATAATTATGAATCCGAAACACTGCTTTTATTTATAATTATATAATATTTAGTTAGTCTAAAAATATTTTTATTTACAGTAATTTGTATAGTTTTATCTTAACTATATATTTACAATGCTTTTTGTTTAATTACAATTCTATTTACACTAAACTTATACTCCACACACTTGAATTTAACTTTGCACGCGTACACTTTTATTTTCAACTCTCAACTGCCCTACTCGCCAATTCGTGAGCCTATTTATTGATTCAATTTGCTCCCTCTTCACCGTCAACCGATTCCTTATATTAGGGGCAAGGGCTCGCACAAATTCTTACGCTATGCAAAGGACTCGTTTGCGACGGTAAATCCAAGTAGCAAATTTCTGGATAGGGGAGTTGTGTTGATGTTCTGTTTACGTGATATTTTGGGCAATCGTTTAGATTATGAGAAATTCTTATTTGATGTCGGGATCTGGACACCTACGATTTGAAATACAACGGAAAGTTTTGGCCACAGAATATCAAGTTTTTGGGATGGGATTTTGTACTGTAAGGGATGATTGTTTTAAAATGTGACTATTGCATAGAGGAAATATACTATTTTCAGGAATGTGATGCATATTTCTTTGGGTAAGGACCCCAATTAGCGACGGATTTTTATGATTAAAAAGGGGGTGATAATTAACAATTGTTAATTATGTAACATCCCCACATTTCCATTTACCGATTTAATGAATTTGACTTCCGATTTCGCTGGCCTGAAGCCCCTTCAAACAACTTCCAGGTGCATAAATATATAACAGTGAGGTAACGGCAAATTTGCTGGGAAGTTTCATTGTATATTAATATGTGCCGTGGCTCTCGTTTAGAGAATTTTGTAATTCTTTTGGTTTAAGAATTGCGATATGTTGCGAGATAGGGGATGAAAGTGTGGGGATGTATTTTATGTAGAGTGTACCGACGTAGGGCACTGCTTCACTAAAATCCCACTTGCTGTTGAGAAACTACGAACAATATTCAGCCAGGACACAGGAACAATTAAAACTCTTATGGATGGTCGGTGAACATTGCTTTTATTGTTAATGATTTCAATTTTATTTTACACAGCTTTTCTCTCCACAATATATTTAGTTCCACGACTGCAGGTACATTATTTTTTTTTGTGATAACTCTTTCATACAACTTTAAGCGTTAATTACAGGGACAACATTTATTTTAGAAAACTCTTTAATCATTCTCACGGCTTGTAGCATCAAAAGCCACACAAAATTTGATAGTGGAATAAAAAATGGTTACCTCTGCTAGGGCTCCTCCTCCTCTTCTGTGGCTGCTCCACCACCTGTGGTTCCTCTTCAGGTTCCTTCCTTCTTACACAGCCAGGGCGGCCACCGCCAGATGGTGATCTTAGAAAGAATTCAATGCGTTTCTCCGAATTGACGAATTCACCAAAACGAGCTTTTATTCTTTTTAAATTTTAAATTTTACTTTGACAAAATTCAATAACTTTCAGTTTTTCCTCTCTTTTAATTTTAAAACTTTACTTTGACAAAATTCAAAAAAAGGAAAGGGCGGTACTTTTTCTTCTTCCCTCCACTGCTGCTGACCAACTCTTCTTCATGCAACTGTCTTTTTTAAAAACAGTCAGCAACGGAATCCAAACAAACCGAATTCAATATCTTGCCGTTTCTCTCTCTCACTCGACTTCCACTCAGAAAACCGAATTCGAACTCGCCCACGATCCACACTCGAATCGGGGCGTGTTCGAACACTCACTTGTGGATCGCGCAATTCTTCCACCACCTTACCATCAAACTACCTTAAAACAAATTATATTAAATACAATTAATTGATGGGGTGGCGGAAACCGCACGTAACAGGCTCAACTCGACTGATTATCCGTGTGGAGGCACTCATGATTCTAGATATCCGGGGCTACGTCCAATATCACCAAGGACTAATATGCACGTATTTCGTCTGCGTGTCATTGGTGACGTATCCTGTTTTTTTTTTTTTTTTGCGCTTTTCCTTTGTAAAATCCACTGAATATATATTGTCTTTGGGCAATTGCCGCCACAATCGCTTACTGTTTACACTGGAACGGTCCTTGCTTTTAATTTGACGAATTAAGGTTGCGTGTTCATCACGTCGAGGTCACCCATGTGGGGTTAGAGGACTATTGTGCCAAACACGGACTAAGGTTTCAAAAACTGTCCCGCCAAACAGTGAAGGGAACTGTTCATGAAACGCGGAAGGACAAGAGAGTAAAACAAACGAAACTCCACAACAGGAAAAGGAAACACACTACACCGCAGCGGAGGTTAATGAAACGCACAGGGTTTTCGGAGTCTAAACTTTATTTAATGTTCATTGATTGATAGCTTTGTATGAATTATTAACTTTACACAAGTTCGCACAATTTTACATAACTTAATGCTATTTGGTTGGATTTATTGTCCCGATTAGCAAAGGTTTATTGTTTATGTTGGACGACCCTGTTAGCTTAATTATGGTTGCGAATTCACAGCACTGTAAGACACACGAGTTGAACGGGAAAGAACTTTTTACTCTTAGCGCGCTTACTCCACTCGACTTAATTATCTACGGAGCGGCAACAACCGTGGTGGTCGGCGGATGTAATTTGACTCAAAGATTCAACCCTCGTTTGGGGTGAGTTAGTGGTGTGGTGGTAGATATCCTCTCCACTATGGATATGTTTTTGCTTGTCACCAGAGAAACGTAAAGTCTCTCTTGGTGGAATAGCAAACCAGATCTCGTAATGGAGATCATGGTTTTATGTGTGTGATCGTTCAGATCTGTGTTGTTTACACGTGCGCGAAGGCAATGGAACAACGAAGCAGGCAGGCGGCAAGGACAAAGAAAGAAGCGACCTAATGCATCGTTCGGTAATGAGGGCCAGCTGGGTAAATAGCAGCCACTCATTAAATGAAAAATGCATGTAGGATACTGTGGAGAGGAAGTCGTGGCACCGGCATGGGTGCGAGTTCTACTTCCTCCTCCATCATTATTTAATCGAGTGCATTGGCGGGAAACAATGGGAGTAATGGAATTCCTAAAAAGGTCATGGAGAATTCTTACAGAAAATTGTATGCGAAGAGATGAATGAAGGTAAGTTTTCTTAACAGGGAATTTAAGATCATGGGTTTGATCTCTTAAATGCGTGCAGCGTTTTTGTGTGCCGAATGCGATTGCAATGGCGAAGTTATATGGGAAGATGGGTGTTATGGGGGTTTTTAAGGAAAGCGTACCGTGGGGTTTGCCGGAACCGCCACAATACCACAAACGATATGGTTTATGGTATCGCCAGGAAGCCTATGGAGGAACAGCGTTCTTTTGTTTGCACTTGGTGCGAGTTAGGGAAATTGGCTTCAGCGTCGATTGCGCTAATTGAATGCAGCTGCTTGGGTATTTTATTACTGGGAGAAAAAGGTCGCCGGCCAATGTGTACGTTAAGAGATTTATCATACCATGGCTAAGCTGAAAAATGGACGGCGCAATGTTTATGGTCCCTGGTGAAGGTTACACAGTATGTAATCCAAATCCTTTGTTATTACGAATTCGTCTAGGGGAATTTGCCTGACACCGAAGGTGCCAAATTGGTTTGAGATTCCTGATAAGTTAAGAAAGAAATCTTACGGGGAATTGTATGCGAAGAGATGCATGAAAGGTAAGTTTTCTTTTACAGGGACTATTAGGTTAAAGATTTGATCTATTTAATGCGTGAAGCATTCAAGATGCTAATGCGATTGCATTAGTGAAGTTATGCGATTGGGTGGAAGTTATGGGGGTTTTTCAGGTAAGTGAACCGTGGGGTTTGACGGAACCGCCACAAAAGGGTTGGAAGACATTTTATGTACATTTTCCATTGAAATCGTGAATCCAGAATTGAATAGTCTGTACCTCTGTATACAGCAGAGAATTTGGCCTTGGGTGGCTTTCCAGGATGGGATTGTATTTTATAGGAAAACTGTTTGGTATTTGGGAACTGAAAATCTGATATTTTGCAGCATAGGAAATGTGGATAATTAGGAAATTAAAGATGAGATTTGGCGTAAATATTTTGTTGGGAAGGGGGGAGGGGGGAGGTCTTTGTATTAATTATGCAACAGTGGTAATATGGATAGTATCACTGTCTCATGTTGAAACCAACAGAACCCAAAAACGTTTTAGCTACTTATACAAACCTTAACCAAATGTATTAAAATTGATTATGAACTATGAAAGCATGAAGAATTATGAAGTACGAAACATTAAGAATTAGGTACCAATATTCTTTACTTATAAAGCAGGAAACAATTAACAATATTACATTCAATTAGGAAGCAAGAAATATTTAACAATATTACAGGTACTGTTGTTCACTTGTGAATCAAGTGCAGAGGTTATATTTTTTTGTATTGGTTACAGCTTACCTGGATCGGAGAGGTTCCTTCCAAATCTCCTGGCACCCGGATTGGGGGAGTCGGTGTCTCTCCGTCTCGCTGGTCCTGCCTTGCTGTTGTTGGAACTGCTGCTGTTTTGTTAAGATCCGTTGGTTGTCTGCTTTCGTCGTTTTTTTTTTATTTATATTTTACTTTGTTGTTTGGGTTATTAGTTTACGAAACGTACCGGCGAAGCAAGACTTAGCTCCGGACGAAGGGCAAGGGAGTATTGCCCAGTACTTTAGAGGTAGGTTATTAAGGCTTTTTTCTTGTGTTATTTAATTGTCTTTTTTTTAAACGTTGTTTATTGAGGTTACCAGATCGTACCTACGAGCCAGACTCAGACGAAGGGTATGGGCGTCTTCCTCAATACGATTGAAAATATGTGATGTTAAATATGTCAAGCACTTACAAGTGTTTAACTTGGGCTTCTCTGCTCCTACCGGGTGCGTCAGTTGTGGAGGTTATATTTTTTTGTATTGTTTACCGTTTGCCTGGAGCGGGCAGGTTCCTTCCAGATCTCCTGGCACCCGGAATGGGGGAGTCGGCGTCTCCCCATCCCGCTGGTCCTCGGCCGGATTGGTCCTGACGTGGGTGTCGGCCTGACGGGTTCCACCACGAGCTGTCTGCAGCTTCCTCCAAAAACCCGAGGAGGGATTGGGGGGGCGGGGAGGGGGGGGGGGGGGCAGAGCAGCAACCGATGTCCAAGTTTAATAAAAGCCTGGGGTTTGTGGTTGTAATTGGATTTAGTTGGAGCCCTAGTTGACTTTCAGATCTTCCTAGGTCTTTCTATTTGCGGAATTGGTTATTGTCGTCAATTGGTGGGCTCATCTTTGTTTTCCACAAAAATAAAAAACCTTTTATATTCTCTAGGATATAAGGTGTTACTTGACCTCTGTTCTTCGGCGTGTTATGTGCCGATGCTTGCTTTGTTGTTTTAAAGTAGTCTGGCACTGTATTGGCACTCGTTCGGCCAACACGTAGTTTGATCTCCGCCGACCGAGGAATGTCATCGGAGAAGATCTCAATAATTTCCGCCGACCGAGGATTGTCGTCGGGGAAGATTTCTATAATTTCCGTCGACCGAGGAATGTCGTCGGGGAAAATTTCTGTAATGTTCCAAAGCAAAATGTATTGGCACTTGTTCGGCCAACACGTAAACTCCTGTGTACTGCAATTTGCGTTTTCTACAAACACGTACGCAACTTATACTAACAACTGCGTCTTGTGGTGGGCCGTGGGGATAATCAGGAACAATGGTGTCTCCTGGGGTGTAGTGATGTTGATTGTCGCTCTGAAATAATGTAATGTATGAAATGGGAAAAGAATACCTAAATGGTCGTGCAGCAATCCTAGAAATAATCCTTATCCATACGGCAATAATCAAACGGCTTGGATTATTTGTATTAACTATTTCCTTTATTTACTCGATTAGTTAGATTTCACCGGATTATAATTTGATGCGAAATGTGTCGCCTGAATAGCAAAAGCAGAAGAAGGATATTGTTATGAAGTTGGTTGACAGCTAGCAATTTAGTTGTTTCTACGTTGTCATGACAACTGTTTGCTGACTGTTGTTGAATGGTTGCCATGGTTGTATTCAATTGCGAATTCGCTGGTTGCATCCAGTGCGAATCCGCAACAGTCACTATGCAAAAATACTCGTTCACTTATGTTGTTGTACAAACATTTTTATATATTTTGTAATTCAAAAATATATAACTTATTTATTATTCAATCTGCCCGAGGTAATTCTCAATTGATTTAATTGCGAATCCGCAACACACTGTAGTTATCTAATTGGGTTTAAAAATACCTTTTTGCAACAAGAAGGCATCCTGCGAAGCACAAACAGGGAAACGCCATCTAAACGTTTCGAATATTGAACCAGTTTCGAACACGCATTGTGGATTTAATGTAATAGATTTGAACATAAAAAAATGAATTGTTGATTATTTACGGAATTATAGGACGACCCAATATATATCAGAATCCGGTGACTATAGTTTGCTATTTCAATATGATAAATTTAAAAAGAAAAAAAAAGGATGCTTGTTCTAGATAAAACGGGTTGGGTTTAAACAAGGTTTAAAATATAAATATTCTGGCATCTTAATAATGTATATATATAAGTTATGCTTTTATTTTACCTTTCCATGTATTACTTATATTATTATATGGAATAATTGTTGCGTTACTCAGTCACTAGCACTGAATTCTCGATATGGTTTAGAATTTACCTTAAAATAATATTTATTGTACCTACTTCTAATGGCCAAGGAATTCCCTACTACAGTTCAGCATTTTATATGATTAATGTAAAAAATATTGCAAAACTCCTGACATGAGTAAAAATGAAAAAGTATTTTGTAAATCGTGTATTACCCATGATAGGTTCAGAAACGAATACAAAAATTAATCACTATATTTTAAGATACATTTTCATGTAAACGTATTTCTAAAATTTTAAATATTTCTTTTAACTTCTTCTAAATGTATTTATCAATCCTAATTAAATGTTCACTAAAATAAAATCATCATCGGTACTACAAGCGGGAACTGGTCTTGGCCTTATTTAGCAAGTCCTGAGGCTTGTTAAATTTTCCATAATGATTGTATATATATATATAAGTTATGCTTTTATTTGACCGTTCCATGTATTACTTATATTATTATATGGAATACTTGTTGCGTTACTCAGTCACTAGCACTGAATTCTCGATATGGTTTAGAATTTACCTTAAAATAATATTTATTGTATCTACTTCTAATGGCCAAGGAATTCCCTACTACAGTTCAGCATTTTATATGATTAATGTAAAAAATATTACAAAACTCCTGACATGAGTAAAAATGAAAAAGTATTTTGTAAATCGTGTATTACCCATGATAGGTTCAGAAACGAATACAAAAATTAATTACTATATTTTAAGATACATTTTCATGTAAACGTATTTCTAAAATTTTAAATATTTCTTTTAACTTCTTCTAAATTTATTTAACAATCCTAATTAATTAATAAAAAGTATTTTGTAAATCGTGTATTACCCATGAAAGGTTCAGAAACGAATACAAAAATGATTCACTATATTTTAAGACACATTTTCATGTAAACGTATTTCTAAAATTCTAAATATTTCTTTTAACTTCTTCTAAATTTATTTAACAATCCTAATTAATTGTTTACTAAAATAAAAAATCACTTAAATAAATATTTAAATCAAATTCATAATAATCTTTAGGTGTACAGTAATGATATCAAATGTTAGATTTAAAAAATTGCTATCTGTTTTATGATGTTATGAACAATATTCAATTTAAATATATATAAATTTATATATATATATATATATATATATATATTTGTCAAATGTTAAATATAAATGTTTTATCATATTGTTACAATTGTTATAATATAAAATAATAGTTGCTGAAATCCATGAATAATAACAAATAATAAGAATAATGTGAATCCAACATATTAAATTAGTCATTTTGGATGAATTAATTAACAACTTGTTTTATAATCAACATAACATTTTTAAACTACAAATCTCGAAAAGAATGCATTTACATGTTTAAGTTCGTATGCAATGTAAAATTTGAAGCGCACGCTTCTCAATAAATTAATGTATTTATTGTTATTATGTAAGTATTTGTCGCTTTAAAATGTGCACGTTATAAAAAAAAAGTCTTTATAACATCTGTCCTAAAAATCCATGGATATTTATTTGTTGCGGATTGGCAATTAAATGTGCTGGAATGTACTGGAGAAATCTAGTACATTCACATGTATACCAGTTGCGCAGCAGCTGGCACCAACTGGCCATCATTGTCACCACGATGATGTCATGGCGTCACTTTTTGAATTGGCAGTTATGCCATTTCGTCAGTCTGCATTCAACCTTCATCAAGTGCACACCATCGGTTCTCGTCCGATCACCGAAATTAAATAATAAAGTAAATAAAAGTTAATCTCAAGGAGAAAAGACTCCAGACTTGGTTTTGTGCTTCCTCTTCGTTGTCTCCATTGGCTTCCCCCCATCATTTGCATTTATTGGTTACGCTCTTGGGTACAGCTCACCGCTCCTGGACGCAGCCCACTTATGTTTATCGATCACGCTCTTGGATGCAGCTCACCGTTCCTGGAACCTGCCTACTAATCTCTATCAACCACCACTCTTGGACGCTTCACTCGTGGAACGCTTTTCTCCTGGACGCGACCTCACTATCGGCCGCTACTTCACAACATTTCTGGTCCTTCGAAACGGATCCAGTGGCTAATTGGATTTTCATCATCGCCGCCCAGTTCGCGGCACATCGACAACTGCCAGCTACCTCGACACAAATCAAGGAGCTGAAGCTGCAACACTCATGAAATCATAATACCTGTAGGATCTGAAGGTATTCCTAAACACCAATCGTCTGTGAAACAAACACAAGATGTCTGATTGGGACACAGTTACGGTTTTACGTAAACGGGCTCCGAAACCACCTGCCCTCAAAACAAAAAGTGCTATTAATCAGGCACGTCGTCGGGGCGTTCAAGCGGATACTCAACAGAAATTTGGTGCCGGTACTAATAAGCAGCACATCAACACTAAAAACACGGCTAAATTGGACAGGGAAACTGATGAAATTAAACATGAAAAAATACCTTTAGAAGTCGGCAAGATCATTCAACAGGAACGTCAAGGGAAAGGATTGAGCCAAAAGGACTTGGCAACAAAAATATGTGAAAGGAAACCACAGGCAAAGGTAGAAGCCGATCTATCGAAGCTGCGCCCAGTGCAACAGCGAAGGCTGGCAATATCCGGACAAAATGCTGGTGAATCCCCGAAGGGAACGGAGAGTGCTCAAAGGAAACGAGGAAAGTGTTGTGTGTGATATTTTAGGAGGCAGCGTAGTAACTGTGCCTTGCCTCCTTTTAGGAAATTCCCCAATACTCGGCTGCGGAACGTTTCGATATAGTTGGTGCGTCGGATCGACTCTTATCCGTTGACATCACTGGCACTGGGTGGATCAATTATACCAACACGTCACTGCAAGGGTTGGTGCGTCGGATCAGTTTTCGTCGGTTGGCGTCACTAGCACTGGGTGGATCAGTTATACCAACACGTCACTGCAAGGGCTGGCGCGTCGCGAAGCCAAACTAGCCCGAGAGGCTGCAGTCGGATATCGAGGGCAATGCAGTTTCAAGCGGAAGGGAAGGCCGGGCCGAAAGTCAAACCACGCAAAAGACGACAGGACAATCCTTTTATTAATTAGTATTTATTTTATTTCTCTGAAGTTTGGTTACATCGCGCGTGACCAGGGGTTTGGCCTCTGGAGAATTACTAAATTGATTTATATTTTTGTTTGTCATAGATTCGGCCTCGGAACTTTAACTGATGTTTGGTTGATCAGAGGTTCGGCCTCTGAAGCTTGACTGATGATAGGTTGATCAGAGGTTCGGCCTCTGAAGCTTGACTGATCACGAAATTGAAATTTACTCCCCTTTTATAGAATTTTTAGTTGAGAATTGTCAATTATTTTAGGGTCAAAATTCCCAGAAACACACATAAGAGTTTGTGTTTCAATTTGAGTTGTGTTCTGGGAATTTGTTAGAGGCTTTAGTTGGATGGGTTCTAGGAAGGGGAATCATGAAATGCGTTTTGAATTTAGCATTTCATGATTTTTTAGGAATTGAGTCAATGTACGATGAATTAACTTTTGGTTAAATTCGTTGTACATGTGACTCAATATGGGAGCAATGGGAAATTTGGGATTTGGGTTTTTTATGTGGAATTGAATCAATGAGTGATAAATTAACTTTGGGTTAATTTATTGCTCATATGATTCAATATGAAATTAGGAAATTTAGGAATCGATACTATTGGGGATTTGGATAGGGGTAGCGATTTAGGATCGCTACATCCCTCCCCCCTTTAGAAAAGAAAATTAATCTAGAAGAGATTAATTTTCTAGAATGGGTGGAAAGCAAAGGGTGGTGGCATTTCAATTTCGCGATAGTTTACATTTGTTTTACTTTAATTTAACATTTTTTGCGTTATTTGGTTGTATTTATCAACATGGTTTAGGTATATTTTAAGAATAGGCATATGTGTTATAAAGGTAAGTAGATGGCTTTTAAATTAGTAAAAGTTTTGGTTTAATTTGTGTTTTGCAATGTTATTTTTCTAACATAGGCTTAAGGATATAAGATGTTGATATTTATAATTTTTTTGATTTGGAAGGAACGGTAGGTTACTAACTAAATAGGTGAGTGTGTATTATTTTTAAGAAGGTCTTATTTTAGTGGTGGATATAGAGCATATTTTATAATGATAAAGGATATTATTTATCTGATATGTACCTTTTGTGTTTTATTATTTTATGTGAATTTAAAAGTAGGTGCATATAATTGTAAGGTTTGTTAATGTTAAATAGTTGAGATTAATGATTAGTGTTAATATAAAAGTTGGTAACGATAATGGGCTAAATTATTTTGGATTTGCCAATAATTTTGTTCAGATTCTTTCTTCTTTTTACAATTTAGTTTATAAACTGTCTTCCTCATTGGGGGTTAATGTTTGTGCGTGAATTCTTGTGTACTTGATTGTTTTTCTATATCAATCTTAGTTTTATTTTTGTGTTATATGTAGTGTTACGTTTATTTGGTAGTTAACTTAGGGGTATCTTTCTTATTCATTTGTTTTTGGGTATAGTATTAATTAATTTGGTTATATTATTCACAAGTCTTGTTTAAAATGAAAGTAAATTTTACAGTAAATAAGTTTTAAATTAAGGTATAAAGGGTCAACGTAAATGTTCTTATTTCACTTTGGTTTTTTATTAATAGTGAAGTTGTTTTTTCTAGTATATATATTTAAACGTTAATGTTAACTTTATTTGGTTGTTGGTTTTTTATTTTTTAATATAAATGTAATTATGTTTAAAAGGGGGTCTTATTCTAGTAATATATGTATTTTTGAAATGGTTACAATTTTGTTTGTTATTTATAAATTGCCTTCCTCATTGAGGGTTAATGTCTGTTTTGTTTTGTTTATATTTTACATTTGTTTTAATATTCTTTTGTATATTATTTATTAGTTTTTGTGTTTTCTGATAATTTTTGTGTCGTCTTTTATTTCTGTCCATATTGTGTATTTAGGAAAGTTTTTAAGTGATGGACTGTAATACACCTTGGGGATAGCATATGTCTAGGGTTAGTAGTGGGGGGGGAATTTGGAACTAGGGTGAAGGATCAGAACTAATTGGTCTTGGAATATGGTTTCAGTTTCCCATTGTTTATTTTTACTGATTTTTCGCCAATTTTGATTGTCGTGTTGTTTGGCCCAGTTACTCCTGTAATGAGGAAAGGGCCCTTCCAGATGGGTGTTTCTTTGCCCTTGTGGGTTTTGTGCCTTACCAATACCATCTTTCCCTCTTGAAACAATCGCGGTTTTGTTTCAATTCCGGGGCATGCGGTTGCCTTTGAAGAACGGCATTCTTCGCATTGCTTCCTGTATTTCCGAATGTCGGAGAGCATGGACGGCCACCAGTATCTTTGTCGTATTTTATTATACGACTTGGTGATGCTCAGATGTTCACCGGAAGGGGAATTATGATAAACCCTGAGTATTTCCGCGATCTCATTGAGGTTTATTATTTTTTCAGGCGTTGTAGGCATTTGCAATAAATTATTATTTTGAGAGGAGTTAGGGCGCGGGTTTGTTAAATTTGTTGATGAAGTATTTGTTATTTGGTTAATACCCTTGACATTATCACTTAGCTCCTTGGGGTTCCTTTTTAACCTGAGGATTTTACGTTTAACTTGGGCTTGCTCCTTTTTTCCTTTGGCGTATTTATTTTCAGGCGCCTTTTTCTCGAAGTGTGAGAATTTTATTGGCACGCTAAATACGCTAGGGTTTCTTTTCGTGCGAGGAAAAGTGACGCGTTGTTTGGGGCCCTCCACGTTGCAATTCCTTGACAGGAAGTCATTTCCCAGCAGACCGTCTTCTGGAAGATCGGGCATATTGCTCACTACTTGGAATGTGCATGGGAGTTTGGGCTTACCTTTTAATTGGAAGTTGACCTTACAGGTTCCCAAGGTCCTAATGCTTCCGAATGGCGTCTCTAAAGTGCAAGCTTCTTGCCGATTTATTTTGCAGTCTGTTTTGCTAAGGCAATTTTGGCTGATCAGGCTGATTTCAGCGCCGGTGTCCACTACTAGTGTTGTGTTCTTGTTAACACCTACATCTATAGGTAGTTGGACAGTTGGGGTGCTGGTTAACGGCGCGCGTGGGGTCCTGATGTGGTAGGTTTTTGCCACCGAGGGTTTTGACCTTCTTTGTTTGGAAGTAGAGGAGTTCTTTGCAGGTTGGCATTGAACTCGCGACTCCCATTTCAGCTTTTGCTGACAGGATCCTAGATTGTGACCTTGTTGGCCACAGAAGTCGCAAGTCTGCCTTACGTGCAGAACTCTTTTTACTTCCCCTAATTGCCGGCAATCACGGATATCGTGATTTAATTGCTGGCAGTGTGTGCAAAAGGGTGTGTTCTTCCTTTTCACACAATCCTCATAGGCATGCCCCCTTTTGTTGCAGTAGCTGCAGGTTATCCTACTGAGAGAGTTTGCATGTGTCAGGGGTATGCTGAGGGGGTCTGCTTCCATTATTCCTTTGGTTTCCCTGTATGGTTGGTCAGCTGGCGGTATTTGCGTCTCTAAGTGTGGAATCCCCTGTGCTATTAGTTGTATGTGTGGTATTGTTTCCACATCTGGGGTGTTGGACACTATTTGGGCCATAGGCTGATCCAGTTGGGTATCTAAAATTGGTTTATAGGGAGTTGGGGGTGCTATTGGTGAATAAGATGAAAGGGGATTAAGTGGAACCTGCGCAGAGATTAACGGCAGCTGAGGTTGTTGGATTTGTTCCAACTCCAATGTTTTTTCCATTAACGTTTTCATCGGTGCGTCGCCCATTAATATTAAGAATTGCCGATGGTACGGGTTTGTTAACCCCTTCTTGTAGATGCTTTTAGCGAAATCATCTAATTGTGTCTTTACTGCCTCAGACAGTATGGGACCATATTTTAACTCCGCGGCTTTCCTACATTCTCTTAATGACTTCTTAAGTCGTAACTGAAATAGGATGAGTGCTTCTGTTGGGTTTTGTCGAATAGCTAAAAGCTTATTTACCAGATCCTGATAGTTTTCTGTTGGTAAATAAACTTTTCTTAACAAATCCTCGGCTTCCTGAAACGTTGCGAACGGAGTGGACGCGAAGAGGGCAGAAGCTTCTCCCCTCAGTCTAGTGGGGAATATCTGTAGAAAAGCCTCGTGTTCTTCGGTCCTGAGGCAGTTTAAGACCCTCTTGCAACAATCCAAGAATGTTTCCAGCTCTGTACCTATATGCGGATTTAATTCCCCGGAGAAGATGGGGATTAGCTGTGCTGACAGCTTCGCAACCTTTGTATAATCAATAGCCATTGTTTCAAAGGTTACGAGATCCGTTTGGTGCTGAGGAGCTGAAATTTCTGGTAGGTTTGGGCTAAGGTCGCGAGTTTTTATCGGAGGGGTTGTTTCGATGATAGTTCCGCTACGGAGTTTTTTGGGTGAAGGATTCAAAATGTCGTGGGGCGTAGTAGTGTTTGGGGTGGTTCCTAATTCCATAGATCAGGGGGGGGGTAAAACGGTAGTGTGTGTAAGGGTCAGGTATGTCGATGGTAAAGGGTGCTGTAAAAACTAGAAATGGTGGGAATAATAGTAGTATAATCGTGTAAGGAAGAAGGGGGAGGTTGGGTGTATTTGGATTTCAGTGGTTTGCTATCCCAAACGTGTTTTTGGTTTTTTGTATATAAAAATTTAAATCCTTCCCTAGGGCTTAATTGCTACACAATACAGACAAGATTGAGACGGGATGTTTTTGAAATAGCAGCAAGATTATAATTGATTTTGTAGCAATTTGTTGTTTTCTGTATGTAAGGGTTATTTTTGTGTTTAACTTAGAGTAGAGCAGATTTTGGGTAGGTTGGGGTCAATAGGCATAAAAATGTGTATTGTAATAAATGAAAAATGTAAGCTATACTTAATAAGAGTAAATTAAAAAGGAAAATGAATGACCACTTAGCTGTTTTCTGTTGTTCTGCTGCTGTTGTTCGTCCGGTGCTGTTGGAACTGCTGTTGTTGTTGGAACTGCTACTCTTGTTGGAACGGCTATTCTTGTTGGAACTGTTGTTTTGTTGGTGTTGTTTGGACTGCAATTCTTGTTGTAACGGCTATTCTTGTTGGAATTGTTGTTTTGTTTTAGGTGTCTTTTATTTTAGCTGCTCTCTGTTGTTCATTGGCTGCTTAGTCGTACTTCTCGTCTGGTTTTTGTCCCTGTGACTTGGCATTTGATTCCTTGCTCTTCTTTTCTTCACTTATGTTTTTTGGATTCACTTTTTGTACTGCTTCTGCTAGTGTTTCTTCTCGGTTGTTTTTCTTAGCTTCGCAATCTCTCCTTTAGTCCTCTTGTCAATAAGTCCTTCTCGATTTTTTATTAACTCCAAGGTTAGTCTAGGTCCAGTCCCGTGTAATAGTGTCGGTGGTTTGTTAACCTCACATTTAATCGTTGGATGGATGCTTTTGACGATGGTTGGGCTGATGTCCTTAAGTGCTGAGAAAATATTCTTTGCCGCAATATCTGTGCTGCTGATGTCAGGTGAAAATCCTTGTATGACAGTAGATTGGTTATGCTTATTTATCCGTGGTTTTCCTTGTGGTGTTTTCTGTAGGTTTGTAGGATTTAGGGTTTAGTAGCTCTTATTAGAACCGTCCGTTCTATGGCTTTACCTAAATCCTACCGGCTGCGCCAGTTGTTGTGTGTGATATTTTAGGAGGCAGCGTAGTAACTGTGCCTTGCCTCCTTTTAGGAAATTCCCCAATACTCGGCTGCGGAACGTTTCGATATAGTTGGTGCGTCGGATCGACTCTTATCCGTTGACATCACTGGCACTGGGTGGATCAATTATACCAACACGTCACTGCAAGGGTTGGTGCGTCGGATCAGTTTTCGTCGGTTGGCGTCACTAGCACTGGGTGGATCAGTTATACCAACACGTCACTGCAAGGGCTGGCGCGTCGCGAAGCCAAACTAGCCCGAGAGGCTGCAGTCGGATATCGAGGGCAATGCAGTTTCAAGCGGAAGGGAAGGCCGGGCCGAAAGTCAAACCACGCAAAAGACGACAGGACAATCCTTTTATTAATTAGTATTTATTTTATTTCTCTGAAGTTTGGTTACATCGCGCGTGACCAGGGGTTTGGCCTCTGGAGAATTACTAAATTGATTTATATTTTTGTTTGTCATAGATTCGGCCTCGGAACTTTAACTGATGTTTGGTTGATCAGAGGTTCGGCCTCTGAAGCTTGACTGATGATAGGTTGATCAGAGGTTCGGCCTCTGAAGCTTGACTGATCACGAAATTGAAATTTACTCCCCTTTTATAGAATTTTTAGTTGAGAATTGTCAATTATTTTAGGGTCAAAATTCCCAGAAACACACATAAGAGTTTGTGTTTCAATTTGAGTTGTGTTCTGGGAATTTGTTAGAGGCTTTAGTTGGATGGGTTCTAGGAAGGGGAATCATGAAATGCGTTTTGAATTTAGCATTTCATGATTTTTTAGGAATTGAGTCAATGTACGATGAATTAACTTTTGGTTAAATTCGTTGTACATGTGACTCAATATGGGAGCAATGGGAAATTTGGGATTTGGGTTTTTTATGTGGAATTGAATCAATGAGTGATAAATTAACTTTGGGTTAATTTATTGCTCATATGATTCAATATGAAATTAGGAAATTTAGGAATCGATACTATTGGGGATTTGGATAGGGGTAGCGATTTAGGATCGCTACAAAAGGAACAGGACCCTAAGCCTAACCACAGTGAGAGTGACATGCAGGAAGAAAGTGATACATCGAGTGAAGCTGGTGACGGGGAAAGTGATTCGACGTCGAAACCTGGTAACGATGCTCCTCGGACTGGTGCACCGGCCAACTCCCCGCCAGCAAGTCGTTCGCCGCCAATGATGTTCCGGCCACCTCTACGGCGCCCGGAAACTCTTGACATGCGAATGCCGTCCGGCCCAACCACGGTTCGTCCCTGCCTTGGCGGCTTGCCTCGGCAATTAGGAGTTAATATGCCGCTCGGCCCTCCACCCGGATTGCCATCACGGATGATGCACCCGGAAAATTCCCCCCGTAGGGACAACGGTTCCCCGACGACATTCCTCTGTCGGCGGAACAACAAAGATCTCGACCGACGACATTCCTCGCTCGGAAGAGATCATACGTTTTCTCGCTACACTATGCGCAACGGAGCCGACAATCACCACGGCAGTGGTGGCGGCGGCGACGGCGACAACTTTGACAACGGTTCCGCGATGACATTCCTCAATCGGCGGAACACCAAAGATCTCGACCGACGACATTCCTCGGTCGGCGGAGATCATACATCTGTTCATCACCAACCCGAGTCGAGTACAAATGTAAGGACATGCACAAAAGAAGATGACAGTTCCAAGGATTCCTTAAGTCGTGGATCAGAGGACAGCGGCCGCCAGATGATCATTGCAAATCAAACGCTAAGTGATTTGTTGGAGAAAAATTCAATGGAAACCGCTGTTGATGCGAAACGAAAGCTGGACGACGAACTTTCTACAACGAGAGTTCAAACCAAAGTGCCCTCAACATCAGCTCTCGTACAACAACCGACCACGATTAAGGAACTCATCGCCGCTCAGTTCGCGGCACAGGCCACCATCTCCGGTACTTTCCTCAACATACAGGAAAAGGGACAACCAAGTCCGACAGCAATCGAGGCAACCAAATGCGCACTCCGCGCCGAATGGGAAGCCTTCTCCAAGCGGCACTACGACATCTTCTACCTGGCGGCACCTGAGGATCTGCAACACGCGTACTTCGCGGATGATTGTTTCGGCGAAACCGAAGAGATATACCTCGAGGAAGAGACAAAGCTCCTTGAGGCCCAGTACGCGCTCAAGTCAGCCTCCCCAACCATGGTCAACAGCACCAACCGCCTTCACCCTAGCGAGCTGCCCCCAGTGCAGCTGCCAATGGCCGACATCAAGCCATCAGAAACGGAACTGCACCCCAGAACAGTGGATAAGAGTGAGCAGGCCGCCGACCAGAGTGCCGCCTGCCCAAAGCCTAACCTACCCAAGGTCCCGATGATCGACCCAGTGCCGAAGCCGCCACAGAAGACGATGCCGCGCACGCATTGTGGGGCACACCGTGACATAGCCGTACCTCGTGGATTGCGAACTTACAACTCCGACCCAGAGGAACTGGCCACCATCACACGGACTCCAGAGCAAGCAGCGGGCACGGCGTACATAGGATACGCGTCAGATCCAACGCCAATGCCTTCCACGAATTCGACTGTTCCAGCAACAGTAGCCGGCCCGATGACTAACCAGCCCAGTGTCCCGATGCACAAAACACCGCCAACACCCGTAAAGCAACAGGGCGCCTGCACATTCTGCAGGGCCGCACACACCATTTACACTTGCGAGGGCTTCCGATCACTCACACCTGGCCGTCGAAAGTCCTTCGCACACAAAAGAACCCTGTGCACCAACTGCTTGGGTCGCCACCGCCTGCGCGACTGCCACTCCAACAAGACGTGCCGTCGATGCCAGCGGGGACATCACACCCTGCTGCATGTCCGGTCTACCGCCATCGACAGGACAACATCGCCGCCACAACGAGCCAAAGGATCCGCCCCCCGGATCGACCGCCAGGAAAGGGTCTGCGCACATACCATCAGCACCCCTTCACAGCATTCCGCGTTGCTGCCAACAGCCAGAGTCATCGTGACGTCGGAGACCGAACAGAGGATTGAAGTCCGTGCTCTACTGGACCCCTGCTCCAATGGCACCTTCATTTCAACATCACTCGCCCGAAGGTTGCACCTCCGATGCCAAGCATCACCCGTCCCCACCTACGGTGTTGGGGGCACTCGTGGCCTTGCCACCAGGACTCAGGCCGCCATCAGAATCACTTCTCGCCTCCGCGGCTCGAGACAATGGACACTGAGGCCCTTCATCCTGTCCGGGCTCTCAGTGTATACACCACCACCAGGATCAACGACAAGGGATCTCTCGTTCGTGGCGGATCTGGAACTTGCAGATCCGAACATCGCCTCCGCCGAGAAGGTGGACATCATCCTTGGGGCAGACATATACCCCAACATCATCGTCGAAGGTCTCAGGAAGGACCAACGTTCCGGCCTCGTCGCGCAGGCCACTGAACTGGGATGGGTGCTAACAGGCGCAGCACCCACCATATCATCAAGCCTAAAGGTGACAACGACTGTCACCAGCCATCATATGGCCATTCCTCATGGGTTGCGAATTTACAACTCCGACCCAGAGAAACTGGCCGACCCTACGACTGATGATCGCAGCTCCCATCAGAAGACCAAAAGGAGGCCTCGCCGGCGGCGACCCCAGGGGCCACCTACGAGGCCCATGCAACTACCAGCCACCGATCACTTGCGCGACCCAACTACAAGACATACCCCCCGCCCTCTGAACCATTGCAGGGGCAAGGGGCAATCGAGGAACCAGGAGCCTACCCACTCGAACACTTCAAGGCATCCCACCACACCCAGGACACCACGTGGTCAAGCTCCTGCCCAGCTCCAAAGCTACCCAGGCCAACCGCTACCACCTGTAGCCACCACAACAGGACCAGGAGCGCGCAATGCCCCGCTTGGCGGGCGGCACTACCCAGCAACCAGCGGTCTCTCGAACTCCAGCAAGAAAGCACGCCCCTCTGTGCATCCACAGAGGCTGCATTCCGACGACCCCGGGAGGCACTTGGCCCGTGACTGCCACTACGAAAGGACAGGCGGACAGTGCCAGGGTAGACACCGCACCCGACTCTATGTTACAGCACACACCCCCAACGGTCGCAACCTGCCGGCCACTCACTCCAGACGGGCGCCAACGTGCGCAGTACATGGCACCACCACCGGTCTCGACATAGCTAGACCCATCACCAGTCATCACGTGGTCATTGATCGTGGGTTGCGACCTTACAACTCCAACCCGGATCAACTGGCCGGTCCCGCGACCACAAGAGGCAACGGACATCAGCGATGGGAAAGAGGTTCCTGTCGCCATCGCTCATACGGGCCATCCCAGACCCTCAAGCCTCCAGCGCTCCTCAGGGCGGGCGGCCCCCTCTCAACCGATCATCAACGTGAAAGTGGACAGCCGACCAAGACCAACCGCCACCAGCAGACCGCACACTCCCGGCCCTTGGCCACCGTCCCCTGGAACGAAATGATTCGCCAATGATTGGCGAAGGCGGGCGGAATGTTGCGGATTGGCAATTAAATGTGCTGGAATGTACTGGAGAAATCTAGTACATTCACATGTATACCAGTTGCGCAGCAGCTGGCACCAACTGGCCATCATTGTCACCACGATGATGTCATGGCGTCACTTTTTGAATTGGCAGTTATGCCATTTCGTCAGTCTGCATTCAACCTTCATCAAGTGCACACCATCGGTTCTCGTCCGATCACCGAAATTAAATAATAAAGTAAATAAAAGTTAATCTCAAGGAGAAAAGACTCCAGACTTGGTTTTGTGCTTCCTCTTCGTTGTCTCCATTGGCTTCCCCCCATCATTTGCATTTATTGGTTACGCTCTTGGGTACAGCTCACCGCTCCTGGACGCAGCCCACTTATGTTTATCGATCACGCTCTTGGATGCAGCTCACCGTTCCTGGAACCTGCCTACTAATCTCTATCAACCACCACTCTTGGACGCTTCACTCGTGGAACGCTTTTCTCCTGGACGCGACCTCACTATCGGCCGCTACTTCACAACATTATTAGAACGGAAAATCACTTTTTTTTGAATAGTTGTTTATTTTTCCATATTAAACCCATCCAAACTGTTTTACTTATTTTATGTTAACTGACAGAACGGTACGCGTGTGTTATAAGATCAAGATCTTTTTTTTAGTAAAAAAGCAGATGTATTTTCTAGTGAAACTCCCTTAAACAAATATTTTGTAGAGATGTGGTTTTTAGTAGAAATATTTTGTATAAACGTTTTGTATAACCTGTATTGACTTTAAAAAGTCAAACTGATATAATTATATATTTACATCATAAACACCAAAATGCTCTTAACAGAGGAAAACAATTTACTACATAATTAAATCTAATCTTAATTTTATTTCTACTACTTTCATGTATAAAATCAAGATTTTGTTATCATAAATAGAACTATTTTGTAACAACATGTTAACAAAGTTAATTGCATCTTGTAAATACATATCCTATAATCCTAATATAAAATAAGTGTTGCGTTTTATTTATCACTATAAATTAATAATTGTGTATGGAAGTTGTTAATTTGTCTTCAGGAGATGCAAACCCGAATAATTTATCGTCCGGCTAAGAAGGTAAGTAATCATATCAAATTGATCGCCATTATTATACAGACATTGTCACAGTCTGGTGATTTCTATGGGAATAGTTTCCAATGACTTTTTAGCAGTTTTTGTATAGTCACTGCTGGAGTGTTCTGCCGAACATTGTTCACAGAAAAACAAAACGACACCGGAGCGGATTTGACACGAATGAAACTCTGTACAAAGGTTTTCTTTATAACTTTGTGTTATTTTTATTTACGTTTTATTATCCTTTTGGGTTTTCACTTTTTATAGATAGGTATGTTTTACAAATTAGTTTTTAAGTACACATTCGATTCATTACACCACTTTATTAATTAACTTATTATTTAACATGTTCAGTTGATTACCCTTAGTTTAAGTTGCCTTTAATAAATTACTTTAAGTTGCCTTTAATAAATAAAATACTTCTTTTTTGGTTGGATATTTTTTTTTCTAATTTATTTAGTTCGCCACTATTACAATAAAATATGTTTACTTTATTAAACTGTGCAATTGTTTTTCAAAACAAAATTCCGGTTTTAAAGATATATATCATTTCTCGGTTGTGACAAAAGAAAACTCGAGGACTTAATAATCTTTAACGCGTCTTCCAACCACTGTACGAGAAATCAAAAACCTCGTCCCGATTCTCAAGTCGACTGTCTGCTTCGCGGATCACCTCCTTGTTGGGTTTCTCTAACTGTACTACTTGAAAATTTCTGTATCCATTTCCCGTTCTAAACCCTTCATCTGTAAAAACAATTTCCCATCATAATCATCATTCTCATTCTCTTATCTGTAAGAGAAAAATCCCATTTCGATTCTCATTTCCAACTTCTTATCGATATCTTCTTTCGAAGGATCAAGCGTACCGTCACTTATTTCTCGATCCTTTCATGGGGTTTGTTTGCGTTACCCATCTGGCTTAAGACAACAACAGTTTTCGTGCGCTTCAGATAGGTAACAAAGGAACCGTGGAATTTGGATGTCGATGTTTATGATTGCAAGAATTGTGTGTCGGTGGGCGAATCGCTATGCCTTTGTTTGCACACATGCGCTTCTTGGTTTTTGGATCTTGCAAGGAATTTAGAGGAGCTAATTGCTATTTGCTACATGAGGAGATATGCATTATTCTGTTTGCTTTTAGAAAAATGCGTTTAATTGGATGAATTGAGTAAATGGGGGAATTGCATTGAATTGAATTGAATTCAATGTTAGGGAATTTGAACGTTTAGTTTGATTGGTTTTGACCATTGAATTCAATGTTGGGTATATGGAATGTTACCTTTTGCTTCAAACGCAAAGAAGGACTTTTCAGGACACATGTCTGTGGGCACGTGTAATCTGGATATAGGTGAGTATGTTCGTTGGTGGAACGACGATATCTCAACCTATAGTGGATTGTGTGGTTCGTAGAACCGCCAGCACTTTACTACTGGACGGACAACAACTGAAAGGCAAGACGCTCAGATTTTCTCCGATTCAAATAATTTATTTTCAAAACCAAAGAAGATTCAAGAAGGTTAGGAACTAAGAACATCTACAACGCTCATGAACAGAAAGTAAGACAAAAAATACTACATTCTCGTACAGGTAATACACATTTTTGGCCATTTGTGAAGAACGTCGAAAGCTCTATGTACATGTAGTTTTCCAGCTCAGGTTTAATAAATATCAAATGGGTAAGTTTAACACTCATCATCATGATCGGCACTACAACCGGGATCCGGTCTTGGCCTTATTTAACAAATCTCTCCACCGGTCCCGTTTTCGAGCCCATGTCATCCAGTTTCGCACTCCCAGGCTCTGGGCGTCCTGGTGTACGCCATCCCTCCATCGCAGGCAAGGTCTGCCGCGCTGTCTACTTCCATACATCCTGCCACAAAGGACTTTACGGGCAGGGTCCTCTTCGCTCGTTCGAGCTAGGTGTCCCGCCCACCGGAGTCTACTGCGCTTGATTTTTCTTACAGCATTAACTCCAAGGGCACATGCGGGGCCAACAATTCTCCTTAAGAACTTCCTCTCGAACGCAGTTAAGAGTTCAGAGTGGCTTTTATTGAGCACCTAGGTCTCGAATCCATACATGAGTCTTGTACAGTAGTAGCTTGGATGTTCTGGATAAATTTCGGGATTTAAAGAGCCTTGATATACCATAGTAAGCTTTGTTGGATTTAATCAGCCGTTCGCATATTTCTTCTTCCATATTGTTATCGGCTGATACTATTGACCCAAGGTACTATAGTTAAGGATTGCACTACTTCAAATTCGTGCTCCACCCTGATAGTTTGACCAACGTTGGGTCTTCTCTTCGCAGATGTTGCCACCATGTACTTAGTTTTCCCCTCATTAATGTGCAGTCCCAGTTTTTCTGCCGCCTGCTCGATCTGGGTGAAGGTGTCCGGTACAGCCGATTCGGTTCTACCGATAATGTCGATGTCATCTGCGTAGGCAAGTATCTGGCTGGGCCTGGTGATAATAGTCCCTCTAGTTGTGACGCCAGAGTCACGGATTGGTTTCACCAACGCCAGGTTGAAGAGAAGGCACGCCAGCCCATCCCCTTGTCGGAGTCCATTAAAGATGTTTACTGGTTTGGACAGCAATCCCGCTATTTTTACTTAACTAATTACGTTGGTCATGGTCAACCTACAAAGTCGTATCAATTTGTTTGGAATGCCGAGCTCTCTCATGGCATTATATAGTTCTACCCTGGCTATGCTGTCGTAGGCGGCCTCAAGCTCTGGGGACTTTATTTGATTTGAGCTGTGTTATGGCTTTTAATGTTTCCTCAATGCTTGGTGACGGCAGCATTTGGTCTTGATTTTGCATTGGTGGAGCCTCCAATTCTTCTGTGAGGTGACCATTTAGCAATTCATTGAAATGCACTTTCCATCGCTCCAGAATGCCTTCGGCATCGGTGATCAGATTACCCTCTTTATCCTTGCAGAAGTTCAGCGTGGTGTGTACCACGTCATACTGCGGATTATTTAGTAGAACTTCCGGGCCTGGTGCGGATTTCGCTCTCTACTTTTCTCTATTTCACAGACAAGGTTTTTTGCGCAGGCACTTTTCTTTTGTCTGTGAAGCCTTTTTTCAGACCTTCTGAGCTCTTTATATTTCTCCTCGCGTACCTGCCTCCTATGAGACTGCTGCATTGCCCGGTGTGTGAGCATTCTTACGCTCAGACGCTAGTTTGCACTCATCATCAAACCAGTCGCTCTGATCTCTACGACTACTGCCTAAGATGGAGTTGGCAGTACTAATGACAGTATTCTTAAGGCGGGTCCATTTCTCTTTTACGCCCGGCATTCTGGCCCCAGAACTTACTGTACCTCCGTCGAGCTCTTCGAGGGCAAGTATTAGCGCATGACCAAAGGTGTTACTGGTATTCTCATTGCGTAGGACAGTCGTGTTGATTCGAAGTTCGACACTCACATGTACAAAATAGTGTACTGCGATGTGGTTTGCCGGGTTTTCTCTCACCACCAGAAGTCAGTTGCTGATCACTGGGAATACGCCGCTGATGAGAAAAACTGCTATGTGCACATTTTCCCAGAGGTAGTAAAAATGTTTGGTCATGTGTGAAAAATATCAAAAACTCAATCTCCTCATCTATTCCTTCGCTTACAGTTATGACAGCCTAATCAGCACTCAGTGGGAAAGCTAATCTACTTGTCGCACATTTCGTGGTCAACTGAATGCTAGCTGATACAAGGGAGTTTGAGCACAAACAGCACACTTTGAGCCAGATTCACTTACGAACCTGTTTTTTTTTTTTTTTTTTTTTTTTTTTTTATATATATAATTACATTTCTCTCGGGACAGGTGATCGTAAAGCGCGGAGTCAGCGCCCCGTGATGTCACCAAACAACTGATGTTCGAATGCTAAAATTTAACTCACTCTAATTGCCAGACTTGCCGTTGCATGTTTTAACATTAAAAATTGGCATGCCTGTCATCCTTCCCGAATCATCACTCCACCGCAACTTTGCAACCATACCATGGTTTCAGTAAAAAAGATGATGAACAGTATCATCGAGGCTACAATTTTAAATGAAAATTTAAAGAAAAAAATGTATTGTTGCCACGTATTTCAATTGCAGTCTCCGATGCGACGCCATTAACAAAGTACAGGGATAATCGCTACAAGTTATATAGGTAAATTTATATAAAAGCACTGCAAAGAAGGGAGATTACAACACAAGCACGTTTTTCCTCTAAACAGCATTGCAACCTATGCTGGGTAACACCCAGTAGTACATTCCGTCAAATGTCTACCCAGAATTTCTAATATAAAATGCCCGCGTAAGCCTATTGTCAAATTTCTTTTTATTACTAAATTGGCACCACTGTGAGATATAATGACGTCAAGTTAGACCGACATCTGTCAATTAGTTTGTTTACAGCTGCTGGTTGCGTTGGTTCACCTCAAGACGTTTTTCGATCTTTATAATGGATAATTTGGTTGAATATAGAGTTTTCATGAATTTTGGTGCTTCCAAAGGAAATTATTGTGTGGAATGGTTGAAAATGTTGGTTAAGATCTATGGCGACTCAGTTCTATCGTAAACATAAGTGTATGAATGATAAAGCATTTAAAACTGGTCATTAAGACGATAATGATTTTCCACGGCTGTGACTGAGGAAAACATCGTTAAAGTGAAGGGATTGGTGCTTGGGTCTTGTCATTATAGCTTGAAAGAGGTACAACACCTAAACATGGCACACGAATCAGTTTGTAAGATTTTGATCAATATTTTGGAGTTGAGACACGTCGCGGCGGGGCTTGTTCCAAAAGAGATGCATTTTTTGCAAAAAGAGTGCCGAAAAGCAGTTGACGAAGACATGAAGACATTCTCGAGTCGCCAGTGGCTCTAAAGTCGCAACGCATCGTAACTGGTGACGAGACATGGGTTTACTTTTTTTTTACACTAACGCGCGCACAAAAGGGGGATTTTGAAGTACCCTTAAATGTCAGAGCACAGTGCGAGCGGATGGAGAGGAAATGGATAAGGAAAGGAGGTGTCGATGTATATTGGTCTTGAATGCCTGGACATCACAACGGCCCGGAAATACATGATCAGGCAGAACATTCCACATTCGTGTGGTTTGGCTAAAGAAGAAAACTCTCTATGTTTATTTGTGCGCCTAAAGTCCATTTTCAACGTGAACTGAAGCGCATTCACAGATTGATGAGTATCGCGGGAAAATGGTTGAGGGGGCGGAACACATTCAGCAAGTTCAGTTGAGCAACGAGAAAAGAGATATGCATGATACGTTGCGCCTGTGTTCTAACGACGGAATTGATCGCCTTACGACTGAGTCCCCAATAAGTTTCACTGCTCGTTTTGGCATCCTGTCGAGCACGTGTAGCGCAGTTTTGGATGCGCCTGATCAAATATGGGAGTTGAACTCCATTTTTAGATGAATATACGCCTTGTAAATAGTGGCCAGGTTGGATGAAGTGAAGCATCTTTTGCATCTCTTAAGGAACCCCATACATTTGGCTGCACTTTTCGCAGCTTCAAATATGTGGTCATTCCAGTTAAGAGTCGAATTAATTCGAGTGCCGAGGATTGATAGTTCCTTGGCTTCGTTGATGCGAGTGCCGTTCATAGACAGTATATTTACTTTGGGGTTCGCCTTTGACGACAAGAGACAGTACTGAGTTTTTTTGGGTATTGAATTCTACTCGGTTAGATAATCCCCACTGATATATCTCGTTGTGGTCTGAATTCAATGTACCAAGCATAAGTTGCTGGTTGGTAGTGACGTTCGAAGAGTTTGGGCGGGAGTGTTCGTATGACTATGAGAAACTCAACGTGCTATCATCAGCAATCGAGTGAATTGGGTTGTGAGTAATTGACAAGAGATCATTTAAAAAGATGAGGAAGAGAGTGGGTGAGAGTAGCGAACCCTGGGGAACACCTGCATTAATTTGATGGGAGACAGATTTGATCCAAGAACCACTTGGATTGAACGGCCAGAAAGATAGTCTCTTATTAATTGGATCAGGGAATTGTCCACTCCATATGAATGCAATTTTGATAAAAGGGTTGGATACCAAACTCTGTCGAAGGCTTTTGAAATATCCAGTGCGACTACCTTGCTTTCACTGAGGTAGTGGATGGAACGGCTCCACTTTTCGGTAAGGTACGCCATCAGCTCTCCTGTGGACCTGTTGCTACGAAAGACATATTGGCGGTCATTGAGGAGCTCATTTGATTCCAGATATTTCGAAAGTTGACGGTTGATAAGTGATTCCATTACCTTGGAGAGAATAGAATTTAGTGCTATGGGTCAATAAGAAGAAAGGGATAATTTGTCACCCTTTTTGGGAATTGCCTTAATGTTCGCTGACTTCCATGTATTTGGGAAACGGGCACTAGAATAAGACAAATGGAAGAGTTTGCGCAGTGGTTTAGCGAGTGAAGAGTAACATCTCTTCAAGAGGATTGTGGGAATGCCACCCGGACCAGCGGATTTGTGTGCGTTTAGCTCTTTGAGTGCGCGGGCAACAGTACGCGTTCGGAAGCGAATCTGGCTCATGGTATGCTGCTTATGCTGAAGTTGAGGTGGAACTGATGTGGTATAAGGCAGCGTTGAGTTGGCTGCAAAATGTGCAGCAAGTAGATTCGCCTTCTCTATTGCAGTGGTGACTGGTTTATTATCGACTATAAAGGAGAGACTGAGTTTTGAATGTTTTTCATGAATACTCAGAAGTTTCTACTACCTGTGGGAGAGTGCAGTATTTTTTTTCTCACTCTTTGGTCATGCAAGAACTTGGCGCGTTGAATATATACGCATTGCAGTCATTTCTAGTTCTCCTAAATCTTTTCCGGTTTTCCTCATTTATACAACCGGAAGCTCAACTCTTTAGCCTTAATGGCTTCTCTGCACCCGGAATCGAACCACATATTTCTGTTGGGTTTAATACTCTTTACTCTGTGTGGAATAAAGGTCAGAAAAATGACGACCAATTTAACCTCCCAGAAAAGTCGCTCAGACCTTCCAAGTTGGCTTTCTCGTAGAACCATACTGTTCTTTTGGGAGTTTTCTCGTAAGCGTTGCTGTTGGTTAGAGGAAATTTAGCTGACACGACACAGTTGTCTGAAGTGCCCAAGGGCAAAGAAACTTCAATTGTGTATATGTTTGGGTGCGAGGTGAGAAACAGGTCCAGTGTGTTGGCGAAATGACCATATATATGTGGTACCCGTGTTGGCTCATTGACAAGTTGGGTTAAACTATTTGAATCAGCAAAAAGCTGGACATATTGACCTTCAGGTGTTGTGTCTGGAGTGACGAAGACACTGAGCGTTATGCACATTAAAATCCCCGATTTCAGTGTGCGGATATACGGTTAAGATCCTATCGATTGAATTAGACGGAGCATCAAATTCGTTAAAGGATACATTTCTATCCAAGTTTGGGCTTCTGTAAAGAAAGCAGTAATGTATAATATGCTAACGAACGTGAAGTTTTAGCCAAGAGAAATTAAATTCTGGGTTGGAACAGAGCCCATATTGTGACAGAAGCTGATAAGCAATATCATTTCGTATGTATGTGGCTATACCACGATGTGGAAAGAACAGTGGCACTAAGTTATATCCAGATATATTAAAATCGGAAATATCTGTATTAGTAATTACCTGAGTTTCGCTAAGTGGAAGGATAGTTGGTTTCTGGTTAGAAACATGGGCAGACACAGAAGAGAAATTGCATCTCAAGCCGCGAATGTTACACAAATCAATGGGAAATTCCCGCTCCATTGAAATGGTCCTACACAGAAAACCAATATCACCTCGACATGTAAACAAGTCAACAAAAATCCGAATGGCGATACCAAAACGAGCCGAAAAATCACGACAAAGTCGATCAAAAATTATAGTCATGCTCACTGTTTTCTTCGATTATCGTGGTGTGGTGCACTATGCATTCCCTCCGCAAGGTCAAACACTAAATAAGGAATGCTACTTTTGTATGTGTATTGCCTCGGAAACGGCCTACTTTGAAGGTGATAAAATGAATTTTGATGATAAATTCAAATTAGTTGTTTTATTGAGAAATTCCCATGAATTTCTGTGTAAATTCACGTTCGCAAAGATGTTATAATTACTGTTTTCTTTACAGAAGCACAAATTATCTGATTCTATTGATACGATGTTGACCTTCTATCCGCACACAGAAATCGTTACTGTGGGTGATTTCAAGGTGCATGCCCCTTAGTGATTTCGCCATTCCGGACACGAAACACCTGAAGACAGGTACGTCTAGTCCTTTGCTGGGCCAAAAGGTATTAGGATTTAGAAAAATAATGAAGTCCAAACCTTGGTTTGACGATGGCTCTAGGGCGAATATCGAAGAACGTAAACGCCTCAGAGTGATCCACTTACAAAGATATGGTGAAGTCACTGCAGAAAGATACGCGATGATTCGGAAAGAGACAATAAGACTTTTCACAGGCAAAAATGCGAATGGGAGAAAACTCCGGTCGAAAAAATCCGAGAAAATGCCAGAGCAAAGGATATCAGAGATATGTAGGTCGGCATAAATTCAATTAGAAATTACTACCGAGGGAGAGCCAATATAATTCGAGACACAAACGGCTGTCTGGTCACAGAAACAAACAATATCGTGACAAGATGGAAGCAGTCCTTTGAAAACTTGCTCAATGTGCGCACCCATCATCCACAAATAAACGAGCCAGACGTACAAACAGCCGAGCCTCAGATCCCAGAGCCCTCTCTCGACGCAGTTGTAGACGCAATAAATATATTGAAAAACAACAAGGCTCCCGGAGTCGACTGCATACCGGTAGAGCTTGTGAAGTATGAAGGTGAGGCAACCGCTCGAAAGATCCACCCACTGATTAAAACAATATGGGATAAGGAAGTCACTCCGGAAGAATGGAAAACCACAATAGTCTTCCCCATTTTCAAAAAAGGCGACAGATCTGGCTGCGAAAACTATGAATATCATTGCTCCCAACCACATACAAAATACTAACAAATGTCATACTGGGGAGAATCACACCATACGCAGAAGAAATACTGGAAGACTACCAATGCGGTTCCCTAGGAACCGGTCAACAAGCGACGAAATGTTCACAATTGGGCAACTGCTGGAAAAAAGTGGGGATACGGAGAGACGGTGTGGCGGTTCTTTAATACATTCCCAAAGAACCGCCCATCCTCTTAAATTAACCACCTTCCAAACCCATAGTACTTACCTGCAATTAGGGGCAGCGTAAACTCCCCTGCAGCATCACACCTGAAAGTTAAACCTCATAAAGGCATGCATCACATCGAATTATTATATGAGCCGTACCATATCTCCATCGCCTCGGCTTGTCAGCAATTATAATAGATAAATACTTGCTGGCCAGCGTCATTGTTGACACAGCTGTAGCCGATGGCTTTTGCTACGGTTCATAACCATTTATTGCCCCAGTCCCGAGGTTCGCAACACTTGTGACCAATTTTCTTTATCGGTTATCTACCGATCATGAGATTTGGGCACTAATATGATTCACCATAAACAATCGTACCCCAGCCATGCCTACGATGACCTGCCTGAGATCTAAAGTAAACATACAGTATCTCACTGTGCGTTTTGCTTACTCGCTTATTAATCAAACATATAGCCATCTAGCCTGACCCTTTGCCGCCGTCGACGAGGTTTCTACTGACTTATGTCAACAAAATAATTTGCATCCTTGTGCACCGGAGCCAGATTGGATATTGCCTACATCGGTGTTTCCAAGGAATCTTAGGCAAATACCATGACGACCCCTTTTGTATCATAGGCACATCATATACATCAAGTGTGCCACCATTTGATCTGTGAAATAGCGTTTTTGTTTACTTTGAAACAAAAATCTATTTCGATCTCTGGCATACATCACCAACGATGTATGGGTACATCGCCCCCGACGATCGCACCTCTGTTTGATCAGGTGTCCACCGATCATCGTCCTTATAGCAGGGGATTGTACTTGTTCTATACAGACACATATACAATCCTCCCTTATCTATGCAATTCGCGGCCATCGAACTGATGGGTGTGAGTTGCACCGTCGAGTCAGATTTCATTATTCGTGGTGTGTGCACGTGCCATAGGAAAGTCGAGGCCGTTGCTCTATCAGAGTCGGGAAAATACGATACCCTTATGTGCTCGATTGATGTGTAAATACACCTCTAGTGAGAAGTCCGTGTAGTGTTTTCCGTTTATGATTGTTCGCCGCGTCAACCTGCGCTGAATTTTCCAGTTCACTTAACTTGATTAAAACGCAAATCGGTTGTGACAGTGGTAAAAAAAACATTGTAACAAAATATCTAAAAAAAAAAACAAATCTCTCTTTGCCGACAGATCCAACCATAAACGAAGTGTATTATACTAAACTCGAAAGTGTTAAGTAACCAAGAACAATAAAGAACCGATGTACAACCAAACGGCTTCACCTGTGTTTTACTACCTGACATTTTCCTGTCTTCTCTCGTGTGTTTAGCGAACAATCTGTGGTGTTGTGCACAACCTGCATCCGTGCTGACGCCTCTAGCACAAAATACCTACAACGGTTCACCAACTGTTCGTTGACTTCAAAAAAGCCTACGACTCAGTCACAAGACAAAGACTCTATCATATTGTAGTTGAGCTGGGAATCCCGAAAAAATATGCCGCCCTCATTCAAATTTACATGAACGAAAATAAAGGGCGAGTTAGAATAGAAAACCAACTCTCAGAACAATTTGAGATCCGGGACGGACTAAAACAGGGGATGGCCTCTCACCATGTCTTTTTAACTTTGTGCTCGAGTATGTCATCAGAAAGGTACAAGACGACAATATGGCCGGATCATCCCTGAACGGGGTCACACAGTTGCTCGCATATGCGGATGACATAGCCGTTCTGGGCGATAATCTAGAAACTGTAAGTAAAAACTGTGAAATCGTCGTGCAAGCGGCAGAAGAGGTGGGTCTAGAAATAAATGAAGACAAAACAATTACGGCAAGAGCTGGTGGACCTCAGGGAACACATATAAACGTCAGAGGCAAGATATTCGAAAAAGTTAAAGAATTTAAATATCTGGGAACGATACTGACGGCCAGTAACGAAATGTCGAAGGAAATTAGCAAAAGACTGCATTCCGGCAACGCTAGTTGGCACGCAGTCAGTAAACTGCTGAAATCCAAACTGCTGTCTCGTAACATAAAGCTCCGTGTCTATAGAACCATAATCATGCCGATTGCTCTATACGGATGCGAAACATGGGGTCTTACAAAACGGGAGAATAAAGTCCTAATGAGTATCTTGGCGATAAATATGACGAGGAGGCAGGACAATGGAGGAAACTCTACAACCACGAATTGAAAGAACTATACCGCAAACCTACAATTGTGTATGTTTCGCCAGCTGGGTTTCTTGGATCCAACTCCATTAGTTGGATCTGGGTCGCCAACTGGAAATAGCCAGTATTCCTCGATGGGAACAGCAAAAGATTGTTTCTCGAAAGTTACAGAACATTAAACACATTTTTAAATATACAAAGTTAACTTTATATTACACAAACGAAATGAAGTTCACAAATTTCAACTGGTGCTGAAAAACACCGTACACTTTCGATTTACTCACGTTAGAATATAATAACTGTCTAAAAACAGTACAACCAAAAAAAACGGTGTGAAAGCAGTAACATCTAAACAGTCAAATGAATAGACAATTCTGCTTTTCGTCTATTCAGCAATGCGAACGCCCTTGATTCACCATGCCGCTCAATCGCGGATGTCCATATATCGGTTATAAGGGCCAAAAGATCTCCCGTGAACCACCTGCCACGGAATTCGTATTGACGATCATTCAGAAGTCCGTTGCACTCCCAATACTTAATTAACTCGGCGTTGATGAGCCTTTCCATCACCTTAGACAACGTAGACAGTAATGCTATCGGCCGGTAATTTTGTGGGAGACACTTTTTTCCCCTCTTTGGTACTCGCTGAACTCGAGCCACCTTCCAGCAGGGAGGCAATGTGCTCCGTGCATAAGACGAGCTGAAGATTCTACCAAGTACCGGCGATAGTTCTGGAGTTCACACAGTAAGGACTATTGCTGGTATTCCGTCAGGGGCCTGTTGCCTTCCTACAGTCCAGTTCACGTAGAATGGGTTGAATAGTACGCGAGCGGTACCTCACATCCCGCATCGAAGACAGTACCGGTGCGATCACAGGTGGCTCCAAACGACCGGCATCGAGGTTTGAATTGGCGGAAAATAAATTTGCGAACATACTAGCTTTATCTTTTGAATGCGTCCGCGCTGCACGACATTAACCGGGGAAAAGAGGCGGAAGGGAAGTTAGCACTGACAGCCCTTGCCATTGACCAGAAGGGACGCGAACCAATTGGGTACTCAAGGAGTTTATTGGTCACTCTGTCATTGTAAGCCCTTTTCGCGGTATCAAATTACTAGATAATAAAAACCAAATTTTGACTAAAATAAAAGTACAGTGGGTAGTCCCGTTATATTTTGGCATAATATTACAATGTTTTATTTAATAATACAAAAATGTGTTGCCGTATTATTAATAATATTATAATGTTTTACTTAATAATAAAAGATAATGTGCTGTGCTATTAATTATTAATAATGATGCGTTTGATTGTGCAAACCTAAGTTCAACTGAGGACTCTTGCTATTGTGCAATTTGGCACATTTAGTGAGTGGTATGTAGGGTCTCAAGCCCAGCCGCACAGTGAAATTTTATCCCATTAAGCTATAGGCTTCGTTAAATATTGGAAGAAATCCTTGATCATCCTTTGAAGCCTGGCTGATGGACCCGGGTGAGGGAAAAAAATAGTATCTCAGAGCGTTGACAAAAAAAATTATATATTATAATGTTTTATTTAATAATACAAAAATGTGTTGTCGTATTATTAATAATATTAAGTTTTATTTAATAATAAAAAAAGTGATATCATGTGATAAAAATAGCCATTAAGGACAAAGTATAGATGTAAACCCAGAAGAAAACCTTGTATGCTGTCAGCGGTCGAAACTGTTCTATTCTGATGTGCCGGCTTTCGATGCCCTGTGCCCGGCGTTGGCTGCAGATGACTTTTCCATCTAGTTAAAGTTTGTTTATCGTTCCATGTTTTAAACGAGTGAACGTTGTGGTAAACATAAATATAATAATAAAGTCTGCTTCTGAAGAATATCAATACTGCAATTAGTTTCTCTTTGTAAATATTTAAAATTAAATTGACACTTGTGCCTTACTATACGTTAGCTGTGGCCTACACATGCAAATCACTCGTCACCGGAGAAGAAATAAATGGCTGAAGTATTTTTGCCAATATGGAAGACAGCCCGCAACAGGTGTCGCCATCCCAGACTTAGGAATAAGTGGTAATTATTTGCATATTACTAGTTTTGTTGTTAAATAATTCGTTGCTATTTTAGATACCAACAGCCAAAAAGTGAATGATTATACTGAACTTGAAACATCATCTTTAAGGAAGTGCTAGAGTTGGGTAAGCATATTATTGTCATCATTCACAGATATTTAAGTCTCTATTTAAGCACTTTTATCTCCGGTTTTTACTTTGTCTATGCCGATTTTCTCACTTTCTGTGCATTCTAAAACGTTTCTGTGGACCTTATTATTTACTAAGCTCTTGAATATACGCTAGAACCTTAGGATCCTCATTATTTTAAAACAGACTTTCAGTAGTAGGCACATCGTCATTCAAAATGATGTTCTTCGTAATTTTACTGTAATTCTCTTTTGACTCGTCTGTGAGCTATTTTGTTTCCAATTCTTCTCGCGTTACTTCTCAAGCTTCCTTGTTATATAATGCAACTCCTAGTGAACTCTTCAGCCGGAATCGTCGTCGACTTTTCACAAATACTCTATTCCGATCCAAAATACATCTAAGTATGTTAGAGTTCGTCAAATTGGTTAGACCCCATTCCCACGATTGTCTCTGGCACATTTGCTACTTCAGATAACCATTTCTATGACCGTTATGCAGATAATGACATAGAAATCTGCGCTCTATGCATCACATCAAGAAGTTTGATTTTTGATTGTGTGATTTTCTATACTATTGAGTAGGTCTAGGGTTTGTTTATATATTATGTCCGCGGATTTACTAACTAATTGGAGACCGGTTTATAAGGACTTTAAAGACATCAAGAATAATAATTTCTTGGGTGGTGATTTGTATTCAGTCAATAATATATGAAAAGTGTCGGAAGACGATAATAGTTTGAAGAGTGGTAATTCCCCGGAGTTTTATAAAATCTTTTTTAGTTAAATATTGTGTTAGTTGTTCGGTTTGACTTTTTCGCTTTGGCAGCCTAGTCGGGCCGAAGATGCCATCTTTAAACTAGTATCCGCACGAAACCGACGAAGATAAATGGAGTCGGTTAATGAATCAAGATATGTGTCTCTTAGGGCCGATTTTCCTATACGGATGGGAAACATGGACTCTCAGAAAACGGGAAGAAAACAAATTATTTAAATATATTTATTATATATTTTTGTCATCATCATCGGCACTACAACCGGAATCCGGTATAGGCCATATTTAACAAAGCTCTCCACCGGTCCCGATTTCGAGCCAATGCCATCCAGTTTGGCACTCGCAGGATCTGGGCGTCCTGGTCTATGCCATCCCTACATCGCAAACAAGGTCTGCCGCGCTGTCTCCTTCCATACATCCTGCCACAAAGGCCTTCCGGACAGGCTCCTTTTCGCTCATTCCAGCTAGGTGTCCCGCCCACCGGAGTCTACCGAGCTTGGTTTTCCTTACAATATTAGATAGCTGCAAGGTAGATCGCGTACAACTCATGGTTCTGGCGTCTCCGGAAACACCCTCCCTCACATAAGGGGCTAACAATTCTCTTTAAGACCTTCCTCTCGAACGCGACTAAGAGTTCAGAGTGCCTTTTATTGAGCACCCAAGTTTTGGATCCATATATAAGTATTTGGTCTTGATCTTGGAGCCTCCAATTCTTCTGTGAGCTGATCATTTAGCAGTTCATTGAGTGCACTTCCCATCGCTTCAGAATGCCTTCCGGATCGGTGATCAGATTACCCTCTTTATCCTTGCAGTAAGTGCAGCGTGGTGTGTACCGCGTCATATTGCGGATTATTTGGTAGAACTGCCTCCTCTTCAACCTGGCGTTGGATAAAGCAATCCGGGACTCTGGAATTACAAATAGAGGGACTATTGTCACGTAATCTTACCAGATACTTGCCTACGCCGATGACATTGACATCATCGGTAGATCCGATTCGACTCTACACGACTCCTTCACCCAGATCGAGCAGGCGGCACAAAAACTGAGACTGCATATTAATGAGGGAAAAACTAAGTACATGGTGGCAACTTCTGCGAAGAGAAGACCTAACGTTGGTCAAACTATCAGGGTAGTGGAGCTCGAATTTGAAATAGTGCAATCCTTTAACTACCTTGGGTCAATAGTATCAGCCGATAACAATATGGAAGAAGAAATACGCCAACGGCAGATCAAATCCAATAAAGCCCACTACGGTCTATCAAGGTTCTTTAATTCCCGAAATATATCCAGAACACCCAAGCTACTACTGCACAAGACCATGGTCTTACCAGTAGTCATGTCTGCATCCGAGACCTGGGTGGTCAATAAAAGGCACTCTGAACTTTTAGCCCCGTTCGAGAGGAGGGTCTTATGGAGAATAGTTGGCCCCGTATGTGAGGGAGGATGATTCCTGAGACGCTACAACCATGAGTTGTACGCGATCTACCTTGAAGCTAATATTGTAAGAAAAATTAAAATCGTTAGACTCCGGTGGGCGGGACACCCAGCTCGAATGAGCGAAGAGTAGCCTGGCCGGAAAGGCCTTTTCGGCAGGATGTGTGGAAGGCGACAGCGCGGCGAACCTTGTCTGCGATGGAGGGATGGCGTAGAACAGGATGCCCAGAGCCTGGCAGTACCAAACTGGATGACATCGGTTAGACTACGGGACCGGTGGAGAGAATTGTTAAATAAGGCCAAGACCGGTTGTAGTGCCGCTGATTATGATGATAGATTGGGGCCTACTAATCTACGGAAAATGCAGCAAAACTGCTCTACAGAAAGTTAAGTTTTCTTATCACATAGCAGCTCGCATAAATAACAGATCTTGCCCAAAAACAAGTTGTAGCTGATTTGGTAGTTTTACTTGAGAGAAATCCTTTAATAGCTTTATAGTACCAAAAGAAAGAGAGCGGACATAGACGGAAAATATGCAGTTGTTGAAGGATATTCTTTGTTGAAGCAATAACTTTATTTCTCATTGTATTAAAATGAATTTACTTCCTTCCCAACCCAATATATAGCAACTTCAAAATGTCTAAAGTCTGAAATTCCTTTTGTTCCTTAGAGGGATTTTTTGCACCTTCGTTTGCCATTCTCGTGGTGTTCATTGTTACGTTGTCATGTTCCTAAATATTTACCTTCAATAACAAAGCATAACATTTTTAAACTTTTTGTTTAATTAAATTTAAAGATATTCAACATTTTTGCAGGTACATCGACTGCGTCCAATTTAAAAAAACAATGTTCGCTTTTGACGGATGGAATAACCATTTAAAAAAATTAAAGGATACAATTTTAAATGTTAAAATAAATTAAACGCGTTATAAATGGCATACAAATTTTAAAAAAAAAGCTAGCAGTAAAGTTTCTAAATTTATAAAGAAAAAAACCAGGCGATGGAAAAATGGTGCCATTCAAACAGAAGAAAAAAGTGGAATCCAACTCAGTAAATTGCAATAAATAATTATAAAAAAATATTCTACTGATTCTTATACCGACTAGCAAGCAATAAGAGAGCAGTGTTTGTGTTTCAAGAAAATTAAAAGATTAAAGTAAATAATTTTAATCCAAAAAGTAACTGAAAGCAGTGTGACAATGATAAAAATTGGAAACTCTACGAATGCTGATGTTAATTGGTGTAGAGAACCCTGTTTTCCAAAGTAATTTCAATTTTCTCCGGTTATGCCATTCATGAAAATCATCAAACAACACTTTTATCCAATCGTATTATTAAAAGATTGTTTACATCAATAACTTTTATGGAATCAGAACTCGAATATGATATCAATCTCTTATTATAATATTCTTAAACAAAATTGGGAAAGGAATCTGTTTTAAATTAAACTCTAATCTTAAATTCAAATCAGATAAGTTTAATGTTGATAAAAAGTATACACATATAATATTAAATTTGAAAACACATTAATTAAAATACAAATTTCAGATACGTACGAGATGTTGATACCACATGAAAAAGTGCAACAAATAATTTATCAGCGATGTAGTAGTTTTTTGTTGCCATGGTGTCAACACAGCCAAAGATCATTAAGTAGAACTAATATATCTCAGATTCTACATACTCACCAGATACGACGTAATAATTTTCTAATACAAAGTAACATAGTTAAAAAAGACATTAAAACTGCACCACAAAATTAAGTAACATTGTTACACTATAATAAAAGCTACAATATAATACTCTTCTACTACCAGCTGCATTCGGTAAAAAAACAACAAATTACCAAGCATCGGTTATGGTTGACCACTCGACCATCAACTGCAAGGCTTCAAAATCCATGGAAGAATATTGTAATTGAACTGTAAGTCATTTTAGTATATTTAATTATATTTCTTAACCAAAATTAGGTATTACAATTGAATAAGCAATTTATTTTTGTGCATGGGAAACGTTGGCCATGAAGTAGATACAAAAAAAAATTATTCTCGAGCTTTAGTTGTAAATAGAGGATATCCATTTAAAAAAATTTGAAAACCTATTTTTAAATTATAATTTAAGATATTATTGTCTAAAGTGTACTTTGCTTTCCAAATAGAATCAATCCTAGAATGACAGCGAGTACAGTACACTATATTTATTGAGTCTTCTTCTTACAAATTATTGATCGTCTACTGTATAAAAATCCCACATAACTGTTTAATACTTAGGGCGCTAATACCAGTAGGATCTTATACAAAAAGAATTATACAAAACATCCTTCCTTCTCTTCTACTCTCTTTATTAATCCTTTACCGTACATGAGTTGTACACTGACTGGCCAAGTTAACGACCTAACGCCGCTTGACCAGTACGTAACGATTGCTTGTGGGACTGTAGGGTTAGGGGGGGGGGGGGGGGTGTTTTGTTTCCCTACCGCCTACTTTCGTTAAACTATGAGTCGATCTTCCCGTTGCCGTAAACAGTAGACAAATGAAACTCACCGGTTAGTGGAACATACATTTTTTATTTCAATTCTTTTCATAAACTTAACTGGTGTTCAGAATGCACGTTTGGGTTACATTTAATGTTTACAATTTAGGATATATATACAGGTCCTACTACTTAACTCGGGATAAACTTAACTGATGCTCACAATGCACGTTTGTATTACATTTAAAGTCAATATTTGAAATACTTCAAAAGGCCGCACGCGTTCGACTCCCAACGGGGCATGAAATTTCGACTCTCCAATTTTGATCTCCCGATCTAGACTATTGTGTGCGTTCACATCAAAGGTTGATACTCGACTCTGTTGTGAGAGAAAAATGGATTTCCTCTCTCGTCCAGCGACCAATGCGAGAAGATCCCAGCGAGGGTGCGACCACACGCGCGACGATCATCTCGGCCGCTCATGCTGTGTGTTTATAAGTACGCGAACCGCAGACATACAGCCAACAAAGGCAAACCGAGAGAAGTGCCTGCAGCTGGGCAAACCATCATCCAGGCAGGAATTTGGATGTTCATACGATCGGCAACTGCGTACAGCATCTATGCCGATCGTGCACACATCGATGGCGGCTCAGAGGGTCGAACTCTCGCGTGTATATTTACACTATAGAGAATTCGGTTTCCTTTGGCGGCCAGTCGTGTGCTACGATATCCCTGTCGGTCAGACGACCGGCTGACGTGCATGCGGTTAAAACAGGGGAGTATCCCCTGCATGTGTGTGGCGGAATTCATTGGGAGACATGAGCGTTGATATGTTTCGGGTTTGATGTCGGTTACTTGGTGCCGCAACTGAATTGTTTTTCAGGAACATGACACGTCGCATGCAACCATGCCCTTGGGGGAAATGTTTGAAGGTGCCAATGCAATTGCATTAGCGAATGATAATGGTTTTAGGTGCTATAGGAGGAATTTTGGGTAATTAATAAAAAAGGTAAGTAGTGGCGTTTAGTGGAAACCGCAACAGGACAACGGGTGATTGCTATTCGTTGTATTCCGCCGAACATGGTCCACAATAAAAGTCGTATATTATTTAGAGGTATTGTACTTCGTAACAAGTCCTTCTTGATTCCCGATTTTTCAATGACGTAGCGTTAGTTAATTTTTATTTTGAAGTAGGAAACAGAGATATTTATATTTTCACAGTCTCTGTTACTCTTTATTTATTTATGTAAAAGTATTTACATCTTAAGATTAAGATTCCAACTCTCTGTGGATTCGACGAGAATGGTTATTTATACTCAGCGTTTCTCTGGGGTTTCCCCTGATTGTAGAAGCGTTATCAGGAGCATGGTATCTGCCACTTATAGTTCTTTACTGGATGTCCGGTTATGAGATATGAGTGGCTGAAATGTCATGCAGTTATCGTTGGAGGTCTGGTTATCGATCTTCTTGGCTTAAGATGCTATGCGACGTATTGTTATCGAAAGCGTTAACTCTCACCTCTGTTGAGACTAGGCGTCCCGCCAGTTCGTCTTCTTCTATTAATCCGGCGAGCCGGATTTCGTATATTTTTTGCATCCTTGTCGCATGTTGAGTCTTAAATTCGTTATATTTCTTACAGGATAGGTTGGATATGTATATTATAACAATGATTACTCCTTGTGATATACATGATATACATAATTCCACTTTTTACTGGGTTTTGTTTTAGTTGTTTGTATCAGGCCTCTTTTGACCTGATTTTTCTTGCCGTTGAAGCACCTAATTTCTAAAGCCCTACTGTACACTAGGGTGCAACGCCCTTAGTGCGATATTTTGGGGTGATATTCGGGCGCAACGCCACTAAACATCTAAAAAAGTCTATCTTTGGAAATTCGGGCGCAACGCCACTGAATATTGCAAAGTAGACTCAAAAATAGCTGAAAAAGAAAGCCAAAGATTAAGTGAGAATACGCGGCTTATCGTTGCATTTTGTTTTCATTTTTGTCTTAAAATTATATTTATACAAAATATTTAAACTAATATTCTTACATCTACAATATTGAATACAGGATTACAGGATTCCTGTTTACATACATATATAAACTCGACTACAGGATTCCTGTTTACTAAGGCATACATTAATAAGACCAAGCCGAAGGACAATCGGCATTTTTAAGATACTCACAAATTACTGGTGTGCAGAGAAAACAAAAGATAAAAGGAACGCACGTTCCTGTACAAAGAAAACAGAAATATTATATTTATGGTGGTCCCTTTTGAGTTGGCGGCAATACAATTATCACCTTCTGCTGTTGAAAATGTTTGCTGTTGTCAATTGGAAATTGCTGGTTGCGGACAAATGTAGAGATCCTTTTGGGTTGAATCTGGTGGTATTGGCGGCATGATGCTGAAATTTGCCTTTATTGCCCAGTCATAAATTGTAGCTGGGATGCGGTATTCAAATGCATGGAATGAAAATACGGCGGCAATTGGAAGAATGGTTCTCACACACATAACAATGGCTGGGATGTTGCATTCAAAGGACTGGAAACGGCGGCAAATGACTCAGTATGTTCTCATAAACATACTCATGGCGGGGACGTGGCATTGAAACGCAACGAATGAGACGAACGGCGGCACCGCACAAATGGCTCCGCATGCTCTCATAAACACACTCCCCCCGTTGAATAACAATTCAACACTGAAGCATGACTGGTGGGCCGACGATCCTGATCGTTGACCATTCGGCGTCGTTTGTAGGGGCAATCCTCTTGATTGGGTGATTCATCTGCTGTAGGTGCTGGGAGAGAGGAGTCACTGGAGTTTTCGTAATCGGTTGGCAGTGGTGCTAAGCGGTGAATGGGTCTCCGAACCACTCCGGAGGATGTTCGCACGTCCACCACTCGAATCAGGCCGTCATCCCCTGGGTGTGTGCCGATTACTCGGCCGAGCTTCTATCGCAAAGGTGGGGTGTTGTCTTCTTGGATGATGACCATTGTCCCAGGGTTAATGTTATAGACTCGCTGCTTCCACTTACTGCGGTCTTGTAATTGGTGCAAGTATTCCACGTGCCGTCCCTTCCAGAATTGATGTTTCAGCTGTGTGACCTATTTCCAGCGTGTGGGTAATTTTACCTCTAGCGGGGCAGCGTGAGCATCCACATAGGCGGTCAGCGGCTCTCCAATGAGAAAATGTCCCAGGGTGAGTGCCGATGAATCGCTGGGGTCATCGGACACTGGTGTAAGAGGCCTGGAATTCAAAATGGCTTCTACTTCCTTGATGACGGTTTGCAATTCCTCGTATATGAGGGACGCTGCATGCAATGATGATCGCAGCAAGTGTTTTGCTGATTTGACCGCCGCCTCCCACAGTCCTCCAAAATGTGGGGCTCGGGCCGGTATCAGATGAAACTGGTTTCCTTTGTTACTGAGAGATGAGGTCACCTTATTGAGAGCTCCTTGTGATGCTAGCATTTCTCCGACCTATTTCAGTTGGTTCGCGCTCCTACAAAGTTTGTAGCGTTGTCACAATACAAGTGGGAGCAATTCCCACGTCTGGATTAGAAGCGCTTGAGAGCGCCGATGAACCCCTCTGCTGAAAGGTCCGTTACCAGTTCCAGGTAGACTGCTTTTGTTGGAAAGCAGCAGAACAGAGCGATGTAGCTTTTTTGGGACTGCTTACCCCTGATGTGAAAGTGGATCTGGAAAGGTCCACAAAAATCGACTCCCGCATTTGAGAATGGACGAGCGGATTGTACTCGGGTGGCGGGTAAGTTCCCCATGATCTGCGTCAGTAGTTTTGGACGTGTTCTGGAGCAAAACACACAGTGCTGGACGATGGTTCGTGTTATGTTCTTGCCCTTTGTTGGCCAATAATTTTGCCGTGTCACCGCTAGTAAGCCTTGTGCGCCGATATGCCGATGTTCCACATGTAACTCTCGTAGGATGAGAGTTGTGAGCGCGTGCGTATGTGGTAGACTAACGGGGTGCTTGCAATCATAGGATATGCTAGATGATCCAAGTCGCCCGCCTACTCTCAGCAAACCGTCAGTCAAGGAATAGATTCAGGGCACTGAGGGGACTCGATCGGGATGGCTCTCCGTGCTGGTGGATGTGTTTTATCTCCCCTTCCAATGCCTTTCTCTGTATTGCGCGCAGGATCTTAAGTCGAGCGTTGGCGAGTTCCGTCGGTTGTAGCGATCCGAAAACACGGCTTCGTCGGTGGGTCGGGGTTCCAAAACCCAACATGTATGCCCCGATACGTTGGAGTCGCTGGAACGAGTTCCTATGGTTGATGCGGTCGATCGCCTGATCTTCAGCTTCGATTGACAAAGCGACTGTGGCCGTACGATTGCGCTCCACTTCGCAGTCCTTGTTCCTGATATATGCGGGTGGCCAATGTTTCTCGTTGTCGGTGGTACACATGCTAATCCTGCTGGACGTTGATGGGTCGGTCCGGCGACAATCCATCGGAGGCGAGTATTCTGGAGCACTGGAAACGTTGGTCCAAGTTTAATTTGACCAATGGATAGCAATGAGAAGAAGTGCTCGGCTCCCAGCAGGACGTTGATCCTGCCTGGGTGTTGGAACTCTGGGTCTGCTAGCTGGACGTTCAATGGGAGCTTCCAAGCGGAAATGTCGATTTCCTAACTTGGCCGTGGCGAACTGATCGTGCCGATCACATATGCTTCGAGTCGCATGGAGAACTTTGTTGTTGTAGAAATGAGCTCCACATTCACGCGTCGTGCTCTCTGTGGTACGTCCCCGGTGCTGTGTATGGTCAAGTTTGCAGAGGTCGTGGCTAGTGCTAGTCTCTTGATGACTCGCTTACTGATCAGATTGACTTGTGAGCCGGAGCCCAAAATGGCTCGGCATTCGATTGTTCGGCCATTGTTGCTTGTCAGCTTTACCAGAGCTGTACTGATGATTGTCAGTTTGTTGACCAACGAGCTCACTGTGGATGCTCCCAGCGATGCTGACTTCGCCTTGTCCTTGCGGTTGGGGACTCGGGTCCGAAGTCGGGGCTTGCTGAGTGTTGTTTTGTGGGTGCAGCAATGTGTTATGCTTTTGATTGCACTCCTTGCATCTGGATCTCCGCATATGTCTGCAAAATGTCCTTGCTGGAGACAGTTGCGATATAATCTTGCCTTGCGCACGATGTCCATCTTCTGATCCGTCAGTTGGTGAAATTGCTGGCAATGATAGAGGGCATGCGCCATTTCACAGGCAGCACACTGCTATTCATTCTTGGGTGTGGTGTGGGATACCGCTGACGTCAAGGTGGTTCGGGATTTGTACTCATCCTTCTTCGGATCCTTTCACCCAGAGATTGAAACCCCACCTCCAGGAATGCCAACAATTCTTTGATGGACGGGATTTCTTTCGGTTTGGCCAGGCCTTGCTCGAATAAGGAATGGGTGTTGCGATCCAGTTTTTGCAACAAGATGTTTCCCAAGAGAGCGTCCCAACTGTTGGTGTCGATATTGAGGTTCTTCAAACCTAGACGACACTCCTGTGTAGTGTCATGCATGGCCTTTATATGCGCACAGTTCGACCCAGTCGTTGAATGTGATGGCTGGGACAACAGTTTGTTGATCAATGCGCCCACCAGCAACCTGTGGTTCTGTGGTAATTTATTTAGTCCTTGGTGAGGTCTCTATCATAACACCACATCATTCCAGAATAAATTGAAAAACACTGTCTAACTTTTCGAGAATTACTTTATTGATGATACTTGATTCGAGCGTCAAACTACTTGCACACTTAAAACGTCACAGTTAAGACTCGAAATAGATAACTTAAAGGTTTACCATACTTCGCTAGTAAACGTTAAATAAAAAGTAACACATGTATAGTTTGTCTTATCTAAGTATAGGTTTGTCTTAGCACTAATTACTTTACTTAAGGTGCACAAATTTAATTGATTTGTCATGAGTTACTTTGAACGGCAAGTTACACATGTATAGTTGTTCTTAACACTATTTACTTTAACTTAAAGTGCACAAATATAATTAATTTGTCATGAGTAACTTTAAACGGCAAGTAGTTGTTCTTAACACTAAATACTTTTAATATATACATTGTTCAATCAGTTAAACAAACTCCGCGTTCGGACTATTACGTTTAATATATACATTGATCGATTTGTTAAACAAACTCGGCGTTCGGACTATTACGTTTTATATCAAACAGCTCCAACAAAACCCTGTACATCGACCGAACTCCACAGAAAACAAATCTCGAATGGAATCTTTCAAATCCTCGCATCATCGCGATTTACTTCGGCCATCGAAGCGACAGAACACCAAAATTCTATCCATCGCTTCGATGACCATATACGGTACGATCCCCCTCAGCATCGGTACATAGGGCGCGAAACATAAATGATGCTTGCTTCTGTTGCTCATGGTGTGTGTGTATGTCCACAGTATGCAGACCGTGGATCATCAAATCCATAAGGGTAATGTGGTTCTTTGAATCTAGTCAGGGCGTCGGCAAGGACACAGGGTTCACTAGACTTCCCACTCTCTGCTGCACAAACGATTGATGAGCGATTACTGAGCGAATTAACCACCGGGAGAACACAACATACATAAAGAAAAACACTCAGTATTACTCGTCGTAAAACATCCTTTTATTTACACTGAATGAACACTTATAATCACTATAACTATAACCTTTTAAAGTAGACAAACTTCGCAAGTATCCATTCGATTTAGTTGTACATTGTTCTTTTAAACTTCTTAAAGTAGACAGACTTCACAAGTATCCATTCGATTAGTTGTACATTGTTCCTTTTAAACTTCTTAAGGTAGACAGACTTCACAAGTATCCATTCGATTAGTTGTACATTGTTCTTTTTAAACTTCTAAAAGTAGACAGACTTCACAAGTACCCATTCGATTATAAAAACCTGTCGTCAACGAAAACACAACTCTTAACTCGCGTGCGCACACTTACGGTGATGAAATCTGACTGGTTATTGGATGTCTCTTTACAGACATCCAACGAAAACGAACCTAAAGGATTCGCCGCCAATGGCGAAGGTCCAAACAAAAGGAAAAGGGAAAAACTCATGTAGCAGATCGAATCCGCTGCTACATGTTTGGGCAAGATAAACTGCCGCCATACGCAAGGGATAGATTCTTTGATTGACGTGAGTCAATAAAACCCTTGCCGAAGGCAGGAATCTATTTTGGAAAAATGAATCAAACATTGGTATGGCCGTTGTTAGATCATCTAAAATAAACAAATTTCGGTCGTATGATTCGATGCATGTTATCTTAGGGATATGTTAATCCCGTTGAAGGTACTGTCAGGCAAAAGTATCCGCTTGAGTGTTTACTTTGTGTAAACTAAAATTGGTGGCCATGACCGATGCTGGTGATCGTTCCAAGAAACGGCAACGGATCATACAATCGGTCATGCTGAGATCCAAGCAAATATGCGCGCCTGAAAGGCCAATGTTTAATTTGATCTTCTCTACTTTAGGAAAGATAGATCGTAGACATGCCGTTGGAAATCTGGCTTGCAGATGTGCAAGCAACCCGAAATAATGCTAGGTCAATGAATGGGTACGAAGATAACACACAGAAAGATCAGCGTGTGTTGGTGGGTATGTGCCATCCATTGTTCGGTCGCGGAAGCTCGGTTGATGAATTGATGTCGTGGCAAGATGATAATCTTGCCATGAATTATGCTTTCAGGAATGACCGCGGGGAAGAGGTTTGGAAAAGCCCCCAACAAAGGTAAGCTGCCTAATATATATTTATGTCGGTTATCCTTGGGGATAACCGAATTAATTCCAGCGAATTGGTTGGCGGTTAATGCCGTAGCAAGGTTGTATAATCTTGCTGAAGATTCGACTTCAAGGTAAGTCGCATTGCTGGAAATGGTGGGGATCGAGCGATGCATGGCTCTTCGGGCCCTGAAATGCCCCACAGTAACACCATGAGCAATGATCAGCAGCTGGCACCAGCATCCCAACGAAGGGTTGAAATGCTTACGTTAAGTAAAGGCACACACGATGAGTGTGTCGTCGCACCGACGATGGTGGCCTACCCAGGATACTCGTGTGCAAGTTACAATGTTGCAAAATTGCTTCCGACGTCTGGGCGAGAGATAAACGAGCAAGCTTCGTTGCTTGGATACTTTGCTGTGTATTGGGTGCATGCTACGCTCTTCGCGCAGGTGCGTAGTAGTGTAATCATATGAGGGTAGCGTCGAATGTGTTCCCCGGATGTATGCTGCGTTTATAATTTCTTACCCGAAATTTGATGATGCAACATACAACCGGTGAATTGCTTTCAGAGGATCGATATTTGATGCTGATACAATTTATGTCAGCTAGAATCATTGATTCTAAGTATTCCTACCATGGCAGGTACAACTATCACCTTATAGTAGTAGTGACGTTCAATGGAACTGTCACAATACTTGTTTTTTTTTTATGCCTTTACCATGCCCTAGACGGGGTTTTTACCCAGGTAAATGGAAAGGTGGATGGTGGCGTTCGAGAGAACCGCCACAGTTCTCGAACCGATTTTGCAGCATTTGCCATGCCGCATCGTACTGGTCATTTGATGTGGTAAAATGTCGAACCAATTTTTCTGCTTCTCCGGTTAGATTCGTTTTTAGATACCACATTTTTGGCAGTTGCTTAGTGGCTGCTTATGCACCATTTCCCCAAACAGATCGGCAAACTGTCTCCATGTTGAATAATCCCCATCGAATTTTGGGATGGTGATTTTTGGCAATTGGCCGCTTGGTACCGAGGGGACCTGTCTGTGCTGCTGTTGACTCGTCTCATGTTGGGAACTGCGTAAATTGACTAATGAGAACTCGACTTGTTCTTCCAGTTCTTGGTGGGTGAGGCTGTGGTATCCTATTGTCTCAGGATCGTCGACCAGCTCTCCAATCCGTAGATGCAGCTCTTCCAGATTTGCCCAGAGCCTTTGGATGGTTGAGAATTGGAGCTCCTGATGGAAGCTCATTTGTGTTGTCCCTCTCTTTGCTCGCGCTCTATCAACCGTCCGAATGAGAGTCTCGTTCTTTAGCTTGTATCGTCTGATACATTTGATGGCTTCTGGGATCCCGTTGTCGTCAATGTGTGATATGTCTGGTCGTGGACTGCTCACCGAGTCGTCTGCACCTTCGGACTGCTGTTTTATTGGCGCTGTCGCCATTAGTTGCTGGTACATCGATTGTACCTCCTCGAAGGTGTTAAGGCGGATGTAATCGTGATCCACCGTAAGATTCTCGATAATCACTTGATGATTATCGTTGAATTGAGTCTATGCCGTCCTGGCTTTACTCATCAATGTATTTGTCCATTTTTTGCCACTGGCTGCCTTGAGCTTGGTCAGCCCTCGTTGTAAGGCCGTTTGCCTGGGGTAATGTTCGGGCGCAACGCCACTAAACATCTGAAAAAGGTATATCTTGAAAATTCGGGCGCGACGCCACTGAATATTTCAGAGGATAAAACAAAAAAAGAGGGAACCTGAAAAGTAAGAAAAATGAGAACACGCCGGGATTACGGTCGGATGCATTCCGACTTTTTTTTTATTTATTTTTTTTTTAAATTAATGCATTTATTTGACCAAAAATTAATAGTTACAATAAGTAATACAGCTAACTTATAATAGATTGGTTACATAATAAGTGTTTACATGTTATTTGTTAACATTTTTCAAACAATTCTTTTTTATATGTGCTTAAGATTTAATGGGAATTATATAGATTGGTAGTTTTGTTTTTCCTGGAAAAAAAAAACCAGGAACTCTGTTTATTTTAACTTAGCCTACTTAAAATTACTTAACATAACTGTGGTGATGTGTTACTCGTACGCCTTCACGGGCGTGGGTTCAGCAACGCGTCCACAATTTGTTGGTAAAAAAAAAAAAAAAAAACGAGTAGAGCACACAGGTTCCTTTATTTAAAATGTAGTGAATCTACTTATTACACAAGTCCAATTTAAACTCCACAAATGGAAAATATTCAATTAAACAAAACGTTGACTTCAATATAACGTGCCGTTAATAAACGTTGTCACACAACACTCTCAACGCGAGAATCGCTTAAGGATGTTCCACTCAGACTCCGAAGACCGATAAAATCTGACTTTCTAACGACACGATCGTGGGGCACATCTGTATTGTTTGACGATACAAAACTGACTCGCCTGACTCCGTAAAAATTGGTCCAGCTTCCGGCGATTGTGATGGATTTCCACCGCATACCATCGCAGGAGAAACATCCCTTCCGACATGAATGACCAATGGGAGCCGATCAGCATCCCATTGGAAAGTCCATGCACAATATCTTTTCTATGGGAACAAATGTCTTCCCATTGGAAGGAAGGACAAACGAACGTGCATCGAAAAGAATAGTTGGGAGATGTGAAGCTGGGTAAACATAAACATTGGAGGGTATATTGAATACCGAAACGTAATCCAATGCTTAGGTGCTAAAATGGGGCTTGTTTGAACAAGCCAATAAAAATACATTAGGAATGTCTAAGCAATGGTGATCCGTGATAATTGGATGCAGCTGCATGGGCATCGATTTAAATGATATGCTCTTGGGGATCGATAATTGCTTTGAGAAAAACAAACACAGAAGAATTTTCGTGAGTATGATTGCAATGAATTGCGATAAGGGAACTACGGAAGATTTCCCAATGGTTGGCAATGGACATGGGTGCCTACCAGAGGAAACAAAAAGTTTTAAAGATTACAGCGATGTGAATAATGCTGTGGCAAGATGATGATCTTGCCATGGAATGTTTTGCAGGAAGCTTAATGCTGCCTAATTGCAGGTAAGTACCATGGGGTAAAATAGAAAGAGGAAAACTTAAGAGGGTTAAGCGATGGGTGCTTCTTCGGCGCCTTGAAGAAACCCCACATAACTTAAACTAATCTTATATCATCATCATCATCGGCACTACAACCGGGAACCGGTCTTGGCCTTATTAACCAAGTCCTGAGACTTGTTAAATTTTCCATAATGATTTGTCTTTTCCGGGCAAGGCCATTAGTCTTGCGCCAAATCTTATATACAATTTACAATATTTGATATTGCAATGATAACGATAATTTGATATGACTTAAAAATAATATTGACAATATTAATTTATGTGGATGTGGGATTTCTCGTTTTATTTGAGGATAGTAAGGGATATGGTCAGGTTTGTTCTTGAAGGAGGGGGGTGCCATTCGGTTCTGTGTTAAAGATAAGAATCTTGGAGAATGGTTGGATGTTGGTGTATTTGAAATGATTGGGTGCCAGTTCGGTGTTGTTGTACACGACCTCGTTTAGATCGTGAACCAGTCTGCTTGAGGTGAAGAGAGTCCTGATTTGGAGACAATTACGGTAGTGAGTTGGGTTGATGCTAGGTCTGTTATTATCGGGTTGGGATTGTTAGGAAGGTTTTCTATGAAATTTATGGACAGTTCTAGGATCCATCTATCCAGTCGTTCGATGCCTGTGTTGTTGTAAAGGGCGTTGTTACAATGGTATCTACATGAGTTGGTTTTGCGGTGTAAGCCAGTGATAAACCGGAAACATTTTCGTTCAAACACTCGTAGTTTCTCCATTTGGGAGGGTGAGATGTGGTACCCTAATGGGCAGGCGTATGTAAGAGTGGGTCTGATTATCTGTTTGTAGATGAGCTGTTTGACCTTGAGAGAGAGGCTTTTAGGTTTCCACAACACTCGTCTGCAGCGGTTCAGCTGTATTGAGGCTTTATGAAGGGAATTTTTGATGTGGGTTGAGAATGACCAGTCGTTGGAAAGGGTTACTCCCAAATATTTTAGAGTTTTGGAAGGTTTTATGAGGGTGTTATTAAGCTTGAGTATAATTTTGCTGTGGCAACGTTTAGTGTTGTTTGAGCAGTGAGCGTTTTTGCCCTTAAACACTGTTAGCTGGGTTTTGGTTGGGTTGAGGCGAATTTTCCATTTGTTAAAGTATGCTGAGATGAGCGGGAGGAATTTGTTAACGCGGTTTCTTGCCGCTTTGACAAATCTGCTGCTAGAGTAGATTAAAGTATCGTCAGCATAATTTAGGATTACAACACTAGTTGGAGGTTGGGGAATATCGGATGTGTATAGAAGATATAAAAGTGGTCCGAGAATGGATCCTTGGGGAACTCCCGCGGTTATGTTGTGAGTTTGTGAGAGGGAAGAATTTATTCTGACCATGAATTTTCTACCAGAAAGATAAGATGCTAGGAGCTTTGTGATGTTGGAATTCAAACCAAATAAGCAGTGCAGGTTATAAAGAAGTCCTGAGATCCAGACACAATCAAATGCTTTGGAAATATCGAGAGATATGCATACGGTAGGGCATTGGTTTTCTAGACCAGTTGTGACATCGTGTGTAAGTTTTAGTAACGCATGGCAAGTGGAGTGTCGCTCACGAAAGCCAAACTGAAAATTAGGGATGAGAGCGTTATCACTGACAAACGAGAGAAGGTTTTGGTAGATCTCTCATTCCAATATTTTGCTTAGGGTGTTCAATAAAGTTATCGAGAGAAAAAAAAAACTATAAAATGTAGCTTGAAATTTATCTTCCTATTTTGCGCGCTAAATTTTTGAATAGCTAAGTTCTCACTTGAAGTTACAATGAAGACGGAATGAAGTCGGCAGTTATTGTTTTTATTTCTACCTGTTGATTATTACAATAGAAAATTTCAAATTGCCTGTACTCGTGTATGAGTCGAAAGTACGTTTATATAATAGCCTCGTATGTAAATATGGCAAAGTAAAATATACATACAAATTATAATAGTAAAGGTAATAACGAGGTTGGTTTCCAGTGGTATTTCTTTTCAATTAATTGTTTTGTTGTTCATTTTATTTAGTTAGTTTTTAATAAAGTAATTTCTGATATCGTTTAGGCTAAACGGATTCACTTCACTTTTTATTACCAACATTATACAACTACATCCATACCTGATTCGTTGATTGGAGGTGCTGTTGTTTAGGTGGCTGGTGCAGACGATGGTGTTGTTCCTGATGACGTTGGCAAATCCCGGAGTGTTGGGTGCTGGTTAGCGCTGCGAACTGATGGGGTGGGGCCCTTCTTGCCCTTAAAATGTCCTTTATTTTAATTGACACCACACTGTCACGTTTCTGAAGTCGCGTCTTCACTCGCGGTGGTCACCAATTTGGGTAATTTTTATGATGGTATCAGCAAGGATGCGGGTTCCATAAAAACAACCACAGAGGAAAACGAAAGAACGACAAGGAAAACCCTGGAACTGTTCACTCCACACTCGGGTCCTCGTGAGCGGTACACACTGAAGAATGCAAAAGAATGACAAGAAAACACTGATTATTGCTGGTACATTAATGTTATTTTATTGGTTCTGGTTGTTTCGGTTTTAAAAGAATATAAAAGCACATTAGTTCTTAATCCTCAAGTAAGGGTTTCTGATTATTCCGGACAACACTTGTTTTCTTATTGTTCGACTATGCATATGAAATCGATTTACAGATACGCGGTAAGGACTGAAGGTGTATTGAAACGCGGACAACGAAACGCCAACGACTTTTTTACTAAATCTTGAGCATGGTGCGTGTGCACACTTTGGGATATGAAATCTGACTCCGGTAATGGTGACCCAGCCTCTGGTGATTGCGATGAGTTTCCACCGCACACCATCGCAGAAGAAACATCCCTTCCGTCATGCAGTGACCAAAGAGAGCCGATCCGCGTCCTATTGGAAATTTCTTGCACAATATCGTTTCTAATGGAACGAATGTCTTCCTATTGGAAGGAAGGACAAACGAAACGCGCATTGAGCAACGAATAGAAGGAAGATATACAGCTGTCCAAACATTAGCCTGGGTAGACCTAACATTTCTATCATAACAATAGAAAGTATTTTGTACATACCGAAATGGTATCTGAAAAGGGCAAGCGCTAAAAATGCGCATTTGTTTGAATTGGCTAATGTAAATACGTTAGGATCGCTGGTTTATCGCTTATGCGATCGATCCTAGGTAATTGGTTGCAGCTGCATTAGCCATGGGTTTGTATGGGATGATCGTGGGATCAGAGGTTGTTTGGGAAAAGCAAACACAGCTAGATTGCTGTGAAGATGTTTGGCATTAATACCGACGCGGGGGTCGTGGAAGTTTTCCTAATGGTTGGCAATGGACGTGGGTGCCGACCAGAAGAAACAAATATGTTTTAAAGGGATACAGCGATGTGGATGATGCTGTGGCACAGTGATGATCTTGCCATGGGATGTTTCACAGGAACTTAAGATTTTTGCAGGGTAGCTTAATGCTGGTAATTGCAGGTAAGTACCATGGGGTAGGATGGAAAGAGGAAGGTTTAATGGGGTTAAAGCGATGGGTGCTTCTTCGGCGCCTTGAAGAAACCCCACAGATCTTTGAGAAGTGATCAGCGAGGCAATTGGCTATGTCCGTGTCGGATTGGATAAGATTGTTGTTGAATGGGTTGATGAGGTGATCGATTCACGGTTTAAATTTCCGACCAGTTATTCGGTTCATGTTTTTGTAAAGATCACGGTTGGGTTTGATATTGTTAAGTGTAGAGGTATAGGTCTGATCCGCGAACTTTTTTAAATGTTCATTTATTAAGGTGGTCAAGAGTTGGATCTGACTTTTAATAAAGGGGCAGAATCTTATATGAAGTTTTCGGCGGAGTTGTTTTTTGAGACGCAGCAATTTAGTTAGGATGTTGGGTAAAGGTTTTCCTAGATGATTATGAGGGATGCTGGTGGGGGCATCCTTGAGTGTCTGTTCAATTTTTAGGGCTGCTCGATCGATATCAGCAGGGATTAGGTTAGAAAATTCGGGGATTTGCAAGTTAGAAAACCTTGCGGCGGCGTCTCTATTGACCTTTTTCCAGTTAGTCTTGGAGAAATTCGGGACAGGACTGTGTGAGTAGAGCAGTTCGAAGGATGGAACTTTGATCGAGGTGTGAACGGAACCATGATCAGAGGGAAAGAGGAAGGATACTGTGGGCGGGCTCGCTGAGTAGACATCAGCCGACTTGAGAAAGAAGTCAATTGTTGACCGCGTTGAGTTGGTGACACGAGTCGGCTGCAGTGGATTGTCGATGTACGTATATGGGTGAGATGAGAGGAGGACCAAAAGTTGGCAGCCGTATTTGTTATTCTTTATGTCGTTGAGTGCTGAATGTCGAGCGTTCCACTCTCCACCGATTATATGGTGTTTTTCCATTATTGCATTTTATTTTAAAACGACAGAATACTAAAATCCATCGCTTCGACGACCAATAGGGGATGATTCTCCCATCGGTCGTAGGAAATGCGCGCGAAACACACACACGGTGATCCTATTGGATGCTCGTGCTGTGTGTCCATGGTTAAACGAACCGTGGATTATACGAATCCACAAGAAGAACATGAGTTGGCGTGTCTGCAGCTGGTGCACACACACCGTTGAAGCATAGTTGATGTTCATGGTGATCAGGGACTGCATATAGCGTTTTGCTGATCACGTCCATATTGGCGGTCCAGCCACAGAAATCGTGCTGGGGAATCTTCATTCCAAGAAACCGAACGCCTGGGTTGACCACATGCCATGATATATTTGTCGCTCATGCGACGGACCGACGTGGGCATGCTTAAAAGAACCAAAAGTATGAAATATCTCATGTGGCGTTGTTGCCGACTCTTCAGGAGACATTTCATTGGTAAGAACGAGTGTAATGGTGGTTGCTAGATGTGCAATCAGTTTGCCCTTCCTATAGAAACGCTTGTGTTGCTGATGGTGTTTTACCTCAGCGCAGTTAAGCATTTTTGCGGTGGTTGGTCGTTATGCGCAGGTAAGTCTGATTTTCAGGTTTTTATATGCCCTAGGTGGGAGTTTTAAATGGGGTAATGGGAGGATGATTGGTGGCGTTCTAGAGAAACGCCACAGACTCTTGATGTAGCCCATGATGTCCAGGTTGAGGCCAATGGAGTTGGGGTTGTTTGACGTCGGCGTGCTTTGATTGTTTTTGATGACATCCGCATATGATGTTCCTGGCCTTGTAGGTTGTGGTAATGTGTTCTGCGATGTAGATGTGGTTGGTGCGGATTTGTTGGATGTAGTTGGTTTTATTCTTCTTTGGAGAATTCTCAATTTATGAGGGCACTGGGAGAAATTGGCTGGATGTGGACCTCCACAGTTACAGCATGTCACAGCGATTTCCTTAGTAGTAATGGATCCATCGGGGTTTGTGATTTGGATTTTCCTGGTTCCATACCTTGTGGATTGACCTTACATTCTCCTGGTTGATGTTCATCGGCACATCTGCCGCATCGTATATTTAGGTGGCAAGCCACAGCTAAGTGTCCCGAGCCTTGGCATCTCTTGCAACGAAGGATGCTTTGTTTATGGGCCTCCTCGATGCTGATTTTATGCGTAAACAAGTACTTGATTTGTTTGAGCTTGTTGGTGTCTTCATTTGGAGGGATTTGGATAATCCGTAGGTTCCTTAAGTTATTTTCTCGCATGTACGAAGTTTGAAAATAGTCCACCCTGTGGATTTTCAGCTCTGGGCAAATCCTGATGATCTCCGACGCTAGCTCTTCGTTGGTCCAAGTTGGGTCAATGTGCCTAATGATGAACGTTGTTGGTTTGAGCTGATGGTGTTGGAAGGTAACAAATTGGTGTTGTAGTTCCGCAAGTTTTCTAACGGTTTTCTCGTGATCAACCAGAGTTGTTGTTGCAATGGAGACAGAGGAGCCTTTAGTGTTTGTGGTGAAGTTGCGGTGTCCTAGGGCATTTTCTACTATTAGAATTATTCCCTTTATACTGGTCACATTTTTTATGTATATTGGTGGTGGTCTAACATTTTTGTGCTGGGCAGGCAGGGGACTCGGTGCTGGCTTGGCTTGTTTGGTGGATTCCTTATGGGCTGATGATAGTTGTTTGAGTGGAATTGTTTTATGGTTTAAGCTGGGAGAAGGCGTCATCTCCATACTGGCATCGTAGCTGTTTTGGGTGGGTTGCTTTAGGGAGTGAATTTCCTCCCGGAGTTGCTTCACCTGTGTTGGATGTATTCCACGGCTTTGTGGAATTTTTGTTCGTAGTCAATGTGTTTTCCTTTATTTTCCATTTTTGTGGTCTTCTTCGATGAGTTTTAAAGAGTTTCAATGGCTCTTCTCTTCCGTTCCAATAGATATTCCCGGGTAGCGCTTGGATCGTTGTCTGGCATCTGTGAAGACAGATTTCGACTACGGCATCCAGCGAAAATTACACGTGTTTGCTCATGTTTGTATTTTTTTTTTTTTTGTAATTATAACTTGTCGCAATATTCACGAACGAACGCAATATATCACACAAGATTCGATGTGAACGTGATCGATCGTCGACGACTTAGCGTCTGCGAATTCAATTTTTTTTTTCAATTTTATTTGTAAACGAGCACACGATGAATATGTCTGACTGCATGAACGATCGGCGAGTGAATGATTTTATTTTTCGCTTAAAATCCTACACATACAAAAATATCTACACTAATACTCTTACATTTAAAACTTAAATATAGGATTCATGCTCACAACAGAGCATTACTATTACATAGATAAAAAAACTTGAATCCTTGCTCGCACCAGAGCATTACTATTACATACATGAAACAAAATACTTGAATGTTACAAAGAACAAAGAGAGCATCTAAAAACTGAACATTTATCTGATCTTAACAGAGCGTTATACAAAAACAAGCAGATAGACAATCGGCATTTACAATTGTTATATTCCTACGCCGTGCTTCCTCGTCACGACCGAGGGAAGGGCGTGGAATTTATTTTGAAAACTTCATAATATGGAAATCAAACGAAACTGTTATTTTTCACACCGAACACAAGACAAGAACACGTCTGTGTTTATTTTATATTTTTCATTCTTTTCTTTCTAACACAAAACACAACCTTCCTTGTTGGAAGTATATTTATTTCTTTCTTATTATTTCCTTTATCCAACCTTCCTTGTTGGAAGTCTAATTCTTTCAGTTGCCCCTAGTTACCTAATGGGGGTGATTCATTATTTTTCGTTAACTGAAACTATTGCAAACTATTGCAGCTGCTTAGGTATTTTACGGGATAACGGAAATTGTATGAACTGTTGTTATGAAATGGATAGCTTGGAATTTGGTATGTATATGTTCTGTTAGGATATGCAAATTTGAGAATTAGGGATGATGACTGTATTTCTAATGTATAATTGAATTGATTAGTATGTAAATGTAGGAACTATGGAAATTGAATTGATATGCAAATGTATTTGATGAAAAAGGATATTAAAGGATATAGTTATTATATAAATTGTATTAATGTATATTATGGGATTTGGTTAAATGGGTAAGTAGGGATTGAGGTAAGGATTTAAGGAAGACGGTAGGGCTGCGAGCACTACACAATTAATACAATAAATTATTGAATGCAACGAAACACAGAAAAAAGAACGCAAATTCCTGTACAAACAAATAAAAATAGTACTTTTATGGCGGTCCTTTTTGCGTTGGCGGCAATTCAATTATCACCTCTGCTGTTGAGTATGTTGTTCTGTGGGGGTAGTATTGTGGCGAACGTACAAATTCCCCACAGGAAAAAGGTCCAGACCAACTTGAGGTAACGCACCTACCTGGACAACATCACGTCCACAGACGCGATCCCAAGCCCAGCGGGGGCCGCCAGTAACCCAACGTTGAGTCGACACCAGAAGGCAAGGAACTTAACGTCCCCAAAGCCTCTAATACCGAGCTAAACGCTCCAAACCTACGACCTGAAACAAGGAGAAACATTCATGCATCCTTCGACGTGTGCAATCGCAAGCTAAGTGAATGCCAGCACCTCAAGTCGGCAACCCTGAACATCTGCACGAGATGCAGGGATTTACAATTAAACCAATTAACCGACCAACGGACGCGGTGCGGTTGATCTAAACATCAGATCACCCAAATGTTCACCGCGAACAAAGGAGCGCATTCCTTAGCCTCGTAAAAACCCAGATGGCGCGAAAAACCAAGCACCACGTAACTCCAAACAATACCTTGTTTGGAGTTTTACGAAGGCCAGCTGCAATAAATAAATACGGCACAGCATTGCGCCGTTGCCACTGTCCGCCAAGCAGAAATGCATCAGCGGAATGTTTGTTTTTCACACCACGTGAAAAATTCTCTTGGATCTCAAATCCAATAGATACCAGCGGACTAGACGTCCAGGCGATCGTCAACACCAGATGGTTGACCTAAACAAGCAGCGTGGGAATAGAACCCACCGTCAACAACGACGGTGAAGCTTCCTTATGTATGAGTGAGAATTTTCTCCTTACAGTAAAATGTGTCTGCACAACTGCAGATACAAAAAACACAGATACTGGGAAAACAGTATCCGATAGGTTGAAAGAAGAGGAGTCTACTTCGAGCATCGGTCCAGGGGAGAACAGAGAGAACCCCTACGAGGAGGTCGATCCGCGCGTTGTAATCCAAAAAAAAGGAAAGTACATATAATTAAATCGCGGTTGTTAGAGGCCGATAAATTGTGACAGTCGAGTGTGCATTGTGTAAATCGCGCGTGTGTAATGTAATATCGAGCCAAATTAATTTTAAATCCTATGTAGTGATTTACGAAACAAATATAGAAACAATAAATAGAAATTCGAAAACCACTTCCCCGTGTATCATTTATGACTGTGTTCGCTCCAGCGAATTTCTTTTTGGTTTGCGAACGGTGTTCGGCGGAACACTTCGGTGACACTTCGACAACAACATTATAATCCGCCAAAGTATAGTTGTCGTATGTACGTATAGCGTGCAGGTTCACTAAACCACCCAACACTCTCTACTACTCTCGGATTTCTGCCGAAGAACTGGGGAACTATGGCTGATTATCGACAGCAGCGCTCTGGGGATACTCCGCAAGAATTAAATGACTCAAAAAAAAACTCACAGCTACAACCCACTGGGTATGCACGGAATCCAGTTGATGAGAAGGTTAATTGCTCATCCAGAGGACATAAAACGACAAATTTGACACACTTATTAATCGTTTATTTGCATGCATAAATGAAATGGTAAATTTCACAATATTAATTTGTATAATTTCATCAAATTGCTGCAGCTGCTTATGGCAATGAATATAAAGCAAGGATCGACTCGACACTATTGTTAATTAGAAATACAGAAATGATCGACTTGACACTACTGTTTATAGAATATGAAAATGAACAATTTAACAATATTGATTTGTAAAATCTTCACAAAAATGCTGTAGTTATCTCAATGAACATAAGAAAAGGATTGACTTGACACTATAGTTTATAGAATATGGCTAAACTGGATATGTTTGTACAAACTGAATGTCCGCAATCAAGGTTATTCGATTGTCGATCGTTGTAATGAAACACAAAACGCTTAAGTTGGCACAAAACTAAATGTCCGAAATCACAGTTATTCGATATTATATAATTAGTATAAACATAACTTATGATGTAGTTCAATTAAATTTTTCTTTTGATACACTTGTATTCAGATCACATAAATCCATAATTAACAAAAACATAACTTATGATGTGGTTCAATTAAATTCTTGATAACCGATTCTTATTTATCCGACCGAATTTAATACACATATATTGACGTAGTTCAATTAAACTTTTCTTTTGATACACTTGTATTCAGATCATATAAATCCATAATTAACATAAACATAACTTATGATGTTGTTTTATAGTTTATAGAGGAAGGTCTCTTTTGATCTTCCTCTGTTGAATGCTCGTCTTTTGACGTTCCTTGCGGTCTATAAATCGTCAGGACACATAAACCCGTGACGTGATATGTTATAATTGGCGCCTAGGCTCCTTAATCTATGCGTCCAGCGTAGAGTTCAATTGACGATAAAAAAAAAAAACTCGTGGTTGTAAATCGTCCAGGTGCACAGAATAACAAACCTTTCTCTGTTGCTCTCAATAATGAAGTGTGTGCTTTTACTACTGACGTACACGAAATATACAGAATTATTACGAGATATTCCATCGCTACATACAGAATTATTAGGAGATATTCCATCGCTGTGGTTCGCATTTATGTCGGTTGCTTGGTGTTGCAACCGAATTGCTTTTCAGGCACATGATGCGCTTCATGCGATCATGCCCTTGGGGAAAATGTTTGTTTGCATTAGCGAAAATTACAGATTTAGTTACTTTAAGTAATTATTAATAAGGATTTTGCGTAATTATTAGAAAAGTTTAAAATGTCGTTCAAATGGAAACGCCGGAATATATTGATTTTTAGGTTTTCAGGTGCTCCGGCTGCTCCAGGAAGAGATTTTCATATTAAACGGAAAAAGGTGAGCGGAGGCGTTAGGTGTGTTGAATTACAATTGAATATAATTTACTCTCTTGTTTTTAACCGAACTTACCTCGGTTTTCTTTTTTCTTGTGGCTTATCCGTGTTTATTAAAATTGTTCTTCCTCAGCTTCTCCTGCCCTTGAGAAAATTCTGTACAAACTGTTTCCTACAAACATTTAATAATTTTTATCTGGCACGGAAACAACACGATTTTTAATTGATTTGTTTTTCTTTTTTTTTATCTAAAACTTTTTGTATTCTTTCGTTACCGAATTTTCTACAACACAACCCGTAAGATCGCACACTTTGACGACACAATTAACAAGAAGATGAATCTCGTGTCTTTCGACACACGCCCTTTTTCGTTCCGCTTCCACGATAGTTATTTCTAGGAAGCGCAATTGGCTAATAAGGGGAGACTATGGCAAATAAAAAGAATATGACTATTGCAATGTGGGGGGGTTTTAAATGGGTGTTTTACTTTTATTTAAATTATCTTACTATTGTTATGGTAATATTCTATTGTAATGGGAAAGTGTTGATTTGGAGGGGAAAGGGGAGGATATATATGTGAAGACACGAGATGTCAATTATTCATAAGGTCGGGTGGGCGGATGGGGGGGGGGGGGGGGTGTGATCATTAATTGAACTTAATTATATAACAGGTGGGAACTTTCTCTCTGTGCTGACCAATAGGAGAGGATCTCTCTGCCGATTTCGTCGGGATTATTTCGCTTGCCCATGCAAGGGGCATCGTTGGTGGCGCGCCTGCAGCTGCGTAAATCCGGCTGTTCGCCATTAGGAAATGAGATTCTCGCACAACGGTGGTTGCGCAGGGCATTCATGACCGTGGAAAGGGTTGGATTCTCTGTGTGTATGTTTATCATGCAGAAGAATTTGATTCTCGGCGGCTAGACGGCGATGCGTGGACTGGTTTTGTCGGTTGCGCAAAAGGCCGCCGTGAATGAGGATAAACCAAAAAAAATGTAACGTTAATTATGTAACATTTCACCGGGGAAATATGTTTTGTCCACTATGTCTTTGTTGTGTAACTTCAGTTGTTTGTCTTGGGCGGCCACTAATTCTCTTGTAAGGTCGGTTTTCTTTTCGCCAAAATATATGAATGAGGGAGGACCCTAGCGGATGTTACTCCCCTGCAAAGAGAGATCATTGATCCCAAGCGAATGGGTGATCTGAGGGAAAGTCGATAGGACGCCGCTGATGTTTGGGAAATAATTCGCGTGAGAACCAGACTCTAAGACGCTGAAATTACCCCAGCTATTTTGCTATGTTGCAACAGCGTCGTTCTTTTAGACTTGTTGTTGCTAACCGACATTATGAGATTTCCGATGGGAAACTCATGATTAGCAAGAATGGAGTTGCCGTATGACATTTATGTAGCTAAACTCAATTATGTATTATCTGCAAAGGATGATGAGTTTAGCTATACATCCGTTTGAAATGTTTTACAGGGGAATACATATAAAGGAAATTGGTAAGTATGACGCGCTGAAAGCGGTCGAAATTAGGTGGAAATGTTGGTTGGAATTGTGGATTGTTTCTCATGTAGAATAGAGAAACCCCCCACAGGCTCTACCCACGCTCGACTGATGGCGCCATTTTGTAACATCAGGGGCATCGGTTTCACCAATACGAATGTAAACGCCGTCCACCAATATTTGCAAACAACGAAACCTGATATCCTTGCCCTAACTGAGACCCAGGTCGACTCGTCAACTGATTTGACATATCTTCGTTGCTCAGGATACGACTTACATTTTAAAGGCGGAGTCTACGTCTTCGCGCGGTCCAATCTGGCTTGGCAGAGGATGGAGGCGTTGGAACCCAATAATGTGGACATCATATGGTTGAGGGTCGTGCTGAGGAATTCCGTTAAATTTCTTTGTTGTCTTTACCGCTCACCGAATGACGATCGACCGGCGACATTTTTCGAACATCTTTCACATACCGTCGACTGAATACAGATCAACCACCCAGCTTCTGAAATTGTTGTCCATGTCGATTTTAATGTGCACAATTCCGGGTGGTTGTTACATTTTAACAGAACCGACGAGGCTGGGAGGCTGGCGGAGATGTTTGCTGTAAGCCACAACTTGACTCAACTCGTGGGGGAGCCAACGCGAGTGCCGGATGCCCGAGGCGATTATGCGAACACCCTGGATCTGTTTTTGACATCCGAACCGAGTATTTATACCGCAGGGGTTTGTGGTATGTCTGGTACCAACGTGGGTATTTGTATCTTTAGTCTTTAGCGGTAAGGTGCCTCCGGGGCACAGATTCACCGCTATACCCAGTCGCTGCTTTTCCGTTCGACAACATAAAACTCCGTGTGACTCCTTTATTTTTCATCTAATATAAGTTATAGATGCAAATTACAACTTACACTACGAATTATTCACTACAGAAATTAATGGCGGGTTGTTAACTTATTTAGTTCAATAACATTTGTATTAAATTTACACAGAAACTAAATGTCTTAAGTTAACTTGTTTAATTCAATAACATTTGTATTATATTTACACAGAAACTAAATGTCGAAAGTTAACTTGTTTAATTCAAAAACATTTGTATTATATTTACACAGAAACTAAATTGCCCACGTTTACTCATTTAATTCAACCCGGGTATATCATAACATAGTCGTTTGCATTAAAACTCTTGAGAAACCGATACGATCCGTTTAGGCTTCCACTTTAACAAAGAAAGAGGACCCCTTTCATCGAACTTACAGTGGCTGATTTCTATTCGTGACTGACTCTATGGGTAGTTTTTACGTTGGCATCAGCAAGGATGCGATTTTGATAAAAACACCACAGATAGTTCACTAGCAATTAACACCTGCAAAATGATGACCACTTAAATCTCTGATGATGTTGTTCCACAGCAGCACACAATTGATAAAAATATCCAGCCGTAAATGAAACACTACACTGGAGAATTTGGTTTTATTGTTGATCTGTATTATTATTTAATATACACTCCAATCGTGGTGTACGTAGAGGTTTTCACATTATATTAAACTTATATATTATCAAAACGATGGTGACATATCGCCTCTAACTGTCTAATCGAGAACACAACTTATTTAGACTTGATTTTAAATACAATTTGTCTTTTAGTTTTTTTTTGTTTGCAGACCGCACGAAACTGAATTTAATCTGACACGGTCTTAACACGATTTCGCGAGCACAGGTAATAACGAAATTTTCTGGACTCTATTGTCTCAATACCGACACTGTTGGGCAATACAAATCTGACTCATCGTTACTGGACGACATTGGCTCAGCGTCGGGGATTGCGATGGGCTCCGACGCACACCATAGCATGGGGAAACAATCCTTCCTTCGCCCCCTATGACCAATGAAAACGATTTTCATTCCATTGCAAGGTTCGCATGAATATTATCCAAAACAATCGGATGTGTTAAGCGAAAGAAAGAAAAAAAGGAAAAACACATATGCCACAGGTCAAACATGCCGATCGATGCATGGATCGGGCATATCGCCGCCGTCCGATAAGGATACAATCCATGATTGACGTTAAGTCAATAGACCCTTTTCCCACGCTGGCTAGGCACAGGGTAGATGGGATAGTGAGGATGGCGGAACATACCGTCATAAATCATAGGAATTGGTTTCCTATTCTGTTGGTGTTATATCAACAAACCTCGAGCAGACGATCGCGGTTACGATGCATGGGTGCATATTATTTTAGGATACGTTAATCCCAGAGATGTTGCCATTTAGATAGCTAGCGTGAGAATCGTAGCTACTCGTTGTTTGGGTAACATATCCTGTCATGACAGATGCTGGTGATCGTTCCTAGATACGGCAACGGATCGTATAATTGGTCATGCTGGTATGCAAACAGACATGCGTACTTGAAGGCCAATGGTTCATTTGATCTTTTTTTCTTTTCGAAAAATAGATCGCAGGCATGCCGTTGGAAATCTGGCTTGCAGATGTGCAAGCCAGCAAGCAGCCCGGCATGTCTTCTTGGACAATGGATGGGTGAAAAGATAACACGGAAAGGTTGGCGTGTGTTGGTGGACATGTGCCATCCATTGTTCGGTCGATTCATGACGGATGCACCGAGGTAGTGTGGGGTAATATTACGTATGCCGACGTACGACACCGGTTCCTAATAAACCCCAACGAGTGTTGCGCTGATATACGAGCACAAAAATCCAATCACCAAGGAAAATGAAAGATCGAACGCACTGGGTTGTTTTGGTGCAATTGTTTTTTTATTGTAATCTCTCCGTTCAGTTAGACTAATATAATAGATTGTTGTAGACTTAATTGTGTAACATACAGTTGTTTTAAACTTTTATTATTAAGGTACTCGAATGTCATAATATTCCATAAAATGGGATTAGTGTTCTTTATTTTTCACGATATATCACATGCGTACACGGAAAATCCAAGTTCTGTGGATGGAACTAATTCACTAAGTCTTTTAATAATTATTAATTGCTTTAACTTTTGACTTATTGTACGTTTAACATTTAATTCGAAGGAACTTAACTAATCGCGATCAGTTCTTCCTACCATCTAATTCGTACACCCGCACAACAAATGGTATAGAGATTCGTTGATCAATCAACAACCGCACACTCTCTAGAGGATAATCTGACTGACTGGGGCTCTCCAAAGAAAAGGGGAAAGCCTCGAAGAAACTGAAAAGGGGGAGGAGTTACACGATTAACTCGAGGTAGTTAATCGTGATTGGACCGAGTGAAATAGGCATACATTATGCTTGTGTGCGTATGCCTCGCATACGATCGTTCGGCGACCGTGGATGGAGGCCAACATCGCTAATGCATTTTTCATGAATGTAAACACTAGCATCTGGGGTGCGAAAGACCCAAACCGAAGATTTGGTCATCCTAATGGAAGGCCATAAATCATCATTTCGGTTGCCGATGATTAAACATTGCAACGAACATAGGGTGCAGCCATTGCCAGATGTTGAAAGTAAACATTTTCTGGCTGCATCTTGTTCGTTGCCCGATTGCGGTCCCTGAACGTGGGGACCGATAATTGGAAACCAGCGATTGCTGGCAATTAGGGAAGTGTTTGGTCTGCGTCAGCCGAAACCTTGTCGGCGGTAGCAAACCAATGGGAGCAAATAGCCGCATGCAATAAGTGCCAAGGGCAAACAAGTAAAACGAGTCAACAAGGAACTCCTTGTGCCTTATGCTATGGAAACAAGCTGCCCTGGCAGAATGCATGCCTAAAGATAGGATTTCAAATGCCACGGCAATGTGATGATTTTGCCGTGGACTTATGCTTTTTTTAGGAAATAATGTATGCCCGGGGGTGGATTTACGATGCCACGGCAAGGTGATAAGCTTTGCCGTGGATTTAATGTTTTTTTTAGGAATTGATGCCTGCCCGAGGGTGAGTTTCCGATGCCACGGCAAGGTGATAAGCTTTGCCGTGGACTCAATGTCTTTTAGGAATTAATGCCTGCCCGAGGGTGGGTTTTTGATGCCACGGCAAGGTGATAAGCTTTGCCGTGGACTTAATGTCTTTCAGGGGTGGTGTTGGAGAAAAAGGGGTTTGGAAGGAAAACCCCCCACAGAAAAGGTAAGCTGCCTGACGGATATTCGAAACAGATATCCGATTGGGTAACCGTATTAATTCCAGCGATTTGGCTGGGGGTAAATGCCGTAGCAAGGTTACGCAACCTTGCTGAAGTTCGACCAAGAGGTAAGTCGTTCGCCTGGAATAGTGGGGATCGAGCGATGCATGGCTCTTCGGGCCCTGAAAAGCCCCACATCACTCCCTCCCCAGTGACGTAGTCACGAAACAGGTAAGGCAGGTTAGGGGGTGGTAAGTTGGTTATGGGCGCGCGTTTGAGCGCGAGTACGGGGAGGTTGTGCCGGTGGTGTAGGAGTGGTATTTGAAGATGGGGATGGTTCTGGAGCGGAAGCTTCCAGAAAACAGGGCTTAAGTCTTTCGACACTGACCGTGGATCGCTTGCCTCTAATGTCGATCTCGAAGACGCGGTCACTGATGCGGCGGAAGACTTTGAATGGGCCATCATAAGGTGGGTCGAGGGGTTTTTTGACCTTATCCACCCTGACAAAGACGTGCGTGCAGCTGTGCAGTTCAGGGTGGACGAAAAGTCCCACAGTAGCTCGATTGTTGCTATGGTTTGATGTCATGGCAAGATGATAATCTTTTCATGAATTTATGTTTCCAGATATGACCGTTCGAAGGAGGGCTTGAAACTGCCCATAAACAGGTAAGCTGCGCAGAACAGGTGCAGGTAAGCTATGGTAATGGTATTTGCAGGTTATATGGGGTTGGGGCGATGCGTGGCTCTTCGGCGCCTTGAAGAACCCCACAACTCTTCCAAGATCCTCGGTTATTCGGTAACCCCAAAAAAACAGCACCTGTAAAAATAGATAGAAAAAAGACACATTCATGTTGGCGCGCATCCTTTGCCACGCCAGTCACCCATGCTGAGCATCCCTCAGCATGCGAACCGTGAACAAGGATACTAGGTGTTCCCATTAAAAGATACGCTTGCTGCTTATGCAAACCATAAAACACGCAGGTGTCCATGTCTTCCAGCACGATTTTTTATTTTTTTTTACATTTCTGTATTGATGGTCAATAAATCAATAATTTTTACAATAAGCAATACAGATAACTTATGATACTTTAGCTGTAATTTTTTACATATACTTACTAGTACATTTGTCCAACAAAATGATAGAAGTTATATATTGATTATGGATTAAGATTGTAGGGGGTAGAGCTTCCTGGAAAAGGTCGGAAAACCAGGATATAGTAATTTACTTAACCTATGCTAATTTGCTTAACTTAACTTAACTTATCTTAACTTAGTCTAGTTACCTAATTATTATTGAAATAAGTTAGGGCGGTGTGGAAGGGGGAAGCATAGTGATCAATAGGTAGGTTATGGGTTAGTGAGGATATTGTCAGTCAGGGATGTGGGTTGGGGAACTATTTTCCGTTTGTTCGTTGAAACGCAAAATATTGGAGAAGGGTTGAATATTACTATATTTAAATTGGTGAGGTGAAAGCTCTGTATTGTGGTATACAATCTCATTAGAGCTATTAACCAACCTGCCAGAGGTGAAGAACGTTCTGATGTGGAGACAGTTCGGGAAGGCAGCTCGGTTATCTGACGGAGTCGATGTGAGCGCGTTTATTATCGGGTTGGGATTATTGGGAAGATTTTCGATAAATTTGATGGACAGCTCGAGGAAGCGTCGATCTATACGTTCAATATTAGCGGCATAGTAGAGCGAACTACTGTTGTAATATTTGTGGGAATTCGGATGTCGGTTGAGGCCAGTGATAAGTCTGAAGCATTTCCTTTCGAAAATGCCTAGCTTCTCCATTTGGGCGGGTGTGATATGGTACCATATCGGGCATGCATATGTGAGAGTGGGTCTGATTATCTGTTTGTGGATAAGTGATTTAAATTTGGGAGAGAGACCATTCGGCTTGTACATCACTTTTCTGCAGAGATTAAGTTGAATTGCAGCTTTGCGAATCGAGTTTTTGGTGTGGGTGGAGAAGGACAGATTGTTGGTGAAGGTTATTCCCAGGTACTTTAAGGTTTTGGGGGGTTTAATTATATTGTTATTTAACTTGATTCTGATTTTGTTATGGCAGCGTATGGTGTTGTTAGTACAATTCGCATTTCTGCCTTTAAACGCTATGAGTTGAGTTTTGGCTGGGTTGAGTCGGATTTTCCACTTAGTAAAATATGCAGAGAGATTCGGGAGATAGCTGTTAATACAGTTTCTCGCCTCCTTGACAAACTTGTTGCTTGAATAAATTAAAGTGTCATCGGCATAGTTCAGCATTACTGTATTAGGTGACAGTGGCTGCGGGGTGTCTGAAGTATAAAGGAGGTATAATAATGGTCCGAGAATGGAACCTTGAGGAACACCCGCGGTTATACTGTATAGTGTCGAAAGAGTTGAATTTATTTTCACCATGAACTTTCTATCAGAAAGGTAGGAAGCGAGAAGTTTTATGGTGTGGGTGTTTAATCCGAACATTGAATGTAGCTTGTATAGCAGTCCTGCAATCCAAACGCAATCGAATGCTTTTGCTATGTCGAGAGAGACGCATATTGTTGAGGATTGGTTTAGGAGATTCATTGTCACATCATGTGTCAGTTTTAGCAGTGCATGACAAGTTCAGTGTTGTGGACGAAAGCCAAATTGAGAATTCGGTATAAGGGAGTTGCCTCTAGCAAATGAGAGAAGATTTTTGTATATCTTACATTCCAAAACCTTACTAAGCGAATTTAGCTGTGATATGGGACGGAAGTTAGTCGGGTTGTTGGAAGAACCGGATTTACTAATAGGGACTAGTCCAGCACGATACTCGTTGGTGTTCTATGACCGGCGACCTTGCACACAACTGAAAGTAAACAACGTAGCGAATGATCACTAAGGGTTTCTGTTGTGCCAGTCGTATAAAGGAACGTCGAATGTTTATACGATGGCAACAGCGTACAGCATTTATGCTGATCATAAGTCCCTCGTTATCAATTGGTGCCGCAAATTCGCTGGGGCTATGCTTGTTTGGTTTTCCTGGGGTAGCTGGGCATACTTTCCACGAGAACGATGGATGTTTATACGATCGGCGACCGCACACAGCATCGCCGTAGATCACATATCGCTCGTTGGGCAAATGGTGCAGGTGGCGATGCATTGATTTGCTTCTCTTATGTAGGCAAGCATGTTATTACTTGCCTGTAGATTGGTTTTGCTACCGAAATGCTTGCTGTCATTAGATGATAAAAGGACGCAATTTGCATGTATGTGACGGTACTGGATCGAAGATATTCATGTCCGACATATCTCGATTTGATCGGTTGGTTAAAGATGCGACCGTTTCCTCCACTCGAGAAGATGGTGCATGTTGGTGGGAACCAAAGTTGGAATATTTCCGTTGGCCATTGGCGCCGGTTGAATTTCCTTGGTGTGCGCTGCATGTTGGACAATTTCTCTCCAGAATTCATGTTATGCAACGCACAGACAAACGATTCTTCGTTACAGGAAAATGTTGCTCTTGTTCTAATGAAATATGATCCCATGCAACAACCAGGTTTCTGATTGTTTCTGCCTCCACGGCGATGGCATGAAAACCGCGTTCCAAGGTGCATCAACTGCACGCCCGATGAATTCGGACAATGCACCGTTACCTGGGTTATGCTTCTCTTTTGGGGTGTTACTAAACAATAGGTGAAACGGGGCAATGGCGTTAGAAGAAACCGCTACAGGTTTCTGCGCCATTGGAAAACTCAGTCACTGCTTGGTATTTGTCGCGCAACCAGTTGCATGTCAAGCGAATAACCGGCCTAGGCAGCTTTGCCATGTATGGAAGTATGGGGCTGCTAACTGGCACGATTTGCGAGATTTCTTCGCATCCATGGTCCGAGGTGTACTTCGGAAACTCCGATGTTAACGATTGCGCGGAGTCGGTATCAGAGATTATTCTTCTGGGGATGGAGATGTATATTCCACATTCCATCAAACGAAGTTTGTCTGATAAACCTTGGTTTGATAAAAAATGCGAGCTGATTACAGCGGCAAAAAATAGAGCTTTTAAGCAATGGTCCTCCAGGGAAATAGACCGAAAAAATACTCACCTTAGAGTTATCATAATTTTACTGGCAGGCGGCGTCTCGATTATGTTGCGAGCACGGATCGCCTTATTCAATCAGTGGACTGTATTATTATTTTTTATCGTTTATTTTGTCGTTTATTCTATTTACATTGATATAACAATATTCTGTTAAGATCTCTTTTCTGTCGATATTTATTTATTATTTCTGCACTGAACTGAAAACTGAACTGAACTGGTTGCACTCTCCAACTGCCGCTGCTTTTACCCTCTTTTTTGTCACCGTTCTCTTGTTTGCGTATTGTCACGAGAACCAAAGAGCGAATGGTATAAATTGCCGATCTTCGGTGTGCCAGTCAGCAGACCTGTGCTGCTCCATCCTTGGCTTCGTATGTTACGTCGCCAACACTTAACATAATGTTACATCAATACTAATTTCCTCAATTAATTTAAGGTGCAATGAAGCACGCAAGGTATGTTCTATACATTTTTTCACAACAATGGCGACACCTCCACCATTAGCATGTACCCTGTCTAGGCGATAACATATGTAATTTGGATGAGAGAAAGAAAGGTCTTGTTTGAGCCAGGTTTCTGAAACAAGTGCAATATCAATATTAAAATTTATCAAGAAATTAAAAAATTCATTCTGTTTGTTTTTCATGCTTCTCACATTCCAGGTTATGATGCTAAAAGAGTTTCTTAACATGTTTTTTCCGAATATATATACTTAATAGCTAATGAGGTAATGACGTTAAATTGGTCAGCTTTAGTTTGACAAGCACTAAGCTTGATTACAACTTCATTAAGAAGAGAGTTTATCTCGCTAAATGAGAACAAGTTATCATTAGTTATAGTTTCAGACGGATTTTTCTTCGTGTGTGTCGTATCACTGTTGGAAGGTTGCTGGGTTTGATGGAGGCCAGAAGCCCAGGTGGATGAAGGAGGTGGATCTCGCTAAATGAGAACAAGTTGTTTAGAGTTTTAGTTGGATTTTTCTTAGTGTGTGTCGTATCACTGTTGAAGGGTAGCTGGGTTTGATGGAGGCCAGAAGCCCAGGTGGATGAAGGAAGTGAAGGTTGACGCACAGATCGTGGTAGTGGAGGAAAATTATCAATGGATAATCGGTCGGGCAGTGGCTGTTGTTTGTCACTCGGAGTCTGTAGGAACGTTGTATTTCCTCTACGACGTCTACGTGGGGATAATTTTCGGCGAATGGCTGGATCGGTGGATTTATGTGTCCCACTGCAATTTGCACACTTGATGACTTCATTCGTTTTGCAGTCGGATGTTTTGTGGTTTCCCGAACAGATTGCACAGAAGCTATTTATGCGCCATTGCATCGAGCCGTGGCCGTTAAGCTGGCAATTATGACATTGTGTGACCTTACCTGGATGATGTTTTTTGAAGTCCCAGCGAACGATAGTTTTGAACAATATAGAGAAATTACGTTTGAGTTCATTTAGCTTTATAGTACCGCGTTGGATGTAAGTAATGTACAGGTAGTGTTTGTACAAGGCTTTTGTTGTTGAATTTATGGTGATGGTTTTAACATCTAAGCACTTTATCCCGAGTGCAATTAGTTCATTCTTCACTATGTCGTTGCTAATCAAGTCTAATCCGGATAGCATTACCTTTAATGGGCGATTTTCCTTTCGTGAGCGGGTAAAAAACTCACATTTTAACCGCAAGAGTTCAGTTCTAATTTTGTTATATATGTCCATTGTTGGGGCACATATTTTTTGTCCAAGCGATATGTTTTTAATTAAGTAGTTTTCTACTTTAATGTTACTCAAAATATTTCGCACTTTAGCACTGGTTGATTTTAAAATCACAATTGGCGGAACGGTTTCTTTTGTTACTTCTGCACACTGATCGACGTTGGTCGAATCCATTTCAGGTGAGTCTGAGGGGGCAGGAGTAGGTGCGTCGCACGGACACTAGGCCCACTTCTATCTCCAGCATCGATTGGTTCATTCAAACACTGTTTACCCAACGCCGGTTATGACCAAGGTTCCGCCGAAAGTAAGCACCACGTACTTCGCGTAAATGATAATAGGTTGAGTTTATTATATTGTGGTTACACGTCCATTCAAATCGTGATGTCTTCGTAGCATAACTTGTATATTGCGATTATACAATATGTATTAAAACTATTTATGATTATGATTATATAATTATACCAACACGTTTAAATTGTAACGGCTTTATAACACGGACCGTGCGTATTACGCTGACTAGATGGTGAGGCACCTCGCGTTGTGTGACGCAGCGCGGCTTACCGCGGTGGCGGCGGGACGACGGTGGGTGCGTGAGTTATGTTTGTTGATATCCGTCGAAACAAACAAACAAACAAAATGCACGACACCGAAAGAAAGAAACGACCAAAGCCTCCTTTATACCAATCACCAATAAATAAAACAAAATACGGAGTCTTTCTTTCACTTTTATTTTCTTTGTCCACTTTCTTTTCTTCTATCGTCATTACAAGAGTTACTAGGACTACAATTGTTATTGTCTTGATTAATTACTTTATGTAGTTTGTTTTCTCCTATTTTCTTTACAGTTCTCTTGTGATCATAGTTTAGTTCTGATGTATCTAAGCTCTTACATAACTTGTTTATCATTCCCTATTCCGTAGTTTACACTTTAATTGTTTTCTTTTACTATAGCATTTATTATCCACCTTGTATCCATTTATTACATTCAACTTTTAACAAAACTTTATGTAGTCACTTTAGCTAAATCACATTCAACTTTTAACAAAACTTTATGTAGTCACTTTTGCTAAATTACATTCAACTTTTAACAAAACTTTATGTACTCACTTTTGCTAAATTACATTCAATTTTTAACAAAACTTTATGTAGTCACTTTTGCTAAATTACATTCAATTTTTAACAAAACTTTATGTAGTCACTTTTGCTAAATTACATTCAACTTTTAACAAAACTTTATGTAGTCATTTTTGCTAAATTACATTCGATTCTCAATAGGCTCTATGTAGTCAACCTGTCTGTTGCTAAGTTCGTTAACTCACTTTATTATTACATTCAATTTCTTAATGAACTCTATGTAGATACTTCTCTTACACTTTGGCTTTTCACTCCGTCATTACACTTTGCATAACAACACAATTTTCCTATTTTCTAACTAGCGGTTACTTTCCTTCTTTCTGACCATCACCAGATTCCTTCAACTATCCACTCCCAAGACAAACCACTGACTGCCTCCCAATTATCTCCTAAACCTTTCGCGACACATCGGGGTCAATATCTCCCGACGACGATACTGCAATTACATTTTACTTGTCCTCATTTCCGCTTATTGACCTCAGTTTGCAACCACTGTGTTTTCGCTGAACCCGTCAATACTTCCTCATTGACTTGAACTCGGGTTCAGGCTCTCCTGTTGTGAACTGACCCAATTAATTTCGTTAATGCTTTGTATGCAATCAATTGCCTTTCCGTGATTTGTTAATTGTTCCGGAATATGCAATTGATTGCTTTTGCATTATTGGACAATCGTTTTGGCATAAGCAGTTAATTGCTTTTGTGTTAAATGGTTTGAAATGTGCAATTAATAATTTTATCGCCTCGGGGGTCATTCGAGTTTAAAATCGGATGGCGTTATTAGGTTTTGGTGTGTCAATGATCTCTTGGACATCATCTTTGATTATAATGTCACTGACACATTTAACACGTGTGCCCACGGCGGTGGTTGCGAAGCGACTGAATTCGCGTAGGCTGCTAAAACTTGACTTGTATGTCCGATCCCGGTGGCGGTAGAATCTCGACTGACTCTTACACACCGGGGCGGCGTGGACGCGGCGGTTATCAGAGGACTCCCGATATGCGCGTGGCGGTTACTGAATGACGACTTTTTGTGTTATGGACGCAACGGTGGATGAATCTCGACTCAAAGATATGTGTGCACCTCGGTGGTTGCGACTCGACTGTATAGGGATACGCGAGTTAAATAGGGCCTTCAGCTCGTAGCTTTTTTAAAAAGTATAAAATAAACTTTTGTTTCCTTTATTAACAACTTTATTTTCATCACCAAAAAGTTTGATTTGCAATAAATAAAATAACGATTTTGATTTATGAAGTAAGAACTTTAATTTTCAATGTATCTCAACTTTGTACTTCAACGATTAAAAACGAACTGCCTGTAGGTCGGAAATCTAAAACTGAGAAATGCCGTTATCCATACTGACTTTGATACGGTGTGAGAACATTGCACCTCACGGCGTGTCAAGTTCAGTGCCTGGGAAAGGTGCATTTCACAGTTTCGCAAGACTACGTTGCAGTTTACTTTCTGGCCGGAAATTGCTTCTTAAAATTACGTCGCGGATCATTGTGTTGGCGGTCGCTGACTCCGACATAACTCGCCCCCCGTTCGCCTCATGTCGCAGTTATTTGTGTATTTTTGAATCAGTTCGTTAAGGTTACTGAAGTATATGAGTTTCTTAAGCCCTGCGTAATTTTCAACCACACCTGCATGCCCTGTTTCGTTTTTGTGATATCTAGCTATTTGTTTGTAAGCTTCATCTTCGTTGCTTAAGTCTCTCGCTTGATATGCACATTTATAGAATTTAATGTTTCTATTAGCACCGAACAGTTCAATAAGCTTTTGTTGAACTATGTTATATTCGGTTTCTGTGAGATCTGAGTAAATTCTTATTTTTCCTCTATCTTTAATGAATCTTCTAAATATATTGTTTAGTTTCTCTTGGCCAATGTCACTAGAAGTTACATAAATTTTCCTTTTATTGTTAACTACTTCAATTTCCCTTGATTTGTTATTGGAAAGGATTATTTGTGTATAGAATCTGTTTACGACAGTGTCTAAGATTGAAAAGTGGTTATTTTCTTCTTCTACTTGTGAGTGTATGGTATTTGCTAAGCTCACATCGTCGTTTTGTGGATTATTTTCTCTTACGCCCTCTAAGGGTGTTTCAATGATATTAATTTCTCCAGTGTCTGCATTTATTCGGCTTAAAAAATCGGCTGCTGCATTTTCTTTACCTTTAATATAATCGATGTTCATATTATATTCGGCCAATTTAAGTAGCCACCTTTGAAGTCTGGGATTAATATCTTACCCTTTGTGCTTGGTTTGGACCCATTTAAGAGGTTGGTGATCTGTTATTAGATCAAAAGGCCTACCGTAAATGTATGGTCTGAAGTAGTTGTGTGGGGGTAATAAGTATTGTTGTCAACGTGTTGCTGCAATGAAAAGAAACCGAAACCAACAAACGGCGCTTCGCTAGCGCTGCCTCAGTCTCTTCGAGTGGACTGTATTTCCGGCACTAGCCAGCCAACGATGCTTTCTCCTTAAATTTGAGGGATTGTACCTCCAGAGCCGGACTCTTCTCTGGATTGGCGGGCGTTTGAGTCTTACTCAGTACAAATCCTTGATCTACCAAAAGTGGAAACGACCGACGAAAGAAGACAAGCCAGAAAACAATGCGATGACAATATAAAAATCGCGCCAATACAGTCAGAAACGAGAATCTTCCCAACTCTTTATTTGCCTTGTATAATCTATTATTTTGTTCGATCTCTTTATTCTGGTCTTGAGCAAGACTGATTGGGTAGGAGTTCCTTCGACGACTCCTTCGAAAGTGGCCGCCTTATATAGGCCCGCAGTCGTCCCCTCCTTTGCTCGTTTCCTGGGATCTGCTTTTCTTAGTGGCTTCCCGGAATCGGTGCGCCGCTGATCGTCGTTTCCCTGGAAGTGGTATGTTAGCGCTTGCCTTGCCTTTCCTGGGAATTCGTGATCCATCGCCAACACAACGTATGGCACGTATTCCCTTTGTCCCCAACACCTGATACGAAAATTGCCACCGGGTAATCCAAGAGAAGAGATGAAATAATTAATGCACTGAGGTTGTTTGTGATTATTGGTTTAAATTTGTTCTTGATTATTAATTATTAATTTTTCATATAATTCCTGTACAAGATGTGGCACTGGCTTTATTCTATTGTACGACCGCAATAATTAAAACAGACTTTACTTGGCTCCGCGTTTGAAATCGGACACATGCAGGGGTGGATGAAAAATGACACGATTACAAATAGATGAAATTAATGTTAGGCCTGAGCTGCGTGACCTCCTATGGCAGTGATTGGTAAGTGACTTATTAGCGGCAGCGCGTCTGTACACTTTAACGATTGAGATGTGACTTGGTATAAAAAATCGCGAATTTAATTTTAGGTTGAACAGCAGCGTGACTAATGTGTCAGTGGTTGAGATGCGACTAACTTGAATCAGGGGTGAAATTCGTATTTCATTCCACACACAGGACAACCAAAAGAGACCACGCCTCTGCTCTCTCAACCTCACGCCCGTCGAAGTGTGGGTAACTTTTGTTAATAGGGAAATTGACGGACATGGAGAATGAGAGAACAGAAACATGGTGTGCTGTGATCTCGGGGTAGCTTTGGTTGTGTGTGTTGGTATCAGATGCAGCTACTGACATGACCTACTGACCCAGTGGTACGGCTATGGTGTAGTCAGAGCGCATTGAACCGTGGAAAGACAGAAATACGAAGGAGAGGAAAACCTAGCTGATGTTATTCACCTGCAAAAAGAGATCATTGATCCCAAGCGAATGGATGATCTGAGGGAAAGTCAATAGGACGCCGCTGATGCTTGGGAAATAATCAAAATAACCCCAGCGATTTTGTTATGATGCAACAGCGTCGTTCGTTTAGACTTGTTGTTGCTAACGGACATTATGAGATTTCCGATGGGAATCTCATGGTTAGCAAGAATGGAGTTGCCGTGTGGCAAGAATGTAGCTAAACTCAATTATGCATTATCTGCATGGGATAATGAGTTTAGCTATACGTCCGTTTGACATGTTTTACAGGGGAATAACATATAAAGGAAATGGGTAGGTATGACGCGCTGAAAGCGGTCGAAATTAGGTGGAAATTGTGGTTGAGATTGTGGGTTGGTTCTCATGTAGAATAGAGAAACCCCCACAGTTGACCGCCCAGACAATTTCTAGGAGCTCTTTTTCTGTGTCAGGGTAATTTTTCTCGTGCTCATTTAGGGACCTACTTGAGTAGCATATAGGATGTCCGTCTTGTGTTAAGACTGCTCCAATAGCAAAATCGCTAGCATCTGTAATTAATTTAAATTTCTTCTCAAAGTCAGGATATTTTAGTACTGGTGGATCAGTTAGGATAAACTTAAGTTTTTCGAAAGCGTTCACGTAAAGGGGATCCCTGATGTTTATTTGTGCATTCTTCTTTAAATATTTTGTAAGGGGTTGGGCTATCTTTGCGTAATCCTTAATGAACTTCCTGTAATAACCCGTAATGCCCAGGATAGATTTAATTTGTTTTGCTGTTTGTGGTAGTTTCAATTTTTGGATAGCTAACATTTTTGACATGTTTGGTTTGACGCCTTCTGTCGTCAAAGTGTGACCAAGAAATTCTGTTTCTCGGGCGAAAAATTTACACTTATCTGGCTGGATTTTCAGATTGTGTTCCCTGAGTTTGTTAAAAATCTTTTGGATGCTGGTAACATGTTCCTCTAGACTAGTGCTGAAGATTAGGATGTCATCAAGGTAGACCACGCAAATCTGATTTATATACTCCCTTAGAACGGAATTTATAAGTCGTTGAAACGTTGCGGGTGCATTTTTCAGTCCGAAAGGCATTCTAACGTACTCGTAGTGACCCATGGGAGTAGAGAAAACTGTCTTTTTTCTATCAACCTCTTTCACCAAAATTTGGTGGAAGCCTTTTGCGAGATCTAAGGTTGTAAAATACTGTGATCGTCCTAGTTTTTCGAGTATTGTTTCGATGTTGGGAATTGGAAATTTGTCATCGATCGTTACTTCATTTAGCTTCCTATAGTCTATAACTATTCGAAACTTTCTAATTCCAGAGCTGTCTATCTTTTTGGGGACGATCCAGAGTGGACTGTTATAGGGAGAGTTACTTTCCTCTATTATTCCCTATTGCAACATGTCTGTTATTTGTTTATTAATTTCCTCTGCGTGGATTTGACGATATCTATAGATTTAGAAAAATGTTGGCCTGTCTGTTGAAGTGACAATTTCGTGTTCGACTTCATTTGTATGGGTTAATTGCTGTCCTTCTTTATAAAATAAATCACGATTTTTGTTTACGAGTTTTTTTAATTTGTCTAATTCTTCAGAATTCATATCGTTTCTAAAAAGGGCCTCTACTGAATCGTGTGATTTCTGAAGGTCATATATTTCTCCGTAGGAAAATTGAGGTGAATTAAAAAAATTTATTTTTTGTTCGTTTACTTTTAAATAGTCGTCTTGTAAATATACAATTGCTTGTAGTGGTTTAAACAAGTTTTGTCCTATAATTCCGTCAAAGTCTTTGTTCCTGAATTCGGTAAGTTTCCAACTCATAAATGCGTTTTCATTAAATTCTTTTGGTAGACTTGTAATAATTTCATTATCGCTAAAAGTTTGTCCGGAGAGTGTATTGAAAAAGAGTTTATTTTGTAGAGGGATTCTCCTGTAGGATTGCAGTTTTGTTTTGTCTGGTAATGTTGTGGAGGATCCCGTGTCAATTAGACAGCGGACTTTTTCGGTAACAATGCTGAGTTCGACTATCGGTAGATCTTACCTCGAGGAACTAAGTGAAAATTTACTTCTTCGACATGGTCTATGCTCATAGCGTCAGGAGACCCATTTCTCATTTGAGCTGAATTGTTGAAATTTCCTTGGTTTCTATATTGACCCGAATTGTTGTTGAAATTTCCCTGATTCCTATATTGACCCGAATTGTTGTTCCTGAATTGTCCCGATGTTTGTCGTCTAATAAAATCATTCTGATTATTTGGCCTGGTGTTAGCTGGTCTATTATTGAAATTATTTTCTTAAAAATTTCCCCTAGTGTTAACTGGTCTATTATTGAAATGATTATCGTTAAAATTCGGCCTAGTGTTAACTGGTCTACTATTAAAATTGTTATCGTTAAAATTTTGTCTATCGGAGTTTCTAAATTGTTCTCGATTATGAATATTGTATCTTCGGTTCTCGCTACACAGATTCGTTTTTTGTTGGTATCTTGTTAGTAACCCTGATTTCTCTAGTGTGTAAAATGCTTCCCTAAGGTTTTCTATTTGCCTACTCAGGATTATGCTTGCTAAATTAGCGTCTAAACCGTTAATAAATGTTTTTAAAATCATTTTTTCGTTACTACTGTGACAGAATTCTACAGTTTTTTATCGTCAAATTCAAATTTACAATTAAGTTTATCTAAAATATTTCTTAATTTATTATAATATTGACTTACATTGTTATTTTTCTGCTCCAATGCCTGATGATATAGGGAGTAATAGCTCTCCCTTACTCCGTAGTTCCGGATTAGTTCCTTCTTGATTTGTTCCCACGTTGGATTTTGTCCTAAGGTCCTAATTGTCTGCAACGGTGGTCCTTGAATCTTGTTGATAACGTGTCGTTGGAGAAAGTATTTGTCTAGTGGTCCGTCCACGTAGCATGGAAGAAATATTTCCACTTTCCGTATAAATGAGGATAGGGTGTAGTCTTTTGTGTTACCCCAGAATTCCTTTATTTTGGACGATTTCTTTAGTATTTCGTCCATTGATAAGCCTGCCTGCTGTCCTCCGATTTGGTTCTTATTTGGCATTTTGTTGTTTTATTAATATACCTGTCGTCCTTTAGGTCGATTTGCACTTTAATGCACTTGTTGTTTGTCACTTTGCTGTTTTGTTGATGTTATCGTTTTAGTGTTTTTTTTTTTTTTTTTTTTTTTTGTTGGGTCTTTGCACTTTTCTTAATGCACTTGTTGTCTGTTGTTGATGCACTTGCAATTATCACTTTAGTGTTTCTTGTTAATGCACTTATTGTTTATTAAATCACTTTAGTGTCTATTGTTAGTTCATTTGTAATTATCACTTTGGTGTTTCTGTTCACTTCTAATGTCTTTAGACTTTAGAATTACCGACTGCGCCAGTTAAATAGAGCCTTCAGCTCGTAGCCTTTTTAAAAAGTATAAAATAAACTTTTGTTTTCATCACCAAAAACTTTGATTTTCAATATATCACAACTTTAATTTATTGACTTTAAAACTCATACTTTATTCGAATTAACGATTTTGATTTATGAAGTAAGAACTTCAATTTTCAATGTATCTCAACTTTGTACTTCAAGGATTAAAAACGAACTGCCTCTAAGTCGGAAATCTAAAACTGAGAAATTCCGTTATCCAAACTGACCTTGATACGGTGGGAGAACATTGCACCTCACGGCGTGTCAAGTTCAGTGCCTGGAAAAGGTGCATTTCACAGTTTCGCAAGACTACGTTGCAGTTTGCTTGCTGGCCGAAAATTGCTTCTTAAAATTACGTCGGGGATCGTTGTGTTGGCGGTCACTGACTCTGACATAACTCGCGCTGGGGGATATGAAGGGATGTCTGTGGTGGTTATTACTCCCCTGTTTTTTTTTTTTTTTTTTTTTTTTTTTTTTTTTTTTTTTTTTTTTTTTTAAAGGGTAGGTTATGTTCACAGATGAGGTCAGAAAGTGTCTACGATCTTAGACGCTCTAATGTGTGTATGGAATTATTTCAAATAAATGCTGTTTGCTATGTTTTTGACATTTGACTTTAAATACAAGTCCTTACATGAAAATTACGTATAGGAGTTTGTTAAAGCGTTAAAAGTAATTTCTATTATTTTAGTCCAGGGGGTTGCTTGTTGGTAGAATGATTTTATTACTATTTGGTTTGTTTTAACTAATTGTCTACTTTCTTTTGTTAATTAAAGTTTCATTCTTAATTGAAGATTTTTATAATAATTTATTACACCATATATTTATGTATTTAGGTGAATTTTTAGATAAGACATTAATTCATATTTAGTGCTATTTTAATTTCAATTGATTTTTTATGTAAATTTGATTTTAATTTTTAAATAAAAGAGTTCTATAATAATTGATTAACCTAGTTTAAAGTTAAAACAAGAAAAATTAGGAAAGGCTTTCACTGTTTTTCTTCGAGGGAAATATTTGATGTTAACAGTCCGTTCATCAAGAGAGCCTTGGATTTTCAAATGTTCATAACAACAGCCGGATTTTTTCTTTTGCCTGAAGGGATTTCTTTGTATTACTTGTTGAATCTGGCTTTATTAAAAAAAGAACTTGGTTGTTTAATTTGATTCAACAATTTGGCCTAAAGGTACGTAATTAGATCAACTTTTGAAAAGTAAATAAACAGTGGTGTTTGTTGGCTCAGAAGGAGCTCACCTCACAAAAAATAAACGCTTTGGATAAAGGTACAACAAGAAAAACCTGTAGTCCAACGCTGGGAGTTTTACAGGTGGGCGATATCTGCTTGCGTTGCCGTGGTGCCTATTGGTGTGTTGGGGCTGTTGCTCCTAGCCCGGTGGTGTTAAATCCAGGGGCGTGTCTTTTTATTTTTTATTTTGTGCGCGTATCACCTCTTGCACTCGTCACTGTTTTATTGTTGTTCGGAAGGTGTGCTTTTTTATGGGGTCACCAGTGAAATGTCGCGGTTTTTACGCACAAAGGTTCGACGATTGCGTGTTAGTTTTCGGGGTCACCAGTGTGGGGTAGGTTTGGTCGGAGCGCCGTCAGGGGCGAGGGGTTCACCAAACTTCCACCGTCTAATTCGCTGAAGGTCGTTCACGGGGATTTCGCAGCAGGATAGTCGACTGTTCCGTCGATAACCGTCCACCAGGAAGAAGAAAAAAAATGAAACACTTGTGGCTGGTTTGGTAGTCCAACTGATCTTTTATTTAACTTAACGATAAATCAGATGACGATATTGTCTACACATGTATACTCATAGTTAATCACTTAGTTCGGTACTCGTAATTAGTATGTACCCTAAAGGGGTATTACAACTGGACTTATGTTTAACCTTAAGAAGAGTTAGGTAACGATATTGTCTGCACATGTATACTCATAATTAATCACTTAGTCCGGTGCTTGTAATTAGTATGTACCCTAAAGGGGTATTAGAACTGATCTTATGTTTAACTTTGAGAAGAGTCAGGTAACGATATTGTCTACACATGTATACTCGTTATTAATCACTTAGACCGGTACTTGTAATTAGTACGGCGTACGGCGCTGGTTCACTTAATAACCCACCGTTCTTTTACACAGACAGTTGTTCACCAAACTCCGTTGTTGCAAAATACGAGCGGACACAGAAACCAAACAAATAAACTTCGGAAATCGTTTATAAATCCTTTATTATTTCATTAATATAAATACACAGCGCTTAATTTAGTTCACTATCTCCTAGTTGAATGCGGAATTCAATAGAAGATTGTTCCCAGATTTAAATTGTTTAACTGATAAAATTTCACACAGGAGTCTCTACTACTTTTACCCTCGAGGACACTTACAGACACGATATTTCTTACTACCGATACTTTAAATAAACGTTAAATTATGTCGCGCCTTTTACGGATTCACTGTACTAGTATACACAGTTTGGGGAACGAACTCGACTCTCAGCGCGCGTGTAATCCCGACAGGAGATAAATTCGGGATCTTCTGCTCCGTTCGGTGGCTAAAATCTGGCTCCCTGATCAACCTAAATGTTGCTTCGTGCGGAAATCTCTATTCGAGATTGCACACATGCAGAGGAAGGGCCTGTACATGAAAAGGACAGCATTTCAATATAACCTGAAGTCGAATAAGGAAAACGTTGCTATGTTTGAACTAGCGATTGTTGATGCAGAAATAGGTTTCTGAGTATTATGACAACAGAAACGCTATTTCGGGGTTCAAACGCTAAGATACGCGTTTGTTTACCTTGGTTAATGGTACGAAAGTTGAAGGCAATTATACCGTGGGACCTGATCATTGGCATGATTGTTTGAATAACAATCATGATCGTGTCCGATCCAATGGGTGTTTATCGCTTATACCAGGGGTAAGAGCTAGTATGGAGATTTATTTTGTTTAGGAAACGCTACGTGGGGCATGATCGTTGGTATGATTGTTTAAATAACAATCATATCGTGTCCGACTCGATGATCGGTTATCGGCATAGGCGATCGATCATCGGAAATCTGGCTTGCAGATGTGCAAGCAGGCGAGTTGCCCGACGTGCCTTTTTGGACCAACGGATTGTTGGAACAAGAAGACAGAGGAGGTGTTTACTTTCCGACTCGTTTGTCGAAAAAAGCGAACGACATAATAAAACGAGTTATTACGAAACGAAAAAGAGTTACACAAAAACGATAAATCTTTTATTAAACGAAAACGAAACGATTTAATATCACAAAAGGAAAAATTCTAATTTGCATAACGCAAACTGACAACAATAACAATGACAGTAACTATAACAACACAAAACTAAATAACAAACGATAACAAAAAGGGCAAGTGCTGCCAAACATGCAAATTAATTATAACTAAATTATAAATTATAACAACAAGAACTAACTAACAATATGAATAAATATAATTACACTAATTAACAATATAATAACAACAAAAAACAACTGTGATGCTTTGAACTGCTTTGTTCGCGCCTAACGCGACAGGAGGATCGGTGTAGCTTAGGGAATATGGTGGTTCGTATATTATGAACTGGATAGTCTAATGAGATATGTATGTATGCATGCTAGGGTTTGCTTTCAGGTGGATATTGAAAGGGTAACTTAACGCTGCTCGATTGCAGGTAAGCGAAATAGCTTGTTGGGTGTGGAAAGGCGGGTTAATTTCAAGGGAATGGGTGGTTCTTTGTGAATGTTTTAAAGAACCGTCATATCACCCCCCCCCCCCCCCCCCCCCCACTCCTCTCCAGTGACGTAGTCACGACATCAAGGTGGGGGCAGAGGAGTTTGATGTTCGAGATTGGGAGTGGACCTGGTTGTTGCCGCGTTGATGCCGACTGGGGCAAGAGGATTGCGGTGCGGTCCACTGACCTCTTGTGGTTCGTATGGATGAATGGTATGGAGAATTGTTTACCGTCCTCGACAGACGTGTGAGTTGTCTTGGCCTTTCGGGTTTGCGTTGGGGTGAGTGTTACTGTGGAAATTCTGGCTTTTTCCACTATCACCTTATCTCCGCACTTGTCCTCCGTGTGACCTGTACGGCCACACAACGTGCAGCTTTTGTCATATATAAACTTTATGAAATGTATTTTATTTGAAACTATTGATTTAATTGAACCGATGCGCTTCACAGGATATTATTCGACTGTTTGCTTTTGTTCATATATAAACCTTTTGATTTGTATTTTATTTGAAACTATTGATTAGCGCACAAACGAACCACACGCTTTCACGGTTCAGACCACAAGGAAGACATCGTGTATCGCTATCCATATCCTTGTTTCTCTCCCTGGTTTCACTTCCTTTATACCGGGAGTACACGCAGGAAGAGAGATTCGGGAGAACCTATCGGCTGTGTTCATTATATAACATTCGTGACTCTAAAGGTTGAAACAAATATGGATCAGCCACGATTGTATGTATTTTAGGGGGTGAATATAAAACGATGTTAATTATATAACAATGGGCTCGGTCGGGTGATGGAAAACGACTCACTGAGGGTTGTAATCCGACGCTTGATCCAACCCCCAGTTCAATGGTGAGTCGTATAAAGAGAGAGAAAAAGTTCTCTTTAGGGTGTGGCCACAAAGGAAATGCAATCTTTCTTTAATGCCAGTGACCATTAGACGGCGATCTCTGTATGCAGTGGTGTATATGTGTGATCGTGCATATCACTGTTTGCTCATGCATTTCGGCAAGGGACAAAGGGAAAGAGAACAACGGGAAGAAACTCCGCCAAGGGCATCATAAAGGAATGGATGGGTGATGCAGCAGTGTACATAGCTGCATTGCTATCAGAAAAAGTTGCTAAAAGCAAATGGGATACTTTATACAATGGAAATTGTATCTCCTATCACTGGTCGGTGGAAGAAACGAATTGTCTGCATTGGTATATGCTGGATAATTCGTTTGGTGGCTAAGCACGAAGTTGGTGATTGTTTGGTTAGTTGGAAAAACAAATCATGGGTTGAATCTCTTGCTGCTGGGTAAACCGCCGCGTTGCGATTAGGTTGGTGATGCTAAAGCAATTTAGGTATACAATGGGCGGTCGTGTACCGTATCTTGCTGACGAAAAGGGATCGAATTTTGTATGTATGTTTACAGGCGAAGAAATTCGATTTATGACGCTAGACGCTAGTTGCGCAATGCTTTGTCGGTTGGATAAAAGCCGCCGTGGATACAGATAAACTAGAAAAATCTGCCGTGCACGTGTGTGACAGAATACGTAGACCGACAGGGGTGCCAATGATGTTTCCATAGTTTATTGCGATTACCTAGTACGGCAACCGAAATGTTTTTCTTTCATGCAAATGAGATTCCTTGATGTTGTAAAGAATTATTTCGGAGAATTTTGAAAATCCATTGGTGCATGGATGATTAGAATTTTTTACAGGGCAATTTTAGGTGATGCATAGATGTCCTTGATGAAGGAAACGTTTTCAGGTGCTAATGCAATTGCATTAGCCCAAAACAATGGGTGTGTGTCCAACAAGCGTTGAACACACCCTCCACACACAAATGGTTTTGGATTTGGTGTGGGTAACCGGATGGTTGCTAGCGTCAGGAACACGATGGTGTCTCCTGGCGTTTGAGATACGTAAATTCCTGCGTTTGCTAAAAACACGTACGCAATTTCCACCAACAACTGCACAATGATGGTGATCTTTCTAAAATACTCTGGAAAGTAATGCAATGAAAAGTGGAAACGAATACCTCAATGGTGGTGCAGTAATCCTCGAAATAATCCTTTTCCAAAGTATATCAATAATGCGGGTTGCTTCCTTATAATAATAATAAACTTTATTTAATAGATTGACTAGATTTTCTCTGATTGAGAAAGAACTCGACTGGGCTTTTCAAAGTATTAACGTAGAAGGGAAAATTAACATAACAAAAAAACAAATGGTTGTCATTTTGACAACCAACAGATTTTACTTTAAAAATGTCAGCTGATTGCTGACATTGTTTAGGGCGGTGCCACAGGTAGCATTTAATTGCGAATTCGCCGGATGTGTCAAGGGCGAATCCGCAACAATGGGAGTTGGGTTGTAATTATGGGGGGTTCTTCGGGTAAGCTTAAAAGAAGCCCAACAGTAGTACAGCCGTTCCACATTCGTGAGGTCTGGATGCTCCGTCAGTATGATCCGGAAGAAGGAAGGGCTTCCATTCGGAATACTGCCCTGAAAACGTTGGTAACTGCACTGAAGACTGCTTACGAGAGGGGATGCGGGTGGCATGATCAATATGCGAAATTCTTGCGGACGCTGGTGATGGTGCTGGGAAATCCGATGTGAGGGCGTGGGGAGCATCGACGAAATTCGTCTGTTGGTCCAAAAGCACTTCCTCAAAAACACCACCGCTGTGATAAAATCTCCTCGAAGTAGTGCTGATTCCTGTGTTCTGGAACGACCATTTGCTTGATTCTTCCCATTTGAGGTTCGGGTTGTGCTGGCGACTCTACGGAACCCAACGTTGGTTGTCCCTTCTTCTTTAAATTGAGAACCGCGAGTTAATGATAGATCTGAGGGTTATAGTAAAAAATATATTTATTAATTTATAAACCTAGTCTAACATTATTTTAATTCTGAATTCTAATGCCTTCTGTTCTTATGAACATTCGTAGATGATTCACGATGTATGAGATAGGGAATTTTCCATGGCTTGGTATGTTGCGTTGTGTGCAGAGGTTGACGATAAGGTTAGAGGTGATCTGGGAATTTTCCATAATTAGATTAGGAAGAGAAGTGATTGAATTTTATCTAAGTCCAATGTGCGTGAGGTGTTAACTCTCCCCATGTTTAAACGTATGCGGCGCGCTTATGATCGGGTTGAGTCAAAGTCTGTTCATTTCTCTGTCGATGGTGATGTTGTTATCGAATTGAATGAGATGTGGTTGGTTCACTGAATTGATTTTTTTTTGATTTGATTTAGGTCGGTTACCTCGTATGCAAAAGTAGACGGGAGGAGGGCAATAATAAGTTTTATGGGAAACATTATGAATGAATATTGTCTTTCTGCACAGCTTTTGTCCTATTAGTTGTCACTGTATTTCCGTTATCTGTAGACACTATGTGTTTTGTAAATCTGTAAGTTTTTTGGTTTCTTCTATTTGTTCGAACAAAAATAATGTCACCAGGTTGGTATGTTCGGTTTTCGCGTTTTTTGTTTTCTCGTGTTAGAAGTTTTTCCTGCGCGTTTGCTAATTTCTCTACAATTGCCGATGGGCTCACCCAACGGTTAAAAAACACGTCCGCGGGTTTCTTATCAGAGACCGAATGAATAGTCGTGTTATATTCTTTTACCGCTTGGTTAATTATGTCTTTGAAGTCTACTCCGTTTTGTTTAGCGAGTGCTCGAGCGGTTTCCAGCAGTGTGGAGTGTGTTCTATCGTCCGCCGGCCGTGCTTTCTCGTTTCGTCCGAGGGAAGAGCGTGGACTAATCCTTTTCATTTTTTTTTTGAAAATTAAAATGCTATTTTCCTTGAACACTAAAATGCCACTTTATTTCTTGAAAACTAAAATGCGACTTTACTTCTTGAAGTCTCAAACTCGACTGCTTGCAAAAATACCAATTCTCTCTTTTTTCTTTTCCTTTCGTTAAGTTTTTCTTTGATGAACAAAGTCGAACCTGGGGAAAAAGGTCATCTTCCTTTCTAGGTACCTGAAAGCCGGCGACGCATGATTGTCTTTTAGCCAATCACAATCGAGCAGCTGCTCCGTTTGCTCGATTTTGGTTTTTGCCTTGCGCGACAAGAGTATGTTATTCTGTTCTTCGATTTGATTTCAGATTCGTCACCTTGAGTATTTGCTATATTTCCTTGGTGACGATTCTGGGATCGTTATATTAAGCAACCGCTATTGTAGCTGCTATGTATGTAGGATGGCGATATTTGGAAGTCGTTTAGGAAAGTGGGATAGGTATATTGGGAGATGGGGTAGGATGGTAGGGCTTCGGGAGCACTACAAGTGTACGCGTTCAACTTGAGAATTGGGTGTTGAATGCTCGATTGGGATTTTTATTTGCATTGCGTTACGTCTGTTAAACATGGCTTCCGCTGCATGACTCGTGAAGATAGATTCGTTGTCCGTTGTTATGTATCTGTCTCCTTCGTACACGAATAGTTGTGAGAGGAGTTCGTCTATTACCCTTGGAATGTTTAGTTTGTTAGGTAGGTGACGGAGGAAGGTATATTTTGAAAATCGGTCTATCGTGCTTAGGTAAATTTCGTTATCGATAGAGAATACGTCCATCTGGAGTCGTTGACATATTTCGTTCGGGATTGGTGTTTTTCCTATAGGATGTTTCACCGGGGGTCTGTCGTGTTTGACAGTTGTACAAATTTTACATTGCTTTACGAAATTTTTACAGTCTTGTAGTGTTTTTGGCCAAAACTGGTGGGCTCTTTCATGAATGGTTTCTATAACTATACTCAACAGTTGCAGCAGCTGGGCAAACCATCGTGTAAAAGGAACGTTGGATGTTTATACGATCGGCAACTGCGTACAGCATCTATGCCGATCGTACATACGTCGCTGGCGACTCATAGGGGTCGAATTCTCGCTGATGCTATTCACATTATGTGGTGATTCGCTTTTCCTGGGCAGCCACCCGCGAGTTATTCTATGCATGTCGATCGGTCTGCCGACCGACGTGCTCGTAGATAAAATGAAAAGATGGAATATCTCCCGCATGTGTGCGGCGGAATTCGTTAGGAGATATGAGCACCGAAATGGTTCGAGTTCGTGTCGGTTGCTTGGTGCTGCAACCGAATTGCTTTTCAGGAACATGATGCGACGCATGCCACCATGTAACTGGGGAATATGTTATTTGGTGCTGATGCAATTGCATTAGCGAAAATTGTAGATTTAGGTATTTTAGGAGAAAGTCTTTAAGTAATAAGTAGAAAGGTCAGAAATGGCGTTCAAATGGAACCGCCGTAATATATTGTTTTTAGAGTTTTAGGTGCTCTGGCTGCTCCAGGAAAAGATTTTCGTGGTAAAAGGTAAGTGGTGGCGTTAGGTGGAAACGCCACAACCTCACCTAGATGATGTTTTTTTGTAGTCCCATCGAACGATGGTTTTGAACAAAGTAGAGTAGTTACGTTTAAGTTCGTTTAATTTAATAGTACCGCGTTGAATGTAGATGATGTACAACTAGTGTTTGAACAAGGCTTTTGTTGATGATTTTAAGGTGATGGTTTTAACATCAACACTTAATCCCGAATGTAATTAGTTCATTTTTGATTATGTCATTGCAAATTAGGTCTAAACCGGATAACACTACCTTTAGTGGGCGATTTTTCTTTCGCAAGTGGGTAAAAAACTCGCATTTTAACCGCAAAAGTTCGGTTCTAATTGTGTTGTATATGTCCATTGTTGGGGAACATATTTGTTGTCCAAGTGATATGTTTTTTATTGGGTAATTGTCTATTTTAATGTTGTTCAAAATTCTTCGCACTTTATATCTGGTTGTTTTTAAAACCACAATTGGCGGAACGGTTTCTTTTGTTACTTCTGCACACTGATCAACGTTGGTAGAATCCATTTCAGGGGAATCCTCCATTAGACTTTGAAGTGGTTGGAAATAGTTTATGTTTGAACTCATTTTGGATTTGGTTAGCACTTTATTGTTAATTTTTGTAAGTTTATCGGAAGGGGTTAGACCTCCAATACCGGTCTCGTACCCCCAACCGTTTACGTTTGATTTTACTTAACTCACGTGGCCCAGGGGCCATAACTTAACGGATTTAACACTTGTTCAAGTTTTATGTATGCGGAAAGCGAGGCAAAGAAAACAAGGAAATCGGATAATGGGTTGTGACTATTGTTGTGAATATAACAGTAGAAGTAATTACTAAGAATAGCACGAGCAAGATTGCGAAACAAGTTGTCGGCTTGAAAGTTAGTCAGGTACTGAATAAGTACTATAAATTTTGGATTGATCGGATAAATAGTTTTTTAGCCACCGCGATGGTGTTTTTCAAAATAACACGATCCTGTGACATTAAAGTTTCTTTCTTTGTGTTTCTGCGTCAAGTAGTTCCTCGACGAGACAGCAAAATCTGACCTGATTCGAGTTTCCCTCGAATCGATCGAATACATGTGTCGCCATGGACACATCAAAATTCCTGCCGCTGGTTAGACGATTAAACTCACATCGAATATTACACCAATTTAAACGCATTTTTAAAACATACAAATTAAGCTTTTATTTCACGAACGAAGTTAGTTAGTTTTTACAGTGTTAAAACAAGGTACAGAACTGGTCCTGAAGGCACCGTAAAAAACGTCTTTTTTCTTCTCATAACGTTAAAAAACATACTGTTAAAGAACAAATAATAACAGAGTCAAAAAAAAGATAAATAGTCTTCTTTGTTCGAAGACCACGTTACAACCCGAAAATAAAAACTATATTTTACAAAAACTGTATAAAAGATAAAAGCTCTTCTTTGGTCGAAGACGTGTGGGTTTTTAGTGTTAAGGGTGACTGTCTCTCGTCACCCCCCGACACGGTACTGCTTCCTGAATCTGACTCCGTGTGATTGATTCGCACTCAATGCCGAGCACACTGCACCACCCGCGGTTAACCCGTAACCAGTCCAAACTGAAACGCACGATTCAAAAAAATCAAACGAAAACTCTTTATTGTTCTTAAAACTTTGGGGATATATATACACCAATGATACAAATTAATTGTTCGTTTGTGAACTTAATATAAAGCACTACGCGTGTGACACTTTCCCTGGTTCATAAAATTTTAGGAGAAATATATACAAGATACAAATTAATTGTTCGTTCGTGAACTTGTGGGGAAGAAGTATGTACCTAACAAGGGCACGAGATTCCCTTCTTCCTCCATCATAGTTGTTCCACCGATACAATTTCACCATTGTTAGGAAGTCCGCCGAAAATAACAATCACAATCACCAAACACACTGACAACAATAGACGCCCAGAAACGAAAAGTACGATGCAGCAAAATGTCACTGAGGTTCCGCGGGAAAGAAAATCAAATGCACTGTCCACCAAAAGAAACAAAACAAGTACATCGTCTCAGCATACCGTCCACCAGAGGTAAAACCAAATGAAAACACTTGCGGCTTGTCGTTTGTAATTTATAACTATTATTATATCGGTAATTAAAGCACGCACGGTGCGGACTTAGTTTTAATTAATTTTAATATGGATTAAGCACTTCGACACGACTCTTAGAAACCACAACGTACCGGCGCCGGCAGCAATATTTATGGTCCCTGTCATGACGGTTACATTGAATGCAATCCGAATTATTTTGTTTACAGGAATTCATCTAAGGAAATTTGACTGGCGACGTAGATGTCGAAATTGATTGGAAATTCCTGGTAAGCTAATAAAGAAATCTTAAGGAGCAATGGTATGCGAAGAGAATGTGTGGGGCTTTTCAGGGCCCGAAGAGCCACGCATCGCTTGATCCCCACCATTACCAGCAATACAACTTACCTTAAAGTTGAAATTTCGGCAAGATTGTACAATCTTGCTAGGGCATTAACCGCCACCCAATTCGGTTATCCCTAAGGATAACCGACATAAATACATATTAGGCAGCTTACCTTTTTTTGGGGGCTGTTCCAAGCATCTTCTCCACGGATTATCATCTTGCCATGACATCAATTTAGCATCAACCGAGCTTCCGCGACCGAACAATGGATGGCACATATCCACCAACACACGCCAATCTTCCCGTGTGTTATCTTTGTACCCTTCTATTGTCCTAGCAGTCATTTTGGGTTGCTTGCACATCTGCAAAACAGATTTTCGACGGCATGTTCCATGATCTATCTTTCCTAAAGTAGAGAAGATCAAATTAAACATTGGCCTTTCAGGCGCGCATATTTGCTTGGATCTCAGCATGACCGATTGTATGATCCGTTGCCGTTTCTTGGAACGATCACCAGCATCGGTCATGACCACCAATTTAAGTTTACACAAAGTAAACACTCAAGCGGATACTTTTGCCTGACAGTACCTTCAACGGGATTAACATATCCCTAAGACAACATGCATCGAATCATACATGACCGAAATATGTTTATTTTAAATGATCTAGCAACGGTCATACCCAATGTTTGATTCATTTTTCCAAAATAGATTCCTGCCTTTGGCAGGGGTTTTATTGACTCACGTCAATCGGCGGCAGTTTATCTTGCCCATACATGTAGCAGCAGATTTGACCTGCAACATGATTTTTTCCTTTTTTATTATGACCTTCACCATTGGCTGCCCTTCGACGGCGAATCCCTTAGGTTCGTTTTTGTTGGATGAACTCTAAATCAATAATCTAAATTGTCAAACTAATATATGCGCCGAAAACTCGTGTAAAATAAAACAAAGAAACCATAAACAATAAAGCAGTTACCACCAGCAATCATCAAGTGTTTTAATTGTTCCCGTTCTGCTCGATGCGTATTGATCCATTGACATTCCACAGTGACGACGAGCTAAGCCAACTTCAATCGCAAGGGCTACAGTCAATCGTAGTGAACTATCCGTGGTATCTTTGCTCAATCAGCGCCCATGCTTGGTGCACATAGCAAAAATATCTACAAATGCATGAAGGTAAGTTTTCTTTACAGGGACTTAAAGATCATAGATTTGATCTCTTAAATGCGTGCAGCATTTACAGGTACTAATACTGTTGCATTAGCAAACTTAAGGGAGTAGAGTAGTAGTTATGGGGTTTTTTCAGGTAAGTAGTCCGTAGGGTTTGGCGGAACCGCTACAAACTCTATATAACGCACTACGCGTGTGGCACTTCCTTTGGTTCATAAAATTTTAGGATAAATATATACAAGATACAAATTAATTGTTCGTTTGTGAACTTAATATATCGCACTACGCGTGTGACACTTCCTTTGGTTCATAAAATGTTAGGAGAAATATATACAATGATACAAATTAATTGTTCGTTCGTAAAACCGCACACCAAGACGACTCGCCATTGACCCTCACTCTGTGTTTATTTAACGTGGAGGCCCGACATGCCTCCACAGAATCTAGAACGCCATTAAGAAGTTCATCGAAGCGATAGAATACCACATATTCAATCATCGCTTCGATGACCATATTTGGTCATAATCCCTTTTGAATTGTATCTAAAAGAAAGGGTTGAAACTTTACACACACACGAGGATCACATCTTCATTCGTGCGGTGTGTCGCCCAGCATATGAACCATGAACTTGACATTAAACACACAATCATTCGCAGCTGGGGCGAGTCATCCTGTAAAGGGTTAGGATGTATACACGATCAGCGACTACGTGTAGCATGATTGCTGATCGGCGTGCATGTTGTTGGCGTCAACAGAGGGTCTCACCGTCGTGTGTGTATTTACACTACGAGAACTCGATCCCTTTTTGGGGCCAGGTGCGAGTTACCATTTCGTGTAGATCGGTTTAGCGACCGATGTGGCTGCAGCATTGAAGTAAAGCGAGAGTATCTCTTGCTTGTGTGCTGTAAATTCTATGGGGGATATGTGCACCGCGGTGGTCGGGTTATGCCAGTTGCTTCGTGGTGCAACTGAATGGGTTCGAGGAAATGGTGCGTTTCATGAAACCGTGCCTTTAGGGAAGTATTTGTTGGGTGCCGATGGATTTTACATCAGCAAGAAATATGCATTAAGATACTTTAGGCTAGGTTTGCGCAACAATGTACAGGTAAGTACTTGTTTTTAGGTTTATGCCTGCCCTAGTGGGAGTTTTTATGGGGTAATGGAAAGATGATAGGTGGCGTTCAAGGGAACCGTCACAGACCACGTTACACCCCGTACAAAAGTAACAACTGTATATAAAAACAACTGTATTAGACAAACATTCAAAGACAAACTGTAAAAGAAGAACACTCTACCATCCTCCTCTATTCAGCATCTCCGCTGAATCTTCGGCATTCAAGTAAAAGCGTTGCCAATAGGTTTCTGCTGCAACCGCAAGTTGGATTTTCTGCAGCATAAATCCAGGGGCTTAATGCTGTAACGAAACTGTAGGACAGTTCCGATTGACATTTGAGGCTGCATTGATTTGAATGGTTTAAGGTTTGTTGCTTGTGCTGCAACACTTTGATATTTAAAATTGATTTTTTTAAACTTACACCGTCTCGTCGATTCCAGGACCATATAGTAGCCCTTCTACATCTGCTGCAATCTCTAAAACATTCATTTGATGCTGCCTTCAAACCATTCTAACTTCTCCTGTAGCTGCTTGTGTGTGCTGCTCGACATTCGTAATACGGGATTCATCTTGACTAGCGACATAGTTATGGGCATTTCGGCCACAGGGTACTCCTAGTCCCTCGAATATCTTGAGTAGGGCTACGTTGCCTTCATTAAATATGCAAGCAGGTGCATAAGCTGCAATTTGAATTGGTACTACTCCCAAATTTTCCAAATAAGTTGATTATAACTTTCGTTATTATTTTGTGTAAATCTGTTATGGTTTTCTTATAACAATTGATATAGGTTTTTATTTCATAAAACTTACACCGAATCGGTCTGGAATGTTGAGACGTGGGCGGTTTAAGCTGTTGGGATGTGATAACTCTGTTATTCCTTTTCAATTCTTTTATTTTCCATTAAATTTACCAATTGTAATTAAGCTTTTTATTTGTTTACACAACCTTTAAACTTTGTCTATTATTCTTTTTTTGTATTTAATCTGAACAATATTTTGTTTTTCACAATTACTTCATAACATTCTATTTGTTTTGATCTCTGCCGACCGAGGAATGTCGTCGGGGTATATTTCCACAGATGGAGAACGGGGGTTCGATTGCTGACGTCGAGGAGCTGTCCACGACTACGAGACCCTGGATTTATCAACGCAATGGCGTCCGCAACATTGATGCCTGAAACCAATCGCTATTTAAAGGGTGTGGGCCTGGCCTCAGGACCAGGGAGGTCTCCTGACGTGTATTTGGATTTCGCCGACCGAGGAATGTCGTCGGGGAATACCCTATCTGCGTTCCGCCGACCGAGGAATGTCTTCGAGGAATATTCACAGATGGTTCACAAACACGATGAAAAGAATGTGTCAAAGCAATGGCGTCAGCAACACTGATGCCTGAAACCAAATACAAGTTAAGGAAACGAAAGAGAACCGAATACCCTCATGTGCTGTCGCAATCCTGAAAATAATCCTCCAGATAATGTAAGAACACGGTGGTAGCTTCACTGTTGTGAACCTTTAAGTTTATTTAACCTGATTATGGTGATTTATAAAAATTAGATTGGGTTTCGATCTATGGTCGCCAAGCAGCTAATGAAGGGTGAATATTGTCATTCATTCGATGAATGTTTGTTTATTTTTGTCTCCTTGACAACCAAACAACTAACATTTCAGCTAGTTGCTGACAGTTGTTATTTGGTTGCGATGGCTGCGTTTAATTGCGAATTCACTGGTTGCATCCACCGAATCCGCAACACTATTGCATATCATAAACTTGGTCTATTGTTTTCTGTATTTAATCTGAACAATATTTATATATTTCACAATTACTTCATTCTGCATAAACCGATTGTTTCTTTTATTTCTTTTTATTTTGACTTTAAATCGACTTTATTCATTCTTGGCACCATACGGTATATGTCCACGACCAATTATCAACTCTTTAAACTAATTTAAATATTTTTACGGCACCGAACCGCACACGTCCACGTTTGATTTTTTCAACTCTCTCGGTTGACTACTAATTTTCAACTCGCCCAAAGGATCAAGGGTCAACTCTCTCCGTGGGCACTCACCCCGGACGTTCGGGGTCTGCCGTGCACAGTCCATGTGGAGTTAGCCCTAGATCCTTCGTCAAACCATACCCTTTCGGTCTTCTTCCTTGTTCAAAGTACCGTTTTGTGTGCCCCCATCCAATGGTCATAAGTAGTTTCTACTATTCTTATGCCATACGGAGGGTTATTCTACAACGGTACATTTTACCAAGGAAACTTTTTGGTGCACTGCTGTGCTTGTTAATTATATAACAACGCATCTTGCAAGGAGTTCTTCCTTCGATAAATCTTCATAAATGGTATTAATAGCTTTCAAAACATCTACAGGAAGAGCAGTGCAATGTAGGGTTATATTATTTCAAAATTGTTTTGCTTACTTCAATGAGGTGTTTTCCTTCCAGGTCTCTAAGGCAGGGTGGCCAAATTAAAAGGCGATTTTTTTTATTAGTGATTAGATTATCTTATTAATTTTTATTTATGTTGAGGAAGCTATTTTGGGGGATTAACATCAGTTTTGCCTACCTCCTCTTTGTTTTTTACCACTAGCCAGTGGGTCACCTTTCTTTTGTGATGGTCTTCTGGAGGGGGTCCCCGGAGTTAGCGCCCGCAATGTCCTGTCCGGATTTCCTTTCGTTGTGCGCCCTGGCCCGCAATGTCTTGCCAAGACCTCGCTTAATCTTGTGGTTAATATTTCTGTTAACTCGGTTGTTGAGGTCTCCTGCTAAGATCTCTTTTAATTTGAGCTCACTTTCCTCCTCTATCTGCTGTTCTCCTTTCTGCGTTGTTAATTTCACGGTTTTACTTCGCGTCACAATGTGATTTTTCGGAACTGCTTTTCGTGTTTGTGTTGTCGCGATTTTATCTTCCTCCGTGTTCATGCTGGTTCTTTCCAGTTTGTTTTCATTAAAAAAAAAACAAAGCCGACCCGCTATACAAACCACGACGCAACTCGAGTCAGTAACCTTGTACTCGGGCCAAACGATGATTTAAAAACTACTTTCTTAACGAGCAATATATTGTCTGTTTTAATTTTCGCGTTTGCGACCGAAGTGTTATATTTTTATTGTTTTTATTTTTATTGCCTCTCGAACACTTTTTGCGCCTATGGCATTTGGGTGTAACCCCTAATGCTAGTGTGGGGGTTCTAAGTTGTATGCCAAGACACGGGCACGGTTTCATTTAACTCCCCGACTTGAAGATCCACCGCGAGAATTGTTCACCAAAGATAGGAGAAGGTATTTAAAACACACTGTCTTTTTATTTTGTCTGTTAACGTCTTCTTTATTTAAACCAACTCTCGTAACTACGTTCTTGGGCGTTTGGTTCTGCTTATTGTCTTCGGACATTAAGGGTTTTGGGTACAGGGGATTTAAGATTGAATAGTTGGATATCACTTGGTTCACATAGGTCTCTGTCGTTTTGTATACATATGTTTATATTTGTTTCCCTAGATTTTCGACACTCCTGTTCCGGACAAAACCGCACCACATCATTACAGCTTTATTGTTCCTTCATTTATTTTGGGGCACAATTTAATAGGCGACTTAACGAATTACTAAATTACTTGGGGGCTTTGAACTCCGATGGAGACTTGACTCTGAAAACCGCATACTACGGGGCAAGTAAGAGGGAACGAAGCGCACTCTGTGGTGGTTGGACAACGATTTTTGGCTCTGGACGCCACGGCGGATAAATTGCGACTGGTTATGAATGAAAATAATTCATTCATTGGTCATAGCAAAGTTAGGCTCGCTGCGAATTACTAGGAATTGTGGACGAGTTGCTATGCTCGCATAAGAACTCAGTTCCAACGAATTCTGGCCGTACAGGCTGGGTTGACTTCGTTGGTTGGGTGTACCGGGAAATTGGCTTTGGCGACGCGAGCGAGTATGGGCATGCATTTTCGTAGGAAATTGGAATGGCTTGGGTGCAAGCAAGGGATATCGTTTAGATAGAAATGTTAACCGAAATAATTTCGGGGGAAATGTGCGCGGTTTAGTTGGTTGGTAATGTTCCGTTGAGGATTTGGATATACGCTTTGTTAAGGCATATGAACTTCGGAGAAATGCGGATTGCTTGGTTGCGTTGAGGAAATATAGATGATTGACTGACGCAGTTTTGGGGAAATGCATGTGGTGGTGATTAGAATATATTTGGTTGAATTATATTCTCTTGTAGGTTTGGGAAAATATGCTATTGGGTAATGTTCCGTTGAGGATTTGATTTTTGCATGTTTGCAGGTTAAGGTTGTGGGTTGGTTCTCCGTGTGATGTAGAGAACCCCCACACTAGCATTTAAATATTTTGTTATCTGAAATTCGATTGGGATATATTTGTTTATAATGGTTATCAATATTTGGTTAGTATTGGTTTTCTATTTGGTCTCTGCTTCGGGCAAGAAATGTAGTACAGATTTCCCTTGGTGTTCATACCACAATTGGGTTTGATATTCATTCATAAGAGGCTTTAGTTTTAACATTTGGTACTTACTCAGGTGGAGGCTGAAATGTTACTCAGGTCTCTATTGTTCATACCGTAGTTAGCTGTGTCTTGAGTCAGCGGGCTTCCTTGGGGGTCGGCCTGTTATTCAAGTGGAGACTTCTCTTTTTCGGTTGAGGCTACTTCAACGGTTTCGTTGCTTCCTTTTCGTTTTGATTGAAACAACACTGGTCTTCTTTTAAACTTATTTATTATTTCAACGGGGAATGTCCATCCCTTTTTTCTTCTTCATCTTACAGTTTGTCTATTGTTACACTTTTAACACTTAACAGATTAGTTATTAAATGTAATTAAACACTCTTTTACTTAACTGATCTTATAATCTGTCTATTATTACAACTTGTTCTTCATCTTGTATTTGGTCTATTATTACACTTTTAACACTTAACAGGATAGTTATTAAATGTAATTAAATTACTTAACTGATCTTATAACCTGTCTATTATTACACATTTGACACTTAACAGGTTAGTTATTAAATATAATTAAACACACTTTTACTTAACTGATCTTATAATCTGTCTATTATTACAACTCGTTCTTCATCTTCTATTTCGTCTATTATTACACTTTTAACAGATTAGTTATTAAATGTAATTAAACACTCTTTTACTTAACTGATCTTATAATCTGTCTATTATTACAACTTGTTCTTCATCTTGTATTTGGTCTATTATTACACTTTTAACACTTAACAGATTAAATATAATTAAACACTCTTTTACTTAAACACACTTTTATTTAAATTGGGAATGCCCATCCCTTTTGGATAATTCACTGCCAACAACAACTTCCCATTCGCAAACAATCTTTATATACCGATTTACTGGCGAATTACTGTGGACGATGCATTTCTCTCTATCAGAACGTATAACCTATATCGAGGTTATTTGCCTGTCAGAGGTTATTTGCATTTTCAGTCATTGTTAAGTTTGCCTTGCTAGAATGCATCGGTAATGAATTTCGCAATTACTTAATTGCTTTCAATTTATCGAACCAATTACAGGCCAATGCCCGCATGTGCATAATCGTTTCCTTGCTAAAGGTGCAACGGCAATGGATTTCGCAATTACTTAATTGGTTTCCAATTCGGCGAGCCAATTACAGGGCAATGCCCGCATGTGCATAATCGTATCGTATGATTAAGTTGCAACTTACTGCTGCATTCGCCGATTCGGCGCTTAATCGACGCTCAGTTGCCTCACCGTCGATTGTCTTTGAAAATACCGCTCGTATCATATATCTTGTATGACACTCAATCGGACATGAAAAAAGAACGAAAAACGCACAGTCGAAACGTGAGCCTGCCAGGTGTTCGCTTGGTGTCTTGGTGAGACAACAGAATGATCGTAGCGAGCGACCTTGGGATTGTTTGCCATGATCGGCGCCTTGCGTCGACCGGTATTATGAATTATTGAACAGGCAGGGTGAACAATAAAAATAAAACGCGATTGCTGTTTAAATTGAGGATTTCTATTTAATATATTGAACACGTCCGAACGGCACGAAAGCTGGATGCTAAGAAGAAAGAAGTAAAAGTTGACAAATGTGAGTTTGGCGTTTCTTGGTGTGGATGACAGTTGTGTGCCTTAAGGGCCTGAATGCAATGAGAGAAGTGAGTGTTATAATTTTGCTTTGACTGCGTACAATTTGAATACAATTTTTTAATTTGTTTAACACTCCCACTAAAAAGTTAACTTTAAATTGATTTCGCAGTTACGATATTATCTGACTGTACGTTTTAGTTCCTCTACTGGAGTTTTTGTAGACCCTTGGCATCTTGTATGTTGAGCATCCTTCTTTGTTCCTCCAAAAATGCTCTCGTCAGGGGCTTGGTCATCAAATCTGCTTGCTGGTTTTTGGAGGCGACATGCTCTAAAGCAAAGATTTTGTTCTCAAGACTGTCGCGTATGAAGTGATATTTCACGTCAATATGTTTGCTCCTTTTGTGGAACTCGGGGTTTTTGATGAGGTTGATGGCGCTCATGTTGTCGATGAGGAGGGTGCTCTCCAGATCTTGGCACAGGTTGAGGTCCTCGATGAGTCTCTTCGTCCAGGTGACGTCCTTCACAGCTTGAGTTGCAGCGACATATTCTGCCTCAGTGGTAGAAAGTGCCGCCGTCTTCTGCTTGCTGGAACTTCATGACACGGTTGACTCTCCAAACTTCAGAACAACGCCAGACGTTGATTTTCGGGTCTCGACATCTCCTGCATAGTCTGCGTCACTGTAGGCCTGGAGTTTGTTTGTCTGCTCGGCTGGAAAATAAAGACCATGCCCACTTGTACCTTTGAGGTACTTGAGTATCCTCTTTACCGCACTCCAGTGGATCTTCTTCGGGTTCTCAAGATGCTGGCTGGCACTGTTGACTGCAAAGGTGATGTCTGGTCGGCTACATACGGAGAGATACATTATTAGTTCCTTGATCATTTTCTCATCTTTTGCAGCAATCCATCCGTCGTCGATGTGAATTGCCAGCATCAACTGATTCTCAGGATCTCCGTTGGTGAAGACACAGTAATCGGCTCTGGTTTGGCCAGGGACTTCGTGAGGTGTTTGTACCAGCATCTCGACGCCTGCTTGAGTCCATACAAACTTCGGATGAGTTTGCACACTCGGCTGGTACCATCTTCATAACGTTTTGGCTGCTTCATGTAGATGACTTCTTCCAGCTTTCCATAGAGAAAAGCTGTTTTAACGTCGAACTGTTTGAGGAAAAGATTTTGGGAGGCTGCAAAGGATAGAATGAGGCGAATGGAATCAAATCGGGATACGGGACTAAAGGTCTCATTATAATCGACACCAGGAGTTTGACTGAAACCTCTGGCAACAAGCCTGGCCTTGTATCGTTGGATGCTACCATCAGCGAATTGTTTCACCTTGTAACACCATCGATTGTCGATCACCTTCTGATCTGGTGGTGGTTCCTCCAGAAGCCAAGTGTGATTCTTCTGCAGCGAATTGATCTCCTCATCCATGGCTGCTTTCCATTTTTCAGAGTCCTCGGATTTGATGGCGTCATCGTAGCTTTCAGGATCAAGTTGGCCAGTCACTGAAATCAAAACAGAAGGATACCGAACCGGTTGGCGAATTTGGTTCCTGTTTCTCAGGCTGTAGTTTTGCAGTGGTACAGGTTCTTCAAGTGGCTCTTCATCATCCGTTAGCGCATACAAGGGTTCTTCAGCTTCGCTTTCAGAATGCTCACCACCGTTCACCAAGTTCACGATCTCTGGCTCCTCATCAATTCCAGCAACTTGAGGAACACTCAAGTTCATTGTTGCTGGCTCATTGCTTGACTTGTCTGCTGAAAATCTTCTCAAGTTCATTGTTGCTGGCTCATTGCTCGACTTGTCTGCTGAAAATCTTTGCCCAGTGAATTTCACATCTCGAAAGATGTTTACCTTGTTTTCAGTAGGAAACCAGACTCGATACCCTTTCGTCGTTTCGTCGTAACCTACAAATATGCCCTTTTTGGCTTTGACATCCCATTTCTTTCTCTTTTCCTTGGGGATGTGAACGAAAACTTCCTCACCAAAAGACCTGAGTGAGGCAAGGTCTGGTTTCTTTCCCAGCCAGAGGTCGCAAGGTGTTGCTCCATTTTTGCAGCTGGTTCCAGTCCTGTTCAAGGTGTAGGCTGCGTAGAGGGTTGCCTCCGCCCATAGCTTCTTTGGGAATTTTCCTGCCTGAAGAATAGTCCTGGCCGACTCAACAATTGTCCTGTTCTCGCGTTCTGCTGACCCGTTTTGCTCTGGTGTGTAGGGAACCGTTGTTTGGTGTATCACACCGAGATCACTGGTGATTTTCTCCACGTCCCTGTTGGCAAATTCTAAACCGTTGTCAGTCCTGATGACCTTGATGCCTTTGTCCAGGTGTTTTTCTGCTTGGAGGAGGAATTTCTTCAGACACTGGGTTGTTTCCGACTTCGCCTTGATGAAAAACAAAGTTCTCCAGTGGCTGAAGTCGTCCTTGATCAGCAAGAAATAACGAGCGTCGCGTTGGGTCGCACAGATCAGCATGAACAAGCTCACCAACTCGTTCGGTTTTTGAGGTACTTTTTGGAAAAGGGAGCCGGTGCATCTTGCCGAGGGTACAGTCGTCACATTTGGCTTTGTCGTCCGTAAAGGGTAAGTTCATCCTCCTCAAAATCTTTCTAACCTGCTCGAAATTCTGATGAGCTAACCTTTTATGCCAAGTGAGGAGTGTTTCTTGTTTGACGACGACGTTTGCCTGGTGCTCATTTGCCACGATTCTAAATTTCATCTCGAAAAGTTGATCAGATCTTTCTCCCACTGCAACGATATTTCCATCCTTCAATAGATGGCAAGTCCTGCTGTCTGATTTTTGAGACATGCCTTTGTCAAGGTCTGCTCCTAGGGAGAAAAGATTGAAGCCTAGATCTGGAACATGGAGGACGTTACTCAGGTATTTCAGCTGCCAGATTTTTCCGTCGAAAACTTCGACCTCGATGTCTCCAGATCCCACAGCGCGATTGTTTTGCCATCACCAACTCGAACAGATTTTGGCTGCTGAAAATGGACGAAATTTGAAAACCATTCGCGCCGATGAGACATGTGGTCCGTAGCACCAGAGTCGAGGTACCAGATGTTGGAACAATCCAGGTTGTCCGAACCGAGAATCAAAGCACTGATCAGCGCGTCGTTTTTCCTGTTTGAGTGGCCCTCCTTTTCTGCCTTTCTCTCATTGGCTGCTTTTCTCTTGAAACAGTCTTGCTTCCAGTGGCCCGGCTTCTTGCAATAATGACAGGATTTTGAGAATTTCTGCTCGAAGTTCTTTTGTCGTGATTTCCCAGTTATAAAAGCCACGTTGTCTCTTGCATTTGCAGGCTCTAACCTGGATTCTTCGACTGAGAGTCTCGAAATAAGGTTGGTAAGATTTCTCTCATCGGGCTGTGTTGATTCCCGTGCACTGATGAAATGTTTGAAGGTGGAGGGAAGAGTCATTAAAATTTTTGTGATTATCTGCTTATCAGAAATTTTCTCACCCATAACCTTCAACCGATGTGCAAGGTTTTCCAACTTGGCAACGTGTGTAGCAATATTGTTGAAGTAGCATGTGAATGCTGGTCTCCGACTTTTGTTCATAAACAGATGAAAGTTTGTCCCACATTTCCTTGGAAGTCGTGCAATTGATGATGTGAAGTAGCGGTTCCTCGTCGACTGATGTGGCGATAGTACGCTGTCCAAAAGTGTCCAGTTTTGTCCATGAGGCACGTGCTGTTCGATGAGCTTCGGTTATGTTTTCCTCTGGAAATTCCTTTTCTCGGCTGACGATGTCCCATGCTCCACTAGAGAGTAGAATGATTCGTACCTGGAACTTCCACGTACTCCAGTTCTCAATGCCTTTGAGTTTGGTTATCCGATTTGATCCGTTCTCCATCGTGGTGTTGTAAAATTTCACTGTTGCACGAAGGCGGACTTACAACACGACACAACACATTTTAAACGAAAAGAATTTAAACAGCACAAAAATATTTATCGTTCCGCGAACCTGGGCCCATAACCTATTGAACAGGCAGGGTGAACAATAAAAATAAAACGCGATTGCTGTTTAAATTGAGGATTTCTATTTAATATATTGAACACGTCCGAACGGCACGAAAGCTGGATGCTAAGAAGAAAGAAGTAAAAGTTGACAAATGTGAGTTTGGCGTTTCTTGGTGTGGATGACAGTTGTGTGCCTTAAGGGCCTGAATGCAATGAGAGGAGTGAGTGTTATAATTTTGCTTTGACTGCGTACAATTTGAATACAATTTTTTAATTTGTTTAACATGAATGATTTCAATTACTTAGCGTGATTATCGCAACGTGTGCGATGTGTGTTTTAATTGGATGCATCTTATTTTGTATGCAAAATACTGTATTAATTGTTTTTGTTTAAGAGGGGGTTTGTAGCGAGGTGTAATACGCCTCGCTGAACTGATTTTGTATGAACTTTTTATTTTATTTTATTTAATGCACTGTGAAATAATGAGTTGTCACGTTTAACTTTCGTTTTGTTTGTTTGTTGTTGTTGTTCTTTATTTTAATTGTCACAACACGTCACGTTACTGTTTTTCCATTTCGTGGTTTCGTGTTCTCTTTTATGAATTAGATGAGATAATTTGATCAATAGGTTGTCCATATTTTAAACACACGTTTTTGTAACTGAATATTCACAGGGTGTAAGCCGATGGCGGTCTCTGCGGTTTTCGGGTTTAAAGACTGTTTTCGTTTTCTTTTCTTTTTTTTGATGTCTTTGCGAAATCCTGTTGATGATTTTGTTTGACACGTACTTATATGATGTGAACTGGCCATATTTATAATACAAAAAGTTAGATGTATTACGAGTAAATGTAAATAAACTGAGAGTATTCGATGTTTAACGTTCGAATGCCTACACGTAACTGACCCAATATTTAAAAATTCAAACATATGTTTCCAAATATACTAATATAAACGTATTTCAAGGTATACAAGGCCACCGATTTTAAGCAATACAATAATGCGGTGAAAGTATATCTTATTACACCGAGCGGCAGCTGGGCGACTTAATAATTCTTTGACTTACCGGATAGTGAAAGAAAGTTTTTATTTATCAAAGACCTGTGGGAGTGTTTAGCTATGTACCAAGCACGGGTGCGGATTCAGCTAACACACGAAAAGCAAAATAAAACACAAGTCAGTAATTTCGATATTAATGTTTCACTGATTTATTATTATTTTAAATTACACGTACTGTTTGATCCACCGCGTTAATAGTTATTAATTTTTTTAAAAGTAACAATCGTACAGCGTATACGTTGCGCATGCTTCACTACAGCGTGTTTTTTATTGTCAATAAAAAGGACGGATACGAATTTCAAAAGGCGTTTCCCGAAACTGATTAAAACAAAAAAAGCTTGCACTCGACGGGGGAATACTTGCGTCCGACTCGGTTGACACGATGACCTCGATTCGACTCCGTAGGCCGATAAAATCTGACTGATTGGACTCCGTAAACGTGGCCCAGCCTCCGGCGATTGTGATGGATTTCCACCGCACACCATCGCAGGAGAAACATCCCTTCCGACCTGCATGATGAATGGGAGCCGATCAGCATCACATTGGAAAGTCCATGCACAATATCTTTTCTATGGGAACGAATGTCTTCCCATTGGAAGGAAGGATAAACGAACGCGCATCGAAACGAATAGATGGGAGATGTGCAGCTGGGTACACATAAACATTGGTAGCCTTAACATCTCTATCCTAACAATAGAGGGTATATTGAATACCGAAATGTAATCCAATGCTTAAGCGCTAAAATGCGGCTTGTTTGAACATGCCAATAAAAATACATTAAGATTATCTAAGAATTGGTGATCCTTGATAATTGGATGCAGCTGTGTTGTACGTCCGGCGCCGTACTTCCTCGGTTGAGGGAAGAGCGTGGACCTTTTCTTTTCTAGAGGATGGTAAGACGCCTTTGGCGGTTTTTTATGTGTGATGGTGTCAATGTGTTCCGCCGAACACTAGTTGTGTGGTGATGAAATAACGTTCAAGTAGAACGACACTCACAAAACAAGTCAAATAAAAGTCACTGTGAGCTTGGCCTGGGTTTGGCTCTTTTATTTTCTGGGTATTGACTAACAACCCCAGTAATTAGTAAAACATAAAGGTACACTATATTTGTTATCGAATCTTATTTAATATTCTTACGACTTCATCGGGTATACCGCACAACAAAATGATTATTCCACATCGTTAATATTGTTTTATAACAGATTTTCTTATTTAATATGTTTACGGTTTAATCGGTATACCGCACAACAAAATGATTATTCCACATCGTTAATATTGTTTAAAAATAGATTTTCTTATTTAATATGTTTACGGTTTAATCGGTATACCGCACAACAAAATGATTATTCCACATCGTAAATATGACTTTTAATATGTGGCACACCACAACTGTTAACTCTACGTTTCACTGCTTCTCCAAGACTGATTTGTCAATTCATCCCGACTCGCAATGGTTACCTCACACGCAACCCCTTTTCTTATTTTTCCTTCTTTCTATTTTGCACACTCAGCGCCAGGACCCAAAACAGACCACTGCCCCGACCACCATATACGGTGCGCCTTTAGCTTTTTGCTAGGCGAACAAGAAAAAAGGAAAGGGTGAATACACACACACGCTAATCGCGTCGGCCGCTTACGTGCGTGTCCCCCAGCATGCAGACACGGGATCATCGCCATCCACATGACCTGCAGGTTTGCACAGGGGTTGAATTGTTTACACGATCACTACTGCTTGAAGCATTATTGTTGATCGTGCAAACTTCGCCAGTGTATCTTCCATAGGAACGACGAATATTCATACGATCGCGATCACAGCCAGGATCGCCGCCGATCGCATATCGATCGTCGTGCAAATGGTGCAGGTGGCTATTCCCTGTGTTTGCTTCTCCTTTAGGCAAGCATGTTATTACTTGCCTGTAGTTGGTTTTTGCCACTTTTACTCGTTATGTATGTATTATAGCGAACCTCTTCTTGGACTAATGTTTTCTATTACCGTGTTTGTGTTTTTGTTTGATTTCTAACTAATATTTTCGGCTATATTACTATTTGCTTTTCCTTTATTTTAATATATTCTATTTTTATTCAGTTGTTCTATGGTTATACTTGTATTGAAAAAAAAATTTTTTTTGTTTTGGTGGTTCTGATGGAGCTCACCTACTAAAGAAAGTATAAATCTACTGGCAAAGGAAAATATCACACAAAAGGAAAGAAAAAAAAGGAACCTGGAGTCCAACGTTGGGTATCCGAAGATGGTTGCGTCAGTGTCGTCACCCGTTTATTCCTTCGACTGCGTTGCGTTTCGTTGGGGATGGAACCCTTAGTTGTTGTTGTTGATTCGCTTAAGACGTTCGGCACACGTCAGCGTGTGACCAATTATGGTTGGTGGTTTCTTTTTGGCGACAGTAAAACGAAAAATGTCACTATTTTGGCACTTGCGTGTCACGTCACACGTCGCTAGGTCACCAATTATAGTGCTTTTATGTTTTAATGTTACGCGGCGTGTCAATCAGGGTGCCACAGGGGCACAGGTTAACCGCGTAACCCCACTAGTTCCGTCCTATATCTGACTCCACTTGATACGAAACACTTTCTTACACAGCTTAATAACCAAATAAAAATCACACTCGGTTTAGAACGAATAGGTCCGCAATAATCCTTAGGTATTTATTTTTATTATTGAATCTTATTTAATATTTTACAATTTAATTTGGTGTACCGCACAAACAAACTGGTTACACAACACCGAAAATATTGTTTTAAGTATTTGTTAGCTCTTGTTTAATATTTTACAATTTAGTTTGGTGTACCGCACAAACAAACTGGTGACACAACACCGAAAATATTGTTTTAAGTATTTGTTAGCTCTTGTTTAATATTTTACAATTTAGTTTGGTGTACCGCACAAACAAACTGGTGACACAACACCGAAAATATTGTTTTAAGTATTTGTTAGCTCTTGTTTAATATTTTACAATTTAATTTGGTGTAACGCACAAACTAACTGGTTACACAACACCTAAAATATTGTTTTAAGTATATGGCGCACCACGACGGTTGACTGCCACCTTTTAATTCTTCTCAACGACTAAACTCTTAATTCGTCCTGATTCACAAGGGTTACCTCATATGCAATCCTTTTTTTCCTTTTTCCCTCTTTAATTTTGCACACACAGCGCCAGGACCCAAAACAGACCATTGCCTCGACTACCATATATGGTGCGCTTTTAGCTTTTTGCAGGCGAACAAGAAAAAAAAAAGGAAAGGGTGAAAACATACACACGATAATCGCGTCTGCCGCTTACGTGTGTATCCCCCAGCATGCAGACATGGGATCATCGCAATCCACATGATTTGCAGGTTCGCACAGGGGTTGAATTGTTTACACGATCACGACTGCGTGCAGCATTATTGGTGATCGTGCAAACTTCGCTGGTATATCTTCCATACGAACGACGAATATTTATACGATTGCGACCACACCCAGGCTCGCCGCCGGTCGCATATCGATCGTCGTGCAAATGGTGCAGGTGGCTATTCCCTGTGTTTGCTTCTTTTGTAGGCAAGCATGTTATTACTTGCCTGTAGGTTGGTTTTTGCTACCGAATTGCCCGCCGTGTTCGCTGATGAAAAGGGGGCAGCTTGCCTGTGTGTGACGGTGCTGGATCGAAGATATTCTTGTCCGAATATCTCGATTGATCCGTTGGTTGAGGATGCGACCGTTTTTCTCCACTCGAGAAAGGGTGCGTGTTGGCGGGAACCAATGTTGGAATATTTTCCGTTGACCGTCGGCGCCGGTTGAACTTCCCCGATGTGTGCTGTATGTTGAGCAAATTCTATCGGATATTCATGTTGTGCTACGCACAAACAAGCTATTCATCCTTGCAGGAAATTTTACTCTTTTTCCCTATAGAACTTGATGCTCTGCGACGACCAGGCTTTTGTTGTTTCCGCCCCCATGGTGCGGCACGAAAATCAAGGTCCATAGCGCATCAACCGCTCGCCCGATAATTTCGGACTATGCACCGTCGCCTGGGTTAATGCCCCTTCTTATTGGTGTTCCCGTTGAAAATGTGAGGCGGGCAGTGGCGTCGGGGGAAACCGCCACACGTCTTCTGTCTGTCTTCTTTTTTAGCTCGTCACGACATCCACCTATGTATCTCGATTTAACCATTTATTTTTCGAAACGATCTTAGCGCAAGGAATTTAACAGAGATTGATTTGATGTTTTATAATTTACTTTCTTTATTTCTTCAATGTATTTTAATTATTATCTTTTTACTACGCGGATTACAATTTATTTGTCTTATTTACTTTTTAATTGATATTGTTTATTTGTTTTTATTTCTTTTAATTCTTGTTTTAGTTTAAATTAATTTTTATTTATTTTGATACATTTTTCTTTTCATCTATTTAACTCCTCTGTCTCTAATAACTTCTATGAACTTATTTCTCAAAACTAACTTCCGAACTCAACTCGTTCGGAACTGAATTTTTTCTATTCTATTTTCTCTCTGTGACTTTTCACATGAATCAATTTGGACGAAAATCCAAGTTACTATGTTTTGAATAAATAAAAAGGTGCAGGTTATTAAGTGTGCTGTAACTGGTAATATTGTGAATGTTTATGAATGGTATGTATTAAGTGAGAATGTAATATATGTTAAGTGAAGTTTTTAAGGATGTGTTAGGAGATTCAGTGTTAAATTTAATAAGGGTAGTATTCTGGAATACAACAGCTGCATGGGCATCGATTTGCATGATATGCTCGTGGGATCGGTGATTGCTTGAGAAAAACAAACAGAAGAATTTCCGTGAGCATGATTGCAACGAATTGCGATAAGGGGACTGCGGAAGATTTCCAAATGGTTGGCAATGGACATGGGTGCCTACCAGAGGAAACAAAAAGTTTTAAAGGTTATAGCGATGTGGATGATGCTGTGGCAAGATGATGATCTTGCCATGGAATATTTTGCAGGAAGCTTAATGCTGCCTAATTGACGGTAAGTACCATGGGGTAAGATAAAAAGAGGAAGGTTTAAGAGGGTTAAGCGATGGGTGCTTCTTCGGCGCCTTGAAGAAACCCCACAGATCTCGAATACCTTGCTGATGTTCGGAAGCAAACTAATCGAGCGAAGATTGGCTGGATTGCTCCTGTCCTTGCCCTTTTTGGGGATGGGATGGACTACTGCAGATTTCCATTGGATTGGATAATATGCATTATTTAGAGCGTTATTGAACAAAATAGTGTAAACCTTCACTACTTCCTGAGGTAAATGCTTTAGAACAATGCTTGGAATACTGTCTATTCCAGAGGATTTTTTGTTCTTAATCGATCTAAGAATGTCCGTCAGTTCGTCCTTGTGTACAAATGTGCTAGTGTTTAGATCTCTAAGTGGGGAATCCGCTCTATTATTTTCACTAAAGATAGTGAAACTTCGACTTAAGAGACGCCAATTGTTAAGTTCATTGCGTAGCGAAATATGTATTTGGAGAGCCCTACTTTTCAGGTCAAGGTTAGAATGAGCCGATTCGTTCAATCTATACACTGCTTCGAAACAAGCGCCAATTGAGTTCGCCTTTTTTTGCGGATCCTCGACTATTATGAACTTTTCGTTAGAGTTGATGTGTTTCAGGGTAAGTCCTGCGTTCAGCAGCGTTTGACAATTCTCGGGAGTCCGCGGAACTCGCAGACATGGGAGATCATTATAATCTTTCCCTCGAAAGACTTTATTTATTTGTGGGAACACATTCGGTCCACTAGCTTTAATGGCTTGAATTCTCTTGTTCCAGTCTTCATTAATTATTGATCTATAGTTGTCACGGATCAGTTTTTGAAGATTTTTAATTAATGACTTAATTGTTTTTATTTCCTGGCTATTTGGATCGCTGAATTGTCTGTAGAGCAGTTTTAACTTAGAGAGCAGAATTGTCTTTTGCCTATACAGCTCGTCGATCGTTGCGTTTCTGTACCGGTTTGTATGGCTCTCGGAGTGAGACACTTTTGGGATAGAACGATTCATTGTATTAGTAACAATGTTGTTCATCGTCGAAAGATAATGATCAATTTCGTCATTATGAAGATTTCTGTCAGTTGGTGGATCTATGCCATTGGAGCGTAATTCTTTTTTTATTATCCGATCAAAGCGCGACCAGTGTGATTTTCCGAAATTAAAAGAATGTATCTGTTTGTACTGCTCAAGTAGTGAATGTTCGTTTGAAACATGTATTACAGCACCAAGTCCGTAATGATCGCTATCGTACTCAATTGTACGAAGACAATTTCGAGTAGTTAGATCCGTATCTAATAATTGTATTCGCTCGTCGAGCAACAGTAAATCCAAGAAGGAATTTCCTCGTGGATATGACGGCGTACTTGTAGCGTACAATTCTAGTTTATGTTCGATAGCGTTTGTTTGCCACCAGTCGAACAACGCATTGCCTATTGTGTTTGTGATAAGGTTACCCCAAGTACTGTGCTTGGGATTGAGATCTCCCGCCATAAAGAAATAATTATTTTCCGAGTCTAACTTGAGACTTCGAAAAGGGGTATCAAGTTCATTGATAAACTGTAGACACTGTGGAGATTCGGGAGCATACGCAGAGGTCACATATTAGATGCCTTTGACTTTTCAAAGGAATATCTATAACGCAGGCTTCTAGCACCTGAAACTTGTATACATCTCTACTGTAGACGACTTTGTGTTGTAGACCATTTTATGGTATGTTCCTCTTCCACCGCCAGCCCATCCAAGGTCCTTCTGCAGCCTTTGAGAAACGAGGAGAGTCTCTCGGCTGTATCCGGGCCTTCCTGTCTCGAAAACATGGGACCGCCTTTGACACAAGGTCGAAAACCCTATCTGTGCCCAACATAGTCCGTACAGGACATGGCTGCGGGCCCAGTTTAAAATATGAGGGTGTTGGTGTTATATTTTGGTTATCTGCTGCCGAAATTGTTATACTCTCTGCACGAAGCGGCAATCCCATCCAACACTAAAATAAACACATATCCATTTGTTTAGTTAAGGTTCTCTTTACGCTCTAAGTCTTTTAATACTATTTTAACGTTAAGTAGATTAATGTTGCTTTACTCTAAGTAGATTAAAGTTTCTTTAACACTAAGTAAATCGATGTTGCTTTAACACTAGGTGGATTAATGTGGCTTTAACACTAAGTAAATCAATGTTGCTTTAACTCTAGGTAGATAATGTTTTTTTTATATTAAACGGTAGCACTTGCCTTAACTCTAGGTAGATACATTTTTTTTATATTAAACGGTAGCACTTGCTTTAATTCTAGGTAGATACATATTTTTTATATTAAACGGTAGCACTTGCTTTAATTCTAGGTAGATACATGTTTTTTATATTAAACGGTAGCACTTGCTTTAACTCTAGCTAGATGAATGTTTTTTATATTACGGTATCACTTGCTTTAACTCTAGGTAGATACATGTTTTTTATATTAAACGGTAGCACTTGCTTTAATTCTAGGTAGATACATGTGTGGGTATTTATCAGTAGGGTGTGTCAGCAAGGACAGGAATTCACTGATATACCACAGTGTTTCGCCGCAAACCGTTCACAAAAGGAAAAGTAAAACACACTGATTTAGATTGAGATGAGTTCTTTATTGAGGTCAATCATTTTTTTGTAACACTAAATATTGTTCCAAAAGGGAGGTTTTTAATTAGCTGATGTGTTTTTGGATTGAGTATCAACATTTCACATAAAAACTATCGAACATTATTACTTTCGCACTTTTCAATCGATACAATAAATGCCAGCGAATGAAGGTTTCCATATATAAAACACTCTATTTTTACTTATTGTGGTGACAAACAGTTATATACTTAACGTTCTATTTTTGATTAATATTTTTATTTAATTTGCATATTTCATTTTCGCGACTACAAAATCACAATTAATACCAGCGTCGAACTCCGACTCTGGCTGACACTCTACACTCCGTGCGCACTTCTCCGATGGTAAAACTCGACTGGCTATTCGCTGCCGATGGAAAAAAAACATCGCAAAGAAAACCGCAAAAAGAGGAGGAGCTGCACGATCGACTCGAGGCGGTCAATCGTGATTGGACCGGGGAATACGGCATACATTTCGTATGTATGTGTATGTATCGCATACAATCGTCCGGTGATCGAGGGTGGTTGCGAGCGTCGCAACTGCATCTCCTGCGAATACAAACAATGCATGGCCTGCGGCTGTGTACACAATTGATTGTGCAATACTTGCCGGCAACAGGAACATCTGGGGTAAAAACAACACGAGCCGAAGATCTGGTCATCCTAGGAGAGGCCATAAATCAACATTTGGGTTGATGGATGTGAATTTTCCTAGGTCCGCCGACGGTTGGCGGCCGTTAATAGGGAATTGGATATACCATAAACAATCTGTGATGCAAATGCTATGTTTGGGTATTGCAACGAATATAGGGTGCAGCCATTGCCAGATGTTAAAAGTAAACACTTGATGGCTGCATCCAATTCGTTGCTTGTTTGCGGTCCCTGATCGGTGGAGACCGATAATAGGAAACCAGCAATTGCTGGTAATTAGTGAAATGTTTGTTTTGCATCAGCCGAAACCTTGTCGGCGGTGGCAAACTGATGGGACCTGATAGCCGCATGCTAGGGGTGCCATGGACAAACAAAAACAACGAGTAATCAATGAACTCCGTGTTGATTTTGTTTCCATGGCATAAGGCTATGGGAACGAGATGCACTGGGTGCAATGCATGCCCAAGGATGAAATTTTCAATGCCACGGCTAGGTGATAATCTTTGCCGTGGACTTAATGTTTTCAGGTATGGTAATGCATGCCCGAGGATGAAATTTTCGGGCTAGGCACGGCTAGGTGATAATCTTTGCCGTGGACTTAATGTTTTCAGGTATGTAGGTGGAGAAAAAGGGGTTTGGAAGAAAAACCCCCAAGGAAAGGTAAGCTGCCTAAAAGGTATTCATGTCAGTTATCCTTTGGGGTAACTGAATTAATTCCAGCAATCTGGCTGGCGGTTAATGCCGTAGCAAGGTTACGTAACCTTGCTGAAGGTTCGACTTCGAGGTAAGTCGCATCGCTTGGAATAGTGGGGATCGAGCGATGTATGGCTCTTCGGGCCCTGAAAAGCCCCACACATGTTTTTTATATTAAACGGTAGCACTTGCTTTAATCCATCAGTACCACGGAACGCTCTCTACTTTGACTCGCGCGTACGTCACTACGAAACAGCAAAAAAAACCTCAGTCGCTTTGACCTTACTTCGTGACCACTGGATTTAGACTGCTCGAGTCACTTCCCATGGACGTGCACTATCCATCGGGGTTGATCTCTTTTACCCACACTTACAACACTCGTTCGCTGGCAGCCAACCAGCACGAGGATTATCGGCATCTTCCGACTAACACTGTACCACAGTCAAGGGTGTGTAATCACAGCTGCCTTGAATTCTGTGCTGCATCATAGGGTGGCAAAACACATCAACGGTGATGCTGTTTGTACAGCGATGGCTGTGCGTCGCAACAACGCTGGTGGTAACTCCACACCCGTGGTGCATGGTGTGGTTTATTTCGTTTTGCCTTTCAATACACAAGCACACGATTGGCGGGCAAATCAACGATGATCATGGCTTGGGTGATTTGTTCTGTACTGGAATACGTCGCAGACTTGCGCGACGAGACAGGAATCTTCGGATGAAGTAACACCGGGTGTTTCCTGTGGCACTGTGCGCTGGATATCTCTTACGAGGAAATTCAGTGCGGCGACAATTCACGGAATCTGTTCCTGTAGGCTATGGTTAAAGTGTCCCTTTGGTTCGACTTATGATGGTCCCATGATGGTGCAGCCAACTTGTTTCCAAGAAACTTGGTGCGTCCAATACGGCTATGCCTTTACGTTACGCACTTATTGTTGCTGGTGTTTTTTTCGCACCAGTGGGCATCATAGATACACAGCCCCCAGGTGTTAGTTGGCAACCATGCTAAGGTAAGTACCTCTTTTCCTGTTGCAGGGCGCATGAGGAAACGGTTACCTGGTGGCAAAAGAACAGGTAAGCAGTGGCGTTCGAGTGAACCGCCACAAGGGCATCGGCGTGTCCTCCATGCTTCCAACAGCTTTCTTGCCAACGGTGGGAGGGGGGCGCGTAGGCGATCGCTCGTCCACAAATCCGTCCTGCGAATCGTGGAATGCCTCCGGATCCACCTCGTCAACCGGCGGCTCGGGAAATGTCTCGGGCCGCGCCCGGGCAGGGGTGCCCTCTCGGACATCTCTTTGCCGCTGCCTTGTTTGCATCTGAATGAAAATGAATAATCAATAAATAACATCGAGTTTGCAACTTAAGACTAAAACCAAAACAAATCTACCATAAACATTATACAAGGTTTTCCACTTCACAAAATAAATAAATAAATAAATAAATAGCAAACATCCATCGATTCTGAGGAGAAAGAGAAAGAAAAAAAAATAACTAAAAGTTTCTCTCCTTTTCACGTCCTCCTTTGTTGTTCTCTGGTGTGGCGCCGTATACAGTGGTTCCACTCTGCATCAAGGTGATTCCTTTTATCTATATTTTCCCTTGTCGAGTGGCGAAGTTCCTTCTTCGCCAGTAATTCCTCGATGTCATTTGAAATACAAAAAGGCACCGGTATCAATCACTTGGTGCAGATAAACACGTTCGTTCGGCTCCATGAAAGGAAAAACCTAATCAAACCTGCCGTGGTCCCTCCGGAAGGTTTGTCCGCAGCGCTAGTTGTGGTGTATTTTTTGATTTGAGATGCACAGGTTTCTCTTGGATTCGGGCTTTTCAAGCACTTACGAGTTTAACTCAGGCTTCCTCGAATCCTGTCCGCAGCGCCAGTTTGTGATGTATTTCTGCCACAGACATTTAAATACGTAAATTCACAAGGTTACCTGGGGATAAGGTCACGCTCCACTGTCCTAGCTCCACCCTGTCAGAGTTTTGAGCGGTGGAAGCCTCTTCACTTCTCTAACTCTTCTCCAGACTCCACAGCATGATTTTCCTCACTTGCGTAAGGTGGCAGTTAAAACTTCACTTCCCGGATCGTCCACGAGTTGGTTATATATATATCGATGAAAACAACTTTTGTTTTCACTTCTTTCTCCTTTAATGCTTTTTAATTTTACAACATTTTTCGAAACAGGTTAGGACGTTCATTTTTCTTTTACTGTTTTTCTTTAATTCAAAAGATTACCGGACGCTGACTTTCTTCCTTTTTTCAACTATATATTCTCTGTTCGGACATCTACAGTTTTTCCTTCAACTGTTTAATATCAATCTGTGTTCTAACTCCATCCACGAAAAAACGGAATTCAAAAAACCGTACCTGTCAAAAAACAGTATCGAGCACCCAAAAAACAAAACAAACGGCATCGAAAACTCCCTTTTGCTGTTTCTCTCCCTCACTCTTCGACATCCACTCAGAAGACCGAATTCGAAACTTGTACACGATCCACACTCGAACTGGGGTGTGTCCGCACATTTACATGTGGATCGTGCACTTACTCCACCACCTCACCATCGCATTATATTAAAATTAAATTATATTACAACAAATAAATGATGGGGGCGGTGGATTGCCGAACGTCACGTAACAGGCGTATGACACACTTGGTGCCACGAAGTTGTTGTAAGAGCGAGTTTTCATCCTTTTCTCTTCTTCAACTTGCTTCTTTTTGGCTTCCAATTTTAGTTGTTGGTACTTAGGGCAACCTCTAAAGTTAGCAGGATGGCCTGAGTTGTTACAGAGGACACAGGATAGTTTATTTCTATACGGGAACTGTTCTTTGCCCAATGGACATTCTCCACTGATATGTTTGTTTAGGCATTTGACGCATCTGAAATGCATATTGCAATTCGCTGCCACATGCCCGAAGCGTTGACAGCGCATACACTGCAATACGCGGTCGCACTTCTTTATTCTCTCCCAACTTATTGTTTGGTGATTAATGTATTTAATATATCTAAGTCCATCAATTTTACTATTGGGGCTTAGCGACACGATGAAGAAAGGCAACTTATGGTTGCGATTTCTAGAATTTGCTGTAGAAAATGGTTTCACGCCTGTAAATTTCAAGGTATCGTTTTCGAATCTTTTTAGTTCTTCGAGTACCTCTTCGGGAGTAAGGGAAGGATCAACCCCTTTGAGGAGCATGGAGACAGTTTTCTCCGATTTAGGGGTGTACGTGTTGTGCTCGCTTTTCAATTTCTCCAATGCCGATTTAATTTTGTTATACCCGTCTAAATCCTCGCATGTTAAACTTATCTTAAAATTATTTATTCGTTTTGTTTTAAAAGTTTTGCATGTCAACTCACCCAATTTTATGAGATCCTTTGTCTCCATGTAGCTGACGTAGATAGGAGGTACTTTCTCTCTTTTTTTGACTGGCACCTGCTGAGATGTTTCCTGCCGAGATGTGTCCTGCTGTTGGTGTGATTCCTGCTGTTGATGTGGTTCCTGCTGTTGCATTCCCTTATCTTGTCGTATTTTCTTTGCCTTTGTGGGTTGCTGTTGTCTTTGTTCTTGCTGTTGTTGTTCTACCATTTTCGATGTTCGCTCGTTTTGGGTCAGGTTGTTTTTTAGTTTAACAACTTCCTTCATTTGTCTATCCAGTTCTTCTTTTTTACGACTAATCTCATGGATGAGTCTGTTGAGGACCTCGATCTGATTGCTAGCGTCTGCATTTGTTTCGCTGACAGCTAGTTCTTTGAATTGGTTTCCAGCCCGTGAGTACTGGCCACCATGGGTGTTGTCTTCGTCATTGCTGGCGACAATCGACGTGTCTGTATATTTATTTTCACTTGTTCTAAGGCGTTTAGTCTTTAGGTTTAGGTCCGTATTTTGCCTTCTCCGATTTACCATTTTGGCATCCATTTGTTTTACGTCCATATTATGGACCAGGTGTTCTCACTTTTTTTTTTTTTTTTTTTTTTCACTTTTTTTTTGACAAACAGATTGTGGCCTCGCGCACACAGTCACAATGTTCGCGCACTCACACGTAGATACCGTTAACGTGTTGCTCACACACTTTTTGTATTAAACTGTGTTCTTCGTTTTAACTGTCACAACACGTGGCTTCGTTCTCTTTTAATTGATTCTATTTATTTATATTTACTTTGTTTTGACTGTTTGTATCACTGTAATTTATTTGTCCACAAATAGTCTCTTTATAATACTTCAGCCACTCGCGACACATAAAAGCAACTTTTTTCATTTGCGCTACGTTACTGTTTCTTTCACACTATTAACCGGCTGTCTATTTAGGTTTAATGGAGAAGGTTGGGCGTTTTTCCAAAAAAAAAAAGGTCACCAATGTGGGAGTGTGTAGCTATGCACCAAGCACGGGTGCGGATTCAGCTAACACCCACTGATAGTTCTCCAAAAAATTGTTCACAAAGGAGACCGAACACACGAAAAGCAAAATAAAACACAAGTCAGTAATTTCGATATTAATGTTTCACTGATTTATTATTATTTTAAATTACACGCACTGTTTGATCCACCGCCTTAATAGTTATTAATTTTTTTAAAAGTAACAATCGTACAGCGTATGCGTTGCGCATGCTTCACTACAACGTGTTTTTTATTGTCAATAAAAAGGACGGATACGAATTTCAAAAGGCGTTTCCCGAAATTGATTAAAACAAAAAAAAAAACTTGCACTCGACGGGGGAATACTTGCGTCCGACTCGGTTGACACGATGACCTCGATTCGACTCCATAGGCCGATAAAATCTGACTGATTGGACTCCGTAAACTTGGCCCAGCCTCCGGCGATTGTGATGGATTTCCACCGCACACCATCGCAGGAGAAACATCCCTTCCGACCTGCATGATCAATGGGAGCCGACCAGCATCCCATTGGAAAGTCCATGCACAATATCTTTTCTATGGGAACGAATGTCTTCCCATTGGAAGGAAGGACAAACGAACGCGCATCGAAACGAATAGATGGGAGATGTGCAGCTGGGTACACATAAACATTGGTAGCCTTAACATCTCTATCCTAACAATAGAGGGTATATTGAATACCGAAATGTAATCCAATGCTTAAGCGCTAAAATGCGGCTTGTTTGAACATGCCAATAAAAATACATTAAGATTATCTAAGAATTGGTGATCCTTGATAATTGGATGCAGCTGCATGGGCATCGATTTGCATGATATGCTCGTGGGATCGGTGATTGCTTGAGAAAAACAAACAGAAGAATTTCCGTGAGCATGATTGCAACGAATTGCGATAAGGGGACTGCGGAAGATTTCCAAATGGTTGGCAATGGACATGGGTGCCTACCAGAGGAAACAAAAAGTTTTAAAGGTTATAGCGATGTGGATGATGCTGTGGCAAGATGATGATCTTGCCATGGAATATTTTGCAGGAAGCTTAATGCTGCCTAATTGAAGTTAAGTACCATGGGGTAAGATAAAAAGAGGAAGGTTTAAGAGGGTTAAGCGATGGGTGCTTCTTCGGCGCCTTGAAGAAACCCCACAGACCTATAGTCCTTTATTAGATATTATGACTTAATCTATCTATCCTAGATTGTATCAAGTTCATTGATAAACTGTAGACACTGTGGAGATTCGGGAGCATACGCAGAGGTCACATATTAGATGCCTTTGACTTTTCAAAGGAATATCTATAACGCAGGCTTCTAGTACCTGAAACTTGTATACATCTCTACTGTAGACGACTTTATGTTGTAGACCATTTTATGGTATGTTCCTCTTCCACCGCCAGCCCATCCAAGGTCCTTCTGCAGCCTTTAAGAAACGAGGAGAGTCTCTCGGCTGTATCCGGGCCTTCCTGTCCCGAAAACATGGGGACCGCCTTTGACACAAGGTCGAAAACCCTATCTGCCCAACATAGTCCGTACAGGACATGGCTGCGGGCCCAGTTTAAAATATGAGGGTGTTGGTGTTATATTTTGGTTATCTGCTGCCGAAATTGTTATACTCTCTGCACGAAGCGGCAATCCCATCCAACACTAAAATAAACACATATCCATTTGTTTAGTTAAGGTTCTCTTTACGCTCTAAGTCTTTTAATACTATTTTAACGTTAAGTAGATTAATGTTGCTTTACTCTAAGTAGATTAAAGTTTCTTTAACACTAAGTAAATCGATGTTGCTTAAACACTAGGTGGATTAATGTGGCTTTAACACTAAGTAAATCAATGTTGCTTTAACTCTAGGTAGATAATGTTTTTTTTATATTAAACGAAAAGAAGCCCACAAAAGAAAATCAAACGAACAAAAATTAATACACTCTGTCACAAGAAGCAAGTGAAATGAAACGCACAGGATCCTTTTTATATTTGAGCAAAATGTCACTTCTTTATTTTAATATTAATGTTTCCTATCGGTTAACATTTGTCCCTGGTGCATAGGGTGAATTTATCGTTATTAACTTTCGCGAACGGGGTTAAACACGAGTCCAAGAAGGAATTGTTTTTCACTACACTTTGGTGTCGACTTTCTCAACACCGATGAGGGAACGCATATACACAACGACTACTGTAAAATCAACCGAGAACGCGTATACAAAATGACTATTGTAAAATTGACCGAGATACCCGCGTTTAGACATTCTCCGTTTTAGGTGACTCCACTTACATGAATTAAATCTAACTGATCTGACTCCGTAAAATTGGCCCAGCCTCCGGCGATTGTGATGGGTTTCCACCGCACACCATCGCAGGAGAAACATCCCTTCCGTCATGCAGTGACCAATGGGAGCGGAATAGCATTCCATTGGAAAGTCCATGCACAATATCTTTTCTATGGGAACGAATGTCTTCCCATTGGAAGGAAGGACAAACGAACGCGCATCGAAACGAACAGATGGGAGATGTGCAGCTGGGTACACATAAACATTGGTAGCCCTAACATCTCTATCCTAACAATAGAGGGTATATTGAATACCGAAATGTAATCCAATGCTTAAGCGCTAAAATGCGGCTTGTTTGAACATGCCAATAAAAATACATTAAGATTATCTAAGAATTGGTGATCCTTGATAATTGGATGCAGCTGCATGGGCATCGATTTGCATGATATGCTCGTGGGATCGGTGATTGCTTGAGAAAAACAAACAGAAGAATTTCCGTGAGCACGATTGCAACGAATTGCGATAAGGGGACTGCGGAACATTTCCCAACGGTTGGCAATGGACATGGGTGCCTACCAGAGGAAACAAAAAGTTTTAAAGGTTGCAGTGATGCGGATGATGCAGTGGCAAGATGATGATCTTGCCATGGAATATTTTGCAGGAAGCTTAATGCTGCCTAATTGAAGTTAAGTACCATGGGGTAAGATAGAAAGAGGAAGGTTTAAGAGGGTTAAGCGATGGGTGCTTCTTCGGCGCCTTAAAGAAACCCCACAGACCTATAGTCCTTTATTAGATATTATGACTTAATCTATCTATCGTAGATTGTAAACTGCCCCAGTTGAGTGAATTACATTCATACTTATACCTAAGGCTAAGTGCGGCTCAACTCGATACTCCCATGGTTCGTGCTTGTGCGGCTTATCTCGATGTTCCCATGGTTCGTGTTTGTGCGGCTTATATCAATATTCCCATTGCGTTATCTGCAAGTGTAGATATTTTCTTATTTTGTGGTTCGTGTGAATCGTTAACTCGCGTGATTATTAGTTCCAAGTAGCGCGCTTTAAATACCTACAACTTTGGATCTAAAGCTTAGATTCTTATAAAATTTGGTGAGAGTATTCTTGAAATTCAAATAATATGCAATACAAAAATGGAGTTTTCTGACCAACACAACTAGTACGCCCCCTTAAGGGATTGTAATTTCTCATTAACTGCTCTGTATGCATTTCTAGTTTCGCGTGTTATTTTAATATCGATATTAGATAATGCGTTGAGTTGAATTTTGCCCTCACAACAGAAAAAATGGCATTTCTAAATACATTAAAATCCTTTATATTTCTAACGTTGATTGGTAGTGGCAGGGAAATTTTCCTTTCTTTGGTAATCTCATTTGTTGAGTCACGAGCTGACGTCATATTCTTTCTGTTGGCACATACCTGCGATTGTATTCGGCTTTCTAGTGCTTTGATTTTATTAAGCATTTCATTTATCATCGCTTGTTGTTGTTGGCACATAGCTATTTGTTATTGGCATGCTGGTAGTTGTTCATATGTGATAATGTTGCTGTTGTTCGTATTACTTAGCGGGATATTTTGTTGATTGTATGATGTAGTGCCCATTATTATCATTATTTGATTTACACTATTCACTTATCACTATTGACAGAGAAATGCGTATGCGTTTATTTTCTGTCAGCTTCGTTTTTTTTTTTTTTCGATATGTGGGGAGGAGCACGAAGTAACACGTCTTTACCTTTCGAACATCAAGTCAACACTGACACAATCTGATGACGCATATTGATTTTTCGAACACGCACTTCTGTTCCACAGTACTAATCTTACAGAAATATATTATACATATGAAGACACAATAAGAAATAAACCACAACTTACATTGGAGGAAAAAACGCGGAAAAATAAAATTGAGATATTAAAATAACAAATAGGTGAACACAATATCGACAAACGATCAATAGATTTATTTGAATCCACAATTAAATGAATGTTCGGAACTCCCGACCATGATGATCTAATTGGATTGCAAACACGCATAAATGAGTTAATTGAAAATAACGAAAAACAAAGAAAAATAAACTCACACTTGGAAAAATTATTAGAAACATTTCACGGATAAGAATTAAAAGAACACTTAATTCTCGTACAAATTTATGAACAATTACTGCTGATAATTAAAACAATCAATGCAGTCAAAGTAAACCAATATTTTTCAGAAGCTTTAGACTTGTTGCACAATTATTTTGCAAACAAATGTTAGCGTACCAAACTGTTAAGGTACCCAACACTTATTTTATTTAATACGGGTTATCTAGATCATTTACCTTCGGGCCGAATTCAGAAGTCTCTTTGTATAGGTTGGTTTATTTAAGTTTGTTTATTTAGGTAGTTTGTTTATGACTGACTTGCTATCATCGTAATTGAAGGTGAAGAATTTGATTCGGGACATTTCCAGAGTTACGTCAGTCTTGGTGCCATGTAGACTAGTTAATTTGTCTGTCATATCTTTGGCAGTCTTGCAGTTGGCAATTTTGTTCGCGATCTTGCTGCTTTCATTTAGGCCTATCAGCGTTTGAGCTTGGACATCCTTCTTGGTCCAAGCTGAGATGGTTTCAAGTGACGCAGCGCCTGCCGGTCTAAGCTTGTCTCCTGTTACGATTTCGTACAGGTCCTTATTCTTTAGTGCCAGGTTCTGTTTGAATCGCCATGAGATGAAGTTGACGTTACCCTGGCTGTCTTCGCTTAGCATTTCCAACTGGGATTTGACGGAGTCCATTTGGCTGAGAGGCTGCAATTCGACTGACTTGACTTACATATATGTTACTCACCGTTAACTTGCTGTGCGATGGCTGCTCCGATGTTTGACGATTTGTGGGTCACGTTGTCCTTGCCAGTTCTCCCGATCTGGGCCGCTTTTGTCGATTTTCCTCCCGCTTTCCTCAATGATGACCGACGAAACCCTTTTATAGCTGTTCTGGGCCCATAACCTGTTGGTCGATAGGTGACTCCGGCTCGTTGGTCTTCAATGAATAAAAGTTCAGAGTTAGCAGTGTGTTGTATATTTCGCCACAGAAAATTGAGGGTAATTTAAAATGAACGGGTTACCTGTTTTTGTGTGCCGGAAGCTTCTTTAAGTCTCCCCTCCTTCGTAGCGATCTTTCTGTGACGATTACGTATTCCAGATCATTTGTTAACCCTTTCTACTGCCAGAACTGTATTACTAATAGCCTTCACTTAAGAGTCGCCATATTTCATTACTTTTTTCCATCTCAAGTCCTGTAATCGCAGGTAAATGTTCAAATAGCTGTAGGGGATACCACGTTCCCTCTTCATGTTAACAAGGGGATACAACCGAAGCAAAAACTCGGACTCCCTTTACTTGTTTACAGAATAAACAATACTCTTTTATTTCTTATTCATTACAAAAAATCGAAAATTGCTTTTTAAGTTTTATCTTTTCTTCTTCGCAACGGGGGCGTTACTCCTTCTCCCTCCTTTTCGGCCGCACTCAACTCTAACTCTCTTTTTTTCTTTTTTTAAACGGAAAACTCGACTTGCAAAAACTGTGTATGTCAAGAACAGTGAACAACGGAACCAAAACAAACCGAATTTTGCAATATATTCACCCGTTCCCTCTCTATCGCTCTCCCTCAACGTCCACTCCGAAAATCGAATTCGAACTCGAAGAGCTGCACGATCCACACCCGATCGGGGCGTGTTCGAAAACTCACTTGTGGATCGTGCAACTCCTCCACCACCTTACCATCATACTATTTTTAAACAAATTATATTACATACAAATTATTAAATGATGGTGGTGGCGGAAACCGCACGTAACAAGTGATTGGTATTATTAATTTATTGTAAAAGAAATAAAAAGACGGGAATTTTTCCACACTGTTAAATAGCACTGGTTTAGATAAGTGAATTGGTTGTTAAGCGATTTGCTGATTGATAAGGAATACTTGTAAAAATTCAGATTATATTACGAGGCACGTTTTCCTTTTTCCATTCGATCTTCAGTCGTTTGAATCTGGCAGTTGATTGTAGATAGGATCAGTGCCAACTTCAAGTCCAAGAACAAACAGAATTGTGTGAAGTTCACGCAGGTTCACGGTTGTGTTGGGCAAGATCAGCTGTCAATTATTCAATTCTCAACATATATATATATATATATATATATATATATATATATATATATATATATATATATATATATATATATATATATTATATGTTTATGTTTTCTTTTCCTGTTTTTTTTTCAATTTGTTTACGCGACGATTCACTCGTTTGCAATTTAGAAGTTGCGTTTTAGTTATTTCCTATCTTTAGGAATTTGTACGATACCCGATTAAGCGTAAAAGCGCACTGTATCTGTTTAAAATAATCTTTTATTTAATAAGGATACATTCGGGTATCCTACCGACTGCGCCAGTTAAAATATTAAAAAAAAACACTTGTTCTTTTTTATTTGTCATCCCGTGATCTTCCACGGGACGTTTTTATTTAAATTATTAATAATTATATTAATAATAATTTATTCCTTCTCGGAGGCTATCTTAAGACTCTTATTTAATATAATATTTATTGGAAGCGTCAATCTTATGACTACTTCAGTTTGAATCTATCTTCACATTCTTATTTAATATAATATTTATTGTAGGAGGGGCACTTGCCGCTTCGGAATTTAACTTAAGACTAACATCTAACATTTTCGTGTACAACAGAATCTACCTCAGGTAGTTGCGAAAAGAGGGATCAACGCACAAAATGTTTACCTGCGTAGGACTAACTTATATTTCTATGTCTACCTATGTAACTTATATTTTAAAGGGTGAACCTTTCGGGGAAAGGTACTTAACATATCGTTACGTTGTAGTGACGAGTGGCGTACACGTGTTTGGTTTTCGTGTTTTGGTGACATGCGACAATTATGATACGTAACATATAGCCTTAGCTGGAGGTAAAAAAAAATACAACTATTTATTTAGAACACTTTTATTCGACTAAGCTGGAAACAATAACTTATTTTACAAATCAGCTACGTATTATTTGCAAAAGTGATTTCTCATTAAATTTGGTATGTGGTATTGAATTAGGCCGGTAGTTCAATAGACGCTGAGTGTACGAATAAATCATTCGTGCAGATACAAACGATGTAGGTTTACAATGCAATTGAAATACAAAAATGCAATACAATGTGATTATTATACTAAGGCTGTGTGCTCAACAAGCGTTGAACACACCTTCCACAAACAAGGGTTCTTGATTTGTTGTGGGCTGGGTGCTGGCGTCAGCAACACGATGGTGTCTCCTGGCGGGCAGTGATGGCTCTAAAATAATCTGGAAATTAATGTGAAAATAGCAAAAAAATACCTCTAAACTGAAAAGCAATCCAGAATATAGCAGGACTTCTCATTAACGAATCTCTAAACTGAGCAGCAATCCAAAGTATAGCAGGAATTCTCAAGAGAATCTTCCAAAAAAATAAGGAAGAAACAACGCGGGTTGGTTTGATGTGATCAAAATAGGTTTATTCTCTTTGTTTAAATGGATTTCCACGGATTAGAAATGATTTGCGGCCTGTGTCGTCAAGAGATTATCAAAGAAGAGAGAGAAAAATGGTTGTCGTTTGACAACCAACAGAATTTCATTTAAAATGTCAGCTGATTGTGTCCAAGGCGAATCCGCAACAAGGGGTGATGTGGGAACAGGTGGCTGGTGTGTTGGGTTGAATTTTTCTGGAATAATGACAAGTAGATCGACGGGTTTTTAAAATATTAAAAATATTGCTTTATTGTTTTTTTGGAAATTTTCAGTAGTACCAGATTTATCTATACAAAAGATACTGAGGTGAAAATTGTAGGAAAATAATCAGATTTGAAATAAACAAATAATAAAAATAAATTTATTATTTATAGATTTATAATTTATTTATACGAAATTACTTATATTTTTGCTGAGTGTGGTACTTCTCACAACAGTCCCCGATGTGGATACCAGGCTTCTTAGTACAAGTATCGCAATAATTACGCTTTTCCTGTTTTCCTCGCTGTGTTTTTCTATCCGAGCAAACAGCGCAATCTTTTTTCGACCTGTACGAATAACATGAAAATTTCCGTTGTTAGTGTAAGTTACCCCTTAATTGTTCTTTCAATATTTTTGTAAATTTCGAATGCCAAACTGGTTTTTAATTCATCCGTTGTCTTTGTTGTCGGAATATATTATATATGAATTAACGTAGCATATTTCTAATCCCCAGAAGAACATCTTTCTCCACCACTGTACAGATTTTATTAGGAAACAATATGAAACTGCATAATGTCCTGTGTGGTCAACTTCTCCCATAGATCCAATGTAATTTGTTGCAATATCTGCCTTGTCAATCGATCCTGTTTCACCGCCACATATTTTTCTAGTTACTTGGGTAATTTTAGCTGTATCCCAAGTACTCAGCAAGGTGATATCCTTTTTGTCTTTCCATACTAACACTAATGTGTTACGCTTTCTCAGAGCAATTCTATTTTTCATAGTAAATTACGGTTTTTTAATTCCCTAAGGTAATCTTTTTCGGTGTTGTTTTATTGATGACATTTCAGTTTTAGTAATTCGGTGGAAAAAGATAAACTCGTATAGTAGCGAGCTGTAAACATATGATATCCTTCAGCTGTTGGAATTTTTTATATAAATATAATGGAGTCTTTGCTTCAAGATGTCTGTCCATTTGAAGTTAAGGTTGGATTTGTGAGTCTGCACTAAAGCCAACGTTGGTGGTTCCTTTTTCTTTAAATTGAGAAATGAGACATTTGGTCTTGCGCTGAGAATTGGGCGGCGATAATTTCTCTATCTAAGCCATTGGGACCACTTGGAGTCGAGTGAACCGTCAACGAAAGTGCTCCGAGTTTTCGTCAACGACACAACTGAGAGAATGACGTATAAACTACGGTGCGAGTTCAGGAACATTCACGCACGAAAGAGAACACGGTCCGTCATTAACCATGGATAGCACTTTCATCACCGACGAACACTCACACTTTCATTAAATTAATACCAAGTTATATTTATCGCGCAATGTAAGCGATAACTATCCGGCTCGAAGGACTATTAAAATGTTAGATAAAAACATCATTTAAATTATTCTACTTGATGAGCAAAAGTAAGTGAAAGAGCTTGTAGCGTGTTAGTGCCTGGGCGTCGACACGGACGCAGGTTGAGCACAACACCACAGATCGTTCACTGATTCGACTGTCACTGCTCCGAAACTCCGATTAGTAAAACTCAGTAGTTCATCGAATACTTCTTCTTTATTAAGAGTCCAAAACAAAATAACACTTTTACATGAAATAAATTGGTATCAGAAAGTTTTACGGTTTTACAATCCGAATTAACTGAATTTTGGCAACGTGTTGGGATTAATTTCATGAAGTTTTCATAACGATAATTAAACTGCACTTAGTAACATATTGAACTGTCTATAGGAAGATTTGAATGTTGTACAACGGAAATTACATTGGCAAATCTTATTGGAATTAATCACAAAAGGTTTAAATGTTCACATCGATAATTAAACTGCACTAAGTAACGTCTTGGACTGTTTATAGGTAGATTTGAATGTTGTACCACGCGATTAAATTGGCAACACGTGTTGAAATTAATGACAAAGGGTATGAATGTTCACATCGATAATTAAACTGCACTTAGTACCATACTGAACTGTTATAGGACGATTTGAATGTTGTACAACCGAAATTAAATTGGTAAATCATATTGAAATTAATCATACAAGGTTTAAATGTTCACATCAATAATTAAATAATACTTCTCGGAGTACACGACCTCCCCCAGTGATGGTTGTCACTTGACTCAAGTGTTCTCTACGTGGAACGAAATCTGACTGGGCATTAACTGCCCACCAAAAAAAAGGGACACCGCAAAGAAAACCGCAAAAGGGGAGGAGCTGCACGATTAACTCGAGATAGTTAATCGTGATTGGACCGGGGAATACGGCATACATTTCGTATGTCTGTGTATGCGTCGCCTACAATCGTCCGGTGGTGGTGGTGGTTGCGAACGTCGCAACAGCATCTCATACGAATACCAACAAAGCATGGCCTGCGGCTGTGTACACAATTGATTGTGCTATACTTGCCGGCAACAAGGAACATCTGGGGTAAAAACAACACGAGCCGAAGATCTGGTCATCCTAGGAGAGGCCATAAATCAACATTTGAGTTGATGGGGTGTGAATTTCCCTAGGTCCGCCGACGGTTGGCGGCCGTTAATAGGGATTGAATATACCATAACAATCTGTGGTGCAAATGCAATGTTTAGATATTGCAACGAATATAGGGTGCAGCCATTGCCAGATGTTAAAAGTAAACACTTGATGGCTGCATCCAATTCGTTGATTGTTTGCGGTCCCTGATCGGTGGAGACCGATAATAGGAAACCAGCTATTGCTGGTAATTAGTGAAATGTTTGGTTTGCATCCGCCGAAACCTTGTCGGCGGTGGCAAACAGATGGGACCTGATAGCCGCATGCTAGGGGTGCCATGGACAAACAAGAACAACGAGTAATCAATGAACTCTTTGTTGATTTTGTTTCCATGGCATAAGGCTATGGGAACGAGATGCCCTGGGTGCAATGCATGCCCGAGGATGAGATTTCCAATGCCACGGCTATGTGATAATCTTTGCCGTGGACTTAATGTTTTCAGATATTAATGCCTGCCCGAGGATGAATTTTCGATGCCACGGCTAAGTGATAAGCTTTGCCGTGGACTTAATGTTTTCAGATATTAATGCCTGCCCGAGGATGAATTTTCGATGCCACGGCTAAGTGATAAGCTTTGCCGTGGACTTAATGTTTTCTAGGATGGTGATGGAGAAAAAGGGGTTTGGAAGGAAAACCCCCACAGAAAAGGTAAACTGCCTAACAGATATTCATTACAGGTATCCGATTGGGTAACTGAATTAATTCCAGCGATTTGGCCGGCGGTTAATGCCGTAGCAAGGTTACGCAACCTTGCTGAAGGTTCGACTTTGAGGTACTGAAGTGGACACAGCACTGAAACGAACACACAGGATCCCACCTCCAAACGATCACCAGACGAGAATGGGAAAATAAACGCAAGATTTATTGTAGTTGTAATCGGATTTTTGTTGCAGCTGGTTTTTTTTAGTTTACATATACATTTTTAACTGTTCATTATTTTCACATAGGATGTAAGTAATTTTTAATCATATTACGAAACACGTACAAAAAGAAAGTTAGAACTTAGTTAGTAACTCGACATTAATAGATCATTGTTTGCTCATGCAACCAAGCTCATGAGAAACGAAATCTTAAACGTCGAACCGAAATTTGGACAAAGGGCATTATTCGAGATGTGCACTGCAGCTGAATAAATAGACCGCCAGTCATCAGGGAAATGGTGCTTCAAGCAAATTAGATGTTTATGGCATCTCTGCCGGCGGTAAGAACCGAATTCTTGTTTGCATTTGTAAATTCTGAAGAATTCGGTTTTAGCGGCTATTGCGCTGATTGTTTGTCGGTCGGAGAAACGGATCATGTGCCGTTTGTATTGCAGCTGAGTCAACATGCTGCTTGGCGTTGCTTTGTCGTTGGACAAAAGGTTCGCCGACCAATGTGCATGAAAGGACAAATGCTGCGCACATGTGAGGATGGGATTTGCTGGGCAAACAAGGGTGCCCAATAGTTTTTGAATTTATGATGCCCGTATGATGTGAAGACTTCTTTTCAGGGAATTAAGTAAATGCATTGGATGCATGAATGGTAAGAATTCTTTATAGGGAATTTCAGGTAATGCACTAGGTGCATTAAATGTCCTTGAAGAAGGAAATTTTTGCAGGTAACAGCAGATTTGCCCAGGGAGTGGGGGTTAGAATTGTGGGTGGTTCTTGTGTAAGGTTAAAGAACCCCCACAGGTCTTCGTCCGATGGAGTCCTTGCAGATTGGCTTTGCCAATTACAAAACAAAATAAAACGAGATTCTTTTATTAAGCTATACTGAGATTTAATCACACAAATACTTTATGGGACCGCAGACAAATACCGATTGAAAAAATAAAAGCACACATGTGTGTTCAACCAAGAGTTGAGCACACCTTCCACCAACAGTGGATATTGTTATGGGCTGGGTTGCTGGCGTCAGGAACAGTGATGTCTTCCGACGTGCAATAATGTGATTCTGAGAGCACCAATAATGCAAATTGGTTGAAAGAGAAGAGAATACCTTTGTCGATTGAGTGCCGCAATCCCAAGAAGTAATCCTGCTGCAATCCCCAGAAATAACCCTCCAGCAAACAACAATAAAACACATTGGTTTAATGTTAATAAAAGATGGACTTTTCTTTATTGTATTAGTTCGATTTCCACGGATTATATTACTGCGCACTGGTCGCTAGTAGGTTGACGAATAAGGATTTGTTTTTGTCGTTTCCTTGACAACCAAACAACTAACATGTCAGTTGTTATTTGGTTGCGATGGCTGCGGTCAATTGCGAATTCACTGGTTACATCCAGCGAATCCGCAACAACACAACATTGAATTGATTTAATTCTTTTCTTCTTCGATTGTCTTTAGTCCTTGTTATCCAGGGAAAAATTGAGGAGTTTCCCACCAAGCAGCTTCCTTCAAAAATGTAAACAGCGACTACCCTGTTTGTTTGCTGACTAGTGGTCGTTGGTCGTTGTCTGACACATCGCAATTGTACTAGAATTTTATTTTAAATGGTGAATTGTTATAATTGTGGATATAGTTTCGCACCCGCAACAATTACTGAAATTCTGATCTCTTTGAAACTCACTTATGCTATGGTTATAACTGGTTGTGCGGTTTTGGGCTTGTCTTGAATTAAAACAAGGCCTGGAATTATTTTATTGGTTTCTCTGTTTATTATTATTATTACTCGAACTAGAATAGTTATTTTTATTAGATCTGTTTTTCCTATGATTGAAATCGATGCCTCTGCTATCATCGACTAGTCTAAATCTGGCATATTTATTGTAAATATCTATTATTTTAATGTTTTCTTCTATATGTGCTCTGATATTCACATCAATTTTTTCTATAAGTTTGGTGTTAAATCTCCATCAACGTTTTCTGGTTTATACAAAGCTGGTTTTGTGGCGATTCTTTAAAGCTTTTCCAAAGAACCATCCATTTCTTTAAATCAACCTGCTTTTCCCTCACTCTATAAACCACTATACTTACCTGCATTCGAGCAACTTAAGCTGTCTTTCAAATAACTTTCACTTGAAAGTTAAACCTCATCAAGGCATGCATCACACTGAATTTTTCCGTTTCATATTATATGAACCATTCCATATCCCCATCGGCTCGGCTCGTCAGCAATTATAATAGGTAAACACTCGGTGGCCAGCGTAATTGTTGACACAGCTGTAGCCGATGGTTTTGCTACGGTTCATAACCATTTATTGCCCCAATCCCGAGGTTCGCAACACTTACAACCAATTTCCTTTATCGGTCATCTACCTGTTCTATAAAACATTTAAAAACACTTACACAACTTACTTGAGGGCTTCCGGCTTGGTTAAGCCCGTGGACGTCTTCTTCCCTTTGTCGGTTGGCAGTACAGCCCGCAAGGTGGTTTAGGGGGCTTCCGGCTTGGTGTTGTTCTACCGGAACACTGATGAGCCAAAGGTGGTTTAAAATAAAGAGGCCGACTATTTGTTTTCTTCTTCGTTTCTTTATTTATAGAAGGTGTGCCACAATTTACAGTCTGATTTACTCTTAAGTTGATGTGCCTGCTTTGGCTTTCGGATACTAATTAATTTGTCTCCTAACGGAGCTTCCCTTTTTATACTAAATTTGTTATCTAAAAAACGAAACATTCATCCATGGCTGTGGCTGTCCTTCAGACAGTAACTGTACACCAGTCGCAGCCGAAGGCCAAGCCCACGATGGGGAATCACAAATTCTGCAAGTCCGCAGATTCTGCACCATGAGAACATTTCGCTTCTCATAGGGGACGCGGTGCAGGTCTCACCATCCGCATGATGATGAGGTTTCATTTTCATACAGACGATGAGACCGCAGAACCCACAGAACTGCGACCCCAATGCGTCCAGTGTATTCCACATATGCAAGATTTGCACTTTTTGTACGGGTTTGGAATGTTTCATATGCATACAATGTTGTATGCGAATGATGCCAATCATGGGTATTGGCTTTTGATGATTCAGGATATTTAATGTTTATTGGGGTGCGGGATTTTATTACCATTGGCAATTGGATTTGCAATGTATGCGCGAATGTTTTTAGGTTGGGATTTGGGGATTCTGTGTGTAGCATATTGTACGATACGTATATATGTTTTAAGGTTGGGGATTTGGGGATTCTCTGTGTAGGATATTGTACGATACGTATATATGTTTAAGGTTGTGGGTTTGGGGATTTTGCGTGTAACATACCGATCATGAGATTTGGGCACGAATATGATTGACGTTAGACAATCATACCCTAGATCATGCCTAACGATGCTCCGGCCTGTAAAACAAACAAACACACAGTAGCAACCCTGTGTTTATGCTACTTACCAACCGCTGTCCATGGTCACCCTGAGTGAGACGTACGCTTGCACATCTGCTGGTCAAATTCCTCACCATCATACCCATGTTCCATTTAATTAGATCAAACAGAAGCCACGATAGCCTTGGCCATAGGCGAGCACACCTTGGGTTTTGCTTATAGCCACGAAAAAAAATCGATTGCCTGCAATAGCATAAGTCTGGGGCGATTATGTAAACAGCCGACGTTCCCATGGTATTGATTTAGTTGTTGCATTTGGTGTTGATGCTGCTCCGGCTTTCGTTCTCGTAGTAGAATCAATTGCTGTAGTCGATGGAGTTCTTCCTGAAGAGCTTGATTTTGATGCTGTATTATGGAAATTGTTATGCTGGTGCCGTGCTTCCTCGTAACTCGAGGGAAGAGCGTAGCATGTGTAGTCTTTTCGAAGGAGGCTGTTTTCACTAACTTTATTTATTTGGCGATCTGACGATCCGAAGTGGTCGTTGTGAGCTTGCAAAAGAAACTGTTTGAAAATGCTCGTTTGCGTTTCTTTATACCTGAACCTGAAACACATGAAGGTTTGGGTGGCCAATCATACTCGAGCAGATGCCACTGTTGCTTGATACGGATTATGGAATTGTTTGGGTTATTTGGATGCTATATCGAGCAGCAGCTATGGTTGCTCGATATTGGTTATGGGAATCTTTTGGGAATTAAGTGGATTTAATTAGGGTTATGGGGTGTGTACTTGTGGGGTAGGTAGTCGTGGCGACAGCATGGATGCGAGTTCTACTACCAACCCACTCGTTCACTAAGAGTTCCACCGTACTTACGATTGTTCCGGTGCCTGCAAACGAACGATCACCAGGAAACAAAAGTAAATTAAAACTCACTGTTTTAATGTTATTGAGGTGTTTATTTATTTAAAAACGGTTGGTGAAACAAAACAAACGATAAAAGGTACAATTATATTATAACTGACGGGAATGGCATAGAGCAGAGCAGCTCTTTACACACACATTCCGGACACTCGCGACTCTGTGATGAACGCATTCTTGGGGCGCGACGACGAGCGGGAGCCGAATCGACCAGCGTGGTCGGCTGATGGAAATGGACTCAGCGTTGCCCTGCTCGATGCAGAGCCACTTCGCAACTGGGGGTGAGTTTTCTCGAGAGAGAAAGTGTTTCTCTCGTGGTGAAAACAAGGAAGAAAGACATGGCAATGTATGTGTATGTGTACATTGGTTTTTTCATACCCAAGGCCATGGGAACGAATCTGAAAACCAGAAAAGGAATGATGTGCATCAATTAGATGTGAGTTGGCTAAGTAAGCAAGCCGAATCTCATTGGGTGCTAAATGGGGTTTCTGTTTGTTCAATGCCGCTAGTCATGAGAAACAGATCCAGAAATATGGGAAGGCAAAGAGATCGGGTAGATCATTGTCTAAGCTATGCATTGCAGCTGTAACGATAGCCGCAATGCTCATGCACATGGTGCTAATTGATTCTAGCTTATTTACAGGGAATTGTATTTGGGATACCAAAAACGCTGTGAATTGTTTGGGATACCACAAACGCTGTTAATTGTTTATGGTATCGCCGGAAAACCTTTGAACCTTTGCGTGAAGCATTTAAGGTGCTAATGCGATTGCATTAACGAAGGCTTATGCAGACTGGGTTGTAGGGATGGGGGTTCTTTAGGTAGGTAGTCAGTGGAGTTTGGCGGAACCGCCACATACTTAGAGAGGGGAGGATATTAATGGTGGGGTTTTCGGGAGCACTACAAAATACTGTATTGGCGTCTGGGCAAATTGTGTGGGCCAATGTTGAACTTCCGTATGCACAACAAAATTAATCTTCAATAATAAATGTATACTCACGTGGCCGCTACTCCGTCCGTTGTCCCGTGTTGTATTCCCAATGTGGCCGCTGCTCGGTCCAATATTGCATTTTTATTCTGGCCAAATTGTTTGCGCCAATTGATATATTTTTATTCTGCAACTGTTGTATCGTTATTTAATTAGTGTTACTAGCTGAAATCTGAACGCACCAACGATTATGAGTCGAACCCAATATACTACTTTACACACCAAAGAAAAACTCCAAATTAATAAGTTCCCGGTTTACTTCGTAATTTTATTTATTGATTAAATTTTCAACTTCAAATTAATAAGTTCCCGTTTTATTTCTTTATATACTACCGTACCGAACCGCGCAACCTTCCTCCGTGTGTGCCACCTTTCAAGACTTCTTTAAGACTACTACTAAAACTAAGACTCTCTTTTTACCCATTCCCTCGTTACTTCTCGGCAAAAAAAACTTCAGCCATGACTGTCCCTTCGAAATTAACTGACAATCGTAACGATGTGCATCAGATTGTATTTAAGTTAAATTTAAACTGTGACTACTGTCCGTAACATATGCGCTCAATTATGTGTGTAATTTTTAATTTATTTAAAAGACCTATATTTCATGCATATTTTATTGTATTTAATCCTTTCGCGCTGGGCCAATGGGGGGGGGGGGGGGGTTACTACGTAACGGGGTAACCGGATTCTTAACTGGTGTAGAGTAAATGCGCACGATCGCCATGTTGAGTAGAAGTTGCTTAGATGTAGAGTAAGAAAAGGGTCAGGGTAATTAAGACGCCGTGAGCCGAATTCAACTGTTGCTAGCAGGGGTGGAAAATCCTAAAGTGAGATCCTTCGCTTAACAAATAAGGCAGGGTACAAACGCCATAGGTTTTTGCCGAAAGTCAACAAGAGTAAGGATTTTGAGTGTTGCTCCACACAAGTAATACTCCCAACAATAATAAAACTAGCGTGTAATGTATATTCTTTTTTCTTTATTTTATTTTCTTATTTTTACTGTTCTTTACTCTTTCTTCCTATTTTACTCAGCAGCACTTTTCATAATGTATAGTCTACAATTGTTTAGTTACGAGTTTTCTTTTTTTTCTTATTTTGCGTTCATCTTATTTCGTTTATAAATACATTGCACAAACTTCTGGTCACAAGTTTTCTTTATTATTTTGTGTTCATTTTATTTTATCTGTACCCTTTACAGGCGTATAATCACAAGTTTTTTTTATACTTTGAGCCACTCTCATCATACCCATATATATTTCGCAAATTTTTCTTCACAATTTCTTCACTTGACGTTATCAACTTTCTTTCTCAAACAAACGGTTACAAAACTTTCTCCCGATCGAATCGTTTTAACTCTAGTCTTTGCTTGCTTGGCCACTGTCGAACAATCCAAACTACTCCTTTTGTTTAATATTTAACCACGGATTTTCCGGTCTCTAACACGAACTTTTCCTTAGACACTTCTTCTTCACTCTCCTCATTATCCACTGACTCCTATTCTGCTTTTACTCCTGCTCGTTACCTCGGGGTCAACACCTCCCGATGACGACAATGCAATTTCGTTCCCCATCGATCCAATTTCCGATTTGCAATTGCGTTGAAATGCAACGTCAGCCGATATACATCTATCGGTTTGCGCCACAGTTCAACTTCCGCAATTCCACACAATTTTCATTTTAATAGTTGTGGCAAAATGTAGGGCAAATTAATTGCACTATCGTTCTGCGGGTCATCTGGGTTCTAACTCGGTTGGCTTTTCTTGGTTTAAGTGCATCAATGACATTATGGTCCATATCTTTATTTAGGTCGACATTGATGTACTTGTCATAGGTTTTTGTCAAAAGGCAACAAGGGTGAAATCGATGGGCAGCGAACGAGTGTCATAGGTTTCTGACAAAAGTCAACAAAGATGTAATCCGTGGGCAGGGCACGAATGTCATAGGATTCTTCCAAAAATAGAAATGAGAAGCAACGCAAATTGTGGTGTGATTTAATCTGATATATTCTTAAAAAATGCTGTCCTTAAATACTATTTCTCTCATCAACATTTCCGATACATACAAATATCCAGTAGGTCGTCATATTTCGGCTGTCCAAATCATGACCTGAAAACTATGTTCGTCATTTCAAATATTCATTGCACATTGCATAGCCAATCCACAATCATTCGCCTCTCAGATGACACGTTAATAGGTGAGTGTCCTGTTAAGACTTTTCTTTCACCACACACATATAACCCACCTTTAAATAAAACACTCTTTTGTTTATTTACACTAATTTTTATTCCTAACACATATATCACCTAACTTAGATGTTAGGTCTAAATATATCCATTCACAATTTAACATAAGTCATTAACTTAGACGTTAGGTCTAAATATATCCATTCACAATTTAACGCGACGTTTTTCCGTTTAAGAATTTTTCAAAGTATTTTGATCAAGTTAATTTGCACCACTTTACAACCGACTCCTTCACCAACTTAATTCACACCACTTTACGACCGACTACTTCACCAACTTAATTCGCACCACTTTACCACCGTCCTCGTGAACTATCAAAAAACAACTCCGCTTCCTTTTCCGATCGTTTGATCGCAGAAAAACCTTTGGTGGTGAAGGCGCCGGGAAAGGGGGTGAAGTTGGCGCGCTTTGCGTGGATGCTGGTGAAATTGTGGTTGGTTAAGTAGGTTGGTTCTTGACGTGGGATAGAGAACCCTCCCATATATTATGGGAAATGTGTTTCAGTTTTGATGGGTACACTACTATTGTTGCGGATTCACTGGATGCAGCCAGTGAAGTCGCAATGGAATGCTGCCCTTGGCAACACTATAACAAATGTCAGCAATTAGCTGACATAATTGAATTTGGTTGTCAAGCAACCAATAACAAAATAACAACTTTCTTCTTCGTTAACTGCTCTGCCCAGTCAGATGTCCTAAATAATCGTTGTAAATGCGATGAATCAAGATAAATAAACACATTAATTAATAAGAAACCTATCGGCGTCGAGTTCTTTTATCAAGAGGGACGAATCTTTCAGGAATTTGCTGCTACAATTAAAGGTATTCGGTTCCCTTTTTCCCTTTAAATAGCGATTGGTTCCAGGTATCAGTGTTGCGGTTGCCATTGCTTTGGCAAATCCAGTTCATCGTGTGTGTGACCACATCTGAAGATATTCCCCAACGATATTCATCACGTCAGGAGACCACATTGTTCTTGACGCCAGCCCAAAACACAACAAGAACCCGGTGTTAGTGGAAGGTGTGTTCAACGCTTGTTGGACACACAACTATGTACCCCTTTTCTTTTGAACAGGATCCTATCGACGGCGCCACTTGAAGTGTCTCTCAACTCAGCAAAAAAATAATTCCTTGTGAACTTGTGATGTTGGTTCAGGATATGAGCGCCGTTGAATTCCACCCAAAAGAACGTTGATGAAAACTCAGCATGAAAACAACAAAACAATGAATTAATTTTCAATTTCAAAAATTATACTTTTTGGATCGATGTTCACCTTGTCATTTACAATTTGTTTCTCTTCCAATCAAATACAAAATCTTTATAACCTTACAACGGCAGTATCAAATTAATATATGTACCGAACGTTTTTAAAATGCACGTTGACAAAACTGCACCCTTTCCGATAGCCGTCAGTTAATTTTACTTTTTGATGGTAGCAGCCGTTGCAATCAAAAAACGTCTCCTCCGCTATACAATATTGTTGCTTCCTTTTCGCCTCAGCAGTTCCAGCAACGGGTCCGACATCATCTGGCTGAATTTTCTCCACAATCAGCATGTGGAGTTATTTTATATGGTCTTGGCAGGTGCCGGCCCGACACAGGTTCACCAAGACGTCCCAAACCTCCTAAACGTTCATCGAATCGGGGCTAAACGGTGTTCAATGGTGTCTTGTTGCTCAGGAAAAAAAACCATCGAGTCACCTTCGTCTAATGTTTTTAGTTCTTAAGTAAGGCTTATTTACTTAATTAATTTTATCTCTTAAGTAAAAATTATATTTCATGAACTTATGTAAAACTTATTTGTAAACCTAGTATTTATATTCTTTAATGGTACTTAAGTTTTATTACTTACGTAAAACTTAATTGTAAACATAGTACTTATTTTCTTTAATGGTAATTATGTTTTATTGAATATTGTATTTTAATTTAATTTAGTTGCCGTACGTTGCACAAAACTAGTGGCACTGTATTACTGAATTTAATTTAATTTTAGTTGCCGTACGTTGCACAAAACTAGTGGCACTGTATTACTGACTCTAATTTAATTTAGTTGCCGTGCGTTGCACAAAACTAGTGGCACGGTATTACTGAATTTAATGTTATGTAGTTGCCGTACTTGCACAAAACTAGTGGCACTGTATTACTGATCACCGTGATCATCGCTCATCAACTCTACTTGTTCGCTCGGTGTGCACTTGTCCCTTAAGGGTTGATTTTGTGCACACTAACACATCGACAGCCATACCTCCGCAGGCCAGTTCATGCGGGGATCATTTGGTGGTGTACATGTCTCACACAGACACGGATGCGTTTGCAACGTTGCCTTGGGCTGTGTAAGTCATCACTCCGGGCGATACACCATTCCGCCAGCTGGTATGCCATCGCAGAGTCCGGTACCAATGTTGGTCGCCACACCACACCCTTGCCTGTGTGTACTTTGCTCATTATTACGCTGTGGTGGGCGCTATGTGTGTGGTTCGATCATAGATACTTATTTGATATCAGAGGTCGTCCCGGGTGACCCATACGTGCGACTTGATGTATCTTTACGGTGGCATGCGTTATATCTCTTGTATTTGTATTCAATTAGAGATGTGTCCTTTTAAGGGCATGCGTTGTGGGTTTCGTTTCTTGCGTGCCTGCTTGGTAATTCTGGGAATTAGTCGCAGGCTTGCGCAACCGCATAATGTGTTGGCTGTTTATTCTGCTATATCGAATCGTTGGTTGATGTTTTTACCAGATCGATGTGCAGGTGTCCCGTGTTTGCTTACATAAAGTTTCATGCTTCTTGCAACTACGTAGCGCTTGTCTTCATGTCGTGCTTTTAGATATTTTAAGCATTTCTATTTTGGGAAATGCCTGTTATTGCTGATACACTTTTCGTATCAGCAGACATTGTGGTTGGTAGAAATGCTAATGCAGGTAAGTACGCGATTTATCGGAGCCTAACGCTTATGAAAAGGGGGTTACCTGGTGGTAGGTAAGCAGGTAAGTAGTGGCGCTCGCAAGAACCGCCACAAGCACCACGAATGATATTAAGTGATATGGCTAATTACGACTGAGTATACTTTCGGGCGTTGTAACCCTGGCTCTTCGCCGATTCAAATGAATTAGTTTGATTGCACTAATTATGCGATGCTATACTTTCGGGCGTTGTAACCTGAACATCGCCGATTCAAATGATTTAGTTCGATTATCCGATCCAACCGATGAAATCTTGTGTTGCTCTGTTGCTTTTGCAACACTACTTAAACCTAACGGTTTTCATCTTCTGATTGAAACAAAACATATTATATTTGAAACAATTTATTTAAATAAACAGTGTGTTGGCAACCGAGTGGCCAACACGTAGTTTAAGCTCCAACGTCCAGAGAGATGGCGTCGGGGATGATTTGTCAGCACTTCTTCGGACCAAAATCTTTGCTTTTAGCAATTGTCCACCAGCAAAGCTATCGTGATGGTGGGTCAAAGAAATGGCGTCAGGAACACTGCTCTGCTCTCTTGGCATGCAACGATGATGGTTGCCGATGACTGAAACACTTGATGTTAATGGTATTTAATTGATATCATTACATGCGTGCCATGGAAATGATGTCAGCAGCACCCCAAGACTAATTCAGTTGAAAACAATAACAAATCTACTTTTCAATTGTATTTAAATATTTGGTTTATTTACGTTGATTATTTAGATGTTAATCGATTAATTGTTGTTGACCGTGGTCGTCAATAGTTAAAGCAGCAAGAGAGCGAATTCAACGAAAATGCTTGACAACCAACACAAAAAATGCGTCTGTCAGCTGTTTTCTGACATATGTTGTTTTTGATTGTGAATGGCTGCGTTCAATTGCGAATTCGCTTGCTGTATCCAGTGCGAATCCGCAACAAACACTTTCTTTGTTCTTATAGATATCCAAAAGACCAAAATATTAATATACAAATTTAAGTAAACACCTTGATCGTGCCACTTAAATCCAGCAGTTCTCAAACATTAGAACAACAATTCAACCGCCAATCCTTTCAGAAATTTTTGAGTGGACTCTAGGGAGCGATGACTTGAACTCAACTGACTTTGAACCTACTTAACTTAACGGTTCGTAATCTCTTCGCTGTCTGGAGCTTTTCGCTGCAGACAGGTATGTTACATTTTATTGTGGGAGATTATTAATAACGTAACTCGCACGCCTTAAAGGTATTCATTACTTTTACATTGGGTTTTTCAATGGGGATATAACAATTTTGTATTTAAATGAAACACCGAATAATTAAGATATCGTTACATTTAAGTATGGAATTCAATCTTGTTCATATGACCACCGCGAGCACATTTGGAGCCAATTTTGCACCACTCGTCCAAACATATAGGCCGGAACGTTGCCAATTTCACATTCAAGTCTGTTCCTGAGCTCGTCTAACATTGTTGGCTTATTACCAACGGCTACTGCATACGTAATCTCGTAAAAAGATCTCAAACGGCGTTAAATCACATGAGCGAAGTTGCCTTTCGACCGGACAATTTCTGGAGATTGCTGATTATAAAACTTCCCCTTCAATAGATCAATTGTATGACCAGCTGTGGGGCATTTGGCTCCCCTTCTTGTAACCACTTATCACTTATGTTAAATCTGATTGTGGTCAAAATTATGTTTTTTCTAAGGACGTTATCAAAATACTAATTTTTACAATAATTTTACACTTATATAAAATTTAACGTGGGGGCATATCGTGTCCCCACGGAATCTTTCTTAAGACTACTGTTTACATTTTATTATATTAATTACACTTAATTTTTATTTACAATTACCGGTTAACGTGGAGGATATAACATTCGCCACGGAATCTTTCTTAAGACTTTACACGTTATTATTTATATTTTAATTAATTACACTCGTTTATTTTATACAATTGACCAACTTATGATTTTTATGATTTTCAACACAACTTAAAGCGGTTAAATGTCCGTTTACCGATGCGCCAGTTACGAAAGATAAAAAAACAAACTGTTGACAGAATGTCGATTAAATATCCGTTGATGTTTCTGCATCGAGATTCCTCGACGAGACTGCAAAATGTGTGTGGCGTAGGCCGCCCAGCAAATAGACGATATTGTGTCACCATGGACACAGCAAATAATGTTGGTGTTATAGCCAGCAAATAGCAAACATTAAACATGTAGCGATCCCAAATCGCTACTCCTATCTAAATCCCCAATAATATCAAAAATCCTATCCATAATCCCATAACGAAAAACCCAAATTTCATATCGAATCAATGAGCGATAAATTAAACAAAAGTTAATTATCGCACATTGATTCAAATTCCACATAACACATCCAAATCCCATATTGAGTCACATGTACAACGAATTTAACCAAAAGTTAATTCATCATACATTGACTCAATTCCTAAAAATCCTAACATCATGAAATGCTAAATTCAAAACGCATTTCATGATTCCCTTCCCAGAATCTATCCAACAAAAACCTTTAAACAATTCTCGGAACAAAATTCCAATCGAAGCACGCCAAGCCTTGCGTACGCTTCTTGGAATTTTGACATTAAAATAGTTGACAAAAGTCAACTCCAAAAACTATAAAAGGGGAGTGCATTTCAATTTCGGGATCAGTAGATCACCAGAGGCCGAAGCTCTGGCCAACAATAATAATACAATCAGTCTCTCTTCAAACCCCGCAGCTCTGGCCAATTGTCGAACCACCTTTTCATTTAAACAAAAATAAAAACAATACAGTCGCTTGAAGTCTTCGACCTTTCCTTTTTGTCTTTTATTTTACACACGCAAACCTCCGCGCTCTTCTCTCGGGTGTTCCGATAAAGCACGGCGCGGAGCAGTACTGTGGTAGTCCTGGTGTCAGTGCGTCGACATGGACGCTGGTTCTACCTCCAGTCCACGTTTCGGTTCGATGGAGAAAACTGGTCGTCGGTGAGTGGAGATTAAAAGCGCGGATGTTGTTATTCGGAAGGAATAGAGCACAAAAGCGAACACAATAGCTCTCCAAATAAAACACACTGATGTAATTTTAATGTTAATGCTTTTATTTCGGTACTTTATTGATCTTGATTATTTAACACTCTTTAAGATTCTCTAATTTAGTGATCACTTAAACTTTAGTTCTAACAAGATGCTACGTTTAATACAGTGCTCGCACTCTCTGCCGTTTTACATTCACACTATTTATTAGGCCGAGAACCAAGAAACCGAATTGACAATTTGTACGCACGACTGTGTAAGAAAATCGAAAGTACAATGTTTAACGACAACAGACGGACTGGATTCGCTTCAACATGTATAAACACCTCAGTGAAATGAACTTAACTTCTTGTTCGTGTGTATACACGATAAGGGATGATTTTGACTTCCCGGCAACGTCCTCGACACATGTGGTCTGGTGCGCATCGCAAATCTGACTGACTCATTCGCTGCAGACAGAAAGACATCGCAACGAAAAAAACCGTAAAAGGGGAGGAGCTGCACGATCAACTCGAGGCAGTCAATCGTGATTGGAACGGGGAATATGGCATACATTTCGCATGTATGTGTATGCATCGCATACGATCGTCCGGTGATCGAGGATGGATGCGAGCGTCGCAACTGCATCTCCTGCGTATACAAACAATACATGGGCCTGCGGCTGTGTACACAATTGATTGTGTAATACTTGCCGGCAACCGAACCATCTGGGGTAAAAGCAAAACAAACCGCAGATCTGGTCACCCTAGGAGAGGCCATAAATCAACATTTGGGTTGATGGACGTGAATTTTCCCGGGTCCGCCGACGGTTGGCGGCCGTTAATAGGGAATTGGTATACCATAAACGATCTGTGGTGTGAATGCTATGTTTTGGTATTGCAACGAATATAGGGTGCAGCCATTGCCAGATGTTAAAAGTAAACACTTGATGGCCGCATCTAATTCGTTGCTTGTTTGCGGTCCCTGATCGGTGGAGACCGATAATAGGAAACCAGCTATTGCTGGTAATTGATGAATGTTTGCTTTGCATCAGCCGAAACCTTGTCGGCGGTGGCAAACTGATGAGACCTGGTAGCCGCATGCTAGGGGTGCCATGGGCAAAAAAAAAAAAACGAGTAATCAAGGAACTCCGTGTTGATTTTGTTTCCATGGCATAAGGCAATGGGAACGAGATGCACTGGGTGCAATGCATGCCCGAGGGTGAAATTTTCGATGCCACGGCTAGGTGATAATCTTTGCCGTGGACTTAATGTTTTCAGGTATGGTGGTGGAGAAAAAGGGGTTTGGAGAAAACCCCCAAAGAAAGGTAAGCTGCCTAAAAGGTATTTATGTCAGTTCTCCTTTGGGGTAACTGAATTAATTCCAGCAATCTGGCTGGCGGTAAATGCCGTAGCAAGGTTACGTAACCTTGCTGAAAGTTCGACTTCGAGGTAAGTCGCATCGCTTGGAATAGTGGGGATCGAGCGATGTATGGCTCTTCGGGCCCTGAAAAGCCCCACAGTACAATAAACAACATTTTAAATACACTAATTTTACTTTTATTTCACGAACTTAAAAGGACAGTCAAACAACAGGTGCTGAAAGCACCGTATAAAAAAACATCTTAATACGTTAAAAAACAAAATGTGTAAGGAACACTACAACAAATATCAAAAACTGTGTCAAAACAGTAACAATTCAAAACGGTTAAATGATGTCATTTTTTCCTTCTCTTTTATTCAGCAATTGGTGGCATTCAGTGCCACCTGTTATATTTTATTTTTAACAATTATTATCATTTATAGTTATCACCAAACTCACCCCTATTTTGTTTTTTGAAAGGTGTTGAGACGTGGTCGATTGCCGCTTCTGCTGCTGGTGGATGTGGTTCACTGCAGATCCCCAATAAAAACTCCTTTTTGTTTATGTTTATATAAACTATTTTATAGTCTTTATTTAACTACTTGATGAGAACTTCGATTGATGAAAACTATGATGTACACTATTTTATCGTCTTTATTTAAACTCTGTTTAATGAACATGCTTTTTAACTAATTAATTTGTCTTTTGATCTTTTATTTCAATTTATGAAAACTATCATTTCTTTAATACATATTAATTTGTCTTTTGATCTTTTATTTCAATTTATGAAAACTATTATTTCTTTAATACATTCGATTTAGCACAACCGCACGCTTTGATTTCACGATTTCAACCAACGAGCCAATTTAAATATTGGTGGAGCGACAAAAACCTTTGCTCACCGCGTATTCTGATTTTTCTTTTATACGTTTGTGGTGTTTTATTAAATGTCGTTGTAGCAATGTGCCACCTTGCACGGGTTCGCTACTAGGGGCCCCACACGACGGACCCACTCCTATAGCACTTACTCACGCAACAAAAGGTCTCGTCCGATGAAAGGACTTGGCTACCTGCCCCTTGATGAAAAGTACGAGACGTTAATTAACTCAAATAGGTTATTTCCTTTATTCAGTAGTACTAATACATAAATCAACCATTCCACTGTATACTAGATAGTCAATGCACTTGGTGTCGATTAATAATTTAAAACAAATTTATATTCTATTTACAATATAGTCAGTGCACTTGGTTCTAATTAATAAGAAACATAATTTAACACAATTCATCCGCTGGATAATAGATAATTAATGCACTTGGTGTCGATTAATAATTTGAAACAAATTTATATACGGTTACACAATAGTCAAAGGCAAAACTGATTAATAATTTGGAATCACGTAGCTCTTGTCACGTTTGAACTCGCAGACTGTTAACAGAAGACTCCTCTATCTCTTGGGACGCCCCACGAGAGATGTAAATTTTAACGTGAGGGCACGACTTGCCCTCACGGAATCCGAATCGCGATTAAACTAAGTTCATCGAAGCGATAGAATACCACATATTCAATCATCGCTTCGATGACCATATAAGGTAGAATATCCCTTTTGCGTTTTGTTCAACACAAAAGGGGTTGAAATACACACACGATGATTGCTTTTGCTGCTCATCGTGTGTGTCCGCAAATATGCAGACATAGCATAGATCTCATCTAAATGTTCGCAGCAGGTGCGAGTATCTCAACGAAAAAAGGGGTTAAATTGTTTACACGATCAACGACTGCGTAAAGCATTATAGCTGATCGTGTACATTTGCTGGCATATCCTTGGAATCGAATTCTAATGGTAAATTTCCATTTGCAAACTCGACAGCTTGGGCGGTCGGCCGGATGCCCTCATGTGTTGGTCGGTCGGGTGACCGATCGATGTGGGCATGCTGTGCCAAGGAAAGATACACATTTCCTGCAGGTGTGGAATATCGTATAGATATTGAACGGACAATATTGGTTGCTTGGTTGTTAAACCAAATTGCTTTAAGAATATCGCATTTGTTTCCGCTGGAATTCATGTCTGCGAGAATTAATGTTTCACCGGTTTATCTAATGTTACTGGTACAGCATAGAAGGTAAGTACACGCTTTTTAGGTGTTACAGGTAAATATTTCTTGGTTACTAGCCGTGAGGTAAGTAGTGGCGTTCACTGGAACTGCCACAATACTTGTCTTTTATGCCTTTTGGCATGCCCTAGATGGGGTTCTTACCTGAATAATGGGAAGATGGATGGTGGCGTTCAGGAGAACCGCTACACGTTTACTTTTAAAATGGTCGGAGCACACAACCCTTTGCTACCACGACACAATACAGAAGGCCGAAACAATCTCGTGTCTTTCGCCACATATCCTTTTTCGTTCCGCTTCCACGATAGTTATTTCTATGAAGCGGCGGACTTGGCTAATAGAAGGCAATTGACTATTGTAATGTGAGTGGGGTTTTAAATGGGGTTGGCTTTTATTTAAATTATTTACTATTGTATTTGGGGACATTCTATTGTAAAAGGAAATTCGTGGTTTGGAGGGAAGGGATCTGAAGGGAAGGATATGTGTGAAGACACGAGATGTTAATAATTCAAAGGGGGAGGGATAATTAATTGAACTTTAATTATATAACACACCAGAACTTTATGTTGTCAGCTTATAGTTGTATTTCTTTCGAAGTATAAGCTCAGGCGCTTAATGCTGTAAGAAACTGTGACAAATTGATTGTTAATGTGCCGAGCAGTGGATCTCAGATCAATTTGTCGTTTCGAATCACTGCTGGCAATTCCAAATGACATTTAGGCTGCATGATGTTTTGTTGCTGTACTGCAACAGTTGATTTACGCAACCATTAATGGAAAGAGCTTACTTGTTCACGTAGGCTTTCCGATCCGTGTCTTAGGTCCGATGGTGTCCAGGAAGATCCTCTTCTCTCCGTTGGTTTTTCCTGCCAAAAGTGAAGAGCCGGAGGAATCTTCCAACGCAGTAACAACTCTATACTGTATACTTTTCAATTTTCTTTTATTTCTTCTGATTTTATTTGATATAATTTCCGCTATAAAACGAATTTTAAGCACAATGGTCTTTGTCTGATCTCGATGTGCAACGAATCTATCATCGACAATCGTTGTCAGGTTCGCAGTTGTGGTCATGACAGTATGGTGCTTTTATGTTTTAATGTTACGCGGCGTGTCAATCAGGGTGCCACAGGGGCACAGGTTAACCGCGTAACCCCACTAGTTCCGTCCTATATCTGACTCCACTTGATACGAAACACTTTCTTACACAGCTTAATAGCCAAATAAAAATCACACTCGGTTTAGAACGAATAGGTTCGCAATAATCCTTAGGTATTTATTTTTATTATTGAATCTTATTTAATATTTTACAATTTAATTTGGTGTACCGCACAAACAAACTGGTTACACAACACCGAAAATATTGTTTTAACTATTTGTTAGCTCTTGTTTAATATTTTACAATTTAATTTGGTGTACCGCACATACAAACTGGTTACACAACACCGAAAATATTGTTTTAAGTATTTGTTAGCTATTGTTTAATATTTTACAATTTAATTTGGTGTAACGCACAAACTAACTGGTTACACAACACCGAAAATATTGTTTTAAGTATATGGCCCACCTTTTAATTCTTCTCAACGACTAAACTCTTAATTCGTCCTGATTCACAAGGGTTACCTCATATTCAATCCTTTTTTTCCTTTTTCCCTCTTTCATTTTGCACACACAGCGCCAGGATCCAAAACAGACCATTGCCTCGACTACCATATATGGTGCGCTTTTAGCTTTTTGCCAGGCGAACAAGAAAAAAAAAAGGAAAGGGTGAAAACATACACACGATAATCGCGTCTGCCGCTTACGTGTGTATCCCCCAGCATGCAGACATGGGATCATCGCAATCCACATGATTTGCAGGTTCGCACAGGGGTTGAATTGTTTACACGATCACGACTGCGTGCAGCATTATTGGTGATCGTGCAAACTTCGCTGGTATATCTTCCATACGAACGACGAATATTTATACGATCGCGACCACACCCAGGCTCGCCGCCGGTCGCATATCGATCGTCGTGCAAATGGTGCAGGTGGCTATTCCCTGTGTTTGCTTCTTTTGTAGGCAAGCATGTTATTACTTGCCTGTAGGTTGGTTTTTGCTACCGAATTGCCCGCCGTGTTCGCTGATGAAAAGGGGGCAGCTTGCCTGTGTATGACGGTGCTGGATCGAAGATATTCTTGTCTGAATATCTCGATTGATCCGTTGGTTGAGGATGCGACCGTTTTTCTCCACTCGAGAAAGGGTGCATGTTGGCGGGAACCAATATTGGAATATTTTCCGTTGACCGTCGGCGCCGGTTGAACTTCCCCGGTGTGTGCTGCATGTTGAGCAAATTCTATCGGATATTCATGTTGTGCTACGCACAAACAAACTATTCATCCTTGCAGGAAATGTTACTCTTTTTCCCAATAGAACTTGATGCTCTGCGACGACCAGGTTTTTGTTGTTTCCGCCCCCATGGTGCGGCCCGAAAACCACGGTCCATAGCGCATCAACCGCACGCCCGATAAATTCGGACAATGCACCGTCGCCTGGGTTAATGCCCTTCTTATGGGGTGTTCCCGTTGAAAATGTGAGGCGGGCAGTGGCGCCACAGCACCCCCCCCCCCCCCCCCCCCCCCCAGCGACGTAGTCACGATACAAAGGCAGGGCACGGGCCGCCTCATTGACGAAAGTATGCCAGGAAACGGAAGGGAAGCAGACGCGTTACGCGCGATGCAGGACCACCATACACCGGCGTACCATGCCATCGTCAATGGACCCGCTTACGGCGCGGTGATGCCGGCACGGGCAAAGGTGCGCGGTACGGTCCATTGTGAGGTTTGTTTTTAATGGTTGGGTGAGCGGTAGTTTCCGCTTAAATGGATCCCATGTGGCCCGCTGACATTGGTTCTCCAAGGTGTCTGCGGTGTGGTGGAAGTCTCGCTGGAATTGGTACTCCAAAGTGCCAGCGTCGTGGGTGGAGGTCTTCGCCAGCCGTATCAGTTCACTCCTTTCTGACTGAAATCGCGCCCTGCGGATACACTCGAGAGCGGCTTCGCGTAAGGGGGCCGTCGTTTTTATCCGGTATCCCCGCCGATGTCGCCGATGGTGATCCTGTTGCAGGGGTAAGTTCTGGGCTGCTCTCCTCCATGAAACACGGTTTTAATCGCTCCACGCTAACCGTACTAGACCTCCCTAGAATATCCAACTCGTACACCCGCTCGTTGATTCTGTTTAGAATCTTGAACGGGCCCTCATACGGAGGGTCGAGTGGTCTCTTCACTTTGTCCACCCTAACGAAAACGTGCGTGCAACTATGCAACGCGGGATGGACGAAAACTCTTTTCGCACCGTGTCTGGCCACCGGTTTTGGCCTGATCTTGCGCATTAAATCACGCAAGTAGCCCATGCTTTTTAATGGGTCCGCCGGTGCTTCGCCATCCACGAATAGTTCGCCGGGCAAAACGAGGCTGGTGCCATATGTCAGTTCGGCAGCGGACGCGCCCAAATCCTCCTTTATACATGTCCTCAAACCAAGGAGGACAGTGGGGCGGGCGTCGAACCACTGCGTGTCGTTGTGACACATTAGGGAGGCTTTTAATGACCTGTGCCAACGCTCTATCATCCCGTTGGATGAAGGGTGGTATGCGGTCGTACGATCCCCCCGACAGCCCAGCAACTCTGTGAGCTGTCTCAAGATCGTAGCCTCGAACTGAGGGCCTCGATCTGATGTTAGTGTTGCCGGTACGCCAAAGCGTGCAACCCATGTTGAATAAAACGCCCTGGCGACGCTTTCGGCTGTAACCACTCGTAGCGGTGTCGCTTCCGGCCATCGCGTGAAACGGTCAATCATTGTCAGGACATAGAAAAAACCTCTCGAGGGCGTCAATGCTCCTACGATATCTATATGAACGTGTGCGAAACGTGCCTCAGGGAGCTTAAACTGGGTCGGCTCCAGTACGTTGTGCCGTCCTACTTTACAACGCTGGCATTTGAGGCACGCGCGAGCCCAACTAGTGAGGTCCTTGTTCATGTGTGGCCATACGAACTTACGTCGAATGGCCGTGGCGGTTGCGCGACCGCTGGGGTGAGCTGGATTGTGGAAGGTTTCGTAAACTCTTCTTCGCAGCTCAGTGGGGATATACGGTCTGACCGTTCCCGTGAAGACATCGCACCAGATCGCACCCGTCGAGTGCCCCAGCGGCAACTTTCTCAACAGAAGTGCGGTGTCCGCTTTTAACAGAGCCTCAAGCTGGCTGTCTTGCTTCTGGGCTTGGGCCAGGTCGGCGTCCGCGATGGCGGAGCGCAACTGTATTGTGTCCACTCGAGAGAGTGCGTCCGCGATAATATTCTGGTCGCCCGGGATGTGCCTAATCTCGGTGGCGTATTGGCCAATTAAGTCGAGCTGCCGCTCCTGACGTGGTGATGCGTTTCCGGACCTCTTCCGGAAGGCGTAGCTCAAAGGCTTGTGGTCCGTTCTTATCACCACTGGGCGGCCCTCCACCATGTGACGAAAATACTTAACGGCGCTATATATAGCCAGCAACTCTCTATCGTATGTGCTGTATTTCCGCTCGGTATTATTGAGTTTTCTCGAGAAAAACCCGAGCGGTTCCCAACTTCCGTTACTCTTTTGCTCCAATACCGCTCCTATTGCGGTGTCTGACGCATCGCATTGGATGGCCAACGGAGCACCTTCCACAGGGTAGCGCAGCAGTGCTGCGTTCGCGAGTTGTGTCTTAGCCTGGCGAAATGCGTTCTCTGCAGCTTCCGTCCAGGCGATTGGGCACTTATCGTTCTTTTTTGCCCCTTTTAAATATTCGTTTAATGGGGCCTGGACATGCGCGGCGTTTCGTAAGGTTGGCCGATAAAAATTGAGCATTCCCAGGAAACGCCGTAACTCGCGGACGTTGGAGGGTCGGGGAAATTGGTTGAGTGCTTCTACCCTGTCTGGCAAAGGCCGTATACCCTGCTCGTTGATGTTATACCCCAAGTAAGTCACCTGCTCTTTGGCGAAGTGGCATTTGTCAGGGTTTATCACGAGTCCGAATCGACGGAGGCGTTCAAGCACCTGATTCAGGTGTTGGTGGTGCTCCGTACGGTTTCGGGAAGCTATCAGGATATCGTCTATATAAGCGTAGCAACAGTCCAACCCGCGTAGCGCTGTATCTATGTACCTCTGGAAAGTCTGTGCTGCGTTCCTGAGGCCAAAAGTCATTACCTTGAACTCATAGAGCCCGAAGGGTGTAATGACTGCTGTTTTAGGGATGTCCTCGTGTGCCACCGGAATTTGGTGGTAGGCTCTGGTTAGATCCAGGGTCGTGAAAACGGTGCATCCTCGTAGCTTGTACGAAAAATCGTATAGATGGGCTATGGGGTACCTGTCAGGGATTGTGACCGCGTTCAGCAGTCTGTAGTCTCCACATGGGCGCCACTCCCCATTTCGTTTCTTAACTAAGTGCAGCGGGCTAGCCCACGGGCTGACTGAAGGTTGGCAGATTCCCTTTTCGAGCATGTAATTAAATTCCTCGCGTGCCGCTCGTAATTTGTCTGGTGCGAGGCGGCGCGGGCGTTGGCTGACTGGTGGGCCGCGTGTCTCTATATGGTGATAGACCCCTGACTTGATGTGCTTCTGGTTGGGAAGCGGAACTGTTGACTTTTCAAATTCCTCCAATAAGGCCGGGATTGAGTCTAAGCTCGCATCTGTCCCTGCAGGTATCCGTGGGTCCTCCCTAGGAGGTTCGCCTCGAAACGCGACGGTCCCGATTGCCGCGCATGTGCCTGCAATGGGTCACGCGGGGGCGTTGAAGACCGCAACGCATCTCGTGAGGCGGCCGGTAGGGGTGCGGAATCGAAATAGTTACGCGGTGCTGGTTGTGGAACGTATCGCTGCTGGGAAAACGGTGCGCCGCTGTGATTTACCGTTGTCACCTGGAAGGTGGGAGATTCGGATTGAGGGTCCGCGCTTTCCATAATTGCATCTGCGACTTTCGCCAGCCAACCCAAGCTCTGGTTGGGCTGAGCTATCAAGGCGGCACGTGCATACTGGGGAAGACATCTTAAAAAATGGGGTCTGATGACATCATCAGAGATCCCGGTTCCCGCTATCGCACGCAGATGTGTCAGCAAATGTGCAGGCTTCATCCCAGTGAAATTCGTCTCTGCAGCCAAACGCTGATGTCGTCTGCCCTCGGGTTCGTCCAGGGCGCATAGGAGGGCCTCTCTCATGCTGCTATATGGGTTTGGGTCTGGTGACCTAATTATATGTGCGACATGAGTCCTCTGTGTGCGACTCAACACTCGGATTACCTCTACTGCACGGAGCTCTTCATCGTGCAGATCGGAAGCCTTAAATATGCGTTCCGCCATGGCGAACCAAAGCTCGGCGTCCTCCTCGTCAAAAGGAGGTAAACGCAAGTCGCGGTGAGTGGGGCGCGGTGGTTGTTCAGCGCTGGATGCGTCCTCGAACGCTGGTGATTCCGCGCGCGGCTGCTGTTGCTCCAGCTGTGCTGTTTTTGCCCTTGTTGACTGGGCCATTTTTCTCTTTAGAACTGGTGACCCGTGTCCGGACGCGGAGAATCGAACGCGCGACGAAGGAACCTCGATTTGTTGCGCGAATCGGCGAAAAAGGTTGTGCGCGTGTGATGATGGATTACGCGAGTCGAGTCTGGAGGTGCCGATGGAGTCAGTTGAGAATGTAGTGTGTTTAGGTGTCGCCAATATCGTCTGAATGTATCAGTGTTTGCTGCCCGGAAGGGGCTTACGAGTGTTATTTCCTTATTTATGATATTATTATACTAACGCAAGAAGAAGAAAAAAAAATTCACTTTTTGTCTTGCAATGTCCCCTTTTCTCTCGTAGGGCGTATATCTGAAATTTCTCTTACTTCTAAGCGTTATTTATTATTTGCATTTTTCTTAAGTATAGTAAAATAAGGATAAACTGTTCGCTTTACTGTTTTCTTCTTTTTCTTTTTGTGTTAATCAAAAAAAAAAATGATGTACTCTACATGTAAATACAATGGGATTTGAATTTTCCTACAATAGCCGTGTATTTCTTTGGGTAGAAAAGAGATGTTTATTATAATTTTATTGTTTGCAATATATTTTGTGTGAACTATGGTTATTATTCGAATACTTTTACTCGTTATGTATGTATTATAGCGAACCTCTTCTTGGACTAATGTTTTCTATTACCGTGTTTGTGTTTTTGTTTGATTTCTAACTAATATTTTCGGCTATATTACTATTTGCTTTTCCTTTATTTTAATATATTCTATTTTTATTCAGTTGTTCTATGGTTATACTTGTATTGAAAAAAAAAATATTTTTTGTTTTGGTGGTTCTGATGGAGCTCACCTACTAAAGAAAGTATAAATCTACTGGCAAAGGAAAATATCACACAAAAGGAAAGAAAAAAAAGGAACCTGGAGTCCAACGTTGGGTATCCGAAGATGGTTGCGTCAGTGTCGTCACCCGTTTATTCCTTCGACTGCGTTGCGTTTCGTTGGGAATGGAACCCTTAGTTGTTGTTGTTGATTCGCTTAAGACGTTCGTCACACGTCAGCGTGTGACCAATTATAGTTGGTGGTTTCTTTTTGGCGACAGTAAAACGGAAAATGTCACTATTTTGGCACTTGCGTGTCACGTCACACGTCGCTAGGTCACCAATTATAGTGCTTTTATGTTTTAATGTTACGCGGCGTGTCAATCAGGGTGCCACAGGGGCACAGGTTAACCGCGTAACCCCACTAGTTCCGTCCTATATCTGACTCCACTTGATACGAAACACTTTCTTACACAGCTTAATAACCAAATAAAAATCACACTCGGTTTAGAACGAATAGGTCCGCAATAATCCTTAGGTATTTATTTTTATTATTGAATCTTATTTAATATTTTACAATTTAATTTGGTGTACCGCACAAACAAACTGGTTACACAACACCGAAAATATTGTTTTAAGTATATGGCGCACCACGACGGTTGACTGCCACCTTTTAATTCTTCTCAACGACTAAACTCTTAATTCGTCCTGATTCACAAGGGTTACCTCATATTCAATCCTTTTTTTCCTTTTTCCCTCTTTCATTTTGCACACACAGCGCCAGGACCCAAAACAGACCATTGCCTCGACTACCATATATGGTGCGCTTTTAGCTTTTTGCCAGGCGAACAAGAAAAAAAAAAGGAAAGGGTGAAAACATACACACGATAATCGCGTCTGCCGCTTACGTGTGTATCGCCCAGCATGCAGACATGGGATCATCGCAATCCACATGATTTGCAGGTTCGCACAGGGGTTGAATTGTTTACACGATCACGACTGCGTGCAGCATTATTGGTGATCGTGCAAACTTCGCTGGTATATCTTCCATACGAACGACGAATATTTATACGATCGCGACCACACCCAGATCGTCGTGCAAAAGGTGCAGGTGGCTATTCCCTGTGTTTGCTTCTTTTGTAGGCAAGCATGTTATTACTTGCCTGTAGGTTGGTTTTTGCTACCGAATTGCCCGCCGTGTTCGCTGATGAAAAGGGGGCAGCTTGCCAGTGTGTGACGGTGCTGGATCGAAGATATTCTTGTCCGAATATCTCGATTGATCCGTTGGTTGAGGATGCGACCGTTTTTCTCCACTCGAGAAAGGGTGCATGTTGGCGGGAACCAATATTGGAATATTTTCCGTTGACCGTCGGCGCCGGTTGAACTTCTCCGGTGTGTGCTGCATGTTGAGCAAATTCTATCGGATATTCATGTTGTGCTACGCACAAACAAACTATTCATCCTTGCAGGAAATTTTACTCTTATTCCCAATAGAACTTGATGCTCTGCGACGACCAGGTTTTTGTTGTTTCCGCCCTCATGGTGCGGCCCGAAAACCACGGTCCATAGCGCATCAACCGCACGCCCGATAAATTCGGACAATGCACCGTCGCCTGGGTTAATGCCCTTCTTATGGGGTGTTCCCGTTGAAAATGTGAGCCGGGCAGTGGCGTCGGGGGAAACCACCACAACAGTAATAGAATTGTAAGGTAATTCTATTGTTATAATTGCGGATATAAATGTAAATACGCAACACAAACACTTAGCCTTTTATTCTTCTCTTTTCATCTCGCGATCTTCCGCGGGGAGTTCTTTATTACTGATTTGATTTTCTAAATTCAAAAGTAAACTAATTTGATATATTCTGTAGAGTTTTATTTGTACTCAGTAGTCAACCCCAAGTAGTTGTCTTGGAGCTAGAAAATAAATAAATGGCCCTTGAAATATCGATTGAATGATTTATTATCAAACCGCAAAGTCCACTTGTATTCAAATTTAATTGCTGTATGTAATTATTTGATCTTTGTTGGTCAACCGCAAAGTGAACTTTTAACCAGTCCGGTTGAGGTAAAACCACATCACCGATCTTTCTCTGAGCTGTGTGATGAATGTAATTAAATAATGTTTTGTATATAATGTGATTAATTCAAAAAATGTAAATTGTGTTTAATATTTTAATTTCACTTTTGAATAAATATTTGGTATGTTATATGTGTAATTAAAAAAGTTGTTTCTCAGCGGGGCAAAGCTGGTGGGGGAGTTACTACGTAACACAATATTATAATTTCTTACCTTTTAAGTTAAATTAGCTTACGTAGCCGAAATGGATAGAGAGCAAAAAAATACACAAAAAAAGGAAAAATGAAACGAAAGCAAACGATCGAAAAAGCGCGAAACATGATTCATTTTCAATTTTGCAACATTTTTCTATTTTTGTTTTATATTCTTACATTCTAAATTATAAGGTTAGACAACAAATGCTTAAATTCTCGTTTATCTTATATTATAATTTACTAATCCTATGCAAACGCTCCAAGCTAAACATTACATGACTATTGTGTAGTTTGCCATTCGGCGAGAGAACTTTGTTTGTGGCTTTAGTTACCAATATATGCATGACAAAGAAAAATTAAAAAAAACTTTTCGCCGAATTTATATTTTTTTTATTGGTTTTTTGTTTTCACTTAAAATTTAAATTACTTCGTTTTTTTTTTTTTTTTTTTTTCAATTTTTTTTTTTAAACTTAAAATAACTTAACTTAAATCTTATACTACCCTAATTCTAGAAAAACTAAGTCTGCGTAAGCTGATTAATGATGCAGTTATTCTCCTGACATTGGTATTCAGGTCTTTATTTGCCATTTAACCACCAGAACTGTTGGTGCTGTTTAATATTATCGTCTCGGACTTTGTGGAAGGACGCAAGAGCTCTTCTTCGGTGCGCAAGTTGTGGTTTTCGAGTACTAGCCGAAAACTAAAAACACGGTTTTTGGGGATAAGGACACGAATTAGCGGTATTTTCTTAAAGATTTGTCCGGGGGGGTAATCAACGCTTGTTAATTACGTAACAAGATCAGCGGGATTCCGGATCCACCTTGTATAAGTCCATTTATGTCCAAATCACTTTGTGTATTTGGATAATCATCATCATCGGCACTACAACCGGGATCCGGTCTTGGGCTTATGTCTCGAGGCTTGTTAAATTTTTTATAATAATTTATTTTTACGTTCAAGGTTATTACCTTAGCGCCAACCTTTCTCAGGATATTTCTTCGGTGCGCGCTACTTCCCGGTCGTAGCACAATCTCCTCGGATGATCTACGTACATGATAGATCAGCGAAATTCCGGATCTATCCTGTATAAGTCCTTTCATGTCCAAGTCAAGGAACGCCTCTGGTGGAACAAAGCCGTTGCGGCGCACGCTCTCATAATACAGAGTGTTTGGATAATAGGCCCCGAAAATTAGGTCATTGGACGAGGTTATGCTCTCGCAATATGTCCTCTGATTAATTTGATCATAAAATTATCCACCCTATTTATGTAGGTTTCATTATATAAAGTCTTATTTGAAAAGTACTTTTTATAGTCCGATTCCGTTGTTCGATATAATTTGAGACAAATTCTGAGACACTTCCTTTCGAACACCCGAATCTTTTCCACCAGATTTGGACCTACATTAAACCATAATGGACAACCATATAAGAGCATTGGCCTGATTAGAGTCATGTAGCATATAACTTTTACGCTGCTGTCACGTTGGCTACTGTGAAATTGCGTCCTTGTCATACCAAACGTTTTTTCCTAGCTTTGGCCAAAACAGCCTCTACATGTCTGTTGAAATACAGATATTGATCTAGCCAGATGCCAAGGCATTTAATTACACTCTTGGTTTCCAGTTTACCTCCATGCAGTCCCACGATAACTAACTTTCGCCAGTTTTTTCTTATGTCGTTCGTGGCTTTATATAATGGGGTTCTAAATAGAATGGCTTCACAGTTCTGGAAGTTGATTTTAAGTTTCCAGTCGTCGCAGTGAAGCCTCGCTGTATTAAACTATTTATGATCTCAACTTTCGGAACTGTTCTGTAAATTATGAGATCGTGTGCGTACGCAATAGTCTGCGGAAGTGCATCTAATAAGTCGTTAATATAAATGTCCCCACTGGGGGCAGGAGTACGATGTTAGGTACTCTATCTATTCCCACTGACTTTTTGCTTACCCTGGATTCCTTTCCTCGTAATTAGAAGGTTATTACCCCCCGCATTGGCATTAATGTTGTGGGTTTTAAAGAAATGTCTGTGTGCTTCCTTACGCCGATTCCACTCCTTCCACCACTATCACTTCCTTCAGGATTTACCCCCGTTCTCGATAGGCAGGCACAACGTGGTAAGGAACACTCGCTACGAGGTGAAACTGTAGTGGTGGTAATCACTATTGTTGTCGTCTTACAACAAAGCGGCTATCTCACCCACCAACAATTTCCTCACAACAATTGTCACTGGATATATAGATGCAGAATGTAAAGTTGTCCGCCAAACGGGGAATAAACAAATAAAACTCACTGGTGATAATGTTTACGGAACACTTATTTATTCATGGTTTAATGCCTAGTAACACTATTTACATTTATTATTGGCGAACGCTAATTAAAGTTTTATTCTTAAGGTTAAACGGTGATAATGTTTGATACACGTTTGTTTAATTATTGCTTAAATGTAACCACGACCGCGCTACTCTGTGATAGAATTTCTACTCTTCACACTGAAGGGAACTCCGACACGCAAGGAATCCGATACGTGTGCGTGGATCTACGGGTAATTTCTGACTGACTTCCATTCGCCACCATCAGAATGACATCGCAAAGAAAAGCCATAAAAGGGGAGGAGCTACACGATCAACTCGAGGCAGTCAATCGTGATTGGATTGGGAAGTATGGCGTACATATCGCATGTATGTGTATGCGTCGCATACGATCGTCCGGTGAACATAGATAGATGCGGGCGTCGTAATTGCATCTCCTGGTAATGATCATTAATGCAAGGGATAGGTCTCTGCGATCCTATGTCAACAGAGACGCTATTTCCATGATCGGGTAATGGGTATGCATTGTTTGCATTCGCCAACATTGCTTGGGTCTGCGGCTGTGTACACAACTGATTGTGTAATGCTTGCCGGCTACAGACCCCTCTGGTGTGTAAAACAAACCGAAGATCTGCTCGCCCGGGGAGAGGCCATAAATCAACATTCGGTTGATGGACATGCAATTTCCCAGGTCCGCGGACGGTTGGCGGCCGTTAATAGGAAATTCCGGTAAACCATAAACAATCCGGAAGATATGGATGCGACGTTTAGGTATTGCAAACGAATATTGTGTGCAGCCTTTGCCAGTTGTTAAAAGTAAACACTTGATGGCCACATCCAATTCGTTGCTTGTTTGCAGTCCATGATCGGTGGAAACCGATAATGGGAAACCCGCTATTGCTGAAGATGCGGGAAATGTTTGCTTTGCGTCTGTCGAAACCTTGTCGACGGTGGCAAACTGGTGAGACTTGGTCGCCGCACGCTTAGAGGTGACATGGACAAACAAAACGAGTACATTAGGAACTCTGTGTTGATTTTGTTTTCATGGGATGACGTGGGTAGCATAAGGTAATAGGGACGTGATGCACTGGGTGCAATGCATGCCCGAGGGTGAAATTTTTGATGCCACGACTAGGTGATAATCCTTGCCGTGGACTTAATGTTTTCAGGAATGATCGTGGAGAAGGGGTTTGGAAAAACCCCCCAAAGAAAGGTAAGCTGCCTATAAGGTATTCATGTCGGTTATCCTTTGGGATAACCGAATTAATTCCAGCAAATTGGTTGGCTGTTAAGGCCGCAGCAAGGTTGTATAATCTTGCTGAAGATTCGACTTCAAGATAAGTCGCATTGCTGGAAATGGTGGGGATCGAGCGATGCATGGCTCTTCGGGCCCTGAAAAGCCCCACAAAACCACAAAAAGTTTCAAAAAGGTGATGTTTCGCACTAACGAAATATTGTTTATTAATAAAGAGACGATATTTCACAGAAAGGTATATGTTTATTAAATTCCGTAATAGAAATAAAGGTGATATTTTACACAATCGAAATATGTTTATATATACAGAGATGATATTTCGCCGAATGAAGTATGTTTATTGAATACTTAATTGAAATCGTGGTTATATTTAGCACAATATAAATATGTTCATATATACAGAAAGGATATTTCGCCGAATGAAATATGTTTATTGAAAACACTAATTGAAATCAAAGTTATATTTAGCACAACATAAATATGTTCATATATACAGAGATGATATCTTGCCGGATGAAATATGTTTACTGAATACATTAATTGAAATCGAAGTTATATTTAGCACAATATAAATATGTTTATATATATAGAAAGGATATTTCGCCGAATGAAATATGTTTATTGAAAACACTAATTGAAATCAAAGTTATATTTAGCACAATATAAATATGTTTATTAAATTTGGTAACTTCAACAAAACACGCCAGGCTTGTCACGCGAACGCACTATCTCTCGCCAAGAATTCAACTAACTCCACTGCTAGCTGTGCACTTTTCTCTTAGGGGTTGATTCGTGCACACCAACACATCACAAGCCCTCTCTCCGCGGGCAGTTCATGCGGAGATCATTCCTTTCGCTACTCTCTCACACAGCCAAGGATGCGATCACACCGTTTGCCCTGGGTTGTGTAAGCCATCACAGAGTCCGGAATCCCTGTTGGTTGCCACACCGTAACCTTTCCTGTGTGTACTTTATTCATTATTACACAGGGGTAGGCGCTATGTGTGTGGTTCTCTCATGGATGCATATTTGATTATACGCGATCGCTCGTATTGTTCATACGTGCGACTTGATGTGTCTTTACACGGGCATGCGTCATATCTCTCGTGTTTGTGTTATTTGGGAGATGTGTCCTTTTGAGAGCATGCGTTGTAGTACTCGTGTTTGCGCGCCTGCTTGGTAATTCTTGGAATTGTCGCAGGCTTGTGCAACCGAGTGAATTGTTCGTTGGCGATTCTGCTGTGTCAGATCGCTGCTTGTTGTTTTTACTCAATCAATGTGCAGGTGTCCCGCGCTTGCTTATGGTATGGGGATTCATAGGTTTGCAACTATGTTGCTGCTTGACATTGGTGTCATGCTTTTGGATATTTTAAGTATGTCGCCTTCATGTTATGTGTTTGGTGAGTTTATCCCCTAACATAGATTTCCAATTACTTGCAAGGGGCTGTAGCAGGCGACCGATAATATATTTTGTCATACGTACATGTCATGCGGCTCTTCTCTTGTTATTTTAGATGTACGCCGTCTTTTGATAAATTCCTATTTTTCAGGTGAAGTAGTTCTGAGGTATAGGATCACTCGGTGGGGTTCGGCGCGAACGCCACAATGTCAATTGACAAATTATCGTCACTGAATTCGGTAAAACCGGGATTCTCCGATTGCCAAAGTGAAATTTCATTCCGGAGGTGCAGGAGGTGATTCAGCTGAGCTTTGTCCTCCAAGTCTTGAATTCTGAATATTATTATTTGATTTGACCCCACAATGTGGGTACTAAAACTACTACCACGGAATCCAGATCGCGATTACTACTGCCACCGAAGCGACGGAATTGCCAAAAATTCTATTCATCGCTTCGATGACCATATAAGGTAAGATTCTCTTTAGCATTTGGTCCAACAAGAAAGGGGTGAAACACACACACGATTATTGCCTCTGCTGCTCATCGTGTGTGTCCACAAGTATGCGGACCTGGGATCGATCAAATCTACTAGGTTGCAGCTGGTGCAAGTATCTCATCATAGGGGTTGAAGTGTTTACACGATCAGCGACTGCGTAAAGCATTTATACTGATCGTGCACATGTTGGTGGCATCTCCACGTAGTCGAATTCTCGATGGTAATTTTCCATTTTGAGAACTCGACTTGCTTGGGCAATCAGCCATATACCTTCATGTATTTGTCGGTCGGATGACCGATCGATGTAGGCATGTATGCAAAAGGGAAAGCTAAAACATTTCCTGCATGTGTGCGGCTGGTCCGTAGGGGTATATCTCATTGATATAGTTCGGGCAATGTTGGTTGCTAGGTGATGCAACCAAATTGGCTTTATGTGTGGAAGATACCTGTTACATGATGGAAATCGAACCGAGACATGTTCAATGGATTGGTTCGGCTCATGTTGGTTGCGTGGTGATGCAACCAAATTGCTCATAAGAAACATGCCTGTTTGGTGCTGATGAATTTAGCATCAGCAAATATTGTGCTTTTATTGCGTTTTAAGGCTTTATGGTTCAACTATTAACAGGTGAGTACTTGCTTTCCAGGTTGATATGCCCTAGGTGTGAGTTTTTACATGGGGTAATGGGAAGATGATTGGTGGCGTTCAAGGGCACCGCCACAGTTCCCACAGACATCGTCCAGATAAGTTGAATGTCTTTAGAAAGAAAAGGTTTGCGTGTTCCTCACTGGGTTACCAATTGTAATATTTTCTGTGTAGTCGTATTCGATGTTCGTAACTGGTGTTGTGTCCAAATGATATCGGTGACCGTTTGATAGCTCGTTTGCCAGGTTGCGTGTTCTTCTTCACTTGGTAGGTCACCAATTATAGGTGGTTTATAGTCCCGTGTGTGTAGTTGTACTACGAGAGGTCTCTGTCTTGTCTAGGTAGTGTGTCAGTCCGACACTGGTTCACCGAGGCGTCCCCACTGCGTGTTCGATTGCGGTATGTCTAATAAACAACGGCTGTATTCTTACGGCTAGTTTCTTTATTGAATCAATAAGCTTATATTTAAAATCTAGATACTATAGGTATTTAATGTGTGTTTACAAAAATTGAATTCCAGTATACTGTGAACTTAATAGGTATTTAGTAAATAGGATTCCGGCACACTAGGTAGGTAACAAATAAATGAATCCGTGTACACTAAGTATTTAACAAATCAATTGGGTTCATGTACACTAGGTATGTAATAAATAATTGGTTGAATCCATAACACTAGGTATGTAACAAATAATTGATTGAATTCTTAAACACTAGTATGTAACAAATAAATGATTGAATCTATAAACACTAGGTATGTAACAAATAATTGATTGAATTCTTAAACACTAGTATGTAACAAACAATTGATTGAATTCATAAACACTAGGTATGTAACAAATAATTGATTGAATTCTTAAACACTAGTATGTAACAAACAATTGATTGAATTCATAAACACTAGGTATGTAACAAATAATTGATTGAATTCTTAAACACTAGTATGTAACAAATAAATGATTGAATCTATAAACACCAGGTATGTAACAAATAATTGATTGAATTCTTAAACACTAGTATGTAACAAACAATTGATTGAATTCATAAACACTAGGTATGTAACAAATAATTGATTGAATTCTTAAACACTAGGTATGTAACAAATAATTGATTGAATTCTTAAACACTAGTGTTGAGGTACACCTTGGAGGAATAGTAAAGGGGGGGGTGGCTTACCTTTTGGGGACAGCAGTCTTCTGGGCCTTGGATTGTTCCTGGGCAGGGGAGGAGCATTTGCGGCTTGGGGTAGTCCTCGATAGGCGGTTCCTATGAAACGATCTCCTGCGTATGTCAACCGGTATATCTTCACTGGCTTGGATGGTCCTCGTTATTCACCAGGCACCGCAGCATTCGTCCGGATGTATAATGAAAACATTAATTAACCGCTGTCATCCGTTAGTGTATTTCGTTGCACTTTTACGTAGACAAATCTTCCAATTGGCTTTGCAGCGGCCAATGAGTCCGTATCCGAGAAGGTTATTTAAAAAGGCAATGTTGACGGTGGTGAGATAATATTTATTTTCCTTTTGAATAAATCGGCCAGCGGTTTGGTCTCTTGTCATCTACTGATCACGAAATTGAAATTCACTCCCCTTTTATAGATTTTTTAGTTGAGAATTGTCAACTATTTTATGGTCAAAATTCCCAGAAACACACATAAGTGTTTGCGTTTCAATTTGAGTTGTGTTCGGGGAATTTGTTAGAGGCTTTAGTTGGATGGGTTCTAGGAAGGGGAATCATGAAATGCGTTTTGAATTTAGCATTTCATGATTTTTTAGGAATTGAGTCAATGTACGATGAATTAACTTTTGGTTAAATTCGTTGTACATGTGACTCAATATGGGATTTGAAATGAAGCAATGGAAAATTTGGGATTTGGTTTTATTATGTGGAATTGAATCAATGAACGATAAATTAGCTTTGGGTTAATTTATTGCTTATATGATTCAATATGAAATTAGGAAATTTATGGTTTGATAATATTGGGGATTTGGGTGGTAGTAGCGATTTCGGATCGCTACACTAGTATGTAACAAACAATTAATTAAATTCATAAACACTAGGTATGTAACAAATAATTGATTGAATCCTTAAACACTAGTATGTAACAAACAATTGATTGAATTCATAAACACTAGGTATGTAACAAATAATTGATTGAATTCTTAAACACTAGTATGTAACAAACAATTGATTGAATTCATAAACACTAGGTATGTAACAAATAATTGATTGAATTCTTAAACACTAGTATGTAACAAACAATTGATTGAATTCTTAAACACTAGTATGTAACAAACAATTGATTGAATTCTTAAACACTAGTATGTAACAAACAATTGATTGAATTCTTAAACACTAGTATGTAACAAATAATTGATTGAATTCTTAAACACTAGTATGTAACGAACAACTGATTGAATTCATAAACACTAGGTATGTAACAAATAATTGAATCCGCGTCCACTAAGTATTTTACAAAGATGCGTTTAACGCACGTTTAATTGTTCGATGGTGAAAACAAAAATGTTCTGCGCAATCGCGGTGCACTGTAATACAATATGGTGATTTAAACAAATGTGTTTAACGCACGTTTAATTGTTAATGGTGAAAACAAAAATGCTTTGGGCAATTGCGGTGTGCTATAATACAATATGGTGATTTTAACAAATGTGTTTACGCACGTTTAATTGTCCGATGGTGGAAACAAAAAAAATGTTTTGCGCGATCGCGGTTGCTGTGTAATTCACTGTTTCATCGCCTTTTTTACACTAATCTTTTCTCCTAAGGGTTGACTCGCGCCACCAAAGCACATCAACATACATTGGTGTTGCTCACCACATCGTACCCCTGCCTGTGTGCACTTTATTCGTTCTGTGCACTGGTGGGCGTTATTGGCGTGTGTCGATCATTGTACGTAATTATGTGGAGCTGCCTGATGCAGCTACACGGGCATGCGTTGTATCTCTCGTAGTTGTATTGGTTGAGATGTGTCCTTTTAAGAGCATGCGTTGTAGGTTTCATCAGTTTGCGCGCCTGCTTGGTAATTCTGGGAATTAGTCGCAGGCTTGCGCAACCGCATCATGTTTTGTATGGTTGTTCTGCTATATCAGATCGTTGGTTGGTGTTTTTACCAGATCGATGTGCAGGTGTCCCATGCTTGCTTATGCCATGTAGTTTCATACCATTGCAACTACGTTGCGCCTGGTCTTCATGTCATGGTTTCAGATATTTTAAGCATTTCTAATTTTAAGAAGATGTCTGTTATTGCTGAACACTTTTGTATCAGCGGACATTGTGGTTATTAGACATGCTAATGCAGGTACGTAAACGATTTATTGGCGCCGAAGGCTTATAAAAAAGGGGTTACCTGGTGGTAGGTAGGCAGGTGAGTAGTGGCGTTCGCTAGAGCCGCCACCAACTCACATCGAATGTTACAGAAAATTAAACACATTAAAATTGTTTCGGATTCATGATTATATGCTCGGGGAGAATCTATTCCATCGTCTAGTACTCTCCCCGACACATATTTACCACACATGCCAACAACACGTTGACAGTGGAGAAACTGTCATCTCACATTGTTTACTGTTGTTGGTGGTTCGGCAATTCTATAGAAATTGAATTACTGTCAGATACGGTGTTTTGGTGCGCAAATAATTACTTACTGTTTTTGGTGCGGATTTTGATCGATGCTATTGAATTGAATGTTGCTTTAAAATAATTACCGACTTGTGTTTTGGTGCTCGACATGAGTAATGTACTGTTTAAAATTTAGTATTAAGCAATTGTTGAAACATAAATATTTTGACTTTTGGTTGACAAACAGAAGGAACACAAACAGTGATCATCCCATACATCTGCAACGATCTCGGCTGACGATATTCCTCGTCAGGATTGAGACAAAACAAAAATATACAAATTTACTTTTATTTTCACAAACGAATTTTTAGTTCACTGTCCAACCACAGGTGCTGAAGGCACCGTACACTCTCGATTTTACAACGTTAAAATATATACTGTCAGAAGAACAGTACAACAAAATAAAAACTGTGTCAAAACAGTAACGAGATAAACGGTTAATGAATAGACAATTATTGATCATCTATTCAGCAATTGGTGGCGTTCAGTGCCAACATGTTTTGCCGTAATGGTATAATTCGTATTGTTGCGGAACTGCAACAACGGCAAACCGATGTTTCCTCTCGTCACTCGAACTTGGGGTGGAAATAGGCGTTGAGGAAGCAACGTGCCCGTGGATTTTCAGCAGACTTTTTATTTATGCTGGGCAAGCGCGAGTAGATCGCGTTTATTTGACTTTTCAGATCTGTCATCCGTCTCTGTAGATTGAGCAATATTGTGAACACGTCTGCTTGCGGTGCTGTTTCACTCTATGTGGGTGTATTTGTGGCTATCAGTGTTGTACCCGGTTATGTAATTCTCCTGCCTAACAGAACCTGCGCGTACGACCGCTGAGATGTTACGGAAATTTTTGTTGTTCGAGTTGTCTCTGCTTTTTTTTTTTGCCAAGTCAGCCTTTTCGACATTAATTCTCGGAATTTAGGACATCTTCGATAGTTAGCGGGATGTCCCTCATTCCGACATACTGCACACTTTAGAAGGGCTTTGTCTTCTATCCTTTCTTTCCCCAGAGGGCAATCTTCTGCCTTATGCACCTGTCTGCATTTTACGCAACGATGCTGCATTTCACAGTTCGCCGCTGCGTAGCCAAACCTTTTTTTAACGCTTGTCAATTATGTAACAAAACGAATAAATCTTCTGGAATAGATAGTATTCCAAACATTGTTCTAAAGCATTTGCCTCTTGAAGTAGTGAAAGTTTACACTAATTTGTTCAACAGCGCCCTAAATAATGCATATTATCCAACCTGTTGGAAAACCGCTGTAGTCCTGCTATGAAGTAGGTGTAACATCCAACCACACCTCACACACATGATATAAATAAACCACACTTGTTTTGATTAACTTTAATGTTTTATTGTATTAACTTTATTTGCACACAATTGTCAACTAAACAAATCACAAATACTAATACTGTAGTATGCTTGGTTTGTTAAATGAAGCCAATTTGTTTTCGTATCCAACACTTAATATACCAACATCATATTCATTTAACCCTTAACGAACGAGCAAGTATAGTATAGTATAATCTTAGCTCGAGGTAAAAAAAAAATGCAAATATTTACTTAGAACACTTTTATTCGACCGAGCTGGAAACAATAATTTATTTTACAATACAGTATCCCACGTTGCGATCTCGTTAAGGGGCGCTTCTTCACCCTCAGATTCCTGTGTACTTTTTTCAGTTAATATTTATTCACTAACGCGCAGAAATAAGAGAAATTCCGGAGTAAGACACTACGAGAGCAAAGGAGACAAATTAAGGCAAAAAAGTAACTTTTAATAGACTAAACAGTCTTAAATAAGATATTGCTATACATTTTTTTTTTTTTTTCAAATTCATTGTTTCTTTATTTACAACTTAATAAAATGTTGACACAATATTTCATCGTCTGTTATTAAACCATAAGGGTGCACTAGCGTTATTATAATAAAACTTATATCGTAGCTTATTCTCACTTAAACCATAAGGGTGCACTAGAGTTATTATAATAAAAGTTATATCGTAACTTATTCTCACTTAATCCATAAGGGTGCACTAGAGTTATTATAATAAAGGTTATATAATAGGTTGTTCCATATAAGTTAAACCGTAAGGGAGCACTAAAGTTATTATAACGAAGGTTAAATAATAGGCTGTTCCATATAAACCGGTGCAAGCGCAAGTACCGCAGTGGGGAAAATCCTGTCTCCGACTCCAAAGATACTCAGATTGACTTGGTTTTGTTTAACGTGGAGGCCCGACTAGCCTCCACGGAATCCCGAACGCGATTAACCTAAGTAACCTAATACGACATATTCAATCATCGCTTCGATGACCATATAAGGTAAGATATCCCTTTTGCGTTTTGTTCAACACAAAAGGGGTTGAAATACACACACGATGATTGCTTTTGCTGCTCATCGTGTGTCCGCAAGTATGCAGACATAGCATAGATCCCATCTAAATGTTCGCAGCAGGTGCGAGTATCTCAACGAAAAAAGGGGTTGAAATGTTTACACGATCAACGACTGCGTAAAGCATTATAGCTGATCGTGTACATTTGCTGGCATATCCTTGCAATCGAACTCTAATGGTAAATTTCCATTTGCGAACTCGACTGCTTGGGCGGGCGGCCGGATGCCCTCATGTATCGGTCGGTCGAGTAAACGATCGATGTGGGCATGCTATGCTGAGGGCAGATACACATTCCTGCAGGTGTACGGCTGGCGCGCAAAAGAATATCGTGTAGATATTGAATGGGCAATATCGGTTGCCTGGCTGTTAAACCAAATTGCTCTAAGAATATCACATTTGTTTCCGCTGGAATTTCATGTCAGCGAGAATTAATGTTTCACCGGTTTATCTAATGTTACTGGTACGGCATAGAAGGTAAGTACACGAACTGCCACAATATTTGTTTCTTTTATGCCTTGTGCATGCCCCAGGTGGGGTTTTTACCTGAATGATGGGAAGATGGATGGTGGCGTTTAGGAGAACCGCCACAGACCTATTGTTGTTACTGCTCTCTCACGTGATGGACTCCTGTCTTTTGGTAATTACGCCGCAGGGACGCAGGTTCACCAATATTCTTGACACGATGTTGAGGGGGCACGACACCCTTATGTAACTGCAGGCACGCACCTAGTGTCAATTGTTCTTATTTCGGAAGTAAAACAACTAGACTCACTTGTAACACGGTTTTATTTTGAACTTAATTATTTGTTCTTTGAACAATTACATAATCCGGTAACAATTGTGTTGACACTTCTTTACTTTAAACTAACGCATAGAACATTTACTTAATATTTTAATTTGATTTGACCGCACAATGTGGATACTAAAACTACTACCACGGAATCGGCCGCGATTACTACTGCCGCCGAAGCGACAGAATTACCAAAAATTCTATTCATCGCCTCGATGACCATATAAGGTAAGATTCTCTTTAGTATTTGGTCCAACAAGAAAGGGGTGAAACACACACACGATTATTGCCTCTGCTGCTCATCGTGTGTGTCCACAAGTATGCGGACCTGGGATCGATCAAATCTACTAGGTTGCAGCTGGTGCAAGTATCTCATCATAGGGGTTGAAGTGTTTACACGATCAGCGACTGCGTAAAGCATTTATGCTGATCATGCACATGTTGGTGGCATCTCCACGTAGTCGAATTCTCGATGGTAATTTTCCATTTTGAGAACTCGACTTGCTTGGGCAATCAGCCATATACCTTCATGTATTTGTCGGTCGGATGACCGATCGATGTAGGCATGTATGCAAAAGGAAAACCTAAAACATTCCCTGCATGTGTGCGGCTGGCCCGTAGGGGTATATCCCATTGATATAGTTCGGCCAATGTTGGTTGCTAGGCGATGCAACCAAATTGCCTTTATGTGTGGAAGATACCTGTTACATGATGGAAATCGAACCGAGACATGTTCAATGGATTGGTTCGGCTCATGTTGGTTGCGTGGTGATGCAACCAAATTGCTCATAAGAAACATGCCTGTTTGGTGCTGATGAATTTAGCATCAGCAAATATTGTGCTTTTATTGCGTTTTAAGGCTTTAAAGGGGAGGGACATGATCATGGGTATGATTGTTTGAACACAATCCTGATGGTGTTCAATTCCACGATCGTTTGTTGGCCGATCATGGGTAATTTGTTTGCATCTGTTGAAAACCTAATGAACATGGGAACATTGTTTGTTTACTCATGGTTGCTGCGTATGGCATCACTTCGATTGTGCTCAAATTGCTAACGTCTCATCGGACGATGTGTCGAGTGTGTTTACATTAAACAACACTTGAATTCGCTGTAGATGCAATGGGCTGTGCTGTAGATTGTCGGTCGAACGATCGACCGATGGGTCTGCCGATAGGGCAACGGTGAACATGTCATGCATGTGTATGGGAAAATGCTTCTCAGCGGTGCGCATTGACATGTTCGGGTGTTAATGTCGGTTACATGATGAGAAAATCGAATTAGATTTAGGACATGATGGGTCGGGTGCAAGCATGCCCCGGGATGAAAGTTTGTAGGTGCTAATGCGATAGCAAAGTAGCAAACGGCAATTATTCTAGGTGATTTAGTTTGATGCCATGGCAAGATGGTAATCTTGCCGTGGGCTTATGTTTTCAGGTAAAACTGATGAAGGAGAGCTTTGAACAGCTCATATGCAGTCCTGAACTGAAAATGGCGCTTATGCTTGGTTGCTGCTGATGAGGTTGATGATGTTGGTGATGATCTAGAAAACACATGTGTATTGGAATATTGCAAGATTATGAGGCGTCGAATGTGGCGAGTTGACATCTCTGACAAATTGAGTATGTGGTGGATAGTTTGTTTGCCATGATCGTGGCTGGATATATTAGGACACAATTTCACTATTTCGAACGCAACCAAGAACGCGTAAATTTATTGGTGCCGCACCACTCACTAGCTCCCAATACCAGGTACAAAAACCCCATATTCACTCTATTTCAATATAATAGCTACTTGGAGCCACTTGACAACACTAAATCTCTTGAACGGATACAGCCGACAACCGACACAGTCTTCCTCATATGGTGATTTTACTGTATGTTATCAAAGAAAATTGAGAAGAACCGGACAAACTACAGAACGTGCTAGTCCGATGACTTTAAAAGAACTGTCCTTATGAGGCCAGAATCAACGTAACTGTAATAATGTTCTCGTTCATAAACAGACCGTTAGTGATATTATCTAACATTGAGTGTGCGGTTTGAAGTCACAAGATCATGCGACCAGTTGATGAGGGTCGCTTTCGTTTGTCAGATTCGCACGATAATACGGCTGGCATTTGAGCTATACAATGCTTTACATTCGCTGCTCGAGAATGATGATTTCTTGTGTACTCTGCATACATGTTTTCCTTTTTTTTTAATTCCTCATAGACTTTGCGTGTTTTGTCCAGATGGTTCATATACATCACGTTGAAGGCATACATTTCTGCCAGTGGAATGTCTTATTGAATGTTCATGAGGTGCCTTTCTTGGTTGCCATCTGTGCGGAAGTTAATTTTGTTGCGGAAGCTTTGAGTTAGAATGATGAAGAGGAAGGACATGACCATCGAAGTTATTACATGGAGCTCTTTTTTTGGCATTGCTTCTAACAATATCTACATCTGGTATATACGATGATCCGGCGATGTTGGTGATATTGCTGTTTTGCAGCAATTATTGATGCGTTACTACTATGCCACTTTCAATTCGCTGTTGTTGACGGCAAACCGATGTTTCCTCTCGTCACTCGAACTTGGGGTGGAAATTGGCGTTGAGGAAGCAACGTGCGCGTGGATTTTCAGCAGACTCTTTATTTATACTGGGCAAGTGCGAGTAGATCTCGTTTATTTGACTTTGCAGATGAGTCATCTGTCTCTGTAGATTGAGCAAGATTGTGAACACGTCTGCTTGCGGTGTTGTTTTAGTCTATGTGGGTGTATTTGTGGCTATCAGTGTTGTACCCGGTTTTGTAATTCTCCTGCCTCGGAATTTAGGACATCTTCGATAGTTAGCGGGATGTCCCTCATTCCGACACACTGCACACTTTAGAAGGGCTTTGTCTTCTATCCTTTCTTTCCCCAGAGGGCAATCTTCTGTCTTATGCACCTGTCTGCATTTTACGCAACGATGCTGCATTTCACAGTTCGCCACTGCGTAGCCAAACCTTTTTTTAACGCTTGTCAATTATGTAACAAAACGAATAAATCTTCTGGAATAGATAGTATTCCAAACATTGTTCTAAAGCATTTGCCTCTTGAAGTAGTGAAAGTTTACACTAATTTGTTCAACAGCGCCCTAAATAATGCATATTATCCAACCTGTTGGAAAACCGCAGTAGTCCTGCTATGAAGTAGGTGTAACATCCAACCACACCTCACACATATGATATAAATAAACCACACTTGTTTTGATCAGTTTTAATGCTTTATTGTATTAACTTTATTTGAACACAATTGTCAACTAAACAAATCACAAATACTAATACTGTAGTATACTTGATTTGTTAAATGAAGCCAATTTGTTTTCGTATCCAACACGTAATATTCCAACATCATATTCATTTAACCCTTAACGAACGAGCGAGTATAGTATAGTATAATCTCAGCTCGAGGTAAAAAAAAAATGCAGCTATTTACTTAGAACACTTTTATTCGACGTTAGATAATAAGATTAGGGGCTTCGCTGGGATCCGCTCCGCAGCGCCAGTTGTTATATAATAATTGACCATATAATGATCGTTTGTTTTTATAATGATTATTTCAAATTCAAGTTGTTCGATATTAGTTGTGACCAACTCAACAATATGTTTTCAGCCGCAGTCTGCAGCGTCAGTTGTTGTATTATAAAAGGACTGTAATGGTAGGTTGAGGCTGTGGGGGTAGAAGTAGGTATCGTACCGGACACGGGCACTAGGTTCACCTCTTTCCCGAAAAATCGCTGAGGTTAGTGTTTTCTTTATTTTGATTTGGCAAAGGATCCTTTCCTTTCATTCCACTTAGAACTTATAATTAATATTATTAAATTGATTTATATACATTTTTATACAAGTTGAAACACTTCAATATTGTTAAATTGATTTATATACATTCTTATACAAGTTGAAACACTGCAATATTGTTAAATTGATTTATATACATTTTTATACAAGTTGAAACACTTCAATATTGCTATTGTAATTACGTGGACAAGCGTGTGCATAAGCATGCACACGCGGCGGCAGTTAGCGACACAACCTCCTCTGTTGAATCTCGTGAATCGACTGACTTGAAAAGGGAAGAAATTGGATACAACCAAAAAAGAACATACTTCTGCTCCCTCACTGCCACGTTCTTTGATGTGTGGTAGGTTACATCGGTAATCTGATGATCGAAGAGAGCGGGACAATGAGAGAACAGAAACACGATGTACGATTATCTTGGGGTGGATTTGGTTGTATGTGCATGAATCAATGTAGTTCTGAGCGGAACCCGTTGACCTGATTCGGTAGTATGGTGAGTTCAGTGTACATTGATCTATACGAAGACAGAACTGAGAAAGAGAGCGGAATTGAGCTGATGATATTCACCTGCAAAAAGAGAACATTGATCCCCAGCGAATGAAGTGTCTGGAGAAAAGCCGAAGTAACGCTAGGGAAATATTATCACGTGATTCAATCGAATGTTCTGATAAATTTCCCAGCGGATCTGCAATGATGCGGCAACTTCGTCCGGCTGGATTTGGTTGTCGCTAATCGACATGGACACGAGTTGCCGTATGGCAAAAAAGGTAAGCTAAAGTCATTTATGCATTGTCTGCGTGGTACAATGAGTTTGGCTATGTGTCCTTGGTGGAAACATGCTTTGCAGGTGAACAGGTAAGTAGGGGGAATAGGGTTGATTTGACGCGCTGTAAGGCGGTCGAAATTAGGTAGGAATTGTGGTTGGAATTGTGGGTTGTTTCTCATACAGAATAGAGAAACCCCCACAAGGCGAAATGTAGAAAACTTTGACAACTCTTCCACACTGAGTCCTGTCCTCAGAGCCAGTTGTTGTATTTGGGGGTGTGTGATGTTCCTGTTCCTGTATATTGTGTGTGCTGTGGGTTGGTGTGTTTTTAATTTGAGATGTTTTGCCAGTTGTTATATATGGTTATTGTGGGGGCGATGGAAATGGCAGTTCGTGATATGATTTTGAATGTTAGAAAATGTGTCGGTTCGTACATATCAACCGGGTCCGTTTAATCTACATCAAGGCTGCGATGGTGTAAAGGGAAATCTATACAACACCAAATTTTGGGGATTCATCCTTCAACCGTCGTGTGGCCGAGTGTAAAGTGTAATTAGCTTCCGACGGTGGCGGCTATTCGGTCAACGGTGTGTGTTCTGCTATCACTACCCGCTTACCGCAAGTCCAGGGCACTGAATGCAGTGTAACGGTCCGTTAGGTGTCGTTAGCGGTCACCCGATTGAGTAACGGGCCACCACAGTAAACTTTGCGGTCGAGTTCCTGGAAACGCCTTGATTTCTTCTTTAATACACCGCACTTACCCGTAATTCCTGGGGACTTTAACAAGGGGTCGTCTCCTCCTGCACTCGTGCGGATGCGCCTCGGGTTTCAGCAAACCAAGAAAAACCAAAACCGGATACTCTTCCAAAAACGCCTTGCGTACTCTTCTTTATTTTTTAACAATTTAAGATTCTTCTTTGCTTTACATTAATTTTACTTTTCATTTTGTATAAACATTTTACAAAGAACTTAACACATATTCACAAGTAGTAATAACAAAAAGGAAATGAAATTAAACAAAAATCGCGTCATGCGGTAAAACTAAACTTGTCACCTGCTTCGTGGAAGAGATCTCAATTCATACTCCACTTAGATACTCTCTCTCTCTCTCTCTCCATTCCTGGCTCTTCGTTAACTTTCGAACACAATCTTCTTTATCATCGTGTCTTCGGCAACCCAACGATACAGGTGTGTGCCACCGCTAATATTTGAGTTTAAGATCACAATGTGATGTATATATCGTGTATATAGTATTTATACCTGTAATTCTTCATTTTAATATTAAACCAAAGCTCAACCGCGGGGTTTATTACACAACAGGTGGAAACAATAATTTATTTTACAATACAGTGTATCCCACGTTGCGATGTCGTTAAGGGGCGCTTCTTCACCCTCAGATTCCTGTGTACTTTTTCAGTTAATATTTATTCACTAACGAATGTGATATTGTTAATTACACTCTTAGTTCCTAGCATTTATTCCTCTCTATTTTCATGTAATATTCCTAAATGGTTTTCCTTTTAAACTACCACAACACAAGAGCATCACGCACAACGTTGTTAGTTGTGTAACACATGCCAATGACGATGGGAATTGCAACGCTGCAATATTGTCCCCAGTCACCTTGAGACGGCAACCTTACGCCTACTCTGACTGCACCTTTACCCTAAGGCTATGGGCAAATTTCGGACAATAGATCCAGGTGTACGGATTCAAGGTGATGTGAACAGAAGGCATGTGCTAGGATGGAACGTGGGAAATACATAATTGCAATTTTAGTTGTTACTCGCCGTAACATTATGTGAGGGAATGGAAAATGTACGTGCAGTGATAGCATAGGCTATTGATAATTGTTGATAATTTGCGTTTAGCAAAAGGTAGGCGTGTGATGGGGTTTCATAGGTACAGTGAAAGAATTCCGTCGGTTGTAACAGGAAATTAATTTTGATGCTACACCGAAAGAATTCTTTTGGTTGAAAGTTGTTAAAGCTTTAATATATGCATGCAACACAGTGTTTTTTTATTTCACTTAGTTTCTAGAATTACGTCTTTACGTTTATTCGTTGTATTGTTTTGTTTGATTGTTTTTTGAATCGCTTTGTTTTGACTGCCTCCACTGTTTGAATTTTGGTCACCACATGTCTATTGAATTTAATCTTTTGGCGTTGTTTCGGATTCATGATTATATGCTCGGGGAGAATCTATTACATCGCCTAGTACTCTCCCCGACACATATTCACCACACATCCCAGCAACACGATGACAGTGGAGAAACTGTCATCTCATGTTTGTTTACTGTTGTTGGTGTTAAAATAATTACTGTCACTTACTGTTTTGGTACGGATCCATTGATCGATGTAATTGAACAAAGAAATTAAAATTTGCTTTCGCGCGCCACCATGTGGCTTTTTCATAACTAAAACTCCAGCATAGGCTTAACAACATTAGTAAATAATTACGGACTTGTGTTTTGGTGCTCGACATGAGCAATATACATTGTTTTAGTAGAGAAACTGTTCAATAAATGAAGTCAAACTTTTCTATTCGAGCGTTGTCTGGTGTACATTCTTTTCGTTCGTGAACTTACAAACCTAGTGAATTAAACAATTGCCTAAACATAAACAGTTTAACTTTGGGACAAAACATAAGGAACACAAATGCAAACACGAACTTTGACGGAGGGACAACAATTTCAGCAGGAGTTCCAAAAAGGTATTGCTGTGCCCTTCATTTAACTACACATTTAGTTTCAGGCAACGTAATCTACCGTCGCAATTCCCCGAATGACATTCCTCGTTCGGCGGACCAACATCGTATAAGATCTCGGCTGACGACATTCCTCGTCAGGATTGTGGGGTTGTAAAAATCTTTGGTTGCCAGCGTATGGCACGGTTTCCACTTTTACCCCAGCACTTGTCAACAGAAAAATTGTTCACAGGAGGCAGGAAAACACTTTTAATTTGCTTAACTCAAAGAAGAGTTTTGCTGTTTATTTTAATTCTTTTATCACTCTGTAGGATCACTTTCCCTTAATACATTGTTTATCAAATAAGCACACGATCAATTTACAAATTTGCTATGAGCACCGGTGATTTTTTTAATGCTAAATCCTTGTTAAATATAATCGAACTGAAAACATAACTTATTATATTTTTTTGAATATGTTAATAACACAACGACCTCGACTCTCGTGTAGGGTACAGACTCCACGGTAGTACAAATGCTATTTGTTAAGCGGCGGCGTGAACGTCCGCGGTGAAGATTGAATCGCGACTGGTGTGAATTAGGGTGGAAATCGTGATTTCTGCTTTTACACATCGATCCGCCAATGGTAATCATGCTCTCTTGTGCGTTACCCAACTCACCACACTCATTGAGGTCGAAACACACACCACACTCATTCGTTCGACGTCGATGGGCGTAGCCAGAATGGTGAAATCAAAAGGGAAAGCACAATAACCCAGGGTTGATCTGGCTTAGTGTGTGTGCGTCAGTGCCGTGTATGCGGCTGGTCTATTGACCTAGTGATGATCTCTTAGGTCATCGCACTATAGCAAGACAGAAATACGAGAGAGAGGAAAACGTAGCTAAGGTTATTCACCAGCAAAAAGAGATCATTGATCCCAAGCGAATGGGTGAACTGGGAAAAGTCAATAGGACGCCGCGTCGGCTAGGGATATAATACCATGGGAAAAACTCTATGGAATTTTGGTAAATACCCAAGCCAATGGATGATGATGCAACCGCGTCGCTTGGTTTGACTTGGTTGTTGCTAACCAATACGAATGGAATTTCCGGTGGAAATCCCATGGTTAGCGCGATAGTGTTGCCGTATGGCGAAGATTGTAGCTAAACTCAATTATGCATTATCTGCATGTAATAATGAGTTCAGCTATCCGTCCCTTTGACATGTTTTACAGGTAAATAACTTATCAAGGAAATGGGTAGGTATTGTGGTTGGAATTGTGGGCTGTTTCTCCTATAGGATAGAGAAACCCCTACAGTACTCCCCCGCCAGTGACATAGTCACGAAATAATGGTAGGTCGGAAGGGGTAGTTTGATGGGTGTCGGAGGGAAGTTAGATTGGTGGTGGATTGGGAGGATTTTTTGATTGCCTAAGGAGACGTGGTCGGCTTCGGGTGAGTGGAGGTTGGGGTGGTAGGCGAATGTTGGCAGAGTCGGTTGCTGACTGAGGATCTGGAGCTGACGCCTCGAAGAAACAAGGTTTGAGTCTCTCAACACTGACCGTGGATCGTTTGCCTCGGATATCGATCTCGAAGACACGGTCGCTGATGCGGTTGGAGACTCTGAAGGGACCGTCATACGGAGGGTCCAAAGGTTTTTTAACCTTATCCACCCTGACAAAGACGTGCGTGCAGCTGTGCAGTTCAGGGTGAACGAAAAGTTTTTTAGAACCATGCCTGGTCACGGGCGATGCTCTAACCTTACGAAGGAGGTTGCGGAGGTGGCCTACATCCTGCAACTGTTTGTGTGGCGTATCACCATCCACGAAAAGTTCGCCTGGTAGTAGGAGGTTGGTGCCATAGGTGAGTTCCGCAGCGGAAGCGCCTAGGTCCTCCTTAAAACTAGTCCTCAGACCGAGGAGTACGGTAGGTAGAGCGTCAAACCATTTAGTGTCATTATGACACATGAGGGAAGCCTTGAGAGATCGATGCCAGCGTTCGATCATCCCGTTGGATTCGGGGTGATAGGCGGTCGTGCGACTTCGTTGGCAGCCGAGGAGATCCGTCAGCTGCCCGAAGATCGTTGTCTCGAATTACGGCCCTCGGTCTGTAATAATGGTGGCAGGTACGCCGAAACGTGTGACCCAGGTCGAATAGAAGGCTTTGGCGACTGTTTCAGCAGTTACTGCTCTGAGAGGAGTCGCCTCTGGCCATCGCGTGTAGCGATCCATCATAGTGAGGATGTACGAAAATCCTCTTGATGGAGTAAGCGGTCCCACTATGTCAATATGGACATGGGCGAAGCGTGCCGTGTGTAGCTTAAATTGTGCAGGTTCTAATACATTATGCCGCGCTACTTTGCAGCGCTGGCATTGGAGGCAAGCGCAGGCCTAGGTGGTGAGGTCTTTGCTCATTCGGGGCCAAATGAATTTCTTACGGACGGCAGCAGCGGTCGCGCGGCCGCTGGGGTGGGTTGGGTCATGGTAGACCTGGAACACGCCCCTACGAAGCTTCTCGGGAATGTAGGGCCTGGCAGTTCCATTTGAAACATCGCACCAGATTTCGCCCAAAGGATCGCGAAGGGTGATTTTGCGTAGCTCGAGTGCTGTATCAGCAGTTAGAAGAGATTCGAGCTGGCTGTCCTCCTGTTGGGCCAGGGTTAGGTCGACGTGGTTCAGAGTGGCGCGCAAGTGAATCGTATCGATTCGAGAAAAAGCGTCCGCCGAGATGTTTTGTGGACCAGAGATATGTTTAATCTCGGTAGTATATTGCCCGATGAGGTCGAGTTGACGTTTTTGTCGGGGAGAAGCATTTCCCGACTTTTTCCGGAAGGCAGAAACCACAGGTTTGTGGTCTGTATACACGGAGAGCGAGCGACCCTCTACCATATGACGGAAATATTTAATGGCGCTATAGATCGCCAGTAATTCCCGGTCATAGGCGCTGTATCGCCGCTCTGTGGGACTCAGTTTCCTGGAAAAGAAACCGTGCGGTTCCGGTTGGCCTTCGAAATCTTGTTGTAGGACTGCTCCGATGCGTCACGTTGAATAGACAAAACCGCTCCCTCTAAGGGATATCGGAGCAGTGTGGCGTTAGCCAGTTGCTCCTTGGACAGTTTGAACGCACGGTCCGAAGCTTCTGTCCATGGAATTGGGCGCTTGTCGTTGCGCTTTGCTCCTTTTAGAAATTCAGTCAGAGGAGCCTGGGTTTGGGCGGCGTCTTTAAGGGTTGGTCGGTAAAAATTGAGCATTCCGAGGAAACGTCGGAGCTCGCTTATGTTGGTTGGGCGTGGATATTGTATGAGGGCATCCACGCGGTCTGGAAGTGGGCGAATGCCCTGATCGTCAACAATGTAGCCCAGATATGTGATTTGCTCTTTGGCATATTGACACTTATCTGGGTTGATGACAAGACCGAATTCGCGGGGGCGCTCAAGGACCTGTCGTAAATGGCGCTTGTGTTCAACGTGGTCTCGTGAGGCGATGAGGATGTCATCGAGATAAGCATGACAGCAATTGAGACCACGTAGAGCCGAGTCGATGTATCTCTGAAATGTCTGCGCGGCATTCCTGAAACCGAAAGTCATTACTTTGAACTCGAAGAGTCCGAAAGGAGTAATGACTGCCGTTTTTGGGATGTCTTCAGGTGCCACCGGGATTTGGTGGTAAGCCCTGGTGAGATCCAGGGTGGTGAAGACTTTGCACCCTCGTAATTTATATGAAAAATCATATAGGTGTGCAATAGGGTATCTGTCGGGGACTGTTGCTGCATTCAGCAGTCTGTAATCCCCGCATGGGCGCCACTCGCCGGAACGTTTTTCAACTAAATGGAGTGGGCTTGCCCAAGGACTGTCTAATGGTTGACAGATACCTTGTGTTATCATTTCGTCGAACTCGGCGCGTGCCGCACGTAGTTTTTCTGGAGCCAGGCGACGTGCGCGTTGGCTTACTGGAGGGCCCCGTGTCTCGATGTGATGAAACACATTCGCCTTGTGTCGTCGCTGGTTAGGTAGAGGAATTGTCATATTGACAAATTCCTGTACCATAGCTTGGATAGACTCTGTACACGGTGTGGCCCTGGGTATTACCGCTGGAGATGCCGACAAGGGCAAGGAAGGTGCGGTGTGGGCTACTAGCCTGTTGTGTGTCGAATCGACCAACAGATTGTGTTTTCCTAATAGGTCGGAACCTATTAGGGGTTCGTTAACATCAGCAATCACAAACTGGTGTGTGAATGGATGTCTGAGACCCAGATGGAGTGTCAGCTTTTTCCTTCCGTACGTGCGTATCGGAGAATTATTTGCTGCTGACAACTGTAAGGCGGTGGGCACGCGGTTGCGTGGGGCGAACGATCGCGGAAGGACCGAGATATCAGCGCCGGTATCGACGGTATAATTGATATTCAGTCTCGAGTCCCTGATCGTAAGGCGTCTTATGGATGCGGTGCCGGCCGGTTGCGCAGGGGTGTCGGTCAGCAAAATTAGTTTAAAGACTGACGCCGGTTGTTGGTTGGTCGAGTCCAACCGCAGGGTGCCCTACAATTAGTTGTACGGTCTCCGTACCGTTGGTGGTTGGCGCACCAAGCGCGTGTGACGGCATTGTTGGGCGGATTTTGCCTATTGGCAGGTTATTCACGAGAAGGCCGTGGGTGTGGGCGACGAAAAGAAGTCCGCTGGGATGTATATTGTGGAGGTTGCCGCCGGTTCATTGGGCGGTTCTGCACGCTTCGTTGTGTGTTTTGGAACCTCGCGCAAACTTGATCCAATTCACGGCGGAATGAGGCCTGAAGCGCGAGTAGGTCAGCCGTAGTGACCTGAGTAGGAGGGTTGTCTGGCTGAGTATCGCCGATAATACAATCGAGGGTTTGTTGGGTTGGGTTCGGATTAAGGCCAGTGTGCCTTCTAGAGGATGAGGAGGGTAGCTGAGTCGAAGTTACCAGAGCGGTTCGAGGTGCAGTTTGAGACGACTGAGGGTGCCGTGTAGGCAGCGCGGCGTGTTGACTAACCGCCACGACTTGATATGGTGGAAGCTCAGACTGTGGGTCCAAGGTTTCCATAATCGAATCAGCCACCTTTGATAAATAGCCCAAACTTTGATTAGGTTGGGCCATTAATGCCGAGCGGGCATGTTGAGGTAAACTCCTCAGAAAATGTGGCCTAATTAGATCATCCGAGATCCTGGTCCCCGCTATCGAGCGTAAATGGGTCAGGAAAAGGGATGGTATAATACCTGAAAAATTGGTGTCGCTCGCCAATCGCTGTAGTCTGATGCTGGTGGGTTGGTCCAAAGCGTTAAGGAGACTCTCCCGCATGTTGCTGTAGGGATCAGGGCCCGGTGACCTGATCGCCTGCGCAACATGCATTCGCTGTGTCCCACCCAGCACCCGCAGCAATTCTACAGCACGATGTTCTTCATCGTGGATGTTAGCGAACCGGAAAAAACGATCGGCTATGGCGCACCAAAGCTCTGGATCCTCCTCGTCGAACGTTGGGAGCTTTACGCTCTGGGTAAGGGATGGCAATTCGTCGCTAGAAGCGTCGTGGAAAGCGGAGGATTGAGGTCGGGCTTGCGCCTGCTGGGATGTACCGGCTCGTGTGGTGGGCATTGTGGTGCCGAAGTGTAAAGAGAAGCCGCGATTGGGAAGGTTGATTGTCGAGTAGTATCGACGAATGTAGGGAGATGTCGCGTTGTGTCTACGTGTGTAGGCGAGAAAGTCGCAAAGTAAGTGAAAGAGGTCGCAAGTGGACGCGTGGAGTTGAGAGGAGTCAAACGTGGGAGTCGCGCCGAGTCGAATAGTGGTAAGATTATTGTCGAGGTTTTTATATTTATTATACCCAGAAGGGGCTTACAATAGTTTGTAATTTTAATTAAGTAAAATTATTCCACCTGATTTAGGCTTAATATTTCCGTTTTTCACCGCTTAATTACTATAATTTTTATCGTTAAAAGATAAGCGCTTATTGGCTGATCGATTTTATGGTTGCAATATTTTTAGTTGTACTTTTTTTCTTTTGAATTTTAATATTGTTTAATACACTTTAAATTGTTACTTTGGATCTCTTATCAAATAATGAATGTGTTTGTGTATATAGAACGTACAAAAATCTGTGTTAAATAATAGTTACCAAAATCAACGACGTCTTTTGACTTATGGCAAAAATGTTATACTTATCGCTAGTAATGTGCTTTGGTTTTTTGTTGTAGATTTCTTAAAATTAAGTGTGCTGATTCCGAATTGTAACCTTTTTTTTTTTTTTTTTTTTTTTTTTTTTTTTTTTTTTTTTTTTTAAGAATGAGGGAACAGAGAAAAAATAAAAAAATAAATGTTATCTGTTTATATTCTCAATAAATCGAATCCACTTGAACACTTGAACTTTTGCTTAATCACTCTCATCAACTGTCAGCAGTATGAAGTTAATTGTTACTTAATGAAATTCAGTTAAAATTAATTTTGCAAACGTCTTGGTAATTATGTGCTAACATATATTAATTATTTGTATGACTTTAGAATATGTAATGGACTTTGACTTCTGAAATTCACAACTGTCTATATGGAGTTTTGGTCAAAACAATTGCGAAATAGTAAAAGAAAAGGTTGTGTTTAATTCTTTCTTAGAGTATATAACAATTTTTAATTTGGTGGCTCAGAAGAAGCTCACAAAAAAGGAAAATAACCACTTTTATAATACAAAATTAACGAGAAAAACCTGTGGCCCAACGCTGGGTGTTTGATGATGTCAAAACTGCTGCTGTTGTCCAAAGGTGGGCGGTATTTGGTTGTGTCGCCGTGGAGATACAGATGAGATGTCCTCTGATATTATAGCTGTGGTGGGGCTCTACTTGCCCTTTTAATGTCTTTGAACTTTAAAACTTTTTAACTCTATTTTTTCCTGTCTTTTTTTACAATTATTTTCCACTTTAATTATTGATTAATTTTGTTGAATTCATCAGAAGGTTTTTGTTAAATTTATTAAAATTTTATTATTTTTTGATTTTTTGTTGAAAAATTTTTGTTTAAAAGTTTTTGAATTTTTGTTGAAAAAAAAAAAATTTTTCCTTTGCGGCACTTTTCTTTTTGACTGTTTTTTATTTTTTAATGTTGAGTTTTTGTTCGTCAGGAGGTTTTTTTTTTTTTTTTTTTTAATTTTCTTTTAACTTTTCACTTTTATTTTGTGTTGAAGGTGCGTGGTCTAGTCCAGTCACCAATGTGGGGGTTGTAACAATATTGCGAGATTCACTTTAACCCACTGCACCGTCACTGCAAAATTGTCCACCAAGGGGAAGAATGAATGAAAGCTTGTTGTTATTTTAACGTTCTTTATTTTAATTTAATTGGGTTTAATTAATATGGTACACTTTGGTTTTTTTCAAAAATTGGTTGTCTTTTTTTTTTTTACAAATACTTGGTTTTAAATAAGAACTCGACGCGACGCGACCTTTCGTCCTGGTGATTGAATAGCGACTAACTAAACTAGGGTGGAAATCGTAATTTCTGATTTTTACACATTGATCTGCCAATGGTAATCATGCTCTCTTGTGTGTTCCCCAACTCACCACACTCATCCAGGTCGCACCGTACTTGTGTATTCGTTCGACGTCGATGGGCGTAGCCAGAATGGAGAAATCAAAAGGGAAAGCACAATAACCCAGGGTTGATCTGGCTAGGTGTGTGTGCGTCAATGCCGTGTATAAGGCTGGTCTACTGACCTAGTGATAATCTCTTAGGTCAACGCACTATAGCAAGACAGAAATACGAGAGAGAGGAAAATCTAGCTAAGGTTATTCACCAGCAAAAAGAGATCATTGAGCCCAAGCGAATGGGTGATCTGGGAAAAGTCAATAGGACGCCGCATCGGCTGGGGATATAATACCATTCTGTGGAATGTTCGATAAATACCCAAGCCTATGGACTATGACGCAACCGCGTCGCTTGGTTTGACTTGGTTGTTGCTAACCAATACGAATGGAATGTCCGGTGGAAATCCCATGGTTAGCGCAATAGTGTTGCCGTATGTCGTTGATTGTAGCTAAACTCAATTATGCATTATCTGCATAGAATAATGAGTTTAGCTATGCGTCCCTTTGACATGTTTTACAGGTAAATAACTTATCAAGGAAATGGGTAGGTATTGTGGTTGGAATTGTGGGCTGTTTCTCCTATAGGATAGAGAAACCCCTACAGCTCTATTACTGCCGTGAATGCACAGTGGTCACTGTCGTATTCAATTGTCCGTAAACAGTTTGTGTGTCGTCTGTTGGTACTAAGTAATCTCAGTCGTGAGTCGATTAGCAAGATATCTAAGAACGATCTACCTCTGGGGACCAATGGGTATTCGGTAGCTAGCAGGTCAGTTCTATATTCACTATGAAACTGATCTAACCAACCAGCCAACTGATTTCCTCTGGCATTAGATATATGATTTCCCCAATTTCTATGCTTGGCGTTCATATCTCCCCCTAGGATAAAGTAGTTTTTGCCCAGGTGCAATTGTAAGCATCGGAAGAGTGTCTCGAGCTCTGCTATAAATAGATTATGTTGGTGCTCCTCAGGTGCATAGACCGCAATCGCATACAAACCCCTTCCTTGCTGAAGGGGTATGCGTGCGATACAGGCTTCCAGCAGCCGGAACCTGCGCACTTCTCCACTATATATTACTTTATGATTGATCCCTTTTCTAGTAAAGATTGCGACACCCCCTTTGAGAGGAGTTAGGTCGGTCTCTTCGTATAATGTCGTAGTTTTTATGCCATATCTTGTGTCTCTGGTTTAACTTTGTTTCCCCCGCCAGAAGTACATCAGGCTGTTCAACTTGCAACAGGTTGAAAAGATTGGCTCTTCTCTCAGTTCTTATTAGTGAATTTAAATTCACGACAAGAGCTTTTATTGATGTTGTGGTTAGAGGGTTTATATTGACTTTTTGTTTAGATTGGGCAAGTACGAGTAGATCTCGTTTATTTGATTTTGCAGCTGTGTCATCTGTCTCTGCAGATTAAGCAGAACCTTGACCACGTCTGCTTGCGATGTTGTTTCAGTCTGTGTGGGAGTATTTGTGGCTACCAATGTTGTAGCCTGGTTTGGTGGTCTCCCACCCGACGCAAGTTGTGCGTACGACCGCTGCGATGTTACGGGCATTGTAGTACGAGCTGGCTCTGTGTTTTTTTGCCGGGACATCCTCGATAATTAGCGGGGTGTCCCTCATTCCGGCACACTGCGCACTTTAGAAGGGCTTTGTCTTCTACCCTTTCTTTTCCCAGAGGGCATTCTTCTGCCTTATGGTCTTTTCCGCATTTTACGCAACGGTGCTGCATTTCACAGTTCGCCGCCGCGTGGCCAAACCTTTGGCAGCGGACACATTGCAGGATGTCTCTGCCTTTTTTTTAATTTGTCCCATGTGACACTTTGATGATCCAAGACTGTAATCTTTCTTAGATCACCAATTCTGCTGCTGGGCGTTAGTTGAACCAAAAAGAAGGGTAGCTTGCGGTTTTCCCTTCTTGCCTTGGTTGTAGTGAACGGTTTTACGGAGATAAACTCGAGATCGTCGTGCCTCAACTTTTGAAGCATCTCGAGCAGAGCCTCTAGTTCCACCTCGGGGTCGACACCCTTTAATAGAACCGTTACCCTCTTTGTTTGCTTCGGCGTGAACGAGTAGAATTCCGCGGTGGCCCTTTTTAAGACATCTTTAATTTTTTCGTGGTCTGCCACCGCATAGGTTTGAATGGCAGACCTATTACCAGCCAGTCTTTTAACTACAAAATTGTTTCCTATAGCTAGCTTACAAAGACTTACCAATTCCTTACACTCACTATCTATGGTGTTGATTGGTGGCATCTTTTTTTTTTTGGTTGTTATTGTTGCTTCGCCGCTGTTGTGTTGCTTGCTGTGGTCGATTTTGTGTTGATTGTTGCTGTTGATGTTGATGTTGCTGTTGCTGTTGGCCGACTTTTGGCTTCGGCTTTTGTTGTTGTTCGGTGTCTTTTTCTTTTTCGAGTGCCGCTATTTTTTTCTTTCGGCGTCTCTCTTCTAGACGCGCTCTTGCCATCGCAAGTTTCGCCTCCAATTCAGTTATTTCCTCTTCTTCATCCTCAGACTCTGAGGATGCAAGAGAAGCGAACGAATTGTTTGCCCCATACATATTAAAATTGTAGGGGGAGGGGCGCTCTCTGTCCTCCTCCATTTGCTGATCTTTTTTCTCCATTGTTAATTTCGCAGTTTTACTTCGCGTCACAATGGAGATTTTCTGTGTACCTTTTCGTTTGTTTGTCGCGTTTTTATCTTCCTCCGTGTTCATGCTGGTTCTTTTAGCATTTGTTTTGTTTGTTTGTTGTTGTTGCACTTTGTTTTAATTGTCACACACGTCACGTCACTGTTTTTCTATTTCGTGGCTTCGTTCTCGTTTATCAATTAGATTAATTATATCAATAGGTAATCACCTTTTTTGATTGGATTTTAATGGTAGTATGGTATTGGCACATCGTATCGAATCAAAATATAATAGACGCAAATTAAGTTCGCACGGAAAATCGCGAATGCCGTCTGACTTGGCTGAATGTTATCGGACCAATGAATCTGCCAATTATTCTCTTTTATTAGTTTATGTTTATGTATAATAACTTTGTTTTGACTGTTCTTGTCACTGGAATTGATTTATTTATAAATAGTCTTATTATTTCAAATTTCACTCGCGACTCATAAAAGTAACTTTTACTTTTATCTCGATCGGCGAGTTGAAAACACGTCCGCACTCGGTTAGTGTGTATCGTTCCATGTATGCTTTTCGGTTTCTATATGCCCATGTAGGGAATGTCTGTTATTGCTGATACAATTTTCGTATCAGCAGACATTGTGCTTTACAGGTTTTTCGTGGTTATAGGAACAGGACGCTTATGGAAAAGGGGGTTACCTGGTGGTAGATGAGCAGGTAAGTAGTGGCGTTCGCAAGAACCGCCACAACATCATGCTCGAACATGACTGGCCAAACCAACGTTCATGTCCTTCGGAGTCCAGGTACGAAGAGAGAGAGCGAACATGTTTTTATGCGCAAGACTAATGACCTTGCCCAGAAAAAACGAATCATTATGGAAAATTTAACAAGCCTCAGGACTTGCTAAATAGGGCCAAGACCGGTTCCCGGTTGTAGTGCCGATAATGATAATGATGAACATGTTTTCAGGTCACCTTTTTACTCTTACCCTTTTTGCTCTTTTTTCCCTTTCATTAAAAATCGCATACCATCATCTAGTCAGTGTCAATCATACCTTTAAAAAGATCGCATCGATCATTCCTGACCGACATTTACATTTTGTACTTTTTGATTCAAGTTAAAATTAAAATGTACTATTATTATTTTAACTAAATCCTTTCGCCTTTTACTTTCTACCCTCGACACTTCGCACTCTTCTCCCAAACGAATGGGAAAGCACGGCGCGGAGTATAACAACGCTCACACATACAGCCGCAGAGGTTATTGTATGCATGCTGTGGATCGCTCTGCGATCGGAATCTTTTGGGGTATTTATGTTCGGCGTTGGTGCTTTTAAGCGTGCCGTTGTCAAAAGTCATGGTGTTCCGCCGAACACTGTCCATGAACATCAAAAGAAACACACTCAAACAGGAGCGAGTTCCGCCACAAATGAAACAGAGATTTAATTTTTGTTGTAATTTTATTGTCACTGTTTTCCCTTCTATTACCTCGATGTTTTGGCACCACTATATTAATAAAGATAATAAAAATGTTTTCACTTAATTGTGCGTTACACGAATGTTTTGTTTTAACCACTACCGACAATACTAAAACAATATCTTTTCTTCGTTCGGCGTTAAGTCATTGCCTCTTGTGGTCTCTTCTGATATGCTGAATGTCGACTTTCTTTTACAGTACATAAATTACGCGTGCGCGAATGACTTCCTCGTAGTTCTTCTCTCCAGGACTCCTTCTAATTGACCGTTCGATAAAGACTGTCTTCGACGGATGCTCGATATAGACTAATTGTCACCATCCCAAAAATATCCCATGCGAATTGCTCAACCCGCATCTGCAAAGGAAAATTTCCCCATCCAATATGCTAACAGACTTTCCCATCGTATCTGTTAACAGCATAAAATGTCCCTTTGCATCTCAAAAGGGGAATTTCCCATTGGACCTGGAAAGGAGAAATCCTACTCATGATCTTTATCATCATCATTCGTTGCTGGTGGTCGGAATCTTTTTTTCTTTTGTTTACGGATCGGATGGCGCCGCTTATTCTCCGATCTTTCCGTGGTTTATTTGAACTGCAAATCTGGCATGCGGCAAAGGATCGCCTGCATTTCGGATGTGTACACGGACTATAGGATGTAAGGCTGTGCTTGCCTCTTCCATTATAAACATCTATCAGGGATAGGGTTATGTGTTTATGATTGTTCGCCTACTAATCAGCGGCGCAACGAATCGTTTGTTTGCACAAGTATGCCTTAGCATTAGGTCATGCAAGGATTTAGGTGCTAATTGCTTTTAGCTACCCGAGAATGCATCCCTTGTTCGGTTTACTTACCCACAATGGTATTTGGTGGGAAAACATCGCGTTGCTGCTCAGGCTGGGTGATCGATTTACATGCGATGATTTCCTGCATTGTTTAGATGCGGTGCTTGCTGCCTTTTTGGACTGGTTTTGCATACGATGTATGGATGCGTTGAACTCGATATTGGAAGTTTTTGAACGTTAAGTTCCTTGGTTTTTGCTATCGGCTTCAACGTTGTTGCAGTTTCATATGACCTTTGTTACAGGTATGACTAAGGACTTTGCGACACGCGTATGTGGGCACGTGTAATGCATAAAGGTAAGTATGTCCCTTGGCGGAAAGGACATCTCAACCTATAGTTGGTTGTGCGGTTCGTAGAACCACCACAATCTCACACCTCTAATGTATTGCTTACGTAAACAATCGGGAGTGCCTTTTCTTCTAGCCGATCGTGGGATAACGTAATTATCTTTATTTACATGGAAGCAGAATTTTCGTTTATTGCTGGTATCGCAAGGGTCTTTGTTTACGAAGTGTGTTTCCAGCAATTAGTTTATCGCCGGAGATGCTATGTCTGCCCGCATACGACGCAGTTGAATCAACCGTTTGTGTATATCCAGTTAATGGATTAGTAAACAGTTTCTATGCCGAGTCGTGTCATTCGGTCGCCGTGCAGGCGGAGGACGATTGTTCGGCCTTGCATTATGTGCCTTTGGATACGTTGTTGATTCCAAGATGAATGTCACCTTTTTTCAGGTGGAAAGGAGTACTTTGCGGACAAATGACTGTGGGCACGTGAAGTTTGTATATATAGTATGTTCCTTGGTGGAACGATGGTGTGGGAGGTATTAATGGATGACGGGGTGCCCGGTGGCAACCGTAACTCGCATGTGGTTAGTCTTGTCTGGGTGGTAGTTGTCGGTTTGTATTGTTGTTGTATTAGTGGTAGTGTGCCGGCACGGGCACTGGTTCACCACTACCCTCACTAACAATTCACTGGATGAAACACCGAGAAGAGGGTATGGAGTTTGTTCACCGAAACGGAGCAGACACAGGACAAAAAAAAACACAGATATTACTGATATGATTTTTTTTATTATTAAGTAAACTTGGTGACACAATAATTTTGACAGTCTGGCGACTATTTCAAATATCAAATTATAAGATTATAATTGTTTCCAACTTAAAGACTACTGGCGGTGATTTCAAATATCCAAACATAAGATTGTAATTGTTTTCCACTTAAACGCTATTAGTAACCACTGGTGGCGATTTCAAATATTTAAACATAAGATTGTAATTGTTTTCCACTTAAACACAACTGGTGGTGGTGCGGGGTACGAGAAGTAGGTTGCACCGGCGTACGGCGCTGATTCACTTATTTCCCATCATGTACCGATCGTTCCCCCGAACACTAAACGATTACGATGAAGCAGAGGAAACACTGTGGGGTTTCTATTAGTGCGTCAGCACGGACGCGGATTCATTAAAAACCCACTGAATAACCGAGAAATTGTCACATAAGAAACAGAAAAACCGCACAAAGTTCTTCGAAGCGGAAAATAAATAAAACTCACGCACGTATCGTTTCAAATAAAGTTTTCTTTATTGCATTAATTTACACTGTTTCTGGTGTTATTATAACTTAGATTAACTCCTTTATTTATTGGCTTTAATTCAAACGAAAACGTTTTTCTACATAGCTTTCACCAACGCAAACCGATTTATTTAGCATCAACGCAAACTGATTTATTTAACAACAGTGCGAACTGGCACATCTGCAAAAACCACACAACACATCAGCCAAAGAGGGGGCGTCACGTTTCATAGCATTCGTCATTAGGCACCACCAACAATATCAAAATCCCGATAGTCTTATGAATTCGTTAATATTAAGGTAAAATATAATAAACGCACGACTGTAATAAAATATCCAGAATCGCCACACACAAGTTGGCTCCGTAGTTAAAGGCTGACTGGTCACTGGAGCTCACCAAAGAAACGGAAAACCTCAAAGAACTGCAAAAGGAGGAGGGGCTACACGATTAACTCGAGGGAGTTAATCGTGATTGGACCGGGTGAAATAGGCATACATTATGCCTGTGTGCGTATGCCTTGCATACGATCGTCCGGCGACCCTGGACGGATGCCGACATCGCTGCAGCATCTTACATGAATGTAAACAAAACATCTGGTCATCCTATGGGAGGCCATAAATCATCGTTTCGGTTGACGATGATTAAACATTGCAACGAATATAGGGTGCAGCCATTGCCAGATGTTGAAAGTAAACATTTTCTGGCTGCATCCTGTTCGTTGCTTGATTGCGGTCCCTGAACGTGGGGACCGATAATAGGAAACCAGCGATTGCTGGTAATTAGAGAAATGTTTCGTTTGCGTCAGCCGAAACCCTGTCGGCGGTGGCAAAACAATGGGACCAAATAGCCGCATGTAAGAAGTGCCATGGGCAAACAATAAAACGAGTCAACAAGGAACTCTTTGTTGATGTTGTTTCCATAGCATAACGCTATGGAAACAAGCTGCCCTGGGCAAAATGTATGCCTAAGGATAGGATTTCAAATGCCACGGCAATGTGATGATTTTGCCGTGGACTTATGCTTTTTTTAGGAAATAATGTACGCCTCGGGGGTGAATTTTCGATGCCACGGCAAGGTGATAAGCTTTGCCGTGGACTTGATGTTTTTTAGGAATAAATGCCTGCCCGAGGGTGAGTTTTCGATGCCACGGCAAGGTGATAAGCTTTGCCGTGGATTTAATGTTTTTCAGGGGTGGTGTTGGAAAAAAAAGGGGTTTGGAAGGAAAACCCCCACAGAATAGGTAAGCTGCCTAACGGATATTCAAAACAGGTATCCGATTGGGTAACCGTAATAATTCCGGCGATTTGGCTGGGGGTAAATGCCGTAGCAAGGTTACGCAACCTTGCTGAAGTTCGACCGGGAGGTAAGTCGTTCGCCTGGAATAGTGGGGATCGAGCGATGCATGGCTCTTCGGGCCCCGAAAAGCCCCACATCACTCCCTCCCCAGTGACGTAGTCACGAAACAGGTAAGGCAGGTTAGGGGGTGGTTAGTTGGTTATGGGCGCGCGCTTGAGCGCGAGTACGGGGAGGTTGTGCCGGTGGTGTAGGAGTGGTATTTGAAGATGGGGGTGGTTCTGGAGCGGAAGCTTCCAGAAAACAGGGCTTAAGCCTTTCGACGCTGACCGTGGATCGTTTGCCTTTAATGTCGATCTCGAAGACGCGGTCACTGATGCGGCGGAAGACTTTGAATGGGCCATCATAAGGTGGGTCGAGGGGTTTTTTGACCTTATCCACCCTGACAAAGACGTGCGTGCAGCTGTGCAGTTCAGGGTGGACGAAAAGTTTTTTGGAGCCGTGCCTGGTTACAGGGGTTGCCCTAACCTTACGTAGCAGGTCACGGAGATGTCCCAATTCACGAAGTTGGTCACGCGGTGTTTCGCCATTCAGGAAAAGTTCTCCTGGAAGAAGGAGGTTGGTACCGTAGGTAAGCTCTGCTGCCGAAGCACCCAGGTCCTCCTTAATACTTGTCCTCAGGCCGAGGAGGACGGTTGGAAAGGCGTCAAACCATTGTGTGTCATTATGACACATGAGTGAGGCTTTAAGAGATCTGTGCCAGCGCTCTATCATCCCATTTGATTGCGGGTGGTAGGCGGTGGTACGACTCCTTTGGCAGCCGAGAAGATTTGTTAGCTGCCTACAAATCGTCGCCTCAAATTGTGGACCTCGGTCCGAAGTTATGGTGGTTGGTACACCGAAGCGTGTGACCCAAGTTGAATAAAAGGCCTTGGCGACTGATTCGGCAGTAACTGCCCGGAGAGGTGTCGCCTCTGGCCATCGCGTGCAGCGATCCATCATAGTGAGGATATAAGAAAATCCTCTTGATGGAGTAAGCGGTCCCACTATGTCTATGTGGACATGGGCGAAGCGTGCCGTGGGAAGCTTGAATTGCGCTGGCTCCAGTACATTATGTCGCGCTACTTTGCAGCGCTGGCACTGGAGACAAGCACGGGCCCAACCGGTGAGATCTTTATTCATCCGGGGCCAAATGAATTTGCGACGGACAGCAGCGGCTGTTGCTCGGCCGCTGGGGTGGGCTGGGTTGTGGTAAACCTGGAACACGCCCTTACGAAGTTTCTCGGGAATGTAAGGTCTAGCGGTTCCAGTGGAGACATCACACCAGATTTCGCCCAAAGGGTCGCGAAGGGTAATTTTCTTAAGCTCTAGTGCCGTATCGGCAGTTAGGAGGGACTTGAGCTGTTCGTCCTCCTCTTGAGCTAGGGCAAGATCAGCGTTATTCAAGGCGGAACGCAAGTGAATCGTATCGATTCGAGAAAGGGCGTCCGCCGTGACATTCTGTTTACCGGAGATATGCCTGATCTCCGTAGAATATTGCCCAATGAGGTCTAATTGACGCTCTTGTCGGGGGGAGGCATTTCCCGACTTCTTCCGGAACGCATAGACCAATGGTTTGTGGTCTGTTAAAATAGAGAGCGAACGTCCGTCTATCATATGACGGAAGTACTTAACAGCGCTGTAGATCGCGAGCAATTCACGGTCGTAGGCGCTGTAACGTCGCTCAGTGGGACTCAGTTTCCTTGAAAAGAAACCAAGTGGTTCCGGGCGGCCTTCAATGTCCTGTTCAAGGACGGCTCCGATTGCGGTATCCGATGCGTCGCATTGGATAGAAAGTGCCGCTCCCTCGAGAGGGTATCGGAGTAAGGTGGCATTTGCCAATTGTTCTTTGGACAGTTGGAATGCTCTATCAGAGTCTTCTCTCCAATTAATGGGGCGCTTATCGTTGCGCTTGGCTCCTTTTAAAAACTCATTTAGGGGGGCTTGAACTTGGGCAGCGTTCTTCAGTGTTGGGCGGTAGAAGTTCAGCATGCCCAAAAATCGACGAAGCTCACTCACGTTAGTAGGCCGGGGATACTTCATGAGGGCCTCCACACGGTCTGGTAGTGGGCGAATGCCCTGGTTGTCAACGACATAACCCAGATAGGTGATTTGCTCCTTGGCGTATTGACACTTATCTGGGTTGATGACAAGACCGAATTCACGGAGGCGCTCTAGGACCTGTCGTAAGTGGCGTTTATGTTCGGCGTGGTCTTTGGAGGCGATGAGAATGTCATCAAGATAAGCATGGCAGCAATTAAGACCACGTAAAGCCGTGTCGATATAACGTTGGAATGTCTGTGCGGCATTCCTGAGGCCGAAAGTCATCACTTTGAACTCGAAGAGTCCGAAAGGTGTAATGACTGCGGTCTTGGGGATGTCTTCTGGTGCCACCGGAATTTGATGGTATGCCCTGGTGAGATCCAGGGTAGTGAAGACATTGCACCCTCGTAACTTGTACGAAAAATCGTAGAGGTGTGCAATTGGGTATCTGTCCGGGACAGTTGCTGCGTTCAACAGCCTGTAATCGCCACATGGGCGCCACTCACCAGAACGTTTCTTCACTAAGTGGAGTGGGCTTGCCCAGGGACTGTCCGACGGTTGGCAGATACCTAGTTCGATCATGTGCTCGAACTCCGCGCGCGCCGCACGTAATTTTTCAGGAGCCAGTCGACGTGGATGCTGGCTCGCCGGGGGACCACGTGTTTCTATATGATGAAACACCGTGGCTTTGTGTCGGCGTTGGTTAGGTAGAGGAATTGTTGTACTCACAAATTCCTGTACCATAACCTGGAATGGGTCTATGCACTCTGTGGCCCCTGAAGTTGCCGCTGGAGATGCCGTCATGGGCAAGGGGGGTGCGGTTGGAGCCACAAGTCTGTTATGGGTCGAATCGACCAACAGATTATGTGCACCTAATAGGTCGGAACCTATCAGGGGTTCATTTACGTCCGCAATGACGAAACGCCAAGTGATCGGACGACAAAGACCCAATTGGAGTGTCAGCTTTTTACGTCCGTACGTAAGTATCGGCGTATTATTTGCAGCTGACAATTTAAGTGCGGCTGGCACGCGGTTGCGCGGAGCAAACGATCGCGGGAGGACTGAAATATCGGCGCCGGTATCGACAGTAAAAGCGATATTCAGTTTCGAATCCCGGATGGTTAGGCGACTTATCGTATGGGTGCCGGCCGATTGCGCGAGGATGTCGGTCGGCAAAATTAGTTTAAAGAGCGCCTTTGGTTGGTGGAAGGTTGCGTCCAACCACAAGGCGCCTTGCAGTTAAATGCGCGATCACCATATCGTTGGTGATTGGCGCACCAAGGCAGAGTAACGGCATTATCGGGTATATTCTGCCTATTGGCATTGCCGTTACGGGGAGGTCGAGCCGGAGCTCGCTGGGAATTGGCCCGGTGAGGGCCATTTTGGGTGGGATTGGCCCTCTGTGGGGCATTTTGAGGGATATAGGCCCTCTGAGGGGCATTTTGGGAGAAATTTTGCCGATTAATAGGACGGCTCGGCATGGCTCGATTCTGGGCGCTTCGAGGATTGTTCCTCACCTCCGCGCGCAATTGGGTTATCTCGCGGAGGAGTGAGGTTTGGAGCGCCCGAAGGTCAGCAGGGGTTAATTGTGTGGGCGGACTTCTTTGGTTAAATACGTTGGGGGCTGCCTCTGGATTCCCCTGAGGGAAATTGGTTGAGGCGGGCCTTCTATGAGGTAATTGTGTTTGAGGAGGATGGGGAGTTGGGACCAATTGAGGGGCTGAGAAAGGCAGACGAGGGTGCCGTGCAGGCTGGGCGGCGTGTTGAGAAACCGCCGCTACGTGGTACGCAGGAGGCTCAGAATACTGATCTGAGCTTTCCATAATTGCGTCCGCAATTTTGGATAAATAGCCCAAACTCTGGTTGGGTTGGGCTATAAGTGCCGAACGGGCATGTTGGGGAAGACACCTCAAAAAGTGAGGCCTTATTAGGTCGTCCCCAATCCTGGTCCCCGCTATAGAGCGTAAATGGGTCAGGAAAAGAGATGGTCTCATCCCAGAAAGGTTGGTTACAGCGGCTAAACGTTGTTGCCGCACACTTCCAGGTTCGTCCAAAGCGTCGAGCAGAGCTTCACGCATGTTGCTATACGGGTTGCGGCCGGCCGACCTTATTATGTGGGCAACATGCGGTCGCTGAGTGCGGTCAAGCACTTTCAACAGCTCGACTGCACGAAGTTGTTCGTCGTGCAAGGCTGAGGCCTGGAAGATGCGGTCTGCCACTGCAAACCAAAGGTCTGGGTCCTCCTCATCGAAGGGGGGAAGTCCTATATTAGAATGACGAGTCCCATTCCCGAGGCTGGAAGCATCGTGGAATTCTTGGGACTCTGTAGGTCTATGGACTTGTTGTGAGGTGCCGGCACGAGATGAAGGCATTATAATGCCAGAATCCACCAATTGGCCGGCACCGGGGGTGTTAGAAGATTGGGGTCGGTTAACGACACTGGGGGCAACCGGTGGTGCCAGGGCGGCAGATTGTACTGGCAAGTCTAGGTCAGCTTCGACTTGCTCAGTGGGGAAATCGACGCTGGAGGCGTCGTGAAATTCAAGGGGCTCGGGTTGTTCCTGGGCCTTTCTGGCCGTGGTGTTCCGCGTGTTGACCATCATGGATAGTAACACGAAACTGAAATAAAAGGCGTAAGAGGACGCGAAGAAAGGTGAAGGGAGGCCAATGGGTCACAAGAGGACGCGAGGAGTTGGGGAAAAGCCGCCAAAGGATGCTGCGAATTTAAGAGAGTCGAATGTCACCTAAGGGAGTCGCTGAGAGTCGAGTGCAGTCGTTAACAAGGACAGGCAGGGCTGTAATGTTGCTTTAGTTAATTTAAAAATGATGAAAACTTTAATTTAATAATTAAAACAGAATTAAATTGGGAAGGGTTTAAGTTAGTTTGGCGTGTGTGTGTCCCAAGGCGTTGAGAAACGTTGAAGTCGTGTCTTAAGTACTGCCGAACGAGATTATATGTTATTCAGTACCCTGAAGGGGTTTACAAGTTTATTAAGGCAATACAATTATTAGCTGGCTAGCAAACTGATTAGTTTTAAGTTTTTATTATAATAAAATAAATGTACTGTTTAAATGGGTTGGATTAAGCTAGAAATGAAGGGTTAATTTAAATTTAAATTCAAAAACGTAAAAAAAAGAAAAAAAAAGAAGGCAAGATGTTTTTCTATGCTTGAGATGTTGCAGTTATAAAAAAAAATGCAATTACATGTGAGCGTAACGAAATTTGATTTTACTTGCTGTAATTATGGATATATAGGAAATTCGTTACAAGTTTAGCGGAAAAACACCCTTCCATTCGATAACCGTTTGCAAAATTTAAGGATCACTGTAATTGTAGTTATTCGAATTGTATCGAGTTTTAATGGGACAGTTTCGAGCTATTTCAATTAGATTTGTATGAAAAATTCTTAAAAATTATGTAAAAATACAGTTATAGTTTGTTCGAGGGATTTCCTTCTTAATTTGGGTTGGATTTTAAATTAATTTTTACCTCATATAAATGTTTGTTAATTGTTTGGTGTGGCCTTCATTTGCTTACTTACAAGATCATTCGTTTACAATGCGGCGGCAACTGTTTCAAAGAGCTATTTGATTATCTTAAGAAAAACATAAAAATCGTTCGGTTTATTGTAATTATAAATACCGCTGTCTTGTACAAGTAAATATGGTATGTAACTTATCACTGAATTGTTCACTTGCATAACCAGCGCATAAAACAAAACCAAGGAAAACATATGACAGCGTGACTGGTGAAAATGAACCCACTATAATTATGGATTAAACTTATTTGACATCTGGGGAATTCGCATATATAGAAATTATAAATTGTCATTGATCTTAACATAAACACATAAACATCCCCTTGATTGGTATAAGTATTTAAAATTTGAACAATATAAAGGAAGTTCTGAGTGTGATATCCAATCCAGAACTTTTCTTATTTCAATGCTTTATTTATTTACTTGGTGGTGTGTATTGTGTGCTAAAAAAAAACTGAGTTGAACAAAAGAAAATTAGAAATCTGGAAAATCAACCAAAAAAAAAAAAAAAAAAAGGAAAATATACAAATTTACGGAGTCGTGTTCAAATATGAATTTGGTTTTTTTAAAATCTTATTCTAATTATTTTGTATGATGTCTTGTTTCTAAGTTTATGGAAAGTTGATTGCCGCGAAATTGCACTTCTATTGGGGTAATAAAACATTTACTTCAAAGCTAAAATCGTAATTTTCTTATTGCTACTTAAAGACATTTTAACGAGTGTGGGTAGTAACTTATCTCTTTTTCTATTCACTGAAGTCCAACGCTGGGAAGTGATGAGGTGGGCGGTATCAATTGCGTCGCCGTGATGCTTAGAGATGCGTTGGGGCGCTACTTGCCCTTTTAGATGATATAAATGACGGCGTTGCTCTGCTGATGGTAGGCAAAACGGAGTTGGGGTAGTAGGTACCCTTTATTGTCATTTGCTTTGGAAACAAATCCAGCACTCGTCACGGTCACTAACTGTTTTGATGGTTGGGTGAATGTTATGTGACAAAAATGGGGTTAACACGGTAGCGCAAAAGTTCAAGAATCGCGTGTTCACGTTTTTATATGAAAGATATATATAAAAAAAAAAACGTCGCGTGTCACCAATGTGGGTAGTGTTGGGCTATGCACCAAGCACGGGCGCGGATTCAGCCAACACCCACCGGGTAACCGAGAAATTGTCACATAAGAAACAGAAAAACCGCACAAAGTTCTTCGAAGCGGAAAATAAATAAAACTCACGCACGTATCGTTTCAAATAAAGTTTTCTTTATTGCATTAATTTACACTGTTTCTGGTGTTATTATAACTTAGATTAACTCCTTTATTTATTGGCTTTAATTCAAACGAAAACGTTTTTCTACATAGCTTTCACCAACGCAAACCGATTTATTTAGCATCAACGCAAACTGATTTATTTAACAACAGTGCGAACTGGCACATCTGCAAAAACCACACAACACATCAGCCAAAGAGGGGGCGTCACGTTTCATAGCATTCGTCATTAGGCACCACCAACAATATCAAAATCCCGATAGTCTTATGAATTCGTTAATATTAAGGTAAAATATAATAAACGCACGACTGTAATAAAATATCCAGAATCGCCACACACAAGCTGGCTCCGTAGTTAAAGGCTGACTTGTGACTGGAGCTCACCAAAGAAACGGAAAACCTCAAAGAACTGCAAAAGGAGGAGGGGCTACACGATTAACTCGAGGGAGTTAATCGTGATTGGACCGGGTGAAATAGGCATACATTATGCCTGTGTGCGTATGCCTTGCATACGATCGTCCGGCGACCCTGGACGGATGCCGACATCGCTGCAGCATCTTACATGAATGTAAACAAAACATCTGGTCATCCTATGGGAGGCCATAAATCATCGTTTCGGTTGACGATGATTAAACATTGCAACGAATATAGGGTGCAGCCATTGCCAGATGTTGAAAGTAAACATTTTCTGGCTGCATCCTGTTCGTTGCTTGATTGCGGTCCCTGAACGTGGGGACCGATAATAGGAAACCAGCGATTGCTGGTAATTAGAGAAATGTTTGGTTTGCGTCAGCCGAAACCCTGTCGGCGGTGGCAAAACAATGGGACCAAATAGCCGCATGTAAGAAGTGCCATGGGCAAACAATAAAACGAGTCAACAAGGAACTCTTTGTTGATGTTGTTTCCATAGCATAACGCTATGGAAACAAGCTGCCCTGGGCAGAATGTATGCCTAAGGATAGGATTTCAAATGCCACGGCAATGTGATGATTTTGCCGTGGACTTATGCTTTTTTTAGGAAATAATGTACGCCTCGGGGGTGAATTTTCAATGCCACGGCAAGGTGATAAGCTTTGCCGTGGACTTGATGTTTTTTAGGAATAAATGCCTGCCCGAGGGTGAGTTTTCGATGCCACGGCAAGGTGATAAGCTTTGCCGTGGATTTAATGTTTTTCAGGGGTGGTGTTGGAAAAAAAAGGGGCTTGGAAGGAAAACCCCCACAGAATAGGTAAGCTGCCTAACGGATATTCAAAACAGGTATCCGATTGGGTAACCGTAATAATTCCGGCGATTTGGCTGGGGGTAAATGCCGTAGCAAGGTTACGCAACCTTGCTGAAGTTCGACCGGGAGGTAAGTCGTTCGCCTGGAATAGTGGGGATCGAGCGATGCATGGCTCTTCGGGCCCTGAAAAGCCCCACAACACCAACGAAAGTAAAACACACGTCTATTGAATACGATTTTTATTGTTCGGCTATTAAGTTCTTATACAGCTTGATCTTATTGCAAATTTATAAAACATTTACGAACACGTAGAGTAACTTCGGGTAATGTGATATAGGTATTTGTTTTCTAACAATTATTCGTAATTTTTATTACATAGCTTTTGCCGCACTATTCATTATAGCTCTTTGATACATTGCGAATTATATTTCGTTTTCAGAACCCTGCAGCGTAAGCCAATCTGCAGCTATTTACAACTGTGACAGTATTTTTCGCTGGTCTTGCCACAGAAAATCAATTAATGTTTAATTTTACCTGTGATCCAGGAAAACGATGGTCAGGAATGTGTTGTGTTCCTGTTCTCGGCCAGATTAGTCCCTTGAAACAGCTCTCCAGGTCAGTGATCAGGATTGTCTTCGCTGCGTGCCGCCTGGTGAGATTTACATTCCCAGTCAATTGTTTATATGCTAAATTGATCTTTTTGTCTGACAATTATCAGATTTATTTCAACTTTTTCATATAATTTTAATTTTAACAAATTTTAACTTTTTTTGTGGGTCTTTTAATAATCTCCGGGACAAAGGCCAAAACCGAATTTTTTTACTGCTTTTCTCCCTATCGAAAACGGAACTTCAATCACCGTACATCAAAAAACATTGACCCGTTCTCTCTCTCGCTCCCATTCACGTCCACTTCGAAAACCGAATTCGAAGTCGAAGAACTGCACGATCCACACCCGAATCGGGGCGTGTTCGAAAACTCACTTCTGGATCGTGCAACTCCTCCACCACCTTACCATCATACCACCTTAAAACAAATTATATTAAAATTACAAAATGATTAATTGATGGGGCGGCGGACGCACGTAACACAACAAAATAAAAAAATCTCTGTAACCCCCCTTATTAAAATTGGCAGATAATGTGATATACCATATCACTTTTCCCGAATAGTTTCCAACCGAATAAAAATACTTGTAAGCCGATAGATTATGAATTCATTTATTAATTTAACAAAAGTAGGAACATTAGCCACTACATAGTACATAAGAAAAACAAGAGAAAACTTAAATTAGAATTAAAATTAAATTAACAACTCCAATATTTAGCAGAAAAATAGTACTTTCTTTACGTTCTATTTAAAGCGATTTACATGACTCACATACAAAAACTGCTTGCCGCGTTGGAAGACATGCATTGTGAGTCCAAACTAAATCGCACTGCAAGCATGGTACCCATATCTTTGCCTTATTATCCATTTGGAAAGATGTGTTACAAAAGACACAGACACTGTCCTTGTTAGGTGGAGTTTCGGCCCAAGGATCTTCGTCTGAGCTCGGTAAATGCAAACTTTCATCTGAATCGCTCGAAGAACTTTCTTTTGTTTTCTTTGTCCGTTTGCTTTTTACTACCATAGGTCTTTTCGGCTTATTCTTGCGTCTTTCAATGTTCTTAATGCTCTCTTCCAAAGATGTTTTGTACGGTTATGTTGTTAGTACAGTTGCAACTGATCTTTTACCTCTGGAAGTGATAACCCGTTTAAGTTTGGGCGGTGGTGAGTTATCCCAAGGAGTTACGATCTTTTCCAAAGCTGCCCTGCTAGTACTAGCAACCGGTTCTTCAGCTGCACTACTTGTGCGGGCAATTGGTTCTTCTACTTCTCGTCCTGTGAGAGCAGATTCTGCATCCGGATGATTTTCAAATGTTTGAGCGATAAAATCAACCTCTCGAAACATATTTTTGTCGAATGGATAAATGCCAGTGCATTTGAATCCATTTATTGCGATTTGTGCTGTTTGGACTTTAAGGTAGGCCTTCGAAAAAAGTTCAATAACATCAAACTGTGTTATTTTTCGGCCCTGGTCTCGCATAAATCGCCTAATTTCATCGTTATAATACGTCTTCAGAGGTCCCATAAATGTTCTATCGAGCGGTTGCATTTTGTGAGCACAGTGCGGTGGCAAAGATATAATAATAACACCATTTTTGCGAGCCTTTTCCAAAACCTCAATATTTCGGGTATGACTGTAATGACCGTCTAAAATGAGTAGCGAATGGTTCCCCTTTGAAGGGTTTGTGAACCGCAAGAAATGGTCAAACCACTTCGTAAATATCGGGATTTGTATCCAACCCGAAATGTGGCAGGCAGAATCCGAGCCAGGAGGAGCATGTTTCATTAAAACCGGAGAATGGTTCTTTCTGGGAAAAATAAAGTACGGCGGAACAAATGAACCGCCTGCGCTCATGCAGCTGACAACCGTTATAAGAGAGCCTCTCTCTGCAGACGTCATACAACCTATTTGCCTTTTTCCTTTCGCTGCTAAAATTTTGGGTTGCCTACTTTGTGCAATGGACACTCCTGTCTCATCTACGTTCCAAATACTAGTTCGGGAAAATTTATGTTTTTCGTACTCTTGCTCGAGTAAGCTATAAAATGTGCTCATTTTCAGCATTAAAGCCTTTTGCCCTATCGATTGAGGTTCCGGTTGGAGTCCTGATACTAATCTCTGATTTGTGCCTTTTAAGAAATGCATACAACCAATCTTTTCCTGCGCATTCTTTCATTACTGAAAATGGGCAAGCTATGTTGTTTCTTTTTGCCACTTGGAATGCTAGTGATCGACTGTCACCGCGAGTTAGACCCCAAAAGCGTGATTCCATTTCTCGGATGTATCTTACCAGCTCCAATTCCATTTCCAGGCTAAAAACAGGCTTACGTCCCAAAGGCGTGGCTCAAATATCGCTAATAGATTTATCACTGCGAGCGGATCTTTGTAGTGTTGCAAATGGAACTCCAAATGTCTTCGACGCCAAAAGTATACCAATTTCTCCTCCTCGGACTGCTAGAATAGCCTTTCTCATTCCTTCCGCATCCCATTTACGAATCTCCCCTTTTTTTGGCATGATCTGAAATAAATTATAATAATATTTAGTGATTGATAATTTGGTGGGTAATGTGATATTGTTTGTATCAGGCCTATTTTGACCTGATATATGAGCCGTTCAGAGCACACATCGATTAACTCCATAAAACAAAAAGTTGAGAAACGCGATGATGTAATATATATTGTTTTTAAAAATTCCTGTGATGATATGAATTCAAATATGTAATGTAGAATGCACAATTGCAGATATAGCTTTCATCTTACGGTATATAAAATAAATAAAAAAGTAAACAATCGTCAGTAATGTTACAGTTTTTATGTGACTGGTGGAGTTAACCGATTTGGCAACTGAAAAAAAATAATAAGATTAAATTTATACTTTACATTTTTAAGTTTTTATTAAGAAAAAGTTAAATTTTACACATTTTAAGCACAGGTTTTAATTTTTTTTAATTAATTTATAGCAGCTTTATGTTTGGGGCATTATTCTTTGGGATGTTTCAGCAATATTATACATAATGTCTTCTTCATCCAGTAATATGCAAACGAATGTGATCTTCGTTTTTTAGTTTCATTTGTAGGGCGTCTTCTTTTTATTTCGTTAACTTTGATACAACCTCTTAGGAAAATATTTTGGTCAAGATGACTATGCAAACTATAAAAGTCTTTCATGGCAGCCTCTCTTTCATTCGAACTAATTTTTTGATTGCAATTTTGACTGCATTTGCATTGTATATCGACAAATGTTTTTGCAGGTATTAATTTTCCACCTCTATTTCTGTATGCCAAACCTTTTATCCTGTTATGCTTTTGTAAATTTCGTTTCCATTTACCAGGATTACGACTTCTTTTCCTCCCAATCGATATGTTAGTTGGGTTTGTACTGTTGCAATCCGATGAATCCGAGGAAAACGATAAACGTCTGCTTGGGCCAGACCTTTTGTTGATAAATCGTATTGAAGAATCTTCACTGCTTTCCTCACTCACATTATTAGTCTTACTCATCTTGATTATAACGGTATAATAATTATTTCTTTAAAAACAACGTGGGAGTAATATTGAAAAGACTAAGAAGTACACAGTAACATTCAGAGTGCGAGATCACTTCTATACTAACTACCATTTGTATTATGCTTCTCACTGTTGCATGATGAGTTTTGCGAATTCCCACTAATACTGCGTTTTCATATAGGCAAGGGGGATTTTCAGCTACAGCATTGTAAATTCGTTCATTTTTGGGCAAAATTAACAATGCAACGCTGACACACAATATTATATTATTGAGAGGGAGAGGGCATCTTCGGCTGTTTAAAAACAAATAAGTGTCTATGCTCAGCTAGAACAGATACAGCGTTTCCAAAACGATTTACATTGGGGTATGGAGTTAATCGAAATGGCTTCTGAAATAAATTACTTATTATTCAATGGCCAAAAAAAATTGTCATTTAACGGTGCTAATCTTTATTATTCGGGAAAGTTATTATATATATAAAAAGTTATGACTATACCAAGGCCTTTGACACTTAAATTTAAAATTTTTCAAAAAGTGGAGTTAATCGAAGTGTGCACTGAGCGGCTCATATATAGCCTATTAAGGCACCTAACCTTGAAGGCCCTACTGTACACTAGGGTGCAACACCCTTAGTGTGATAAGTTTTGGTCGATGTTCGGGCGCAACGCCACTGAATATTTCAAAGTAGGGTTTTGACGGTGGTATCTTCATTGTTGATGAAGTCTAGTTCGACTTCCTGGTCTATGGTTGGAATATGTTCCAGGAGTTTTGGATAATTCGCACACCACTTTCGCAATTTAAAACCTCCTTGGCTCAATAGCGCCCTCAATTCCTTTTGCATCGCACCTGTTGTGATCAGGCTGTTGGAGCCAGTCATGACGTCGTCCACGTAGAAATTGTTTTTGATAGCTTCTGCTGCATGTGGGAACTGTGGTGAGGCCTCCTCACCTAACTGACGTAGGCACTTGATGGCCAGGTACGGTGCTGAAGTCGTGCCATAAGTTACCGTATTGAGCTGGTAACATTTCAATGGTTGCTCGCGATTAGCTCGCCACCAAATCAGTTGGTATTGCTTATCAGCGGGCCTGATGCTGATCTGCCGATACATCTTCTCGATGTCTGCTGTGAACACGTATCGTGGGAGTCTAAATCGGAGCACCACGGCAAACAAGTCCTCCTGTAAAGCTGGTCCGGGATGCAAAATGTCGTTCAACGACGTATTAGTGGTTGTCTTTGCCGATGCATCAAATACCACTCGTAATCGTGTAGTGGTGCTGTCTGGCTTCAACACGTGATGATGGGGAATGTAATAATGCGGCGACGGAATCTTCATCGCATCTACTGGTTCCATATGTCCCAACTCGAGGTATTCCTTCATAAAGGTCCTATATTGGTCGTAGATCTCGGAGTTCCTTTCCAAACGTCGTTCTAGGGACAGGAACCGATTGCGTGCTAGTTCCTTGGAATCTCCTAGCGTTTGTGGGTCGCTGGCAAATGGTAGCCCAACAGTAAAGCGGCCCACGGAATCTCTGATGCAATGCTGGCGAAATAATGTCTCACATTGTTGTTCTTTAAGTGAGAGTCGTCGTTCCTGACCGTCCGCCGGATTATCCAGTTCCCAAAATTGTTGGATGGCCCTTTTGATGCCTTCCTCGTCGTCGGTAGTACACACCCCACAAGTTGCTGCTGCCACTGGATGTTGATGGGTTGGTCCGGCGACAATCCAGCCGAGGCGGGTATTCTGGAGCACCGGAAGTGTTGGTCCTAGTTTAATTTGACCAACGGATAACATCGAAAAGAAGTGCTCAGCTCCCAGCAGGACATCGATCCTGCCTGGGTGTTGGAAGTTCGGATCTGCTAGCTGCACATTCCTTGGGAGTTTCCAAGCCGAAATGTCGATTTCCTGACTTGGCTGTGGCGAACTGATTGTACTGATGACATACGCTTCGAGTCGAGTGGAGAACTTTGTTGTGGTGGCAGTGAGCTCCATATTCACGCGTCGCTGGGATCTTTGGGGTACGTCCCCGATGCCGTGTATCGTCAAATTCGTCGACTTTGTGACTAATGCTAGTCTCTTGATGACTTGTTCACTGATGAGGTTGACTTGTGACCCTGAGTCCAAAATGGCGCGGCATTCGATTGTTCGGCCATTGCTGCTTGTCAGCTTTACCCAAGCTGTCCCGAGGAGTGTTAGTTTGTTAACGGATGAGCTTACTGTCGATGCTCCCAAAGACACCGATTGTGTTTGGTCCTTGAGCTGAGTTTGGGGACTCGACTCCGAGGTCGGAGCTCGATGTGTATTGTTTGGAGGATGCAGCAACGTGTTGTGCTTTTGATTGCACTCCTTGCATCTAGTTTTTAAGCATCTGTCTGCAAAATGTCCCTGCTGGAGACAATTACGACATAACCTTGCTTTGCGCACGATGTCCATCTTCTGGTTCGTCGTCAGTCGTTGGAATTGCTGACATTGATAGAGGGCGTGTGTCTTTCCACAGGCAGCACACTGTTGTTCCTTCTTGAGCGTGGTATGGACTACGGCTGACGTCAAGGTTGTTCGGGATTTGTGCTCATCCTTTTTATGCTCCTTGGACCCGATTGCTTCCAGGGATTGGAAACGCACTTCCAGAAATGCCAACAGCTCCTTGATGGATGGGATCTCTTTTGGTTTTGCCAGGCTTTGCTCGAACTGGGAATGGGTGTTGCGGTCCAATTTTTGCAACAATATGTTCCCCAAGAGAGCATCCCAACTGCTGGTGTCAATGTTGAGGTTCTTCAAACCTAGAAGACATTCCTGCGTAGTGTCATGCAGGGCCTTTATGTGCGCACAATTCGACCCAGTCGTTGACTGTGATGGCTGGGACAAAAGTTTATTAATAAGTGAACCAACCAGTAGTCGGTGGTTCTCGAAGCGATTCTGCAGCATCTGCCATGCCGCATCGTACTGGTCGTTTGATCCGCTTCTCCGCTTCTCCGGTCAGATTGGTTTTTAAATACCACATCTTTTGACAATTACTTAATAGCTGCTTGTGCACCATTTCTCCGAACAGATCGGCAAACTGTCTCCACGTTGAATAATCCCCATCAAATTTTGGGATGGTGATCTTCGGCAATTGGCCGCTTGGTACCGAGGGGATCTGTCTCTGTTGCTGTTGGCTCGTCTCATGTTGGGAGCTGCGCAAACTGACCAATGAGAACTCGACTTGTTCTTCTAGCTCTTGATGGGTGAGGCTATCGTATCCTATCGTCTCAGGATCGTCGACCAGCTCTCCAATCCGTAGATGCAACTCTTCTAGATCTGCCCAGAGCCTTGTGATGGTCGAGAATTGGAGTTCCTGGTGGAAGCTCAGTTGCGCTGTTCCCCTCATTGCTCGCGCTCTGTCAAGCGTCCGAATGAGCGTCTCCTTCTTCAGTTTGTATCGTCGGATACTTCTAATGGCCTCCTGGGCAGCGCTGTCGTCCTCCATATCCTGGCCGTCTGTTTGTGGGCTGCACACCGAGTCATTTGCACCTTCGGACTGCCGTTTTATTGGCGCCGTCGCCATCAATTGTTGGTACATCGATTGTACCTGGTCGAACGTATTAAGGCGGATGTAGTCGTGATCCACCTTGAGATTCTCAATAATCTCCTGATGATTGTCGTTGAATTGAGTCCATGCCGTCCTGGCTTTACTCATCAACGTGTCGGTCCATTTCTTGCCACTGGCTGCCTTGAGCTTGTTCAGCTCCCATTGTAAGGCCTTTTGCCTGGCTAGGACTTTGGTCATATCACGGGCGTCCATGATACCTTCAGTTCTACCACCTTCCTTTCCGCTGAAAGAGCGTGGTATTGCTGAATGGGTGTGTTAGCAAACACTCCCCCGGATGTCGTCTACTGGCGGTAGTTGACTACGCTGTCGATAGCCTAGGATGCGTGCTTCGTGAATAGTCTTCACTGATATTGCTCCTTACCTCCGGTGAGGGGGCAGCAACCAATGTGAAACTATCACGCCGGGGTCACCAAATGTTTGTATCAGGCCTCTTTTGACCTGATATATATAGCCTATTAAGGCACCTAACCTTGAAGGCCCTACTGTACACTAGGGTGCAACACCGTTAGTGTGATAAGTTTTGGTCGATGTTCGGGCGCAACGCCACTAAACATCTAAAAAAGTGTGTTTTGAAAATTCGGGCGCAACGCCACTGAATATTTCAAAGTAGAAACCTGAAAGGTAGAGAGAAATGAGAACACGCCGGGGATACGGTCGGATGTATTCTAATTTTATTTTTCACTTACAAGCCTATATATACAAAAATCTATACACTAATATTGTTATACTTAACGGATACAAAATTTCTTGCTCGCCATAGAGCATTACTAATACATACATTGAAACAAGAAACAAGTAATAAAGGTAGCATCTCAAATTGAATAATATCTGCCCGTAACAGAGCGTTATCCATACATTAAAACTTAATTACCAAACATTACAAGGTACTGAGGTATCATCTACAAATTGAACGAGACAATAGGCATTGAGATACGAAAGATACCGAATTCAAAAGGAACGCATATTCCTGTACAAAAAACCTAAATGCTACATGATGGTGCATCGCAGTGCAAGCGGATCAACGCCGTGGGTTTATGACGGTCAATGGAATTGGCGACGGATGCAATTATATCAGCTCTGGTAATGAGTGTATATGCGGATAGTGGATTGGAATTTCCGGTTGCAGCAAAAGATCTTGTTATGTTGAGTCTGGTAGTGATGGCGGCATGGTGCTAAAATCTATGTTATTGTCCAGTCATAAACTATGGCTGGGACGACATTCAAATGATTGGAAATGGCGGAAAATGGCTCAGCATGCTCTTATAATCGTAAGTATGGCTGGGCCGTGGCATTGAGATGCATGGATGAGACGAACGACGGCACCGCACAAATGGCGCCGCATGATCTCATAAACAGATATGGTATATCACTTTACCCAATTTCAACTATATCACATTAGTCGCATTTGGCTTTTAAAACAATCAAGAGATTTTTTTAAAAATGCACTTCACTGAATTAAAAACTCACCCAATATACTGTCAGCTCTATTCACACACAAACAAAATGTATTACTTCAGTTTTTAATTTTGCTCCAATTTTTGCTGAAATTTAACATAAAGCTCACACAAAAAAACTGCCGACTGTACACCTTAAACAATTTCAATGCACTGACATACAACGCAATGAGCGCGAGCGCGCCTAAAACTGCAGCACGTGTTCTTTTCCATTGCCGTCATGTTGACAAGAAAATTCTTGTCGAGAATTGATTATTTCGGGAAAATATGATAGTATATCACATTTCCCAACCATATCTCTTACTCTACAACAATAAGGAAAAACACTTATCCAGAAAAACAAAAGAAACTCGACTCGCGTAAGGGAGTTTAAGATGGACTGAATGGTGTGAGCATCCCCCGTATGTACGTTACGGGGGATGAGCGAAACTTTGTGCGCTCGACTCGACGGTTGTAATTTGACTCCACGAGGATGGATTATATAACAGTTTCCACTTAAACACAACATTCGCGTTTATCAGTGTTTAGTTGCTATTTTACACCCACGACTCCTTGAAGGAATAACTCGACTCTGCTACGATCACTGGTTTTTGCGGTCGACTTCCGACTTGCAGGGTGGCTGAAAAGCGACTCGTTATTAAAATGACTCGTGCAGAGTTAGTCGTCCGCCAAGGGTGGGTTTCGGTGCTCACGGGAAACGTACAGTTTCTCTTGCAACGACCAATCAGAGAGGATGTCTCTGAGTTGATCACGGCGAGGATGCGTGGTTGCTCGTGTTGCCAGGTTGTGGCAAACGAAACGAAAACGAAAAAAAGGAAATTGGTGCGAGGGCATCATGGTGGCGGTCATGCAGTTGTGTACATTGTCTGCCCGTCATGAGGGCGACCGGTGCTGCAAGCAAATGGGGTTCTTGCACCATGATGCTTGTGCTCGGCATCGTTGATCGTGGAAAGGATGGTATTCCCCGTGATGCGAATTCTCATGTAGGAGAATTTAAATTTCAGCGACTGGGCGCGAGATGCGCGGACAAGTTTTGTTGGTTGGACAAAAGCTGGGGTGACAGTGTATAAGTCCGGGAAATGTGCTGCGCACGTGTGTGGTAGGAAATCCTGGCTGGCAGGGGCGCCGATAAGTTTTCGATTCATGTTGCTTGTTAGGAGTTCTTTTCAGTGAACTATGGTGATGCAATAAATGTATGAACGATGTTTTAGCTTTCAGGGAATTTAAAACGATGCCTTATGTGCATGAAAAGGTGAACTCGGTGATGCGCTATCTGTATGGAGTGATGAATTCAGGTGATGCATCCTTTACAGATATGATGCCCTTGGGAAAGGCACAGTTTACAGGTGATGCAGGCCAACGAAAGGGATTGGGGTTGGCGTTGGGCGCTGTCTGCGGGCGAAATTGTGGTTGGAATTGTTGGTTGGTTCTCAGCGTAATATAGAGGACCCCCACACAGGAAGTGACGTCACCGGCGACGTCATCCTAAAAGCTCTCTTGTGGGGGCTGTGGGTTGTGTTTTATTTCTATCGCATACTTTTAGGAGTGCGAAAAGCTCTCTTGTGAGAGCTTTGTATTCTTTTACGAGCGCTGAAAGCTCTCTTGTGGGAGCTTTGAATACTTTAGTATTGAGTTGGTAGTTGATCACTGGACTTTACCACCCCTTGGATGAAATGATGTCTATTCACTTTTTCAGTAGCTGTTCGTCTTATTTCGCGCAAGGGAAAGAAAATAAAACTCGAGTCTTCGTTTTAAAATTCTATTTGCTTACAAGATTATTGCACTACAAGTGTAACTAAACGTTGAATTTCATTTTGGTAAACCAGGTTCAATATTTAGTCTTTTCTTTTAAATATATGAACATAAAATATTTGATACAAACTTAATACGCATGAAAATTGAATTCAATTTAGTAAATCAGGTTAATTATTTAGGCTTTTCTGTTAAAATTGTGAACATAAAGTAGTTGATACAAACTTAAGGCGCATGTATGTTCAAACAAGCGTTGAATACATCTTCCACTAACAACGGGTTCTTGTTTTGTTGTGGGGTGGGTGCTGGCAGGAGGAACACGATGGTGTGCACTGATGGTTCTGAAATACTGATGACGTTAATTAGGAAAAATAACAAAGAATGCCTAATGGGCTGGTATCAGTCCACAATGTATGTCTCCTGCAGACGGGAATGGATGTATTTGTTGAACTGGCTTGTCACGCTGTAGGCAATGATGATTACTTTGATGTTTGGATGATGGGTTGTATTCAACACGAATTAACCCAGGATAACCACTAGCACGTTCCTTGTTATCACTTCTATGCAACTCGAAAACCCGCAATTGTACAAAATAAAGTAAACGCAAGCTATTGAAAATTTAAAGACTCAAACTTGAGTCACAATCTTTAATTTATTTACCACGATTGCTTTGATTTTATTTGATCAATATTATTGCGATCCGTGTTCGCCAAAGAGTTTACGAAGAAGGAAATCAAAATGGTTGTCGTTTGACAACCAACAGAATTTATTTTAAAATGTCAGCTGAGTGCTGACATTGGTTAGGGTGGTGCCACGGGTAGCATTCAATTGGGAATTCGCCGGTTGTGTCTTTTCTTTAATGTGAGAACATAAACTTTGATACAACTTAGTGTGAACGAACGCTGAATTCGCTTTGGTAACACCAGCTAATTATTTACTTGACCCGACTCGCGCGCACTCGCTGGTGGTGGTGGAGCTCGACTCCGACTCTTATGGTGGTTGATTTCCGACTCCGATGATGGTTGATCTCCGACTCCTTGTGTGCGCGCTCTTCGACGGTTATTTGTCGACTGACTCGAATTGACTCGTGCAGAGTCGGCCATCCGTTAAGGGTGAGTTTTCGATCTCGAGAGAAACGTTAACTTTCTCTCCGTGGCGACCAATAGGAGAGGATCTCTCTCCCGATCTTGGCGGGATTTTTTCGCTTGCCCATGTTGCCAGGACATGGGCAAACGAAAACGAGAAAAAGGAAATGTGACAAAGGGTATCATAATAGTGTGCATGCAGCTGCGCAAGTAGTCTGCATGTGATTAGGGCAACTTGTGCCACAAGCAGGTAAGATACCTGCACAACGATGATTGTGCACGGTATCGATGCCGGCGGCCAGAGTAGAATTCTTTGTGTGCATGTTTACATGCAGGAGAATTCGATTCTTGGCAGCTAGACGCGCGATGCGTGAACTGCTTTTGTCGATTGGACAAAAATTTGTGTGCCTCTAGACAAGTCAGAAAAATGTGCTGCGTACGTGTGTAACAGAGGTGCCGATAAAGTTTCCCAATGTATGATGGATGACTTTTTTTTGTAATGCATTACATGCATGAAATGATGTGATGCGCGGCAAAGGGGGTCGGGGTTGGAATTGTGGGTGGTTGCTTGCGCAGCTTTAAGGAACCCCTACATACCATACTTATAAACATATAAAAATAACGATGAAATTAGAATATCTATTGAGAATCAAGATCTTTATCTGCTGCCTTGTGAGAGTTACATTTATATTGGAGAATTTGTAACATTGGACAATGGAATAAAGTCGAATAATATTGAACTAAAAAACAATTGCATGGCGTTCTTGTTTGAGGAAATTCGCTATGAAATCAATAGAGTTGAGATAGATCGCACCCTATATACAGGAATAACAAAGATGATTAAAAATGTTGTCTCATTGAATCATAACGAGAGCACAATGTTGAACAATACTGGGTGGTTTGCAACGGATGATCAATTTATTGAAAATGGTTATTTAAATTTTTGTGTACCACTTAAAATGCTTTTAGGATTTGCCAAAGACTTTAATAAAATAATTTTAAACTCTAACCATGAGCTCATACTATTACGCTCAAAATCCGATTCACATGCTGTCTACTCGGCTGAAGCAAAGGAAAAAGTTCAGCTAAACATCTTTAATATCACATGGAAAGTTTGTGGGGATTTGGTTTTATATGCCAGACATGGGCACACGGTTCACTCAAGCCCCCAACAATAATCTCGGCGCGGATTGTTCAGCAAAGAAGAAGAGTATCAATCGACTCCAACTGGAGTGGTCAGCCTTTAGTAAACGCTTTCCTTTCGTTTCAAGCGGCACAGGAATGGAAACCACACACCTAGATTGATGAAAGTGCGGAAATAAAACGCTCAGCTATTATTTTGGTTTTTTAATCTTTATTGTTTAACCAGTTTAATGAAGTTTACATACAGTGACAATGTTCACTATCTTAACTTAACCGTGGTGCACTTGAGAACGTAGTGTTGTGGGGGGTCTCTCTATTCTACATCAGAAACAACCCACAATTCCAACCAACATTTCCACCTAATTTCGACCGCTTTCAGCGCGTCATACTTACCAATATCCTTTATATGTATTCCCCTGTAAAACATTTCAAACGGACGTATAGCTAAACTCATCATCCTTTGCAGATAATGCATAATTGAGTTTAGCTACATAAATGTCATACGGCAACTCCATTCTTGCTAACCATGAGTTTCCCATCGGAAATCTCATAATGTCGGTTAGCAACAACAAGTCTAAAAGAACGACGCTGTTGCAACATAGCAAAATAGCTGGGGTAATTTCAGCGCCATAGAGTCTGGTTCTCACGCGAATTATTTCCCAAACATCAGCGGCGTCCTATCGACTTTCCCTCAGATCACCCATTCGCTTGGGATCAACGATCTCTCTTTGCAGGGGAGTAACATCCGCTAGGGTTCTCTCTCATTCGTATTTCTTTCCACGGTTCAATGCGCTTTAACTACACCATAGCCGTACCACTGGGTCAGTAGGTCGTGTCAGTAGCTGCATCTGATACCAACACACACAACCAAAGCTACCCCGAGTTCACAGCATATCATGTTTTCTGTTCTCTCATTCTTCGTGTCCGTCAATTACCCTATTAACAAAAGTTACTCATACTTTGACGGGCGTGAGGTTGAGAGAGCAGAGGCGTGGTCTCTTTTGGTTGTCATGTGTGTAGAAAGAAATATGAATTTCAACCCTAATTCACACCAGTCGCTATTCAATCTTTACCGCGGTCGGTCACGCTGCACCGCGTCAGTAGTCAGATCTCAACCACCATTACAGGCAGTCGCTATTCAATCACCAGGACGAAAGGTCGCGTCGCGTCAAAAAGCATAGTGAATAGTTTTTTTCTTTGATAATTGATTATCAATTACAATAAATTTCCGCAAAACCAATATTTTCAATCGGAGCGAATAAACATTGAAACGCGAATTGATAAAAGAATTAAATAAAGAAAAAAATAAAAGTGACATCTAACAAACAAATTCAGTTAAGTGTGTGTGAATATTTCAATTTGGAAGCAAATATATTGGATTTTATATTTAAGAGATAACTTCAAATTCTTTAATCGGACAGTTCGCCTTTATATATATGTACATAATATATTCTTTATATATATGTATACATTTCAAATAGTTAACCGCAAGAACTATTTTCTAATTGTCGGGGGTGTACAGTGAATCCTGTGCCATACGTTGGCATCATACTTCTACCCCCACAGTGTCAATACATTAACACGAATCAGCAAAACACATTTAATATTGTAATCGCGGAACTATGGCGTTGGAGCTGGCTAAGGTGTCCAAATATATTTCCCTTTTAAACTCCACAGAATATACGCACAACTTTTTGTCGATTCACTTACCCACTGAAGCCTGATTAAGTTGGCACACGAATCTCACAGGTACTGTCAATTATTCGAAGTGGATTTCACAATGAACTCGATTAGTTGGATGAATTATTATTGTTTATTTAACTGCGCGTAAATTGCACCATGTCCTATTATACGAACGGCTCGACGACGACAAATAGTTATGAAAGGTAATTAAGCAATGCCGTGAAAAGGTTAGTTGAATTTTTACACAGACGTTAACTAAACGAGGACCGCTAACGTGATGCGCACTCTGCTACGTTTATATCATAACCTCGTATAAAAATGTGAACAAAGCAAAATATACATAACAATTATAATAATGAAAGTAATAACGAGGTTGGTTTTCAGTGGTATTTCGTTTCAATTGATTGTTTGATTGTTTATTTTATTTAGTTACTTTTTAAATGGCAATTTAAATTTAATTTACAATTAGAGTAATTTGTGATAATGTTTAGGCTAAATGCACGCACTTCACTTTTTGTTACCAAAATTATATAACTAATGTGCATACCTGTTGTGTTGTTTGGCGGTGCTGTTGTTGATGTGGCTGGTGCTGATGATGGTGTTGTTCATGTCGGGTGACGTTGGCAAATCCCGGAGCGTTGGGGTGCTGGTCAGTGCTGCGAACTTATGGGATGGGGCTCTTCTTGCCCTTAAAATGTCTTTTATTTTGATTGACACCACCCTGTCACGTTTAGAGTCGCTTTTAGAGTCACCACTGTTCTGCAGGCTTTGTGTTTTTTACAGCCCTTCACTATATTCACCGAGCGGTCAAATTACTTAGGAAGGCGAGTGTTCTTCACCTTGGTTTCTCTAATGTTCCGCAAGTTACGTGTTCTTTTCGCGGTCACCAATGTGGGGTTGTGGTATTGTGCAAAGACACGGGCACTAGAATCACTAACTTCCCCAACATATACTGAAGAAACTCTTCCCGCAATTATGCAGCAAGTAAAAGGCGCTGGACGATTTTTTGTCGTATACGTTTAATTTCTTTATTTATGAAACAAGAACTCTGGTTCGGAAACATTTATTTTTAAAACAATACATAGGTTCGGACAACATTTATTTTTAAGCCAATACACTGGTTCGGACAACGTTTGTGGGTTTTTGGCGTATATGTATTTAACGGATAGAACTTTGACGAATGTTGGCCTATTAGTATGGAACGTCAAAGGCTACTTACGTTAGAGTGCTCCGCCGAACACTGTTCACAGCGACACACGAAAACTTAGTTCAGCACACAAATGAAACTCCGAGAAATGTTTTGTTTTGTTTTGATGTTTATTTGAAGTTTTGTTACACTTTGATTTTCTTTGTTTCTGTTTCGATTTTAAAGCGCTTCGCTACACCGCACGTACGTTCACCACTCGACGTTACTTTCACTTTCCTACCTCGAAGTGCACTCTCTGATCCTTTGACTCTCAAAATTATACTCCTCGTCTTGCTGCCGATCGAAATCTGACTGACCCGCTATTCTCCTGAAAAATATCCTGATACAGATCGTATCTGTATCGAAAAATTTTTTTATTCCCCCTGCTAACAGAATTTCCGAATTTCTGTTAGCAGCATGTTATCGCATCCCCGGGGATATTTCGTAGATTCCTGAGAAAGGGAAAGTCATCTTGCATACATTATTCGTTGGTGATAGCATTTCCTTTTCCACGGCCTTCTGTTTGCACAGAACATCTGGCGCGCAGGACGGAGATGATTGTTCGGGCGTACAGCCCGTGGTTGCTTGCCTTTTGCAAACACAACCGAAATCCATTAGATCCCTCTAATGGGTGTGAAATTTTTACAAAGGAATCGTGGGACCGCAGTGTTTCCTTTGTTGGCGTTGGACTTGTAAATCTTCCGAATTATCTTGTTGCGATAATTACGGTTGTTTACAATTTTGGCAGCGGATAGGCGATATGCTTTCTTGCATTTAGCTGCCAGCGTATGCATCCGTTGTTATCTATCTACCGAAAATGGTAATTCCTGGTAAACATCGTGCAGATGTTTAAGATGGGAGATCTGTATGCGATGCTTTAGCTGTTGGATTTTTGGGATCTGGCACGGAATTAGAGGTGCTAATTGCCTTTAGCTACCCGAGTATGCCTCCCTGGTTCGGTTAATTTACCGAAGATATAATTCCTTGGAAACATCGTGCAGATGTTTTGGATGGAAGATTTATGGCCTGTAATCTGGAATTGTTTTTGCATACTATGAATGGATGCGTTGACTCGATACTGAAAGTTTTTGAATGTTAAGTTCCTTGTTTTTTTGATGTCGGGTTCAACCTTGTTTCAGCTTCCTATGCCCTTGTTACAGGTCCGATTAAGAGCTTTGGGGACACGTGTCTGTGGGCACGTGTAATGGATAAGGTAAGTAAGTTCCTTGAAGGTTTGGAACCTTACCTGGGTGGAATTGTGCGTTCGTAGGACGCTACAGGTTAATTGGAATTTCTTGAACAGTAACATTCACAATCTGCAATCTGGTAAATCTGTCTCTGGAATTATTATAACTTATTATCACTAAGAGATCGTACGATGTAATGAGTTTTTTTTTATTCGAATTTCTTTATTTTAAAACTGAACATTAACATTCACAGTTTAGAACGGAGAAAGTTAGAGTCCAATTTTTGTTTTTAATGTAAGTTAATTTTTTCACATTATATTAAAAACGACGTTTCGAACATTGTATTTGATCGTCATCAGGTCTAAAAAAGTTTATAATGATGTTAAAACTTAATATTTAACAATAAGACACACATTAATTAATTTAAACTAAGCTTACCAACAACAAAATGGAACCGGGAAAATTACAATATAAATTAATTTCACAACAATATTGAAAATACATGAATTAAATAAATTAAATAAATAAATTTTACTCTGACAATAATTTTGAAAGAGAAGTCAATTACTAAAAACACGTTAATCAATAATGTTACTCAATAACACATAAAAGAACCACTAAGTGAGCGCCGGCATATACAAGTCATGGAATTTAACTGTGTCTGTCTGTAGATTCAAGGTGTGTGAGTTGGCTTTGATGTAAGACATTTCAGACACAAGACGTTTAGACAAAAGCGCTTCCTTGTCTTTGATTTTGATCCTCTCCCAATTAATGACATAAGAAGGATGGTCCAGTCGATGTTTTGTTATGACATTGTGGTACTTGGGATGACAATTAATGTTATTTCGATGCTCTTTAATGCGGGTACTGAGTTTTCTCATCTCGTCATAGGGAAAAAAAAAAACAAACGATCTGGGATAGGTTTTTCTGTTGATGTTATGTCAACAGAACTTCGCTTACGATGGCAAAGGTTAGAATGCATGGATGCATGTTTGTTTTACGAAAAACGTATCGTGGGACACGATCTGGTGATCAGGGTGATTACGCAATGACGGTTGTGTATACATCTATGGGGTCCGAACGCCTATCCTCGTCGTTGTGCCTGCTTTGGCACTGGTCATACGAGGATTCCACAAAGGAGTTAACTTCGTAAACTAGGTACCGGTCTTTCCGTTTCCAAAAAAAAAAAAAAAAACAGGAGCCAAATGAAACGCGCCGGTTTTGATGGAAAACAACTTTTTATCTCAGTTTCCTTTTTTTTTTTAATTAAACGTAACTAGTGTTCAATAGTAATTTGCTTTGCACTTAGATTAACTTAAGTAATGTTCCCTATTCAAATATTTAAGATGTATACATTGTTATTTGCTTTGCACTTAGATTAACTTAAATAATGTTCACTATTCAAATATTTAAGATGTATACATTGTTATGTGCTTTGCACTTAGATTAACTTAAGTAATGTCCACTATACAAAAATTTAAGATGTATACATTGTTATGTGCTTTGCACTTAGATTAACTTAAATAATGTTCACTATTCAAATATTTAAGATGTATATATTGTTATGTGTTAACCAAAACCGACATTGATTTTGTTTCCACCGGGTCGATCCACCGAAGACTGATTCTCTCAATCCCAATTCACAAGCTCGCATCTGTAAGAATAAATAAATAAATACGACCAGGGGCATACATACACGCGCGCGCATCTAGTCACCCTGTAGCATAAGTATAGCCACAGAAATCTCGATGTTAATAACAAATGGGGTTACCTTGTCTTAAGTTTTGATCAAAACTTGTCTCAAGTCTGAGTTAGGCCAGATCCGGTTCCAATTCAATATACGTACAATGCTGCTACATCCAATAACTTCCACCAATATACTTCGATCAAAACTGCGGATGAATTTTTGTACGTTATACACCATGACAACTTTATTTTAATTCTTTTAACAACTTTAACTGTTTTTCAATTTTAAATTAGTTAATTGCTTTAACAATCTTTTTTTCTGCCTTTCTTCGACCGTTCATCAACTCTTCTCTAATCTACCCGTATCAACGGAATCCAGAAAACCGCACTTTCGAATGTAAAAATAACAACAAACGGAATCGAAAATTCCCCTTGCTGTTCCTCTCTTTCACTCATCGACATCCACCTCCAACCGAATTCGAAACTTGTACACGATCCACACTCGAACTGGGGTGTGTCCGCACACTTACATGTGGATCGTGCACTTACTCCACCACCTTACCATCACATTATATTAAAATTAAATTATACGAAAACAAATAAATGATGGGGGCGGTGGATTGTCGAACGTCACGTAACAACCCAAGCCAACATCGCTCGGTCGGCGAACCGAGGAACACGATACTTGGCGTTTTCTTTTGCACCCTAGCTCTGCCGCCTGGGTAAAACGCACAACACGCAGGTGTCCATGACCATTCTCTTGGGGCTCTAAGACCGGACAACCCGTGGACCAACAATGTAAACACCCAGCGAAGGGTCAATCTCATAAAGGGACATCAAATGTTTATATGATGGCGCAGCGTACAGCGTATGTGCTGAACGTATATCCTTCCTAGCGCATGGTGTGTATTTTCGCTGGTGTTGGTGTTGTTTTTGCTTCTCTCGTGGCAGATTGGCTTGGTTTATGCTTTGCCTGTGGTTTATTTTGGTGACCGCGATGTTCGCTGTATGGCCAAACCGAGAACGTAGTCTGCACGTGAGTGATCACACAGGCAGAAAAGATGCGCGCTACATGCATTTCAAATAGCATTGGGATAGCATGATGCGACCGTTTCCTCTTGGTGAGAGGATAATGCCTGTTAATGGTAACTCATTGTTGGAAGATCGTTGGCCGGTGGCACCGATTGAACTTCCTTGGCCCGCGTCGCATATTGAGCAATCTTTATTTAGCTTCGATGTTATGCAACACACACTCGAGCAATTCGTTTGGTAACATGGACATTTTGATGCTGTTTCCCAGGGACCAAATGCCGCGCCGAAACCATACTTTTGGTTGCTTCTTGGTGCATTGGGTACGCCGGCTGAGTTTGGGCTGTGCCCATTACCTTAGTTATGCCTTTATATTGGGGGTTATCTGGTTATTAGGCGAAACGGATCAGTGGCGTTACATGAAACCGCCACACATCCACGTCGATTGTGCATTGCATCCATAGCGAGTCAAGGGTCGAATTCCAGTGTGAATATTTACACTGGCAAAGAATTCGGCTCTTGGCAGCTAGGCGCGAGTTGCACTATGCTTTGTATTAGCGAACAAAACATGGGACGTGACCGTTGCTAGATTGTTTAGGGAAAACAAACTATGATCACGTCCAATTCGATGCCAGTTTATCGCTTATGAAACCGATCAGGGAAAATCGGCTGCAGCTGTATAAGCAAGCGATTTGCCATGGCTTGTCCTTTGGACCAACGGATTGTTGGAACAAGAACACACAGAAGGATTGTGTTTGACGGGCATGTGACCGCCCATAGGAACACATGCACGTTTTGGGCTTTGGATCTTGTAGGGATTTGAATTGAATTGAATTCAATGTTTGAGAGTTTGGGTGTAGAGATTTGTATGTGGGGGAAGGAGATCTTTTCTATGGGGTGTTAAGGCACCATCGGTATAGCTGAGGGAAGGGATGGCTTAGCTGCTGGGGAGGACGTCTCACTGCTTTCTTTGGACGTGTCTGGGCAGGAGGGCCGTTTCCCGCTTGAGTGGGCGGCGCAGGTGTAACCTGTTCCGCCACAGAAATCTATATATATCAAATGGGTTACCTGTCTTTATTCCCGCTCCTTGCATTGGGCATCTAATGATTCGTCTGCAGAGATTTCCCTTAGCGGCAGCTTGGACTCTTCTTCTGGATCACCTTCGCATAGAAGCACCACGAATTAAAAACACTCCTCTGGGGATGTCTCCGTATTCGTTTCAAACACGAATCCTCTCTATGGTCCGGTGTAGAGGTATGTTGGCAATTTGATTTTTGATAGTGTTCTGGTTCTCCGGACAAATTGTTAAACACACGTTTTTAAACACACATGCTTTATTCTCAATTTAGGTATACAAAGTTGTTACTGAATTTTTGTTGCGATCATTACAAAAACTTTTAATTTATCTGTACTTTAATTTCTTTTTTTTACTTTTCTTATCAAACAAAACGGGAGACTCCTGGTCCTTCCCTTCCAAGCGTTAACACTCACACGACAATCATCATTCTTTTCAACGGAACCAAAAAAACTTGCTGTTCCTTTTCCTGCTATGTACACTAAAACGTTTCTCTCTCTCCATCTCCATCCACTCCGAAAAGGGATCCAGCTTCCACACGATCCACAATCGAACAAAAGTATGTTCGTACGCTCAACATGTGGATCGTGTGTTTTTTCACCACCTTACCATCTACTATTATACCATATTTAAAACTAAACAAACGATGGGGATGGCGGAAGCCGCACGTAACACAGGGAATGTGTCCTCGTAGCTCCCTCCGGTGGGCGTGGGGGCTTTTCTGACGAGACACACTGCTGTTGCGGGTTTCTTTTTGTAGGGGGTGGTCCTTGTTTTGTTCCCCCTGGTCCTCTTGTCCCAATTAGATTTAAAGACTTTATATATACTTTTTATGGTATCTTTTATTTTCTTTAATACTACTTTTGTGGCCGAGGTCTCGGCTTCTGGAACTTGACTGGTCTGGAAATTGAAATTGGTCGCCCTTTTATTCTATTTTGAGTTGAGAATTGTCAACCATTTTAGTGTAAAAATTCCAAGAAGCACACACAAGATATCGTGTGCTTCAGGTGGAATAAGGTTCTTGGAAATGATTAAAGGTTCAGTTGGATGGGTTCTTGGAAGGGAAATCATGACATGCGTCTTGAATTAAGCATTTCATGATGTCAGGGTTTTGGGAATGGACTTATTGCACGACAAATGGAGTTTGGTTTAAGTTTATCGTGCATATGATTCAATTTGGATTACGGTATGAATTAATGTGAAATTGAATCAATGTGCGACAAATTAACTTTTGGTTTAATTTATCGCTCATATGATTCAATATGAAAGTTCGATTTGGGTGGGATTCTTTAGGTATATTTGGGGATTTGGATGGGAGTGGCGATTTAAGATCGCTACAGGGGTAAGGAAATTGTAGGGCCATCTGGAGCACTACATTCGTACCTCCAAAGCAAATAGTCGGATTGAGCATGCTGTGGAAATAATCCTCCTAACTTTCCCGGGTTAATTTCTCACGAAGTAACGAAACTTATGAAACACTCCAAAGCAAAAAAAAATGTTTTTCTTTGATACCGTTGATTGGCAAAAATATATAATGTGCAAACCAAGCCGTTGTCGACCGCGAATGGGAAGAACAAATCCAAACTTTGTCTCCTGATGACAAATCTGCGACGTGAATCCTTGATGAACCAGCAATTGATGTCGATGATGATGAGGACGTTGTAGCCCAGCCAAGATACCCAAGATGAGGTATATCCCAGAAAACAACAACGCTGGAGTTAAACCGGAATTATGTAATTCAATCCAGGAACAATTTACCTGGTCACGTTAATCAGCATGCAGAACTTTGGACCTGTGCGTTGATCGTCTTGTAAGAAAACGCAATAGATAGTTATCACAATGGTAGGTTTTAATTGATGATAACTGAATAACGACAAACTCAAAACAATCGTTGTTTCCAAGAAAAAATGTCCGTAAAAAAAAACCAAACTAACTGATCCAGATTTCCTTTTTTTTTTTTTTTTAATTTTTTGTAATATTTTTTATTTCTTCCTATTATTATAATTTACTTATTCGCTAGACAAAAATGATTAAACTCTAGCTTATGTTATCTTATTTCTTAACTTACTGGTCCTTTGCGGACTCTAAGTTACATGCATACGCTTAAAGCATAAAAATTTGTCTTTCGACATTATGGATATTTTGTTTACATGAATTTTTATGGAACTTAATTAGATACAAAGAAAATGAAGAACAGAAAAAACTTTGTTTTTGTTATTTATCCGGATTTCCTTTGTTCACCGCTTATCTCTTGTTTTTGTTTTATTTGTTGCTTCTTTCTCGTCGACAATCCGCCAGATGGTCCATGACAGCTGCTGCGCAACTGGTATACTGCGACGGTACTAGATTTCTCCAGCACATCCCAACACATCCAACTGCCAATTCGCAACATATAACAACATAAGAAAGCCATAGTAATTTAATAATGTTGAATGGTTTCTGGACAACTAGCGATTTTTGAATTATTACTAATTTAACACCACAACCCGCCACAAGGAAACCTGTAGTATGATGCTTAAGTTTTTAGTATGATAATTTGTTACCTGCCAGTGTGTAATATTATATTACGTGCCTTGCACTTCCGCTCGTTATTCCTCTCGACTGCAACACCATGTACAACTTCTTCTGCACTGAATCATCCAGCAGTGTGGTTTATCGATTATCCAGTGTCGGCTCCTCTGGATGTTCTCCCGATGCGGCACTGATTTGTTACCTTTAGCTTGCCGAACAAAAGAAAAAGACCCGCAATCACTTCTACGTCAAAGTCTGCTCTTCGGCAATTTTGCTTTTTTGACAAAAAAAACTACTTTTCACCTTTTTTCGTTTCAATTTTCTTTTCTCTTTACAACTTCTTTATTTCTGTTTCTTTACAAGAAAAATGATTAACCTCCACCGGACAGTTTCCTTTTTTCTACTCCTGCCTTTTCTTTTTTCTTTTTTCTACAGTTCACAACCGTTTTTTTTGTCTTCTCTCGAAAAACCCGTACATCAAAAAAACATTAACCGTTTCTCTCTTTCGCTCCCCATTCACGTCCACTTCGAAAACCGAATTCGAACTCGAAGAACTGCACGATCCACACCCGAATCGGGGCGTGTTCGAAAACTCACTTCTGGATCGTGCAATTCCTCCACCACCTTACCATCATACCATTTTAAAACAAATTATATTAAAATTACTAATTACCGAATGATGGTGGTGGCGGAAAACGTACGTAACAACCAATACCAAAGCGAAATTAGTGACCTGGAGAAACTCAAGCTCGTCTTCAAAACTTTGTTTTCCTGACGATTTTCGAAAGTGTCTTTTACAGAGCACAGCAGATTGATGTAATTCAAACAGCACGTTTTCTTTTACTTAAACTTGTTCAAACTAAAACTCTACTTTAACATTAGGTTTAACACTTCTAGTCTTTACCTTTAATATTGAAACTAACACTTCTAGTCTTTATTTTAACATTGAGAATAGCACTTCTAGTCTTTATTTTGATATTGAGACTAACACTTCTAGTCTTTACTTTTAATATTGAGACTAACACTTCTAGTTTTTGGTAAGAGTGATTTACTTCTATACCGCACTGCCTTTACACTGCATTCACACTACCCTATAGTAATTTAGTAGCAAGGAGACCCGCTCTACTTGCGGATGGCCGCAGTCTTCTTGCTTTCAATTACAGTGGTGCCTCACATAACGAACTTAATTCGTTCCAGGAGCAAGTTCGTTATGCGAAAAGTTCGTTATGTGAAACGCGTTTTCCCATAACAATACATGTTAAAAAAAATAATTCGTTCTGTAGCATAAAATATGGTAAGATGACATAAAAAAAAGATAAATTTTTTGTTATTATTTTTATTTAGATACATCTAAAAACATAATGAAAAAAACACACATTTTTTAATTTTAAGAAATAATCGAATCTTGCACATCTTCATCCATTTTCCGCTTTTTGGCCGATGGTGCAGTGAAAAACCTGTCCAAAGTCGTTTGTTTCTCTCTTTTCTTCAACATCTGCCGGAAATAACGGACAAGATTATCGGAGTACAGGTCGTTGATCCTGTTTGCTTCAGCGGAATCCGGATAGTGGGCATTGGTAAACTCCTGAACTGCTTTCCATTTGACCGGGATGTTCTTGATGTCAGCAGTTGGAATTGGTTGATTGTTTGATTGTTTGATTGTTGCTCCTCGTTATCAGATGACGCTTCCCTTTGAGCATTGTCCTGTTGTTGGGCCAGAAGTGTTTGGAGCTCTTCAGTTGTCAGCTCTTCTTTGTGTTCCTCAATAAGCTCCTCTACATCCTCTTCCTCTACCTCTAATTCCAACCTTTGGGCCACTGTGATGATGTCCTTCACCACTTCTGTGTCATCAACTACTGCTTCTTCCTGAATCCACGAAGGCACAAGCATCTTCCAAGCAGAAATGAGGGTCCTTTGTGACACTTCTTCCCAGGCCTTCTGTATAAGTCGTATTGCCAAAAGGATATCAAATTTCTCCTTCCAAAACATTCGGATAGTCATATTGTCTCCACCAAACTCGCATTCTTCAAACACCTTATTAAAGAGGGCTCTAGTGTAGAGTTTTTTAAAGTTCGCAATAACTTGCTGATCCATTGGCTGGAGAATGGATGTGGTGTTTGGTGGCAAATACTGCACCTTGATAAAAGGATAATTTTCCTGCAATATTTCTTCTAGGTCTTTTGGGTGAGAAGGGGCATTGTCAAGTATCAGAAGGGCTTTGAGCGGCAGTTCTTTTTCCAACAAGAATTTCTTCACGGCAGAAGCAAAGGTTTCCAGAATCCATTCGTTGAAGATAACTTGGGTCACCCAGGCTTTTTGATTGGACTTCCAATGGACGGGCAATTTGGATTTAATAACGTTATTTTTCTTAAAAATTCTTGGATTTTCAGAGTGATAAACCAATAGAGGTTTGATCTTGAGGTCTCCGCTGGCATTAGACGAAATCATAAGGGTAAGTCTGTCCTTCATGGCTTTGTGTCCTGGCAATTTCTTCTCTTCTTTTGTAATGAAGGTTCTGCTCGGCATTCTTTTCCAGAAAAGACCCGTTTCATCGGCATTGAACACTTGTTGTGGGCAGTATCCTTCATCCATAATAAATTTTTGAAAATTAATAGAGAACTTTTCTGCTCCTTTTTTATCAGCACCGAAAGCCTCACCATGCATATTAACGCTGTGGATTTCATACCTTTTCTTAAATCTAAAAAACCACCCCCTGCTGGCTTTGAAATCTTCTTTATTATCTGGATTGCTGCTACTTCCAGGGATGTTTTTCTTTAGATCTTCATAAATTATCTTGGCCTTGTGACAGATAATATCTTGGGTTGTTACGTCACCTTTCACCTGCCTGTCCTTAATCCAAATCGCCAATAGCCTCTCCATTTCCTCGTGGATTGAAGATCTATGTTTTTCATTAAATAGTTTTGATACTCCTTTGGCTACTTTGGCCGATTTTATTGCATCCTTGTTTGTCAAAATGGTGAAAATGGTGGTCTTGTTGAGGCCAAACTCTTTGACGAGGTCACACTGTTTTACCCCACATTCACTCCTTCTAATTATTTCCTGTTTCATTTCAAGAGAAATCACCTTCCTGCTTTTTTTAGAACCCATCATATAAAAAAAATGTTGGGTTTATCTTAAAAGGACGACTGCCGTGATACGTGTGCGATTTAATTCGTAATGAAGAATGATTGCTGCGATACGTGCGTAAGTTAAGCGTACTACGCAGTGACTAACGAGTCTAACGACTGCCTGCGCGGGAGGATGCAATAAATCGGCAGTGATCGTGTGAAGTGGGCGACTTCGTTGTGTGAAGCGAAGTTCGTTGTATGAATCGTGAAATGAACGAAAAGGAAGTTCGTTGTGTGCAGCGAAGTTCGTTGTATGAATCGTGAAATGAACGAAAAGGAAGTTCGTTGTGTGCAGCGTTCGCTGTGCGAGGCGTTCGTTATGCGAGGCACCACTGTACTTTATGATTTGCAACTCACTTGCAACCACTTTATGTATCGTTTTAAAATTGTTAATACCGCGGATGATGCATATTCACCTTCCAAACAAATAACCCATTCAGCGGTCATTCACCTGTCATAACTCAATTGTTCGTTTCTGCAAAACTGCAGCGACATATAATTTACCAATTTCTCAATCGTTTTTCCTGCCTAAAGTGCAGTTTCCTCAAATCAATTACTTAATTGATTTGCGGTGGCAATGACTGAAGTAAATTCAGTACATGACCCCGCAAGCCACTCGCTCCGTACGATGAATTCCGTATTTCAATTTCGCCTGCGTCGACAGTTTACTGCAGTTGCCTCGTTTTACCGTTGGCGGTCTTTGACGGATGCCACCTTGTGTTTACATTTGAAGGCATATGTTTTTGTAATATGAGACCGCGTCGACTGGGAACAGGTACTAGCCTGCTTTTTGTTCCACGCAGCAGAATATACGGTTATCCGATTTAATGGGGAATTATCGTATAGCTTGCGATATGTCCCAATTGGAAGACTTTACTTCTGAATGAAAGTGAGTATTGCATTGCCTGCAGAATATCGTGATATAATTTGAATGTTAGGTTTGGGATATTGCTTTGTAAACAGAACGGGGATTTGAATGGATAGTTGAATTATATTAAGAGGAAATCTTATTGATATGGAATGGGCGGCGAAGATGCATCATTCGGGTGATGTATTGTAAAGATATAGAGGTCGGTAATGAAACGTAACACTACTACCTAACCGCCAGTCTCTCCTCATTCAGTCCATCGGCCGGTAAGGTTGTCAACATCTGATTTCTTTTGGGAAGTGCTGCCAGGTCTGTAGGTATTAAAGAAATGTCTGTGCTTCCTTGCACCGATTCCACTCCTTCCACCAATATCACTTCCCTAAGGATTTACCCCCGTTCTCGGTAGGCAGGCACGACGTGGTGTTACGTGCGGCTTCCGCCACCCCATCAATTAGTCATTTTGTAATTTTAACATAATTTGTTTTAAGGTAGTATGATGGTAAGGTGGTGGAGGAGTTGCACGATCCAGAAGTGAGTTTTTGAACACGCCCCGATTCGGGTGTGGACCGTGGGCGAGTTCGAATTCGGTCTTCTGAGTGGATGTCGATGGAGAGAGAGAAGGGAGCACCAGGAGGAATTATCGATTCCGTTTGTTTTTGGTTTTGTTTTTGTTGAATACGGTTTTGAATTCCGTTGTTGACGGTTTTTTCACAATGATCAGAGAACGGTTGGTTAGCGGCAGAAGCAAGAACAAAGGAAAGAAATGTTTGACCCGTGTTAATTTTTGGTTTTGTCAAAAAACAAAATAATTGTAAAAGAAATGGATATTAAAAATTGAAAAAAGTAAAAAGTAAATTTTTCAAAGAAGATAAATGTGTTTCTAATGTAATAATAAAGTGCTATAAAAATTCTTTTGTCCGTCGTGTTCGTATGGTGTTAGTCGAATACAGTGCTGCACCAGGGAATAATTTCTCAATCTGAAAAATAAACGAATACTATTCTTGGAGTATGAGAATTCTCCATTAACAGTTCCAACTGAACAAGTTCTTCCTTTTCCAAATTGAACTGGCGCCAAACGGAATACCGGCAGACAAGGACACCACAGACAGGATTGTGTCTGGGTACTTAACTGGGAACGAGAACGCAACAAGGCACGGGAACGACGGCCCAAGCACTGTACAATCCAAGGAATTGATGATCGAGGAATGAGAGGGCTGCTGCACTGGCCTGAGCCGAACACAACAAGATACCTGAGCTAGTCACCACGAGGGAGGAATCAGGTAACCACTGTAATTTTATATTAAATATCAAAATTTTTGTGGCTGTATACGCTACAACTAACAGAAGAAATATGCACGGTTACTATACGGTTAACTAAGTTCGGTTTCCGTCGGTTTTTCTGCCTTTTCATCTACACGATTCACAGGATATTCAATTATATCAGAAGAAATATGCACGGTTACTATACGGTTAACTAAGTTCGGTTTCCGTCGGTTTTCTGCCTTTTCATCTACACGCTTCCCAGGATATCTGATCACACACAACCAAGTCCGATTTTTTCACTCTCCTCACAACGGAACGTCAAAAAAAAACCCGTACATCAAAAAATATTGACCCCTTGTCTCTCTCGCTCCCCATTCACGTCCGCTTCGAAAACCGAATTCGAACTCGAAGAACTGCACGATCCACACCCGAATCGGGGCGTGTTCAAAAACTCACTTCTGGATCGTGCAACTCCTCCACCACCTTACCATCATACTACCTTAAAACAAATTATGTTAAAATTACAAAATGATTAATTGATGGCGTGGCGGACGCACGTAACAGTGGTAAGGAACACTCGCTATGAGGTGAAACCACAAAAAGTTCCAAATAAAAGGTGATGTTTCGCACTACTGAAATATTGTTTATTAAATACGTTTCAAATAAAATGAAATATGTTTTATTAAATACAGTAACTAAAATAAAAGGTGATATTTCGCACAAATGATATATGTTTTATATATACACCGTTTTACATACGAGGTGATATTTCGCACAAATGAAATATGTTTTATATATACACAGTTTTACATACGACGTGATATTTCACACTAATGGAATATGTTTTATTAAATACAGTAATTGAAATAAAAGGTGATATTTCGCACAAATGAAATATGTTTTATATATACACAGTTTTACATACGACGTGATATTTCGCACAAATGATATATGTTTTATATATACACAGTTTTACATACGAGGTGATATTTCGCACAAATGAAATATGTTTTATATATACACAGTTTTACATACGAGGTGATATTTCACACTAATGGAATATGTTTTATTAAATACAGTAATTGAAATAAAAGGTGATATTTCGCACAAATGAAATATGTTTTATATATACACAGTTTTACATACGGGGTGATATTTCGCACAAATGATATATGTTTTATATATACACAGTTTTACATACGAGGTGATATTTCGCACGGTGAAATATGTTTTATTAAATACAGTAATTGAAATAAAAGGTGATATTTCGCACAAATGAAATATGTTTTATATATACACAGTTTTACATACGAGGTGATATTTCGCACTAATGAAATATGTTTTATTAAATACAGTAATTGAAATAAAAGGTGATATTTCGCACAAATGAAATATGTTTTATATATACACAGTTTTACATACGAGGTGATATTTCGCACGGTGAAATATGTTTTATTAAATACAGTAATTGAAATAAAGGTGATATTTCGCACAAATGAAATATGTTTTATATATACTGACAACTTCAAAACCACATCAGACTTTAGTCACGCGACCGCACTATCTCACCATAAGAATTCAACTGACTCTAACCGCTAGCTGTGCACTTCTCTCTTAAGGGTTGATTCGTGCACACCCAACACATCACAAGCCCACTCTCCGCAGGCAGTTCATGCGGAGATCATTTCTTTCGCTAAAATCTCTCACACAGCCAAGGATGTGATCACACCGTTGCCTTGGCCTGTGTAAGTCATCACACAGTCCGGAATCCCTGTTGGTCGCCACACCGTACCCTTGCCTGTGTGTACTTTATTCATTATTACACAGGGGTAGGCGCTATGTGTGTGGTTCAATCATTGCTACTTATTCATGTCAGAGGTCGCCCGTGTTGCTCATACGTGCGACTTGATGTGTTTTTACACGGGTATGCGTTATATCTCTCGCTTTTGTGTTATTTGGGAGATATGTCCTTTTGAGGGCATGTGTTGTAATTCTCGCGTTCGCGCGCTTGCTTGGTAATTCTTGGAATTGTCGCAGGCTTGTGCAACCGGGTGATATGTTCATTGGCGATTCTGCCGTGTCAGAACGCTGCTTGTTGTTTTTACTCGATCAATGTGCAGGTGTCCCGCGCTTGCTTATGGTATGGGGATTCATAAGTTTGCAACTATGTTGCTGCTTGGCATTGATGTCATGCTTTTCGATATTTTAAGTATGTCGCCTTCATGTTATGCGTTTGGTGAGTTTATCACCTTGTGACAGTATTTTTTTGGTGGTCTTGCCACAGAATCTCGATTAATGTTTAATTTTTACCTGTGCTTGTTTTTGCTGCTTGCCGCCTGGTGTGATCTCCAATCCCCGTCAATTGTTCATATGCCTCTTGAACATCTTGAGCAGCTGCATGACGAGTCACTCCAAGACTTTTATATGGATCTCCTGTGCTTGTAAAGCAAAAATGTTCTTGGAGTCCGTGGGCGCCGGAGGTCACCAAAATGCCGGTTGATAAATTACGCTCCACGTTGATCGACTGCTCCCGCCGTTGAATTTCGGTCTCTGTGCGTGGGCATTTATTGGTACGGATCACGAACTTTTTGTTTTCCTGATCCTTCGGTATGTCCTCTAGCATTCACACAGCAATCAGTTTAGATTTCCTCTATCACCTGAGAAATCAAACGTTAAAAATTTCACAGTCTACTTGGGTATAACGCAACGAATGTGAATAACTGCTTCGCCTAGTAAACCGCCGCCGGGCCAAGTTTCCCCAACTTGTGGCTCCAATTCGTGAACAACTTAACAGGAAACAGTAACAAAAGCAGCTTCTTTAAACGTAACTGAATTTATTTAACATGACTTTTTTCACATTGAAATTCATATAACATTTTATGGTCAGACCACGAATTAACAGATTCTAAGACCTTTTTACTACACTTTTACATTAATTCACTCAATTACGAATCCTTCCCTTTTCTTAACTGCTTTCTCTTCTTCTGATCGACAACGGAGCGTCAAAAACCGTACATCAAAAAAAAACATTTACCCTTTGTCTCTCTCCCTCCCCATTCACGTCCACTTCGAAAACCGAATTCGAACTCGAAGAACTGCACGATCCACACCCGAATCGGGGCGTGTTCGAAAACTCACTTCTGGATCGTGCAACTCCTCCACCACCTTACCATCATACCACCTTAAAACAAATTATATTAAAGTTACCAAATGATTAATTGATGAGGTGGCGGACGCACGTAACAACCTAACATAGATTTGCAATTACTTGCAAGGGACTGTAGCAGGCGACCGTTAATATGTTTTGTCATACGTACATGTTATGCGGGTCTTCTTTTGTTATGTTAGGTGTACGCCGTCTTTTGATAAATTCCTATTTTTCAGGTGAAGTAGTTCTGAGGTGTAGGATCACTCGGTGGGGCTCGGCGCGAACGCCACAGGTCACTAATTTCACTTTGGTTTAGTTTTTAACTTAAAAAAAAAACGCTTTCGTTATTCGTTAAAAAACAATGTTTTCGAGGACGAGGTTGAATTTCCACAAAGTTTTGAAGACGAGGTTGTTTATATAGCAATTTATCTAATATATATAACACAATAAAAATCACCCGAACTGTACGCACTCCTTTGTAAAGCCTAATCGGTTGGATCTTTTTATCGGTACTTAAGCGCGAGAATAAATTGCACGCGTTGTCGATGCAATCAATGACAGTGACACACTGATTTCTAACTACCCATACTCCATATAATATGACGAATTTCTCGCATTCATTCATTCATACACACACACACACACGCGCAATTATAAAAAACAAATGAGCCAATTTGAAGACATTTCAAGTTTTTTGTTGTTGTTGCGTAATATGACGAAATTCTCGCATTCATTCATTCATACACAAAATTAATATATACAAATGATGTCGACTTTAAAAATTGACTTTTTTGTTGTTGTTGTTGCGCAATATGACGAAATTCTCACATTCATTCATCACGAATACACACGATGATGATGATGATGAAGGCACCCCTTTGTACGCTCGTTAGTGTAAAAAAATATGGCCCGGTAAGACTTACTCACGTATGTTGTATTAATAGAATTTCCCACATCGATCGGAACTCCGTACTTGAATGTCATATCTAATAACAAATAATTATTCAAATATAGTAAGATGTTTACCTAATATGAACACATTGTGTCGACGTAAGATGCTCCGCGATAAATAGATATCAATCGCTCTCGACGGGTGCCGGATAGACATATATTCTTTAACTGTGTTGGTCTATCTGACTATAATGATAAGAGGCTTACGCTATTTGCACATAGTATCCTTATCCTATAATCGCAGACTAAAATTTAATGTGTATAGTTCCCAATAGTTTCGATATCTATTCACCTACACATCTCGTATTTATATAGTACACGCATTGTGTAATTTATTTAAATTCAGTTTTTTCTACATGCACTTGTATAGGATTAAATGTCATTATGTCATTTATTTATAGATATTTATATATAAGTATTAAATACAACTTTTTAAAATTTGATTCGACATGAAATCCCTGTTGATATGATATTTATTATACATAATATAAGATGTCAAACATTTTATTATATAATTTTATTGCAAATATATATTTCTTGCCACTTATCTAATTTTCATTTTATATTATTTTTGATTCGATATATAACCACAGAATTTTCAGAACATAAATTTAATGTACACATAATTTAAATCACGCATAAATTTAGTGTACGCGGCTCTCTGAATACCTGGCAATCATGCGGTGATGTCTTGCTACCATAAGATAAGGAAGTTTCTGATCATATGTCATCTTTCTCCATTTTATAGCAGCGGCTGCCATTGTTATCTTCTGTCTTGGATTTTGTGCTCGATAGCTTTTTGTAAATATGAAAAAATGATTTTGGGTTGGTTTTTTACGATTAGTTACATTATCAGATGCCGGATCGGGTTTAAAAAAGAGAAAAAAAGTGAAACATTATATACACGCTATTCGCGTTGTTATGGAAATTTTGAAGACTTAGTCTTAATTTGTCCAGGGGACGACGTTGAGAAAATATACGCGGGCGACACTCATCTTACTTAAAACTTTATTCTCCGAAAAACTCAAACTTACAACCATAAACGGCAACAGAACAAACTAAAGTGATTCCCATTTGTCTAAAACGAGACTAGAAGTGTTTTTGCGAACTAGATACAAAGTACTTTGTCGTGAAACAGAATTCACTTTAATTTCACTCATTTTTGAATGACTCCGTAAGCAAAAATGACGAGGGTTTGCTCACTCTTTGTATGCGGCGGTTTTAAACAAATGATGTCGACTTTAACAATTGACTCTTTTGGTTGTTGTTGCGTAATATGGCGAAATGCTCACATTCATTCATTCACGAATACACACAATTATATGCTTTACATGCTCAGCCACTTACCTAGTTTTACTAAAGAGAAAAGTTACAAATCTGAAATTATCCAATAGAAATAGCAAAATTTCAATCCCAAAACTCGTACTTCTAAAAGTATTCAAAGCTCTCACAAGAGAGCGTTCACCACTTCTAAAAGTATGCTGATCTAAAAAAAAATACAACCCAAAGTTCTCGCAAGAGAGCTTTCAGCACTCCTAAAAGTATCCAAAGCTCTCACAAGAGAGCTTTCAGCTCTCCTGAAAGTATGCTATAAAAATAAAACACAACCCAAAGCTGTCACAAGAGAGCTTTTAGGGTGGCGTCATTGGTGACGTCACTTTCTGTCCCAGAAGCCACCTAAACACAGTGTAGTGTATTTAGGGGGCTTCTGGCGCATTTTTTGCGGCTTCTGGACCAGGAAGCGACGTCATCGGCGCGTAATGCTATGTTGAGAGCTCCCCCTGAGAGCGTTTTGTATTGATTATTGTTGTATTAATCATATGTGAACTTAGAGCTTGTTTTGTATTGATTGTTGTTGTATTAATCATATGTGAATTTATAGCGTTTTCTACTTTAAAATTTAACGTCAACTGTCATACACATAAAACTGCAAATAGCCGAGACAGCAAGCTACGATGATTGGATTTCCTGACTAAGTACTCTCACTTCGCTTTGCTCATCTTTATCAAATTCCATCTCCTCTTCAGCCTCGTTTCCCTCCATACTGGTCACATCGACTTCAGCGAATCCCTCGTACACCAAAAGTTTGTGTAGCAACTGGGACTTTTCTTTTGCCCCTTTCAAGTCACGTTTCTTCAGGTTACCGCGGAGCTGGTCTCTTATGTATGCGCCGAATTTGGCAACTTCCTTTTCGGTTTCGCTCATCTTAGTCCTCCTTCAATCACTTTTAATGCTAGTCAGAATAACGCGCACACTAGATGTCTTATACGGACAATCTTCGATCAGATTTAAATTTACCGGTCACCACGCACTTTTTTTCTTAGCTTTTGCTGTACTGGGCCTTTCTCCCACTTCTGAAATTGAAATGTATAAAAAGAAAGATCAAAAAGAATAACGAAACAGCTGCCTGAGAAACTCTTTATTTCCGATCACTCTTTCACATGGTATAATGCTTGCCGATAACTGACCCGCCTTTTTGCCGGTATACCCTCTTTTTACAGCCGATCACCTGCTGATCTCGTCGTCCGTTAATATGGCGGCGCACTGCTGCTGTATACTTTTGAGGCATTGGAATGGGCATGGACGGCGTCTAGCAGAGACACATGTAAGGCGCAGATGGTATTTGATGATGATGGTATGGAGAAAGGGTATTACACCTTGTAAGTGGCCAAAACCACTTTAACTCACTTTTGCAAACAATCGTACCAAAACAGACACCCTGAGAACTTCTTGGAAATTCGGGACCCTTGGTGTGGCTTTGCTGTTGCTTTTCCATTGCCACTAGCTCAGTTCGGGAAGTATGTTTCTCAGTTTTAAAGTGGCATACAATTGTGGTATAACATTTGGGGTTTTTAACGGCAATCTGATTTGAAGCTATCACAAGTCTCTTTAAAAATCGCATTCGTTGTTATTTCCACTTTAGGAACTCTAAACTAAACTCTTGATTCCAGTTAATTAATGGAGATTCAGCTATGCTCATCTCTGTTTTTTTTTTTTTTTTGTAAGTTGAGTTTGGATTGCTTTCGTAATTTCCCAATTTGTTGCCGTTTAATTCGATCGGTAGTTAGTCGCAAATTCCGACCTCCACACAGATCTACAGAAGCATGCAAGAATTACAATAACTATTACCTTTAGGGGTCTTCCATAAACCACGTAACGCTTTTTTGACGGTTATACATAACATCGGTCTGGCTTGAAAACTGTTTAAATAGATACTTCTTTTAGAAGGAATATTACTCACACACACATACACACGAGTTGATATTTATTTAGTACTTTAATGGGCATATGCTCCGTAATAAAAATATTATTACTGTTAAAAGATACACAGCGGTCACTGACCACACCTAGAAGTTAATGGATAATTTCCTGAAATGAAGGTCCCATTTTGTCTTTTGTGTTGTGTTCCCTTTTGTTTTGTTTGTACACATGAAAATTTAGCTTTAATAAAGACCATCTCTTGATGATTCCAGTTGTTTATATCATCAGAATCTGGGGTCAGCAACCCTTCTCAATCTGTTCCGGTATACGTTTTCACAGCCACCTGCAGTTGTTTGATCGTGCGCATGTATCAATACGAGAGCCTTGGTGATTACTGAGAAGGGACTATAAATTGCGTCAGGACATAGTTTGGCGGAAGTGTCGTCGCCACTTAGGTGATGTGATGATTTGTCTATTCGAATGCCGTCACAAATAAAACACGGAAATCTCCTTTGGAATTTCACTTTAATGTTTTTTATTATAATATACACTATTTGTTTCGATGTTTCACAAAGCCATGTTTTATTATTATGTAGCACAAATCGATTCGAGGTCTAGCAATACAAGGATTTATTATAATATACACGATCGTTCTGGAGTTTCTCACTATATAATGTTCCCGTGATTAGTGTATGTAACCAAACAATTCCATAGGCACTTGCAGACACACGATAGACACTTGCAAACACAAAAAAAAATTACGACGCTAACGTTTTGGAACACACACTTAAAGTTCAACGGAAAACAAAACATAAGTTACGGCACTAACGCTTTGGAATACAGAAGGCGCGACCTCCTCGGTTAACACTTCCTGCATCTCCTCCTTCGTACGGAATCTCTGTTTCGACGGTTCGATACAGACCTCTCGTCGCGTTGACGATCACAATTCGACTCCGGTCTGCCCACTCAGATACCCAAATACAGATTGTCCATCTGTATCTGTGCAGACAACTTTTTTCCTTAGATCTGCTAACAGAATATCCGAATCTCTGTTAGCAGTATGTTATTTATTCCCCAGGGGTAATCTGGATGCCTGAAAAAGGAAAAGTCAATCGACGCATACATCCTTATCACCCTCGGTGGTGGTGATAGAATTTCATTTCGACGGCCATCGATCGAATGCCGCCTCTATTTGCATAAGGCATCTGACACACAGGCCGAAGGGTATCCTGCAATTTGTATAGACGTAAAGTCCGTGAGTTGTTTAACTTCTGTAGGGTAATATCATCAATCCATTAGATCTTTCTAATGGTGTGAAAATATGGTAAGGACCGTGGAAGTAGTTCCTTTTCTTATTTTTACCCTCGTACATTTTGAATTATCTCGTTGAGATAATTACGGTTGCCGTTTCTTTTGTTGGGTGATAGATTTGGTGGTCTTGTGGTAGACCACCCGCACGTGCGTCCGTTATTCGGAGAATTTGCTGGTGATGGCGAATCCTTGTAACATCGTGTAGATGTTCAGGATTTTCGATTGTGCAGTGTTGGAGTGCGGCGCATTTCGATCTTTATGGATAAGATGAATGAATGCTTTTACCTTTGTTTCAGGTATGCTACCCTCGACTTGTTGCTTGATATTGAAAGCTTTGGGACGTTCAGTTCCTTGCTTCTTTTTATATCGGTTCGCATTTTGCAGCCTCCTATGACCTTTGTTACAGGTATTGTAATGACTGTTGGCCGCGTGTCTGTGGGCACGTGCGCTGCGTTATCAGGTAAGTAAGTTCTTTGAAGGTAGGAACCTTACCTGCGCGGAATTGTGCGTTCGTAGGAGGCTACAATAGTGTTGTAGCCTTTCTCTCAGGGAGCTTGTCTCCTTATCCTAAAAAGGACATGGGTCTCTTTGATAGACCGCTCCCGAGAAGACTCATTGCTGTATTGCTGTCGCCACCGTGCTTCCAGGGCCTCCGGGAAGAGTGACCACTGTTACACGCAACGCCTACCCTCCCCTAATACTCACCCTTTTGAGGGGCCACCCCCCACCATTAACAGGATTCACCTTCATGTGAAGTCCCATATGTTGATTAATCCAAATCAACATATCCAACCCAATGAGTACCTGTAAAAGTGCATTAGCTACAAAATGCATATACGGGCAAATCATGGAATCCAGATACCACATCTGGGAAAAATCCATGACGGCACAAAGAAAATAATGTGCTGCTCAAGACAAAGAATAATTCTATGGTAACGAAGCAATAAAGTATACAAAATATCTTTGCCATCGTTGACCATAAATGAACACTTGTGTAAATACAAGATTCTAAATTGTATACACGCATCCACACAATCAGATCTCGCAGATCATAAACATTTTCAAAGTTTATTATTTTCAAGAAATGTACTGCAAAGCATACCTCATGGGTATCAAAAAGGATCTATTGTGAGTAAACAATGGATGGATGTATATTTCGGTCTACACGACCGAAAGAGAGATAAGGATGTCGATGTATGAACGTCGTCCGGTTTGGACATTGATAAATTAGAAGAGTCTGATAGTATCCATCGTCCTAGACGGACAGACAACAAAATGCCGATCGCGTTTCAAAAGTCGCGGCGAGTAACTCTTTGCGCTTACCGTACGACTTCCTCGAGTGTCTTTCGCGGAAAATATTCTATGTAAAAACATCGTGCTCAAAAAAGTGAACAATAATTCGAATCTTTTGGATACGCTTGCTAAATCCAATTCAGTGTCAGTATTGTGTTCTCGCAGAATCCCAACATAAATTAATAAATGGATTCAACCCCAAAAACTGCATTTGACTGTGTTCGCTGTGAATATAATTCGGTGTACCCAATTTAAAAGGGTTAAGAACAGATTTCTGTAGATCAATAAAGTGTCAGTAAAATTAAGACTAGTTTTCTTTGTTTAATTACGTGTGTTTTCATTCTGTGTGTGCATATATAGTTTAGTGCACAATTTCTTTAACAAGTGGCGCAGCCGAAGAGTTTTGCGTTGCCTTTGTTCGACGGGGTCGTCGTTGAGACCGATTCCTTGGTGTGTCTCGGTTAGAATTCTGATGCCTTACCTGTTCTTCTTCCTCCGACACCAAGTCCGGATCCACGTTGACAGTCAATGTGACTGTGCGCTTTTGTGGATTTGACCGACGTTGATTATTTTTGGATTTGATTCCCGAATATTGTTGGAGGCGGAAGTCGAATGACCTGCCTGTTCCCAATTTAATTTGCGGCGGCATTCTGTCCACTTATGGCCTCGTCGGTCACAGAATTCACAGCTGTGTCCTACGCTGTAAACTTTGTAGTTTTGCGTGGGGCGCGCCTGAGTGGATCTTGATGGTTGGGGACCCTGTGGTGATTGTTCCTGAGGTGCTCTTAGATTTGATTGTGGGCGACCGCTTTTTGGGGGCCCATAGTTCCTATATGTTGGTTGGGTTGTGGGTACATGACAATCCCTAATATCATGTCCATACTGCCGACAACCCATGGAGAAAGGCGTATTTCTGCGTTTTAGACACTCCTCATAAACGTGTCCCTTTTTCTTGAAGAAACTGCAAGTTACGCGTGCAACCTGTGGAAAAGGAGAGCGGGTGCTGCTGAAATGAGCTGGTATTGGCTGACTTTCCCCAGGGTATGCAGCTGGAGCCGGTAATTGTTGGGTAGCCACCTGTGGGTTTACAGAATTCCATTCAGGGGCAAGTGGAGAATCGACTGGTGTTTGGTTTACTGCCACCTGTGGGTATGAAACAGAGGCAGAAGGAGCGTTGGCCCCTATACTGTTTGATATTGGATATTGAACAAGGGCAGAAGGAGCGTTGATTGGTACACTGTTTGACACCGCCTGTGGATATGTAGTTTGTCGCACAGGGGCAGGCAGATCGTAAGATCCTATGTAGTTTTCCTGTGGCTGTGAAGCAAATTGCACAGGGGCGTGGGGAGAACTTAAATAATGAATATTATTTGTCTCCTGAGGTATGTGCTATATTGCACATGAGGATAGTGATCGAGTCGTGGATAGTTGGATTGAGTAACATTTTCAGACTGGTTAGGGACTGGGGGTCTACTTTGGGTGGAGTTATACAACCGTATCATTTCCTGTTGTGACTTCTCCATCTGGATTAATTTCTGGGCCAAACCGTCAAATGTGTCATCACCGACCAACACCATGAATTGCCTCAGAAAAGGATCTGCAGTACCACCCTTCAGAACGGATTTCGCTGCTAAGTCTACCAGCAGCTTGAACGTAGCGCCGTTCACCAGGCCCGTCGGGGAGCCCCTGGCGCAAGACTAATGACCTTGCCCAGACAAAATAAATCATTATGGAAAATTTAACAAGCCTCAGGACTTGCTAAATAAGGCCAAGACCGGCTCCCGGTTGTAGTGGTACAGATATTTTGTATACTTTATTGCTACGTTACCATAGAATTATTCTCTGTTTTGAGCAGCACATTATTTTCTTTGTGCCGTCATGAATTTTTCCCAGATGTGGTATCTGGATTCCATGATTTGCCCGTATATGCATTTTGTAGCTAATGCACTTTTACAGGTACTCATTGGGTTGGATATGTTGATTTGGATTAATCAACATATGGGACTTCACATGAAGGTGAATCCTGTTAATGGTGGGGGGTGGCCCCTCAAAAGGGTGAGTATTAGGGGAGGGTAGGCGTTGCGTGTAACACCACCGATTGTTGAATATGGGCCTGGGAATCGGCCAGACCCCAAAAGAAAAATTTTCATGTAAAATAATCTCTATTTATTTATTTAAATTAATTTTAGTTTAGTTAGTCCTTACACCTCGGATGCCAATCCTACCTTTAAATTTTATATTTATTAATTTAATTGATTGGCGTTCTCAAACATAGGATGCCAACCTAGAGACTTATACTCGAATCCAAAATCCATCGCCCTTATATTCAAAATCTTATCGGGATATTGTATCACGGATGCATTGAAATGCATACAGAATTTCGAATTGTACTTCGACTGGAGTCGAGTACTGCAGATTGTGTAAGAGTTCGGTTAAGCGAATTCCTGGAAATTTGGTATATGCAGGGCAGATGAAGATATGCACTGGGATTAGTGTTTTGTTTGCGCATGGTGATTGAACAGTTGGTTCAATTTACCATGCGTTTGATTTAATTTGGGGATTATGGGGCATTGGATGCATGGGCGATAAACGAACATTTGATTCATTTATCTAGAATTTTGTTTGATCGGGAATTTAATTGTTGGAAGGGAGAATGGATTTGTGAATTAGTGTAATTTATTGATGGATTTGTTTTAGGTGTAGGGCTTATGATTAATGTATGTGTGGTGGAGGGAGATGGTAGAGGTCTTCGGAGCACTACATCCTCCACTCTTTCAAAAAAAAAGAAAGTTAATGTTAACGAGATTAATTTTCTGTAAAGTGGTGCGATCGAGGGCAAAGGGCGATGTTATCCCGATTTCGTTACATAGGTCTGCATTTTTGATTGTTTTAATATACTTGTATACAATATTATTTAATGTATAAATTAAACTAATTTAAGATATTTGACTATAGCCAAAACGGTAATTATTGAGATGATGTTCACGGATAAGTTAATGCTGTGTGTGGTTTCAAGTAGCTCGCTCGATTTCCTCTGTGCGTTTGACATAGAGTTCCTTGATCCTTTCGATGGACAATACCTCCTCTATCTTATCAGGTTTGTATGATGGTTGTGTGGGGGATGAGTATTGTGTGCCGGCGTACGGTACCGGAATCACTGAGGTCCCACCGACGATTTTCTGCACAAAGATTGTTCCACCGCAACAACAAAGGAGAACTGTTCGCAAGAGGACATCTGCAACGAAAGAAAACACATTAGTTTAGTCTTAACGTTAGTGTTTTTTTTTTATTTCTCCTTCTTCTGCTTATTAATAGTGTACATACAAAGTTCGTTTATTTTTCGGTACTTAAGTATGGGCCCAGCACATACACGCCATTCACTTGTCGTCGATGTTCCCTAACATGCATTACTTTAGTGGGTCGAGTACGATCGGACGTGACTCGTTTACAGAGCTAGCGTAACCTTATTTTACACTTCGGGACTTAGGTAAAGACTTGTGTTATTGTGACTTGTTCTCGACTCTAGGGTTGACGGGAGGAGCTTTGCTCAGCACTGATTTATAGAACTCACGATATCGAGGGGTTTGCGTCGGAATTAGAGTCGGGACCCGGTGTTAAAACGCATCGTGTTATCGAAAATTCGCGTTGAAATTAATGCCCGAACTTGGCGTTAACATGCGTCACTATGGCAAGCTCAACCGACTCGAGTTTTAATTATAAGTGTGGGACCCTTTGCTACCGGTGCATTTAGTACGCATTGGCAATGATGCCGAACCGTTTGAGTGGGTGATTAGCGACTTTTGTTCGATTCAAGGAGCGATGTGCGCTCGGCGGTAGTGTATCTCGACAGACTATTGAATGGAAAGAATCCATTCATCGCGTCGTAGCGGCTGAGTCATAGCAGAAATAAAATCACTGCCATTTGCCAGGAATTTCGAGAAGAGTTGCTATGCTTGCATTGGGAGTTTGATTCCGGGAATTCCTGCCGTACTGGTTGGGCTAGATTCCTCGGTTGCTATGTGTACCGAGAAATCGATTTTGGGAACACGAGCAAGTATGGGCATGAGTTTTCGGGGGAAATTGGAATTGCTTGGGTGCAAGCAAGGAATATCATTTAGATAAGATATTAACCGAAGTAATTTCGGGGAAATGTATGCGGCTCGGTATAGTTGGTGGTGGTGGTTAATGTTCCGTTATGGATTTGAATATGCGTTTTATTACAGCATATGAATTTCCGGCACATTAAGATTGCTTTGTCGCAAGGAGGGTGTTTTTGGGCACGATTCATTTACCGTGCAAATTCGATCGGCGAAACAAAGACGATAAATAACGACACGAGAAAATGTTTATATTTGAAAATCTCCTTTTATTTCATATGTGTTACTGTACTCTAGAATGTTTGAATTACGCACATGATAAACTGGTATATGTAATGTCACAATACGCGAGTACAAAATATTCGAAAATGAAACGAACACAGAGAAATTTATAATAAATTCGAAAATGAAACGAACACAGAGAGATTTATAGTAAACTCGACTGCTTTCAAAGCTGATATTTCGAGTAGAAATTACGAGTGAAGCGACTGCTACGCTTTGGAACGACGAACGAAGTGAAAGAATTGTGAAGAGATCTTCACCGTTGAAATCCTTAATGGCCGCCATCTTAACGAAACTCCTTTGATGATCGGAACTAGGCGGGGCTATGCCTTGCAGAACGATAACTGGACGAAAGTGGACGAATGATGTGATGTACGACTTATGACAGTTAAGGTGTCAATAAAATTTTGACGGTATTGTTTTTCGAATGTTGTTGGCAGTCAATGTTGGCTATGCTACTTTGTGAAGCGAGATGGGACAGAGGGAATATGAATTAAGTAAAGAATTGACCAAAGCAATTTTGGGAAAATGTATACGGGGATGATTAGAATGTATTCTGTTGGGAGTCTTGGAATGTGTTTTATTGCAAGGTTTGGAATGTATGCTATTGCGGATTTTGCATGGGGGGTTGGGTTAAGGTGACGCGCTGTTAGCGATCATGGTTGGTTAGCCCCCACAGTTCTAATAATATTTTCCCGTAAAGGTTGATCACTTGTGGTTCCTTGGGATATAACTGTTTTTCCTTGGACTTCGATGGTGGTGTTGAAATGTTTGATGATGAATGTAGTATTCAGCATGACAGTCTCGTTGTTGATGAGAACTGGGCCATTAAACTGCTTCAGCAGCAAGATTCCTGGTGAAGCTTCCTCCACCCCTGGAACGTGTTCGTTGTTGATGATGGTGTTAATGTCGTAACTGCCTATCGCCGTTCTTCCTCGTCTCGACCGAGGGAAGAGCGTAGGGTGTATTGCAAATGAAAGTCACTCGAATCATGTGTTATATTCTCCAATGAGCAAGCAAATCACTGGACTTTCACTTTAATGTTAGAATTAAATAATAGTTACAGTACACACTACACTCGCAATTTTCCGGTCGTGTTTTTCATTTCAAAATTGTCCGAATTTGATAATAGGCTGACTCTAGCAGGCACATCCGTCAATCAAAACAAAGGCGACACATGAAATTGGTTGTGTTAATGTGTGATTGCTTTAATCATATTGCAATACAATAATTAATTTGAATTGAACATTATTAGAAACTAAAACGCGGAGGAGATTCGTCGTTGAAAGATATCAATTATTGACCGTATCGCTCGGAGGATATTACTTCACTCTTCATTACTAGATTCTTCAAACTTCTTTATGTTCGTCCTCACTCCGCAACGTATGAAACTATACTCCTTGCAAAAGTACAAAATTCTCTCTTTTTCGTTTCCTTTCGTTAAGTTTCTTCGATGATCGAAGTCGAACCTGGGGAAAAAGGGTCATCTTCCTCTCTAGGTACCTGAAAGCCGGCAACGCATGAGTGTCTTTTGGCCAATCACAATCGAGCAGCTGCTACGGTTGCTCGATTTTGGTTTATGGGTTGTGAGACAAGAATTTATTCTTCTTAGTAGCTGCTGGTTGCTCGATTTGATTTCAGAATCGTCACCTTGAGTATTTGCTATATTTGCTTGGTGACGATTTTGGGATCGTTATATTAGACAACCGCTATTGCCGTTGCTGTGTGTGTAGGATGACGATTTCTGGAAATCGTTTAGGAAAATGGGATGATGGATGGGATATGTATATTGGGGGATGGGATATGTATATTGTATGGGAAAGTGGGATGATGGATGGGATAGGTATATTGGGGGATGGGATATTGGATGTGTGATGTCTACGATGCAGATAAGATGACGATTTTTGGAAATCGTTTAGATCAATGGAAAAATGGATGGGATATGTATATTGGGAGATGGGAAGATGGTAGGGCTTAGGGAGCACTACAATGGTACTTTAGTTATGGAGTATCGGCAAAGACACGGATTCACTAATATTCCAACTACTTGTCCCTGGATAGATTAATGCAAAAGGTTCACCCGCAAGATTTGAAAGAGGACAAATTAAACACTGGAATATTGTTTATAAATTTGTTTATTGTTTGTTCTTTATTAAATCTATTTTTGCGTAAAATTTCTCGCACTCGAGACAAATTTTAATTAAATCGAGTTCGTAAATTGTGTAAAACTTCAGCACAATAATATGGATTAACAAAATCGGTAAATTGAATAAAATGTCAGCACAATCGTATGTATTAACAAAGTCAGTAAATTGTATAAACTTCACTAATGCACTATATCTTGAATACACACTCAACAACTCGTGATGCAGATTCGTTGAGCTCAACGACAACGACTGCAGCGGACGATGGAATTTCCCTTCAACGGCGACTGCGAAAAGTAATACGAACGTTACTCCACTCTGGATGAAATCTGATTCCGTGCCATTGCACCAATCATACCGCCAGTCGCAACTGGAGTGGATTTTCACCGATATGGCGAGAAGTAATTTTCATCTTCCATCTACATGAAGGCATTGCTATCGTAAACAATAGAGGATATTGCTGGATAGATTTTTCTGTTGATGTTATGTCAACAGAAAAATCGTTCACGATGGCAAGCACTTGGGGGGATGAGTGCATGTTTGGTTTAGAAAACGAATCATAAGACACGACCATTGCTAGGTTGTTTAGATAAACAAATTATGTGTCGTGTCCGATTTGATGATCGTTTATCTGTTAGGCGACCGATCATGTGTAATTTGGCTTGCAGCTGTGCAAGCGGGCAACTTGCCGCACTTGTCTTTGGACCAACGGATGGTTGGGAAAAGTAAACACAGGAAGATTTCTGTGTATATGATAGCATGGTCGCCGAAGAGAGGACCAGGTTTGATTCCCAAATGGTTCGTGCTGGCCATTGGTGCCGGCGAGAGGAACCGAAATGCTTTGGGAAGAAAGTTTTAGCGGTCGTTTTTAGTTTGGCCTAGTGTTCCGCCGAACACTGTTTGCAAGAAGGAGAGAATCACACTGGAACACGGACATCAATGAAACACGGACATCAATGAAACACGGAGAAGTTGTTTTATTTACAAACGTCTTTTATTCATTTTTTTTTCTTTTGTTTGTTCTAGGCCAATCAGTTCCATCGGCTTTGATTATAAGTTAATGTAACTAAAACACGATAAACAACGACACAATTACTGCCCGCGAATTTTACTTTCGGTTCTCAAGTTCTGACAAACTATTCACGGTTCGAAGTCATCTCGCGATCAACAAGATACACACATCGACTGGCACTAACTTATAGACATCCAACAATCGCGATTTTGCTGTCCACTCCTTGGATACTCGAAATAGACTTCTCGTCCCGGTGACGATCCAAATTAGACTGCCTGTCTGCCTACACAGATACCCAGATTCAAAACTGGTATCTGTATCTACACGGAAAAATTTCCCTAATTGCTCTGCTAACAGAACTTCCGAATTCCTGTTAGCAGCATGTTATCACGTCCCAGGGGTGATTTTTCACTCCTGAAAGAAGAAACTCGCTCATCATCGAACATCATTATCACCATCCGTGGTGGTGGTCGAAATTCAGTTCGACGGTTGTCGATTGTGTGCCGCCTTATTTACATAACACATCTGGCGTGAAGGCCGAAAGATATCCTGCAATTTGTATGGACGTAAAGTCCGTGAGTTGTTTAACTTCTGTAGTTAATATCAACAATCCATTAGATCTTTCTAATGGTGTGAAAATATGGTAAGGACCGTGGAACTGAAGTAGTTCCTTTTGTTATTTTTACCCTCATACAAATTCGCGTCGTATCTCGTTGAGATGTCTACGTTTCCCAGGAATCTGGTAGCGGATGACCAACATACATTATTGTAACGACGGATTTGGGTGGTCTTTGTGGTAGACTACCCGCCCGTGCACCGTTGCATAGACGTTTGAAATTGCCGATTCAATGGAATGTTCCTGGGCGCGGGCGGATTGAATGTTTCTTTTTGTTTCACGTATGATGACTTACGAATGTTGAGCTTGGCATTAAAAGCTTTGGGATGTTCGGTTCCTTGCTTTTTGGTGTCGGCTCAACGTTGGCTACATGTTGTTGGCCCCTAAGGTGGGATTTTGGGACACGCGTCTGTGGGACGCGTGCAACGTTTTCAGGGTAGGTATTTCCTTGAAGGTTAGGAACCTTACCTGGGTGAAATTGTGCGTTCGTAGAACGCTACAAAGTAATATTGCTTGATGCCGTGGCAGGGTGATGGTCTTGGCGTGGGTTTATATTTCAGGTTAAAAAGGGTTTGAACGTCTTAATTGCAGGTGAGAAATGCGAAGTTGGATTAAGGGAAATGGGTGGTTCTTTGGGTATGCTTAAAGAACCCCCACAGTACATGATGCTTTCTGGCTTTTTATTAGCATTGGGATGCACCATGAATTCCTTAGGTTAACAATATTTTCATTATTACAAATTGAAAGGCTATTAAATGTCTTACATTTAGTTGAAATACCGTAAATATCTTAATTACATTCTAATATCGAATTATAGCTAATTTTATTAATTATCTTTTCTTTTTAACAGGTATTAACAGATACAGATTACATGTGTCTTTAGTTGTCATTGGAATACTCAAAATATATACTAAATTTTTGTCATTTGAGGCGATTCTTACTTCAGCAAATTCGAATGCCTCATCTACATTAATATATGGAATATTTTCGTTTCTTAAAATGGCTTCGGTTATATTTATTTCGGTATATGATAAAATAAAAGAGTTTATTATATTTGCTTTCGCCCAATGAATGGCGTAACCTACATTAATTATATCTTCTTTAATTACATTTAATTTGTATTTGATTTTCGTGATTATTTCATTATTATTATTTTCGTTCTCTTTAAATACCTTCATAATTTTATTAGCAATGTTTGTAAGTTCATTTATCTTATCTAGTGACATTTCATTAATTTCTTGTTTTCCGGCGCCGTGCTGCCTCGTGAAATTGAGGGAAGAGCGTGAAGTATCCAGGAAAATGAAATTAAAGATTTCGTTTTTCTTATAAGTTCACTTTATTTAGTTCGAAAAGAACATCTTATTTAATTTGAAAAGCATAGCTGCGTGTATAAGTTTACTTTATTTAATTTGAAAAGAACACCCGTGTGTATAGGTTTATTTTATTTAATTTGAAAAGAACAAAATCACTCCATCACCCGGACTACCGATCGGCTCGACGTGCAAAAGTGTAATCCTCTGTGTATATAAATCGAATGTATGAAGTCGACTCTGGAAAAAAGGTCTTCTTTCTATTTCTGGTACCTGAAAGCCGAAACACATGAGCGTTGCTTGGCCAATCACAATCGAGCAGCTGCTTCGGTTGCTCGATTTCGGTTTTTGGCTTGTGATGCAAGGGTATATTATTCTCAGAAACCTTCGCTTACTCGCTTTTGGTTTTTGGCTTGTGTTGCCGGGATTTGTTATTCTTAGCATGGGATGTGGTATATGATGAGTGATGGGTGATTATACGACTAATGATGAGTGATTATTTGTGGTATGAATTTTCAACGTGTGGTGCCTTAATTTGGAAATTGTATTCACTTGTGACGTCTTGCAGCTATAATGTAGATTCCCAGATAGTATCTCACGTGATATTGTTGTTGAGATCCCAAACCAATCGCAATATATGATTTGCCGTGCTCGTTTCTTCGGGTTTCCTGGGGCAGACATCACCTCTCGATTGAATAAATTGTAATATAAATGTTACAGTGACCTGTCGCAAATTGTCGTAGTGTACTTCGGCAATAGTAATATTTGATTTGTTGTATGTTTAGTGTTCAACTATTAACATTTTAATTTGGAATAATGGTGATTAGTGACTGTAATCCCTTTGCTGATATACTTTAGTTTTAATGTAACATTTTAGTTTTGGTATATTTGAATTTATTGTATTGCGGAATGGAATGACTGCACCAGTTGCTACAATTTAATTTTAAATTGTTACAACATAATAATGTACTATTCAAATTTTGCAGTGTGGGCCGATGGTTAACGTTGTATTCTTTTACGGTTGTGGTCACCGTCTTAGGACCGGTAGCGCCAATACGGCGTCTGCTGTACGGCTTCTGATGGAATCCGTTTCTTAGGGAAAACCGTCCACCGTTGGTGGCCGACCGTTGCACTACCTGAGAAACTGAAAATTTCTTGAGTCACAGATTACCTGGGGATACTTGTTCCACTAGTCCGCCCACCGAAGCTCTAGTTCGGAACAGAAAAAATAAAACACTCTTCACTCGGGTACTTCTTGAAGTTCTCCTTTTATTTACAGCATGCATGGGTTCGGTGTCTCTTGATATATAATAGTTACGGTTATCACATTGATATGAAATTACAGCCACGAAAGAAGAGAAATTAAAACGGACGTGATCACCTATGGTCACGTAATCACAACAAAATTTACAATCATTCTTTACACGAAAAAACAAACTTTCCCGCCTCGTTCTAAACTTAGTAATATTATATTTCTTTTTCTCTTTCTTCTTTTTTAACCGGGGCCGACTCGCCCGACTTCTTCTTCAACTCGTACGTCTGCCCACACAGGCCACTACCTCTCGACTCTCCATCTCACGAAGAGAAAAACGCCACACCCGTTCCTTCGGAATTCGAAACTTGACGAAAACAAGATCGCGCATTCGCAATATTGGAACTCAACGAAAACAGGGTCGTGCACTCGCTCGCGATTACAATCCAAACTGTGGATCTCTGCCCTAATTTCCGCATACCTATTTCTATCTGAATCCAGTTTTATCTAGATTTAAACTCCCTGTTCGGTGGGACATCGGGGACGGGGGAGATTACTACGTAACAGGGAGATGTGATATTGGGATATGTATATTGGGTTGTGGGATGATGGTAGGGCTTCGGGAGCACTACAAATCATAATTTGATTATTACTATTTTTTAAAATATTATTATATTATTTTATCAGTGGTAATCTCATAACCATGGTGGTCCGGGTTTCCCGCGATCCACTTCCACGCAGAGCCTATAAAATCGAATGATCTCTTATTTCTATTATTAATTCTAAGTCTAGCTATATCTGTTCTTATGCGGGATATTGTGGCGGTTCTACGAGCCACACAACCCACTATAGGTTGCGATATCGTCGTTCCACCAAAGGAACATACTCACCTATAGTCATTACACGTGCCCACAGACACGTTTCCTAAAAGTCCTTACTTCTGCCTGAAACAAAAGGTAACATTCCAAAAACCCCAACATTGAATTCAATAGTAAAAATCAATCGAACTTAACGTTCAACATTTCTTAATACTGAATTCAATTCATCCATTCAATTCAAATCCATTTACGCAATTTCATCTAATCAATGCAATTCCCTAAAACCACAAGCAGCATGATGCATATCTCCGCTGGTAGCTATTAGCAATTAGCACCTCTAATTCCTTGCAAGATCCCAAAACCGAAAAGCGCATAACTACAACCCAACTCCGTTTAGTTTGCTAATGCAACGGTATTAGTACCTAAAAATGCTGCACGCATTTAAGAGATCAAATCTATGATCTTTAAGTGCCTGTAAAGAAAACTTACCTTCATGCATTGTCTTCGCATACCATTGCTCCTTAAGATTTCTTTATTAACTTACCAGGAATTTCCAATCAATTTCGGCATCTACGTCGCCAGTCAAATTCCCTTAGATGAATTCTTGTAAACAAAATAATTCGGATTGCATTCAATGTAACCGTCATGACAGGGACCATAAATATCGCGCCGTCTATTTTCCCAGCCGTGTCATATACCTTTTCATACACATTGCCTGGCAACCTTTTTTGTTTGTCTTATCAATAAACAAACCAAGCAGCTGCATATAATTAGCGCAATAGACGCCGAAACCAAATTCTCCAGCATTTCCTAATGCAAATATGAACCCGGTTTCTACTGCAGCCAGAGATGCCATAAACATCCAATTTACTTTTAGCACCTTTTTCTCCTAACGTCGAAAATAGCGACGAGGCATCGTGTAAACAATGACCTGCATTACCAACGGCGCATTTGGTCATTTTTCCCTATTGTCCTTGCCGCCTGCCTGCTTTCGAACACGTGCAACAACATTGAATCTGTTCGATCGCGCACATATACCACTGCACCAAAAAGATCGCATTTTCTTAGTGGTCACACCCTTAAGAGATAAGTTTTTCTCTCTCTTCCTTTTTTTAGCGAAATCATCTCTGCATGAGATGACGATCGTTGAGTCGTAATTCAATCTCCGTGCCGGTCGGGCCGCCTGCCATCCACCGTACCGTGCTGGTACGGTGGGTTATTTAAAAACCTTATTCCAACCTACACGGCATCCTTTTCCGCCACTAACAGTATAATTCAGTGTTTAGCGATTAATTATAACCACAATTATTTATGGAACCTGTAAAAAAATTCAAAGTGAAATATCAATAAAAGCCAGTTCAACTAAACTTAATCCTGAGTGTTTGTTTGTTTCATTTTGTTATTGTTTTCTTGGGCACAGTTTACCGCGGCGGAACTTGTTTTTTTTTTTTTTGTGAGAACGAAGTGGCACCCAGCGCCCATGTCGGTGCTACGACTTCGCTCCTACAGGTTCTTTTTCGAGCATCCGATATAGTCGAACGGAGAGGAACCCAATAAGGAGGTCGGTCCGCGCTGCGATATCGCGAATATAAGAAACCTCGAATGTGTGGTTCAAAGATAGTTTCAAAACAGTGAGCCATTAAAACATTTGTGTATCCAACCCTTAAACCGTGACAACAAGTCGTTCAAAATAAAAGTCAAATATAAAGTCCATTTTTTTCGTATTTTAATTTTGTGCTCTGGCGCTCCTGTGGCGTGTGTAGCCACAGGAAATTTAGTATACATTTAAATTCAAATCGGATTACCTGGTTTTCCTCTGTAGGCTCCTCCTCTGGTTCTTCCTTTCTCCGCGACCAGGGATGTGCTTCTGTGGCTCCGAATTGAGAGAAGTGGATGTGTTTCCGTGGTTCCAAACGCACCACTTTCACCTCCTGCCTCGAACTCACTGGTGTCTTTTTAGGATCTACACGTGAACATGATGGACAGAGCTGGCCAGTCCAATCTTAACACACTCGCATTTTAATTTTCACTTCAAATTTCCGAAACTTTACTTTTATGAAAACGTTTCTTTTTTTTATTTTACTTTTTATATTTATTTTCTGACATTCTATTTTTACAATTTTTTCTTAAAAACCAGCGAACAGCGAACGGGAAAAACCTTACTGTTTCTTCCTTTTCAACTCTCAAAAAACTCAACTCTCAGACTAATTTTTAAAACCGTCAACCGGGGCAAAACTTCTTTCTTCTCTTTTCAAAAAATATCCATCAACGGGGCAACGAACAACCGTATTTTTTGCCTTTTTTAATCAACCACGGAATTCCAAAACCGTACATCTCAAAAACATTAACCTGTTCTCTCTCTCGCTCCCCATCAACGTCCACTTCGAAAACCTAATTCGAACTCGAAGAGCTGCACGATCCACACCCGAATCGGGGCGTGTTGGAAAACTCACTTGTGGATCGTGCAACTCCTCCACCACCTTACCATCATACCATTTTAAAACAAATTATATTAAAATTACAAATTATCCAATGATGGTGGTGGCGGAAACCGCACATAACACTCCGTTGGTGTTTTCGTTTCTCTGCGGTAAACAGTGTTCGAGTGAACATTTGGACAAATATAAAATCACGCCAAAATATCTCATAAGAAAGAACAGGATTCAGGATATGATTATTAGTAATGGATGATATAAACGTAGCTTCCAAGTTGTTTAACGTTGTCTCATAAGTGTCGATGTGAATTAAGTTTATGATCTTTTTTTCGATTTTCTCTATTTAGTATACGTTTTTTTATTGTTTCGGGCAGGTGTACGCGTACTTCTGTTGTCATATTATTTTGTAATTTCTCTTATAGTTACTATAAAATTCTTTTCACACAAATAGTTAAATATCAATGTTCACAAAAATGCCGGGAAATATTTTTTAGACACCACCGTACCCTTTTTCTTCTTTTTTTTCAACAACCGACACCACGACCCCGGGTATATACGCGTCTCCGCAGCCCTACGGAGAGCGGGGGGTGAACCCACCCGATCGGCGGTTGCAATAAGAGGACGAGGTCATAGCCTGGAGAACTCATGTACGGTTGACTAGCCACTACTGGAGTAATATTTTCCCTTACCTGGGATAACGTCGGTAGCAGAATGATAGTCGCCATGATGGCGCACGAGCGCGTCTCCATTCCAAAATTGTCCGTAACGGGTGCCGAAATGACTGGGTTTCGATAGACGTCGACGTCGGCCGGAAGTCGATAAAACTGCTAGCCATGATGCACCAGAAGACGCAGATGATGGTGATGGTGGTGACCACGGAATTGGCCGGCCGCGTTTCGAAATGTCTCTAAAATTCCGCAATCTCATTCACACCAATAATCTAACTGAAGCTGTCCGACTAAGCAGACTCCAAAGCAACCACGAAAACAGATGACCGCACACACACCGGCGATCAACACAATCTCTACTATAACTGCAAAACCACACTGCATTCACTTTGTGTGAATTTCAAAAAGATATGGCACATATTGTATTTGAAGCTTTTTAATTCTTAATCTCGAAAAATGTTCTTCCAGTTATGTACCGCTAATCATAAATTTGTCTCTCTCTCTTCACATGTAAATTTATAAAAACATAAACTGTGTCTAATTAAAATATGGCTTTCTTATTGAATCACTAAATCACACCTCTTCACATGAAATGATAAACCAAAAAACTAAACTCCCAATCGAGTCGAGAGCGAGAACGCGTCCTGAAAGCGGGCATACACAAACACACATATACTCACGATACATGATGCAACCCTCGCACAACATGCAATCCTAACGGCTTGACTGCAAGGAACGACGCGCAATTCATGCAGACAATCCTTAAGCAGCCTGTCAAGGAACCAACCCCACACCTATGACGTGGGTAGCTGGATCGTGATCCACAGCCACAAGAGAGACCGTATGTACGATGTACACAACCAACAGAAACTTTACCCAATTCCAATGCTGTTAAAGGTTCCTTCGTGGGAAACAAAAACAAGTTTAACCCTCCGTTGCAGGCGGCCCTAAATAGTGTCATATTTATCGCGGTGATCTGACAGATCATGTAAACAAAAAAAATAGGCGAATCAAACTTTTTAGAACCTGACAACCTACTGAAGGGTATGAAAGGATAAATGATTCACCAAATAATATTTTTAGTAAGTACCTTATAATAATATTGAACAAAAGCAAACACAATATTTTTTCATAATAAAGAGCCAAAATACTTGAAAAAAAAACTCCAAAATAATTATCCATACAAAAATGTACCAAAAACAATTCTAAACTTCTAAATGAACTTTACAAAAAGCTAACTGACAATAAAATGCTTAAAAGAAAACAATTATTCACTATCAGAGCTACCGTCTGCGTCCTCAATGGTGATCTAATAGATAATCAAAAATTAATATAAAAGAACTCTGAACAGTTTGGTGAACACCATAACGCTACCAGTTCACTCGTATATGAACATACCTAATCAAATTTAAAAATACCACAGTCACGGTTAATGTACTAATTGTACCATTTTGTAGTATTGAATTATTTAAGTCTGTCGCCAATTGCAATATTAAAGTGTTGTAATAGGGGCGGCCGAGAGTGTGGTCGCGTCCAGGAGAAGGCGTTCCGAGGATGAAGTCAAACGATGGAATCACTGTCCGAAAAGATGAAGTCTTTTCTCCTTGAGATTAACTTTTATTTAATGTATATTATTCGGACGAGGACCGATGGTGTCCACTCGATGAAGGTTGAATGTAGACTGACGAATTGGCATAAGTGCCAATTCAAAAACCGACGCTATGACATCATCGTGGTGACAATGATGGCCAGTTGGTGTCAGCTGCTGCGCAACTGGTATACATGCGAATGTACTAGATTTCTCCAGTACATTCCAGCACATTTAATTGCCAATCCGCAACAAAAGGGTTGTTTGCATTTGTGGTATTATTAAGAGCAATCCCCAGTGCCTTCGAAGCGGCGACTGAATTGAAGTACTGGTGTCAGAAGTGGCTGTAGTATTAAAGGTTATACGGCAGTTGTTTTGTTTTGTTTTGGGATCCAATTGTTCAGTATTATATATATGTATCGGTATAGTCATCTTCTAGTTCAGTATTATATATATTTTCTCTGAGGCAGCAAGAACCGGCTGCGCGAGTTAATAGTTATTTAGTTTTAGAAAATAAAAAATGTATTTTTTATTTTATTTGGAGAAGCCTCCTTTATTCAACTAAACTTTTAACAACATTTTCTGGAACGTCTGGTCATTTAGATTTCTAATTCTGGACTGTTCGTCTGACTGTTTGTTTCAATAGTATTTATACAAGTATTCTTATCATTAACTTATGTTCTTAATCTATGAGGGTTTATGAGTCATAGCTTGTAATGACCATTGGGGTGTCATATCAATTCGTCTGTTATCTATCAGGTTGTGATTCATAGGTTGAGATGTTTCTTATTATCTATGGTTATAATGTTGACTCTTGTCCGTCTAGTATTCTATCAGGGTATGATTCATAGGTTGAGACGTTTTTTATTATCTATGGTTACAACGTTGACTCGCGAGTTGTTGTATAAACAATAACAAAGTTGGAATGCTGAGTTATGGTCTTATTAACCACACAGTTCGAATATTTAGAGTTGGACTATTTTTTTGGAGTCGTATCAGTGTAGAGACTTGAAGCCACCTTTTCCTTTTTTTTTGTGCTCAATCATCCCTCAGGTCATGAAAATATATCGGCAACCGTTGGCCTATCGCTTAACGTGGTTGCGAGGCACCGTTGTGGCCCTCTATCACCTGTGAAACAAGCGTTAAAAATTCACCATTTATCAGGGTATAACGTAACATATATGTAACTGTATCGCCCGGTAAACCGCTGTGGGACCAAGATTCCTCAACTTGTGGCCCAAATTTTTGAGTATCTCAACAGGAAACAACAAACAGAAACAGGGCATCCAATCGTAATTCAATTTATTTTATCTGATGTTTTCACAATGTACTTTACAGGAAACCTTTTACGGTCCGACTACGAGTTGACAAATTTTAAGACTTTTGCTAAACTCTTTACATGTATTTAATCATTTACAAACTTATACTCTTCTTTATCTTTTGGCGGAAATTCTCTCGCATCGTGCTATTTCAATTTTTCTTTTTCTGAACTTCAGTGCGCACCAGTTCTTCGACTTTTCTTCACCGCGAACAAGACAAGACTCTCTCTCTACTCTCTCCGAATTTCCTTCCACTCCAAAAAGGAACCCGTCACAGCTGCTTCCGCACGATCCACAACCCAACAATTGTATGTTCGTACATTCAACATGTGAATCATGTGCTTTTCCCTTACTTTACCATTTTCAAATTGTACATTAACAATAAAATCTTCTAACTCGGTGGGACAATGGGAATGGGGAAAGTTACCACGTAACATTAATAACCAAAAATACATAGCAGAAGAAATAGCCAACATTCAAGCCTCACCACCTTTACTGCACATATCCTCTGACGGACCCAAATTTAAAGAGATACTTTCATTAGAACTTATGAAAGAACTACACATCAATAACACCAAACAAATAGAATCAATAAAAATAGAAAAAGAAATATACCAAATTGTCAATAACTCCCTTTTGACCATAGTTACTTTAATACTCGTTGCACTATTCCTCTTAAAGCTAAGAGCTCAGAGAAAGACCGAAGTAACCATCATCCCAGAATCCATCCCTTTGAGGACGATGCCTACCTCGAAGCAAAAAGAACACCTACCAAAGCCACCTAAGAACCAACCCAGCATCTTTAACGTACCCTGCCAATAACCTTTTGCGAGGACGCAAAATTTAAGAGGGGAAGAGTTAACACACGGCTCATGACTAAACGTATCATCATTGGCACACGCACTCCACCTAAAGCACAAACTAATTCACATATGCATTCGTGCGTATCACTATCAGCATACGCACTTGCCCCATAAACTGATCTGCGCACGCATTCGTGCGTATCACTATAGAACCACAGGTCACGGCTCATCACACTGGACATTGTCGCACTAGCCTCCGTAACTATTCTCATCATCGCAGCCTCTACGACAGTGTAGTGTCCAATTTGTTATCCTTGCCACAGAAAAATCAATTATTGTTTAATTTTACCTGTGATTGCTGTGATTGCTTTCCTAATCGCATCCTGTGATCGCTGTGAATGCCTTCGATTCCTCGAGAGCTAAGTTGGAGGTAAATTTACAAGATCAGGAAACAATATTAGCTCTTCTGAACTTAGGTCCGGGTTGTGGCGCCGATGATGGTAATCAAACTTAGGTCACTTGAACTCGCTCTATGTAAACAATACACATTTAAAGGTCTTCTTTTGTTGTTCCTTTATTATTCTATTTAATATTACTGATTTATTTTCCATTCACATTATGACCGTAACGTACAAAATCTTTTCTTTTTCTTTTTCTTGCTGCTGACCAACTGACTATCAACGGGAATCCATCCTTTGTTCCTTTTTTTCTTGTTTTCTACCGCCGTTCACGAACTCGAAACCGTATCTTTTTCTTCTTCCGTTGTCAAAACGTCAACAACGGAATTCCGAACAAAGGTTAACCCTCCATCTCTCTCGCTCTCCACTCACGTCCACTTCGAAAAACAAATTCGAACTCGAAGAACTGCACGATCCACACCCGAATCAGGGTGGGTTCAGAAACTCACTTCAGGATCGTGCAATCCTTCCACCACCTTACCATCATACTATGTTAAAACAAAGTATTAAATTCAATTATTATTATTATTATTAAATGTAAATTATTAAATGATGGTGGTGGCCGACGTACGTAACACACCTCCCCCCCGCACAAGACTGCGAGGCATTCTTGGGAGAGGAATGTCACGCCGGAGAGTGGACGGCGGAGAGCAAACAAACAAACAGTCAGCAGACCAATCAACAAATAAATAAATAACTAAATAAATAAATTAGTCTACATGCTTAGAGGTTAATGTTAGTACGTTTTAGGCTACCTATATACTAGGGTTAGTAAAAATAAATAAATAAATAAATAAATTAACTAGTAGGTATTAATGTAAGAGGGGGAACAATAGACAAGCACTTCACAAAACCAAGGACAACACAAACGTCCGCGGCGGGTCCGACACTCAATCCGATGGTTCGACCAAAAGCTCGACCGCCCACACGATCCGGTTAGGACTCCCCCGCCAAGGCGAGGTGATCCCCTCTCGTTCAACCACTCCAAAATGTCACCCGGCCGGCGAAAACGTCCCGCTCCTATATATCTTATCTAATCCTCCTCTTCTGGACTCAGTACTTGCCCCGGTCCATGGGTTGGTAGGTCGGGGGGGTTTCCCGTTTCGGCGGCAAAACCTACCATCACCCGACATTATAGTGCGCTTTCGCACTTTCATATATGCGATCCAACCCCCAGCACTGGGGTTTGCCTCTGCGGTCTGCGCTGGGACTGCGCCTGCAGCATTAGGCCTGGCCTTAAAGACTTTTCGTCAGACTCTCAAGTTGGTATCCCTCGACGAAGGTCCTTTACAAGGACGAAGATTCCGGAGGGTAACCAGAGTCTGGCCAGCTAGGATCAGGGGCTCCAAGTTATAGGAAGGCTTATCCTTCCCTTATTTGTTCGTTTATATAGAACGTTGTCTATAACTATATTACCAACGTCCGCTGTTCGGGGTTCATCCGGATGACCTCGTGGGTAGCACGTGGTTGAACAGCTTTTCGCAGCCCTCCCCTGTATGGGTAGGGTCTCCGGGCGAGTACCTGCCGCAGTATCGACCTTAACAGGTCCCTTTGGCACGTCTCCCCGTTTGGCTGCCACACGCTCAACCCTTCCCGTCCCATAGTTGACAAATTGAATGGAGAATGGCACGGGATTTACGGTCGTTCGGGGAAAAACCAAACAACCACCCGGCCCGTCTACCTTACAATTCCGAGACAGGAAGTCGTACCCCAACAATCCGTCTTCCTCCAAACCCGGCAAGGAGTCTACTATTTGGAAACTGCAGGGAATCTCATGGTGCAACTTGAAATTCCCAGTGCAACATCCCCTCGACTTACCTTTGACAAACAGCGCTTGGAGCGTTGTAGATTTATGCACATCCATGCCATATCTAGGATGGAGTGCCTTCAGCTTCAACAGGCTGATCTCAGCGCCGGTGTCCACGATTAGGCGCGTAGGGTTCCTACGGCCAATGTCTAGAGGGAGAGCGACAATCGGGACTCGAGTCGGCGAAAGCTGAGAACAGTTGGAGCTGGGTTTCGTTTTTAGTGCGGTCGGGTAGGATCTTGCCGACCCGACCTTGGGGAGTTTCCCGAACTCTCCCATTTCGCCTTATGTCGACACTCTGCCGCCTTGTGAGTGTGTCGACCGCAAAACTCGCACAATGTTCCGCTCCTCCGTTCAGGAATATTCCGCTCGGGAGTCCCACTGGACTCCGAACTAGCGGAACTGGAGCTATTCTTTCTGCCCACTTTGGGCCCAATGCGCCGGGGCTGCCATTCCCGGCTCCCCGCGCTGCCTGATGCGGCATCATGCCTCGCATCCGTCCTTGAGGATTTTGAGTCCATGGAGTCGGGTCGCTTACCGCCACCGCTCGACACGGACAGTCGTCGCCCATCATCTCCATCCACCTTCCGAGAATCCCTACTTTCCGCGCTATCATTACCGGCGCCTCGATTTCGCCGACGCTGCCTCCGACGCCCTCTGCGCCTATTTCTCGCGCTTGCCCCAGTCTCCACACGGGTGTCTTGTTCTCGGCTCGCAACAGGTGCTGTTCCGGCGTGCCGCTTATGGGGAGAACCCTGGGAATGCTGTTGTTTTTCCCACCTTTGCCTGTATTCGCACCCGCGCAAGCTATGACCCTGTCGGCCACAAAACTCGCAACAGCACCGGACGCTGAATACTCTGGGGCCTGATGTCGCCGGCCCGCCGCCCGTAGACGGGGGCTGCGGGTCTGGTAGGGCTCTCCGCTGAGCCTGCGGCCGCTGATGTTGCGGCCCATGCCGTGCGGTTCCGCTCTGCTGTCCACCACCCCTGTATGGAGCCTGGGCTTGGCGCGTCTGTCTCGGACGATCCGGGCAGTCCACTATGTCGTGGCCATACCGCCAGCACTCGCGACAGAAAGGAGTGTTCCTTCTCCTCAGGCACTCGTCGTACACGTGACCCCTCACTTTGCAGAAACTGCATGTTGTCTGGGATTCCAGGGGGCGAGCCGATCGATCAACCGAATCCCGGACCGGATTGTCCCGACCCGATCGATCTCCAGGCACATACGCCCCTTGAGCCAAACCCTGCGACCCTTCACTCCGACTCGAGGAAGACACGGTATTTGACCACGCTCCCTCGCCAGAGGAGGCCGGAGCATAGGCACCAGCATCCCGTCTATAATTGAGAGGTCCGCACGACTGCTCCCGAACGAAACCATCCTCCCCCCGTCGACGACTATCTGGCTCTGCGACCGGCAACGCGAATGACACCGCCCGGGGATTCAAATTCGACAACACCGGCGCCGGCGCCGCGGCACAATCCCTAAAAGTGGAGGATGAATTTTCCAAAAAGGTCGAGCAACTTCCCGGTCCCAACTCTAGTGTTTCCGACGCTCGCTCGGCGATCCCGTGCCGCGCATCTGCAAACAGGTCGTCCTGCCTCAGCATCTCCCTACGAGCTCGCTCAAACCCGGTTAGGTGGTCCACCAGGCTACGAAAAGGGACATTACCCAACGTGAGAAGGAAGTGCTTTAATCCTTCCTCCCTCAGACCCCTTACCAACACCGGTTTGGCCATGCCCTCAAGCTGGCTGGCGAAGACGGACCTACCCTGACGACCATAAAAGCGCTCAGCTGCCTCCTCGCACCGTACCACGGCCCGCTTCACTCGGGAAACAAAGCCTGTGGCATCCTCGGAAGGAAGTTGTCGCATTTTGGAAAGTTGTGCACACAACTCCTCATACGACACCCGGGGTTCGTAGGCCTCTCTAAGACGCTGTTCCGCTTCAAGGAAGGTCGTGGGTGGTCTCTCCTCGAACATCCGATAGGCCTCGCCGCTCAGCCTAGAGGGCAGCCACCGGAGGAAGGTATGTTCCTCCTCCACCGCCAGCCCATCCAAGGTCCTTCTACAGCCCTTGAGAAACGAAGAGAGTCTCTCGGCCGTATCCGGTCCTTCCTGTCCCGAAAACATGGGGACCGCCTTTGACACAAGGTCGAAAACCCTATCTGTGCCCAGCATGGTCCGTACAGGACATGCTTGTGGGCCCAGTTTGAAATACGAGGGCATCGGCGTGTCCTCCATGCTCCCGACAGGCTGTTTACCGACGGTGGGAGGGGGGCGTGTTGGCGATCGGTCGTCCACAAATTCGTCCCTCGAATCATGGAACGCCTCCGGATCCACCTCGTCAACCGGTGGCTCGGGAAATGCCTCGGGTCGTGCCCGGGCAGGGGTGCCCTCTCGGACATCTCTTTGACGCTGCCTTGTTTGCATCTGCCGGCCGTCTAACTAAACCTCAAATCCACGATACTAAGAACCGAACTCGTAACCTCGACAAGCCCTGTGGCCAACAGTAAACCTGGGAAAAACAACGGCCCAACAAAAACACAACAACAAACACAACTCGTCCAACGAGAGAACCAACCCGAACGCGACAGAACCAATCCGCACACGAGCCGGCCGTATATCGGACACAAACCCAAAATGTCTGTTCCGAACAACGTTCTATTTCGATATTTTCCGACTGCTAAAGATCGCACACGAATCGAGGGGGGCTGAAAAACAACAAGGAATACGATTTCCCCCACAAATAAACAAACACTCCCAAGGAACACTCACTCCAACCGCAGCAACAAGCGGCAGACCACGCAAGAGACGCCACAGAACAAACAACAATGACACCGCTCGCGAAGAGAGAGAGAGAGAGAGAGGAAAGGAAAAACCTCAACGTGCCACCCGTAGCGCAGAAAAACAATGTCCACCCTATTGCAAACTTTGTAACATAGAGAAAAAATTTTTTAACGCGACGATGAGTTAACAATACCAAAAACTACACACCACGAATACAACGCGCAGCTGAAAAAAAAAGGAAGAAAAGCAGATTCCCGGCTCCACAATAGAGAGGTAACAATATCAAACATAAATTCATAAATGAAATATAAATATAAATAACAAAGATTGGGGCTACGAGTAACAATAAATATGCCCCAATAAAATATTCAAAACTGTTAACCTTCACATCACCTGCAACTAAAACATTTTAACAATTATCAATACCATAAATGAAATATAAATATAAATAAATGAAATATAAATATAAATGACAAAGATTGGGGCTACGAGTAACAATAAATATGCCCCAATAAAATATTCAAAACTGTTAACATTCACATCACCTGCAACTAAAACATTTTAACAATCATCAATACCATCGGCCAAATACAATATTAACAGCAAAAGATCCAAAAAAAAAAAAATAAATAAATTTTCACAAAAAATTTCCCTTGTTAACTGCTTCACTGCTACGCTGGATTCCTCTGTTCTGTTATGGCGGCAGTAATGGGAGCCGCAACTCGATTTCTCCTTCCCGTCGATCTCTTAAGCACAGCTTGGCGCTGTATTTTTGTCTTGGCAGTAGTTGTCGTTCTCTGGCCGCCGCCAGATCCGCCGAGAAATTTCGATGATCCAATTGGTAGTGCCCCAAAAGTATTTTTAATTCTCTTTCAGCGCTTACACTGTTCCTTGGTCCTCTCCAGAGAGTTGTGTTGCAATGTACACATTTGCGGATAGCGATCTTATCTTAAAGCACAATCACATCCTGTCCGCAGCGCCAATGTAGTGTCCAATTTGTTATCCTTGCCACAGAAAAATCAATTATTGTTTAATTTTACCTGTGATTGCTGTGATTGCTTTCCTAATCGCATCCTGTGATCGCTGTGAATGCCTTCGATTCCTCGAGAGCTAAGTTGGAGGTAAATTTACAAGATCAGGAAACAATATTAGCTCTTCTGAACTTAGGTCCGGGTTGTGGCGCCGATGATGGTAATCAAACTTAGGTCACTTGAACTCGCTCTATGTAAACAATACACATTTAAAGGTCTTCTTTTGTTGTTCCTTTATTATTCTATTTAATATTACTGATTTATTTTCCATTCACATTATGACCGTAACGTACAAAATCTTTTCTTTTTCTTTTTCTTGCTGCTGACCAACTGACTATCAACGGGAATCCATCCTTTGTTCCTTTTTTTCTTGTTTTCTACCGCCGTTCACGAACTCGAAACCGTATCTTTTTCTTCTTCCGTTATCAAAACGTCAACAACGGAATTCCGAACAAAGGTTAACCCTCCATCTCTCTCGCTCTCCACTCACGTCCACTTCGAAAAACAAATTCGAACTCGAAGAACTGCACGATCCACACCCGAATCAGGGTGGGTTCAGAAACTCACTTCAGGATCGTGCAATCCTTCCACCACCTTACCATCATACTATGTTAAAACAAAGTATTAAATTCAATTATTATTATTATTATTAAATGTAAATTATTAAATGATGGTGGTGGCCGACGTACGTAACAACAGCAACAATGTTGCACCCAGCATCCGGGACAACGTCGCATGGCAGTATAAATATAATATTGTAAGATAGTCCGTAAGTTAGTTGCTCAGCGATAATTTACAAATAAAGTTATATTTTTTAAAAACTTCAAAACACTAGTTTGTTTTTAACTTATAGTTGGGTACATTACACCATATAGTACATTTTTTAATGGCTGCTCAATATTTGCGCTCAGCAAGCGTCGAACGCAACTTCCACCAACAACTGTATCTTGTTGGTGGGCCGGCGGATGACGTCAGGAACAATGATGTCTCCTGGCGTGCAGTGATGTTAGTTCCGTTGGCTGTAACAATTGCCAATTGAAAATGTGGTTAAAAGGAAATGATTTATCTTAATTCGTGATGCACGGAGGATGCGTTGTTCATTCATCCAGGTTAACACCCTGGGTCTATGTGGTGCGCGTTCTGCAATCCAGATTCGTCCTTCACACTGCGGGGAATTTCAACCGCTTCAATTCCCAGTGGAGTCCAACCAAACACGAGCGAATGTCGCCGGGTAATTCGATTTGCACGAATTAAGTCTAGATCTGTTCAGATGCTTCCGCGTTGGGAGCGAATGTCCTATATAGCGAATGAGTAAGCGACCCAATTAAAAGACATGAAACTCAAGAACAACACTTCACTCTTTGATTGGTAATATTAATTAGTTTTATTTAGTTTCCTCATTGAAATCGTTGAGATTGAGTTAGATTAAAAAATGTTAAAAATACACACATGAACCGTCACGACGAGTGGCTACAGAAGAAGAAGGTTTGTTTTCTATTTTCTTGACAACCAAAGAATTTTATTTGTCTGTCAGCTGGTTGCTGATATTTGCTATTCTTTGGTTGCTAATGACTGCATTCAATTGCGAATTCGCCGGTTGCATCCTGTTTGCGTTCGAGCAAGCATCGAACGCAACTTCCACGAACAATAAAGAATGTTGTGGGCAGGGGTGATGACCCCTGACGTACGTTGAGGAGTTGTCCACCAACACGGGAAAATGATTGGCCACAGCAATGGCGTCAGCAACACTGATGCCTGAAACTAATTGGTATTAAGATGAAGAAAGGGAACCGAATACCTTGAATTCATCCAGAAATAAGTCTCTTTCAGATTTCCTCAATGAAACGTGTTTCTGTGTGATTAATTGTTACCTTTATTGCACCGATGTATGTGATTTAAATAGATAACCAAAGATGTGAACTGTGTTGACTAAATGTTTTACGAAGAAGAGTTTGTTTAGTTGTCGTTTCCTTGACAACCAGAATTGAATATGTCAGCTAGTTGCTGACATTTGTTATTTGGTTGTTATTGTTGCGTTCACTTGCGAATTCGCTGGTTGCATCCAGTGAATCCGCAACACTGCAAAGTCCAGACTATTGGTAGCTGTTCCTTCTCATTAGTGGAATAGTTTTCTCTGTTTTGCTGAGCGTTCGTGATATAAAAGTTATCGGATTATTATCTTGACTTAAGACTGCACCTATGGCCAAATTACTCGCACTAGTTGTTAGTTCGAAGAGTTTATTGAAATCTGGTTGATATAACTCTATTTTGTCTTGTAGTTCTGCTTTGATTATGTTGAATCCCTTTCTAGCTTGTTCGTCAAATTGAGTTTGAACTTTTTTACTTTTTTTTTTTAGACAGTTGTTCTTCTGTCTGTGGGAATATGAACATTGGTTTCGTGATATTTGCATAATTCTTTATGAATTTTCGGTAATATCCGGCGAGTCCTAAAAATGACCTTAATTCTTTCAGGTTAGTCGGGTCGGGATAAGGTTTTATTGTTTTTACCTTCTCGGGATCGACGGTAATTGTGTCATGTTTTATTATATGTCCGAGGTATTTTATTGATTCCTTGAAGAAGAGGAATTTTTCGTTCCAAATTTTCATGTTGGCCCTTCTCAATATATCCGTTATTATTTTCATGTGTTCCAAGTGTTCCTCTTTGCTATGAGAGTAGATTAACACATTTGTCGATGTAGAAGTAGGCAAATTTTCCAATATAGGGTATTTGCGTTCAGCAAGCGTCCACTAATAAACGTTTCTTGTTGGTGGGCCGGGGGAATTACGTCAGGACCGAAATGCTCCTGGCGTGCAGCGATGTTTGCCGTTGTCTATAATCAATTGATTGAAATGCCTTTTAAATGTGAAATGATTACCTCAAGAGTAAAGCTGCAATATCCAATAATAGCTCGATTGACGGTTGACTATTGATAACTTTTATTTGTATTACTGATTATGTTAATTTACAGAGATAAGTTGTTTTGCGATCTGAGTCGCATGGAAAGCAAACGAAGAAGAGATTGTTGATTTTGCTTACTTGCCAACCAGAATAAATAGATTATGTCAGCTAGTTGCTGACATTTGTTATTCCGTTGCCACGGGTAACATTCAGTTGCGAATTCGCTGGTTGTGTCCAGTGCGAATCCGCAACAAAGGGTCTGTGGGGGGCGAAGTCGTGGCGCCGGCATGGGTGCAGGGTTCTACTTCGTCCTCACGAATTAGAAGTTCCGCCGCAGCAAAAAAATCAGGGAACTGTAGAACAACACAATTGTATCGGAAAAACTGAACTGTAACTATTACTCGGGGGTGGGCGCACCCCCGGGGCATGCGGCGGTGGTTAAAAGAACGAGTCCTGTGGCGATGGGTGCGTGTAGGGGTACGAGTAATATGCCAGACACAGGCACACGGTTCACTCAATTCCCCGAACACTTACCTCGGCACAAATTGTCACACAGAAGAGGAGGATCAATAAAAATACACTGGGTTAGCCGTTTCTTTAATTGATGTATTCGTTTTATTACAAGGCAAATGGTTTAACTAAGGGTTCTCCTAAGGACGATTAAAATCTAACTAATGTCTCACACGTATTGACTAAATCGGCGTCACTTATTGTCTGGGCACTGGTGGAGTATTTCAAACGCAACACTTCGATTGTCTTGAAGTAGCTTCGGCACCACGTTAATACTACTGGTTATGGGATTCGACGAAACAAAACTAAACAATGGTATTCGTTTTACTCGCGCTACGTTAATTACCGCTGACACTAAAATGCAGAACGATTTTTGATGAAGTTGGCTTAACTGGTACTGTACTATAGGTCAAGAAAACTGAACAAGTTCACGACGCGAACTCCGTAAACGTGTGTACACCGCGGCGATGGAAAAATGGACTCCTGGGAAACGCAACGTCCCCGGTACGCGTGCGTTTTTCGGTGGTTACTATCTGACTCCTCGTATGAATCTCGGTGTAGTTTCGCGCGGATATCTCTATTCGAGATTGCACACATACAGAGAAAAGGCCTGTAGATGGAAAGAACAGCATTTCAAATATAAACTGAAGTCAAATAAAGAAAAGCGGCAACAACAACTGCCTAAATGATATTCGAATTCAACTCAGGTCAGCTGTGCAAATAAATGGTCGTTCTGATAGCGACCGAAAAAGGTTGTCATGTTTAAAATAGCGATCTTTGATGCTGAAATAGGTTTCTGAGTATTATGTCAACAGAAACGCTATTTCGGGGTTCAAACGCTAAGATTAAGATACGCGGTTGTTTACTTTGGTTAATGGTACGAGAGTTGTTTAAGGGAACTATACCGTGGACCTGATCATTGGAATGATTGTTTGAATAACAATCATGATCGTGTCCAACTCGATGATCGATTATCGGCATAGGCGATCGACCATCGGAAATTTGGATTGCAGATGTGCAAGCAGGCGAGTTGCCCGACGTGTCTTTTTGGACCAACGGATTTTTGGAACAAGCAGACACAGGAGGATCGGTGTATGTTTGCTTGGCATGTTGCCGCCCAGAGGAACCGATCATGTTCCTAACTGATTCATGTAAAATGAACCGAAGTGGTTTGGTTGATATGCGTTCGTATGATGTCATGGCAAGATGATGATCTTGCCATGGGCTTATTTTTCAGGTATGATATTGAAAGGGTAGCTTAACGCTGCTCGATTACAGGTAAGCAAAATAGCTTTGTTGGGTGTGGTAAGGCGGGCTGATTTAAAGGGAAAATGGGTGGTTCTCGGGATATGTTAAAAGAACCGCCACATGCGCACTGGTGGTTGGAATAAGACTCAATCGAGGGTTGGCATCTGACTTTTGATTCACCCTCGATTCGGTGGTGAGTTAGTCAGAAAAGAGAAAAGATTTCTCTCTATGGTGAGTAACCAGTAAGAGGATCTTGCTGGCTAAATTCAGATGTGTGTGTGTATATGATATTGTAGATCAGATTGTTTATCGAAGCATTTTGGCCAAGGATAAACGAAACCTAAAACAAGGGAAAAAGAACAAGGGGAGAAGCGAGCTAAGGCATCGTTCTGTAATGTGGATTCAGCTAAGTAAATACGCTGCCACTCATTAGGTGCTAATAGGTTTGGGATACATCATACAATTTGTATATCGTATCTTTGGTCGTTGTAAGAAACGGATTATTTATTTGCATTTGTTTATGCTATTGAATTCGAATCCGGCGGCTAAGCGCGAAGTTGGTGATTGTTTGGAGATTCAAACAAAGGAGCATTTCTGAGAGAAGTGCTTGCAGCTGAATCAATAGTTGCAAGTCATCAAGAAGCAATTTAGATGATTACACAATGACGGTTGTGAATAACATCTATGCCGATTGTATATGGCATCTATGGCAACTCATGAGTCGAATTCCAGTGCAAATATTTACATCAATATAGAATTCGGTTCTTGGTTGCTAATGCTGAGATGCCTTGATGCCTGTGAGAATGCCCTTGTGGGAGAAATTCTTTTCAGGATATTCTAGGTAACGCGTTGAAAGCATTAATTGTCCTTGAGAAAGGAAATGTTTTTGATGCGTGGAATTAGTGGAACCGTGTAGGGTTATATTTGTATTTAGATTTGATTTGTTTTTCTTACCTCAGTTGAGGAGATCCGGTTGTTTTTGTGTTTAATATTTTAAAAAACGATTATTTGTTTTTATATTTATTTTATTTGTTGTTATATTTACTTATTTGGGGCCGTTCTGGCCTCCGGATTCAAAACTGATCTCGAATCAAAAAAAAAAAAAAAAAAAAAAAAATTGTGGCGAGAAGGCCGAATTTAGCGAGACAGGACATATGTGTCCTTCATCTTGTCTCTGACTTCTGGTCATCTTGCGATAACCAGAATCACCCACATCCGTGAGGATGTTGGGCTCGGTCTCGCGATCTCTGAAAAGAAAAGAGAAAAAGGGGGGGTATCCAAGGATAGTGTGGACAGTGTTAGTCCGAGTGTTCTCTAACTACTTTTATAGAGGGATGGTGGGAAAGAAATCGTACAAGACCGGTAGGTCTTGGGTGCGGTAGTGAACGCAGATCACGTCTTTGGCGTCTGATAATCTGCGCTTTGGTCGGTGTATATGTTTGTGTTTGTGCCGTCTTGTACTGTGCGTTCGTGTGTGTGGTTTGTTAATAGTAGACCCTATGGGATGGGTCCAGGAATCCTCTATTATAGAGGGGAATGTTGTTGGGAAGGGTGCTTTCTTCAGTTTTGTACTGAAGAAGAAATTGTGGGGATTTGATCCGAAGAGATCGAAAGAGAGAAGGGTCAAGAACGCAGGAGTCCCGTACAAGTGGGTTCTCGCTGTTCTGAATGTTTTCGAGGTACTTATATGCTAATTGAAGCAAGTACTCGTCGATAGGGGTAATGGAGGCGCCTTCGTATAGGTGAGAGTTGGGGTAATGACGACCGTCAGGCCTTCTAGAATGATTGGTGCATCTTCTGAGGAGTTTCCTTTCGAAAACCCGAAGTCTTTCCATTTGGGCCGAAGATATGCAGGACCATATGGGAAAGGCGTACGATATTCCAGATCGGATTAGCTGCTTATAGCAGAGAAGCTTAACTTTGGTGTCAACTTTGTTACTCCACTTGAAGATGTTGTGCAGTTGCTTAGACCGACCAAGGCCCCTTTGGAGAATGTGGGTCACATGTTTGATGAAATTCATTTTTGGGGTATAAATGACCCCAAGATATTTCATCCTGTCCTGTGGTCTAATCGTAGTATCTCCCATTTTTATTCGAATATTCTGTGAATATCGAGAAGTAGGTTGGGAGTGTTTACTACTCAGAATTATAGCTACTGCTTTAGATGGGTTAAGTCGAATTTTCCACCGACTGTAATACTGATACAGTTCGTCCAGATGACGGTTGAGTCGGTTTGTTGCGAGTTTTGGGCTTTTAGATGACGTGTACACTAGGACGTCATCCGCATAGCAAATCTGGTTTACTCTACCATCCACAGGGCGAGGAATATCTGAGGTGTAGATATTAAATAAGATGGGGCCTAGAATGGAGCCCTGTGGTACGCCTGCGGCGGCGTTGAAAGTTCGGGAAAGCTTTCCATTCACTCGAACTTGGAAGGTTCTGTTTAAAACGAACTGGTAAATTATATTACACAGTGTTTTACTGAGGCCAGTATTCAGTAATTTAAAAACGAGACCTTCGATCCAGGTTGTGTCAAAAGCCTTTTCAATGTCCAAGCTCACCGCAATGGTGGGTTCCTTATTAAAGAGGCGCACGCAAATGTGGTTTTGAAATATGTTGAGAGCCATAGTGGTGCTATGCGCTCTTCTGAATCCAAATTGGAAGTCAGGTATTAGGTTCCTGACACTGATAAATTTATTTAGCTTCTCGTATATGAACTGTTCATATATTTTGCTGATGCAGGTGAGGAGCGAAATAGGACGAAAGCTTGAGGGGTGATAATTTGGTTTCCCAACTTTTGCTATTGGGCAGACAACAGCATGCTTCCAAGCTTGGGGAAAATACCCCATGTTGTAGGCATGGTTGAGCAGAATGGAGAGCTTTATAAAGAATAAAGCAGAAAGCCTTCGCAACGAGTGGTAGGACATATTGTCGATACCGGGTGACTTCTTGGGGTTTCGAGATTTAACTAGGTTCTGTAGGGTATTTGGTGTGACGAAGCCGTGACTATTATCACGTGTGTCGTCGAAGTATGCACTGTTAGCTGAGTTAAAGACAACTATTGGCTCGTTAAAGTTGTCTAATTTGTTGTGAACCTCTGAACTAATTATTGCATTAGTTTCCGGGTCGCCATCCTCGAGAGTGAGTTTGTGATTATTTTCAAAGGTCTCTCCGATGATGTTTGCTTTATTAGTGTCATTATTGACAACAAGGCCGTTGTGCATGATTGGTCCAGTGATACGAGAGGTGCCACATATCTTTTTAACATTTTTATAAATGTTCTGGTCCATCTGAATACCCTTCAGTTTGTCTTCCAATTGTCGGGTACGATTGTTTTGGATTCTCTGTTTTATCAGTGTGCCAATATTGTGAATAATGGCTCGCAATAATGGCTCCCTTTGCGTAAATCGGTGACGATATCTCATTCTGCAGAGCTTTTTACGCTCCCGGATGAGACGAAGAGTGATGTCGTCAAGGGGAATCTGATAAGTCTTTTCAAGTTTGTACTTCGGGACATGAGTCTCAGAAGTTTCAACTAGAATCTCGTGAAGTCGAGTTGCAGCGTTATTTATCTCAACCGTCGTTAGGTTCCTGTCAGTGGGGAGAGAGAGTTGGTGGAGTTTTCCGTTCAATGTAATATTGAAGTTGTCCCAATTTGTGCGCCCATAATCGGGTATGTATCTGACATGAGCCCGGGATGCTCGATAGCCGCGAATGAACATGGTCACAGCGTTGTGGTCAGATACACCCGGCGATACTTGGGGAGGAGTGATTTGGGGAAGTAAGTCTTTGGATACAATAAAGATGTCCAGGATGGAGTTACCTCGGGTACCACCCGTAGGTGCGACTATTTCGAAGTTGAGGGCATGACAGTTTTCGCTGTACCATTGGAACAACTTTGTGCCGTTTGGGCAAGAGACGGAGTTGTTCCAGTGGGGATGCCTGGAGTTGAAATCGCCGCCTATGATGAAGGGTGTATGCCCCGAGTACGTTATTAATTGGCCGATATCTTCGGGATTAATGGGGCCATTATTGGTTTTATGTGAGTGGTAGACGGAGTATATGTTCACTCTACCATTATTAGCTAGATGCAGTTCAACCCCGGAGACCTCTATGGACTCGAAATGTGGGAGGTCAATAGCTTCATGGCGAAGTTCGCTATTAACTAGAATACAGGTGCCACCTCCGTTGATGGTGGGGCCGCCAGTGGGGGTTCGATCTCTTCGAATCATTGAAAAGTTTGGGAAAGTGGGACGGTGACATGGATGCAACCTAGTTTCGGTTACAAGAACCACGTCCGCCCCGTTATCCTTTATGAAGTCAGAGACTATCGCACGCTTTGATAGCGAAACAAGCGAGTTGACATTTATAAGGATAACTTTAATTTTGGGATCCATTTTGAAGCGTATGTCTTACATATGCCGTGAAAAGGAGTGCATCCCTCTCAGCCTCAGTTGTTAGTTTTTCGTATCGGGGTCGAATATCCTCAATCACGCGAGAGAGACTAAGTAGTTTCTCCAGCATTGAGGGTTGCCCCTTTGGAGGCTTTTGTGCCGCCGCTTGGATTCGTGGCATTGTGTTGGCCTGTATAGCGGATCGCTTAGGAACTTGAATATGTTTTTGGGGGGGAGGTGGTGGGGTTTTCATATTCTTTGTTTGGTTCCCTTTAACCTTATCAGCGAATGTAAATCCATTTTGGATGAAATTATGTGTGGGCTGTTTTCCGAAGTTTGACTTGGCTACTTGTTTAGCTCGAGTCTCCTTGGTTCTGTGGACTATCTCTTTATATTTGGGACAGTTCCTGTAGCTGGCCGGATGTCCTTTATTACCGCAGTTGCAGCAAATTGGCAACGTAATTTCATCCTGCACATTTGTTGTGGGATCGTATTTTGCTGAAGGGAGTTCGCACTTGCCAATGTCGTGGGATTTTCCACAACGGACGCAACGGCGGGCCATGTTGCAGTTCCGGGAGACATGCCCGAAACGTTGGCAACGTCGGCATTGAGGTATTTCATTGTTATGAAATACTTCGAACAGAACTTGTTGATGGAGAGTTGGAAGCGACTTTGTCCGTATTATGGAGTCTATGTCGGTTCCTGGGGCAAGGTGAAGCTGCCATATGTTTACTTTGCTGTATTTTTGCGGCCTGATGTTCACAAACCGTTGTGGGGGAGAGAATTTTTTAACGTCAGTGAATTTGACGTGGGGGAATGTTGCTTCAAGGGCAGTTACGATGTCGTCCTTTTCCCAGCAGGCAGCGACTCGTTTTAAGAGGATGATCCTCGACTTTTCGTCGGCCGGGGTGAATGTGTAATAGTTCACCTCCTTGGCCTTCAGGGTATCGTTAACCTTGGAGAACGTTTGTCGATCGTAGGTTACGATTTTATTGAGACTTGGACTCAAGGTCTTTGCCTTAAAGTTGGATATTCCTTGTCGGTTCATATCACCGACGAACTCCTTTAGGTTGAGGTCTCGTGCAAAGACCCCAGGTTGCTGCTTCTTTTTTAAAGCAGGTACGTCTGCCCCGACCGATGTTTGGTTGGCCTTTTGAGTTGGAGTGGTCTTTGGTTTCGGGGTTGTGGAGGATGGTACCTTCGATGTGCACGATTTTTCCAGCGGAACGACTTTTTGTGCAGTGGGGTGTACCGAGAGGTTTGCCACGATTTCATTAGCCGAAGCTGTGGCTATTATTGGCGTACAGCCGGTGGCAACACGTTTACTGGAGGGAGCTCCCTCGCAGTTCAGCTTGGGTCGAGGTGTTTTCCGCTTTTCCGCGCGGAGAGAGGTGGGCGTGGAGCGGCAAGTATTAAGAGTAGGGACATGGAGACCATTCTCGTCGGCAGAGACATCAAAGTCACTGTCGAGGCTTATCATTTCAGGTTCGACCTGTGAATGACGGGTTTCCAGGTTTTTGTTGGAGGGGGTCGGGGGTGAAGTAGCTTTTAATGCTGCGTTCTCCCTCTCGAGAGCAGCGATCCTGGCTACCGCGGTCGCGAGTTCGCTTCTCAATCCCTCAAGAAGAGTCATCAAATCCTGATTGGGTTGATGCCCCAAGCTCTGAGGAGAAGAGAGGTCCATTTTACGAGGGATAAATGAAAGAAAAGTGATGGACACCGGAGATCTCAAAGCGCGAGAAACAGCCTGATAGGACTAGCTGAATAAAACAAGTAGGAATGCAGAAAAACAACGGAAAGAAGATGGGAAAAAGAAAACAGCCCGACGGAACCTAAACTCAACGCAAGTCCGAAATATAAAAAGTTGCTATATAAATTATAAAAGTTATGTTAGAGGAAGAAAGATATTTGGACAATATAAATAAGAAAAATGAGATTTCAGTGAGAAGAAAAGCAATAGAAATTTAAATGAAAAGAAAAGAATATGAAATGTAATGAAATTGAAATTGAAATTAACATGTAAATCAAGGAAAAGTAGAATATAATTTAAATTGTAATAAATACTCCCCGTCTCCTTGGGTTTTATCCTGTTTTTTTTTTTTTTTTTTTTTTTTTTTTTTTTTACTGAGCACAAACACTACTGAATATCGTTGAATATCGTTATTCACTGTGACTGATCACTGATGTCTGATAACAAACTACTGGCTGATGCTAATGATGGCTGATCTCGAATCCAAAATGCACTCGCCTTTTATACTCTGTGGCAACAGAGATTTGTTAAAAATATTACTTAAAAATTCCAAGAAGCCCAAACAAAATTGTGTGTGCTTCAATTGGAATAGGATTCCCGGAAGTGTACACGAACTCTATCTGAACTAATTCCCGGAAGGAGAAATCATGAAATGCATTTAGTATTACGCATTTCATAATTTCAAATTATAGGGAATTGAATCAATGCACGACAAATGGACTTTCGTTTAATTTTGTCGCGCATATGATTCAATTGGATCGGGATGTAAGGTACTTGGAAATTGAATCAATGCGCAACAAATTAACTTGTGGTTTAAATCTATCGCGCATATGATTCAATTGGAATTATGAGTAAGGGTAAGGTATTCGGGAATTGAATCAATGTGCGGCAAACTAACTTTTGGTTTAACCTGTCGCTCATATGATTCACGTGGATTGGGATTATAGGTACGTGGGAGAGAGTAGTGATTTAGGATCACTACATTCCTCCTCCCTTTAGAAAAGAAAATTAATCTGGAAGAGGTTAATTTTCTAGAATGAGCAAGGGGCGGTGGCATTTTGAATTCGTGATAGTTTACATGTTTGTTCCAGTTTAATATTAATTGTATTGATTCCTTATGTAGTTTAACATTATTATTGATAGTTTGTTCTCTTAAAATTATTCATTAAGAATTTCAATTATTATTTATTTCTGTAATTACTTAAAGTTTTCATTATAAAGATACGTTATGTTTCTTATATATACTTAAGGATATAGTACATTAATATTTATTACTATATATTTTTTTTTGTAAGTAATGCTAGATTTATTTGGTAATTAACATAATGGTATCTTTCTTATCCATTTATTTTTTGATGTAGTTTTAATTAATTTGGTTAATCTTGTTTACAGATTTTATTAAAAATGAAAGTAAATTTTAAAGTAAATAAGTTTCAAATGAAGATACAAAGGATCAAAGTAAATGTTCTCATTTTAATTCGATTTTTTATTAATAATGAAGAGTTATTTTTCTAATATATACTTAAGTCATTAATATTAACTTTTTTTTTTTTTTTTTTTTTGTTGTTAATCATTTAGTGCTAGATTAATAAAAGTGTATTTATATTTAAAAACGTCTTACACTAGTAATACATGTTGCCTATGCGTAAATATAGGTATATCTTGTAATAATGTTTAGCATTCTTTATAGCTTCATTCGCTTTCTTGTTTTGTTTGTTTCTAACTTTTAATGTTTTAGGGTTTGGAAATCGTTAAATCTTAATTAGGATTTACATACTTTTTTTTTTTTTTTTTTTTTTTTTTTTTTTTTTTTTTTTTTTTAAATAGTTATTTACAATTTAGTATTTATAAATTGTCTTCCTCATTGGGGGTCAATATTTGTTTTGTTTTATTTGTATGTGATTTCTTTTTTGTATTTCAGTCCATATGACATTTATTATTACCACTTTTTTGTCATCTTTGTCAATATTGTGTATCCATTGGTATTTTTAAGTGATAAAGTATTGAACTACAATACACCCTGGGGATAGCATATGTCTAGGGTTGGTAGTGGGACACGGGTTGTTGGAAGGGTTAGAAATAGGGTTTTAGCCTGTTATTGTGGGTCACCACGGATCTTCGCCCCATTTTGATGACCGTATTGACTGGTCCTTTTATAGCAGTGACTAGGAAGGGTCCCTTCCAAATAGATGCCAATTTGCCCTTACGGTTTTCATTTTTTATTAAGACTTGGTCCCCCACATGGAATGTGTGTGATCTGATTTGGTGGTCATAGTAGGCTTTTGATTTATGCTTGTTTTCTAATTGGTTACGTTTCGCTATCGTATAGGTTTTTTGCAATTTGTACCTAAGGAGTTGGTAATAGCTTTCGTGGTTGTAAATGGGCTCGGGTTCGCGTTTTAAGTTAGAGGGGACCTCTGGGCAGAAACCATATAGACAATCCATTGGTGTTAACTTGGTGCTATCATGTGTGCTCGTGTTATACACGAGGGTGGCCGTTCGTAGGTATTGATCCCAAGTATTTGGGCTCTCATCGACTACTGTACGTAAGTATTCCACCAACGGCCTGTGGGCCCTTTCCAACGCTCCGTTAGACTGCGGGTGGTATGCTGTTGTTTGCAGTTTCTTTATTCGAAGGAGTTTGCACAGTTTTTTGAAAAGATCGCTAAGAAAATTTGTTCCCTGGTCTGTCACTATTTGTTTGGGGATGCCATATCGTGAGATAATCTGATCAAATACTGTTTCAGCCACTGTCTGTGCTTCTACGTTTGGTAAGGCATAGCAATCCATCATTTTGGTCAAGTTATCTTGGAAAGTCAGTATATATTGGTTTCCAGAGTTAGATTTTTCTAATGGTCCAACGATGTCCAAGTATACTTTATCAAAAGGTTTCTCGGCTACATCGGTAATAACCATTGGCATTCGGAGTTGGGGTGTTGTTTTCATCGTCTGGCATTTTTTACATTTCTTGATATATCTCCTGATATCTCTTAGCATGTAACGCCACCGATATTTTTTACGAATGCGGTTGTATGTTTTTCTAACTCCCTGGTGTCCACCGAAAGGAGAGTCATGGTAATCTCGTAAAATGGTTAAGCACTCCTCGGGTTTGGTGATGAATTCGGGGTTGATTTCCGAGTCCAAGTCACCATTCGGGTCACTTTGCGTTGTACTGCCTGTATCCTCCGAGGTCTCCTCTTTCTTGTTTTTATCCTTTTTCGCCCGTTTTTGTGCCCGGGTTACCACGTTACACATAACAGCTGGAGAGTTGTCTGGACTTGGGAAGGTGCGTTCCTTGGATTGTTTCAAATCTGCTTGTGATTCAATGTTTTCATGTTGTATACGGCTGAGGGCGTCTGCATTTGTGTTGTACTTTCCGGGTTTATATTCGATTTTATAATCGTACCCGGCTAGTTTACGGTGGAAACGTGTTAGTCGACTGGTGGGGTCTTTGAGGTTAAATTCTCCTTTCAGGGGCTTGTGGTCAGTGTACACTGTGAATTTCCTGCCCTGTAGGTAACACCTAAAATTCTTTACCGCCCATACGACGGCCAGCAATTCCCTTTCGATTGTGGAGTAATTTCGCTCCGCTTTGTTAAGCGTGCGGCTGGCGTATGCTACTGGTTGGTCTTTTCCCACCGGGCCTTGTGAGAGCACCGCTCCTAGTGCTTCGGAACTAGCGTCAGTGGTTAAGTTAAACTCCCTGGAGAAGTCTGGGTATATTAGTAGTGGTGGTGTTACCAAAAGATCCTTAATGTCTTCAAATGCCCGTTGACAATTTTCAGTCCAAGCGAATTTTACATCCTTCCGAATTAAGTTAGTAAGTGGTCGGACAATCTTTGAAAATTGGGGAATGAATTTTCTATAATAATTTGCTATTCTCAAAAATGATTGCACTTGTCGGACTGTTTTTGGGACGGGGAAATTGCGCACGCTAGCTGTAGTATTCGGATTGGGTAGTGCTCCTTTTTCTGAGCATATGTGGCCCAGATATACCACCTCCTTTTGTAGAAAGCAACATTTCTCCGGTTGGAGTCGGAGGTTGTATTGTCTTAACCTGTCGAAGACGCGTTTTAGTTTGTTATTGTGGTCATCGAAGTTCTTTCCGTATATTACTATGTCGTCCAGGTATACGAAGCATTCTAATCCCTGAAGACCCGTGAGAACATAGTTCATTAGTCTTTGAAAGGTAGCCGGTGCCCCTTTCAACCCGAACGGCATGCGCTTAAATTCGTAGTGTCCGAAGTTTGTGCTGAACGCGGTTTTTTCTCTGTCCCTTGGATGTACTGGGACTTGATGGTATCCGCTGGCCAAATCCAGGGTGGAGAAATACCGGGAGTGGCCCAATTGGTCTAGGATATCTTCGATCCTAGGTAATGGGAATGCATCTCCTATAGTTTTTTCGTTCAGCTTTCGGAAGTCTACAACGACTCGCCATCTTTTTTCCCCATCCGGTCCTGGTTTTTTGGGTACCACCAGGAGGGGTGAATTCCATGGGCTTTTGCTGGTTTGAATTATTTCGTTTGCCAGCATTTCCTCCAGTTGATCGTTTATTACTTGTTTTTGTGTTTCCGGTAACCTATACATTTTTTGATTTATTGGGGGTTGGTCCCTAATGAGCGGTATTTTGTGCGATATCGCTTGGGTATATGGGAGTTTGTCTCCCTTTAAGTAAAATATATCTGCGTAATCTTGGCATAATTTTAAAATGCAGTTATGCTCCTCCTGGCTCAGGGTGTCGCTTAATCTGAGCTCGTTCTCCAGCTGTTGTTTACGATATTTTGAGGGTTCTTCCTCTGGGGGTGGGTGCTTTAAATGGTGTATATTACAACATTTTTTAATTATACATCCCTCTGCTCCTTTTTTGGGAGAGGGTGTCTTTGGAGTTTTATCAACATCCAGATCTCTATTAAGTGCCTGCTTTAGAGACATTATTGTGTAATTTTTCAGCGGAGTTAAGGATAGCTTGCAGGAGGTGATTTTGACTGGCTGGGTCCCTGTGTTTAATATGCCTATTGCCACATTATTTCCTGCCGGTAAAATGGTTTCAGCCAAGAATATTCCTTTCTTTATTTCCTGTTTTGAACTGATCATGGCTTCTTTTATTGTTACAGGTATTCGTATTTTTTTTTGTTGTTCGTGCCGGAATATAAGCTTTTTTAATGAGTTTTACTTCTATGGCTTTTGTGTCCGTTTTGGTTTGTGGCCGGACTTGTGTGGGTTTTGTCTTGGTGACGCTATTGATGGTCTTAGTAACCTCTTTGAATTTTGTTGCCTTGGGTATAGGTGGACCTGCTTTCTCAAACGGGATTATATTTTCTTCCTCGTTGTAGGTGGTTGGTGGGAACACCAATTGTTGGTTTGGGCCTTCCACGTTGCAGTGTTTTGAGAGGAAGTCGTTTCCCAGTAGACCGTCTTCTGGAAGATCGGGCATATTGCTCACTACTTGGAACGTGCAGGGAATTTTAGATTTCAAATTGAAATTTCCCTGACAACTTCCTAGGGTTTTTCCCTTACCGAACGGTGTTTCCAAAGTGCAGGTTTCCCCGGTAACTATTTGGGCGTTGTGTTGCTTGATTCTACATTTCTTAATCAAGCTTACCTCAGCGCCTGTGTCCACCACTAGGCGTACCTTACCGGTTTTACTTATGTCCAGGGGGAGGTGGACAATTGGGCAGGCTAATGTCGGCGTCTGAGGTGGCACCCTTGATTTTTTTATTGATTCGGTCGAGTCTGGGGTTTTTGGCCCGACCGGGGGCCGTTTCCCGAACAGTGCGCTTGATCCCGAGACTCCCATTTCCTTCTTTGTTGGCATTCATTCAGGCTGTGGCCCGGTTGACCACAGAATTCGCAGGCCTGGCTTATGTGTAACACTCTGGGTCCATGTGTGGGTTCCGTACGGCGCCGTGTGGGGCTGTTTCTGTTTGTATTCCTGTTTGTTTCGTTTTGGCTTTTTAGCCGTCGACAGTCACGGATGTCGTGGTTTGCCTGTTGGCAGTGTGTGCAGAATGGGGTGTTTTTTCTTTTGTTGCACTCCGCATAGGTGTGTCCTATTTTTCTGCAATAACTACAGGTTACACGAGTATCCTGTTTCGCCCATCTGACCGGGTGACTTGGGGTTAGAGCTGTTGTTGTCCCATACATTGCCTGTTGGGGATATCTCACTACCTCTTGGTTATAGGGGGTTTCTTGTAAGGTTGGTTGGATGTACGGTACCATCTTAGTTTCTTGGTTTGTATGCGAGAAAGCTTCAAGAGTTTTGCTAAAGTTAGGGGCCTGTGGGTTTAGGGTTGAGACAAAGGGATGAGACTGTTGGATCATGGTGCTATTGGGTTGTACAGGGGATGTTGTTGGTGACTGAGTTTGTTGTACCTGTTCCAGTTCTAGTGTTTTCTCCATCAGAGAGTCTATCGTTACATCTCCCATCAATAGTAAAAATTGCCGATGGTATGGGTTTATTAACCCAGTTTTGTAGATGCTTTTTGCAAAGTCATCTAATTGTGCCTTTACGGCCTCAGACAAAGTGGGACCGTATTTTAGTTCCGCGGCTTTCTTACATTCCATTAACGACTTTTTCAGTCGTAATTGGAATAAGATGATAGCTTCTGCCGGATTTTGCCGAGTAGCTAATAGCTTATTTACCAGGTCCTGATAGTTTTCTACTGGTAAATAAACCTTCCTTAGCACATCCTCGGCTTCCTGAAAAGATGCGAACGGAGTGGACGCGAATAAGGCAGAAGCTTCACCCCGTAGCCTAGTAGGGAATATTTGTAAGAAAGCCCCGTGTTCTTCAGTCCTGAGGCAGTTTAAAACCCTCTTGCAGCAATCCAAAAAGGTTTCCAATTCTGCACCTATATGCGGATTTGGTTCCCCGGAGAAGATGGGGATTAGCTGTGCTGACAGCTTCGCAACCTTTGTGTAATCAATGGCCATTGTTTCAAAGGTTGCGAGATCCGTTTGGTGCTGAAGAACTGTAATTTCCGATAAGGATGGGCTGGGGTCGCGAGTTTTGATCGGAGGGTTTGCTTCGATTATGGTTCCGCTGCGAAGTTTTTTCGGTGAAGGGGGTACTTGGTCGTGGGATGTTCTAGAGCTTGAGGTGGTTTCTTGTTCCATGGACGGATGGTGGAATGGTTAGGTTTTTATATGATGCTGATAGGGAGGAAGAAATGGTAGTAATGATAACTAGGGGGGAGTCTGTTAATATTTAAGACATTTGCTATCCCGTAAGTGTTTTCGCGTTAATTTCATTATTTTCGTTATTTATTTATTTAGGAGTGGAAATTCTTCCCTAGGTTTAATGGTTACACAATACAGAAAAATAGGCAATTTTCTCAAGGGTGGTTGGTAATATGGACGGAGATGGAGACGACCGAGTCTTAAAAATTATTTTTTGGAACAAATTATAGATTATGTACAAAAAAAAATGTCTTCATGAAGATATTAATAAAAGGAAATAAAATGCTTACTTAGATCTATGCGCTAACTGCTGCCCCTGTTGGTCTGCTGCTGTTTGGTTGATGTTGTTATGAGGTGGTTAGTACTCTGCCTTCGTTGTTGTTTCTGTTGTTGTTGGGGCTGTTGCTGCCCGTGAGCCTTGATGTTGTTTTTTGTGCTTTCTTTCTGTGTGTTGAGTTATTTGTTTCGAGGTGGTACTCTGCCTTCGTTGTTATTTCTTTTTTTTTTTTTTTTTGGTTTTGACACTGGTGTTTAAGCCCCAGGTACGCTTTGAATTATTTTGGTTTTTTTTTTAATTTATTTTTTTTTTATTATTTTTTTATAGTACTTCCTGGTGTTTAAGCCCCAGGCACGCTTTGAATTATTTTTTGTTTTTTATTATTTTTTTTTTTTTGGTTTTAATTACCAAGTCGTACCTCCGGAGCCAGACTCAGCTCCGGACGCAGGGCTGAAGGTGTCTTGTGCCCAGTACGCTTGTAGTTGTGTTATTGTAGTGATCAAGGATTTTCAAGCACTTACAAGTCTTTAACTTTGGCTTCCTTGATCCTACCGGCTGCGCCAATTATGTAGGGTTATATTTGTATTTAGATTTGATTTGTTTTCCTTACCTCAGTTGAGGAGATCCGGTTGTTTTTGTGTTTAATATTTTAAAAAACGATTATTTGTTTTTATATTTATTTTATTTGTTGTTATATTTACTTATTTGGGGCCGTTCTGGCCTCCGGATTCAAAACTGATCTCGAATCCAAAATGCACTCGCCTTTTATACTCTGTGGCAACAGAGATTTGTTAAAAATATTACTTAAAAATTCCAAGAAGCCCAAACAAAATTGTGTGTGCTTCAATTGGAATAGGATTCCCGGAAGTGTACACGAACTCTATCTGAACTAATTCCCGGAAGGAGAAATCATGAAATGCATTTAGTATTACGCATTTCATAATTTCAAATTATAGGGAATTGAATCAATGCACGACAAATGGACTTTCGTTTAATTTTGTCGCGCATATGATTCAATTGGATCGGGATGTAAGGTACTTGGAAATTGAATCAATGCGCAACAAATTAACTTGTGGTTTAAATCTATCGCGCATATGATTCAATTGGAATTATGAGTAAGGGTAAGGTATTCGGGAATTGAATCAATGTGCGGCAAACTAACTTTTGGTTTAACCTGTCGCTCATATGATTCACGTGGATTGGGATTATAGGTACGTGGGAGAGAGTAGTGATTTAGGATCACTACAACCGCCACAGGTCTGTTAGGGGTTTAGGATTCCACCACACGTTAAATATGTATATATATTGTTGTGCCTTAACCGGGCTATACACCTTGCGTAATGCACCAACTGAGTCCTCAGGCCAGATGCGGGTCGTGGGGAGAACCTCAGGTGTTTCCGTTGGACCAGGAGATTCGGAAACTGGAGCAATACAATAGGATTATGTATCAGTTTCCGAACGGAGTTTATAAAGCAGACTCTCAAAAACTTTTATCAAACTTTATAATAAAATAAAATAAAAGTTGACGTTTCGGTCCTATGGGTTGGGACCTTCTTCAGAACTACAAAAAGAACAAACATCACAATTACAATCTTCAAAACGAAAAAAAGAAATATGAACGCACAAAAAAAAAAAAAAATAAAAATAAAACACATTGGACAAACCCATCAGTTTCGAATTCACATATTGGTTTTAAATAATTCGTGAGAAAATTCGCAATTTTCTCAATAATAAAACATCGGAGTGAAAAATATGTCGAGACAATACAAATAAACGGTCAAACGAGAACGAAGAGCAACTACGAGACTGAGATCAACACCGTTAGGTTGAACACAACGGCTAATTTTGACATCTCAATGAGAAATCAAAATACCTCATAGACAAAGGAACTTAATTAGATTCACAATCATAACTAAAATAGTCAGATTTCATCAAACCGCGATGGCACAAAATTTAAAACCAATCTCAAAAAAGCCAAAACTCAGTTTCAACAAGAACTAAAAACCGTTTGTATATAAAGCAATAAGTTCAATAGTTCTTAAAAAACCATTGGATTGTCATCACAAAATGGAAGAATAAATATCATTAAGCTTCTCAGTCTCGCATTGCACATTCAAGGTGTTCCTGCTAAGTCCAATGTGCACCATCTCAGAAATATGACGCTTAAATTCACATGTCCCAAAATCTAAAGTTTTTGGACAATCTCACTTCATATCATGATTGTTATTCACCCCGTGAAATGAAATGGCGTTGTATTCATCCGGATGCCGTTTTATGTTAGCCGTATGTTCTCTCAACCTTGTTTTCAAAGCCCTCTTAGTTTGTCCTATGTATATAGAATCACAATTATTACAATCAATTTTATTAACCACATTGTGTTGTCTAAAAACTGAGAGGGTGTTACTACGTTACTCACTACGTTTCCACTATAAGTCAACCGAGTATGTTCGATCACTTTCCTCTAGTTCTACCGAATAGAGGAACGCCGACTGCGCCAGTTATGGTTCGTTGATAACCGTCAGAACCAAGGGGTCGCAACACCAAGAAAAATCACGAATCTAATACTCTTTTACATCAATCAATGAGGTTCTCTTTTTGTCCTTTTAATATAAAACACGGAGTTTTTCTCATATTTCGTTTCCACTATTTCTTCTTTATTGTCATTAATATAAATTTTCATTCACACAAGTATTCTTATTACATTTACTTATCACAAGGAGTTCGTTTTCTCTGAACTATCTATAAATATTCTTTGAGTTAAATACAGACTTCACTTTCTTTATTGAACACTCAACTTTTGGTTCTTGTACTTTAACATCAGGGTAAATTCTCTACGAGCATTTAACTAAATTCACTTCCTTCCTTGTCCAATCACCTTCTAGTTTTTACTCTTCAATTATTTTAACAAACTTCTTTTATTTATAATTAACTGTATTCACTCTCTTCTTGGTTCAATTAACATCTTTGTTTATACTCTTCAATTATTTTAACATATACGTTTTATTGGTAATTCACCAAATTCACTCTCTTAGTTCAATTAACATTTTGTCTATCTTCTTCGATATCTTAACATATTTCTTTTATTTACAAATAACTGAATTCACTCTCTTCTGGGTTCAATTAACATTTTAGTTTATAGTCTACAGTTTCTTAACAAATTCTTTTTAGTGGTAATTCACCGAATTCACTCTCTTAGTTCAATTAGCTTTTTTGTTTATGTTCTTCGATATCTTAATAGATTTCTTTTTGAATATTTAACTGACTTCACTTTCTTACTTTAACCGATTCACTGTTGTTTCTTATACTTTAATATCTCCACTAATATCTTTATCAGACTGTCCCCGAGTTCAGGTTTCGCTTTTTGATTCGCCGTACCACACTATGACTAACCACTGACTGCCGACCCTTTCGCCAAACCAACCTTTACTTTTTCTTCCACCACTTACTCATCACCTCCGGGGTTAACACCTTTCGCATATTACTTGCAATTGACTTTCAATTAACCCAATTACCGATTCTCAACTTCGATTTGCGATCGCTTCATATCGCTGAGCCAGTTAATATTCCTTCATTGATTTGGACTTCCCGTTCAACCTTTGCGATCGCGAATTGACCCAATTAATTTTATTTCTGTTGATTCGGCTGGAACATGCAGTAATTGTTCCGGAATATGCAGTTAATAGCTTTTGCGTTATTGGGCAATCGCTTTCGGCATATGCAATCAATTGCTTTTGTGTCAATTGGTTCAAAATATGGAATTTGATAATTTTATTGCCCCGGGGGTCATTTGAGTTTAAAATCGGATGGCGTTTTTGGGTTTAGGTGTGTTAATGATCTCTTGTACATCATCTTTGATGATGATGTCACTGACACACTTAACACGTGCGGCTTCCGCCATCCCCATCGTTTGTTTTGTTTTTTATTTTTGACAAACAAAGCCGTGCTATTATATCACCAATTACGAATCAAAAAATCTTTCTTTCTTTTTTACAATCTTTACAATTTCCTACTTCTTCACTACTCCAACCGGAACATTGCTGTTTTTTTCTTTTTTTTTCTTACAACCGTTAACACGAACCGACACTCATCATCTCCTCTTTCCCTTCCCATTCAAAAACGGAACCAAAAACTTGCTGTTCTTTGCTCCGCTAAGCACACTAAACCCTTTCTCCCTCTCAATCTCCATCCACTCCGAAAAGGAATCCAGCTTCCACACGATCCACAATCGAACAAAAGTATGTTCGTACATTCAACATGTGGATCGTGTGTTTTTTCACTACCTTACAATCTACTATTATATTATATTTAAAACAAAACAAACGATGGGGATGGCGGAAGCCGCACGTAACAAGGGTGTCTTTACCCCTTTTAACTATTGAATCCAACCTATTATTGTTATTAAAAATAATATCTGTATGAAAATCTTTAAAGATATTTGATAGTGGTTTGGAAGTTAAGGAATGAGATGGTAAAACTATAAAATTTCTTCTTTCTTGATTATCTCGCTTGTATCGGTTGTCACCGTTGTCATATGTAAGATGTCGAATTCTCCGTGAAATATTATCGTTTATAACCCTGATTGGACAGTGATTCCGTAACAATACACTTCTGACGATGTTCAAGTTTTCAGCATGGAACTGTGGATTTGATAACAAGATGGCCTTACCCACAAGATTGTAGATTACTGCTTTCTTCTGACTAAACGGGTTGATGGACTTGAAGTGCAAGAGTCTTCCGGAGTATGTCGGCTTCCGGTACCAGTTGGTGCTGACGCTGCAATCCTTCAGTATCACCTCCGTGTCCAAGAAGCTGATCCTCCCATCTACAGATCTCTCATGAGTGAATTTTAATTTTTGGTGATAGTTGTTAAACACATTAATCATGTCATCTATTTTGTTTGTAGGAACTATGCAGAAAATATCATCAACATATCTAACATAGATAATAGGCTGGAAATCCATACGTTTTAGACATGTCTCCTCGAGTCGATTCATTACAAACTCGGAGAACGTGGGGGAAATAGGAGACCCATGGGAGTGCCATCATATCAAGGAAATGGGTAGCTATTGTGGTTGGAATTGTGGGCTGTTTCTCCTATAGGATAGAGAAACCCCTACAGTACATCTTACCATCAAATTGGAAAAATGTTGACGAAGTCACTAGGCCGATAGCACAAACCATTTCACCCCAAGGAATGCAACAGTGTGGTTGGATGTTGGACCATTTCTCCTTAATACCCTCCAATAGGAGATCAATAGGAATGCTAGTAAAGAGAGCCGAAACATCCAAGGAGATCATTTCATGGTTTGGTGGGACCTGTAGATGTTTTATTTTATCAACGAACTCCAAGCTGTTCCTCACTGAGTATGCATTATCAATCAAACCTATAGCCAGTGCACGATGTAGGTGGCTAGCCAAGTTGTGGAGAGGGCTACCAATGGAAGACACTACAATCCTGAACGGATTATCAGGTTTGTGTATCTTAGGAAGAGCATAAGCACGAGCGAGGTTACCCGACGTCAAGAAAACTTTGTAAAACTGCAAGTTATCTATATAGTCGTTGTTCCTCCACCGATACAACAATGTCTTAAGCTCATTTATGACTTTTTGTAGAGGATTCTTGATTAGTGGCACATACGTGGTTGTGTCGCTGAGGAGGATGTTTACCTTGTTGATGTATTCAGACTTGTTTAATGCCACAGTGACGTTGCCTTTATCAGAAATTGTGAACATAATATCCGGATTGACCTCCATGAAGGTCCTTGTTCGATGAATCTCGATGCCGCACGAGGAATGTCGTCGACCGAGATCGTTATTGATGGTGTTCCGCCGAACGAGGAATGTCGTTGGGGAATAGCGATGGTGAGCACGTTGATGCAAAAAGAGGATTGACGCAATGGCGTCCTACCCAACGATGCCTGAAACCAAATGTGTTAAAAAAAGGAACAGCAATACCTTTGTTTAATCGTGCAGCGTGAAGTTCCCGCGTTGACTCGTGTGCAGTGATGAGTTGCGTTGGGTTTTAGCAGCGAATCCAGACATCCGCGCTGAACGGATGTATTTGATGAATTTGTGTTTAAGTAGGAAAATTAAACTTTTAACTAACTTTGAAGCAAAGCCAACGCGAATATAGATAAAGCTCGACTGAGTTCTTGATTGAGACAACTTCGTTTATTGAACACATAAAGTTCTTATAAATTCAACCATTAAAACAAAAAGCCACATGGTGGCGTGTGAAAGTGAAAATTAAATGTTCAAAATTAACTTGATGTTCAAAATTAACTTGAGCACCAAAACAGTATACCTAGTAGAAAAATTGCCGATCAAGCACCCAAACCGTATAGAAGCACGTTAGTAGCGAGCACCAAAAGCAATAAAACAATGTACTCCCTGAAGAAAGTTGAAAATCGAGCACCAACAGCAGTAAACAAGCAACACAGTTGTTTGTGCACTGTGATCTGGCCGTCGTCAGGTGTGGTGAATATTTGTCGGGGAAAGTACTAGACGATGTACTAGATTTTTCCCGAGCATATCATCATGAATCCGAAACATCCTGATAATTTTCAAGCGACTAGGTCAGCAGTAGTGACCTGAGTAGGGGCGTTGTCTGGCTGAGTATCGCCGATAATACGGTGGAGGGTTTGTTGGGTTGGGTTCGGATTAAGGCCAGTGTGCCTTCTAGAGGATAAGGAGGGTAGCTGAGTCGAAGCTACCAGAGCGGTTCGAGGTGCTGATTGAGACGTCTGTGGGTGCCGTGTAGGCAGTGCGGCGTGTTGACCAACCGCCGCGACTTCATATGGTAATGGATCAGCCTGTGGCTCCAAAGTTTCCATAATCTGGTCAGCCACCTTTGATAAATAGCCCAAACTTTGATTAGGTTGGCCCGTTAATGCTGAGCGGGCATGTTGAGGTAAACTCCTCAGAAAATGTGGCCTAATTAGATCATCCGAGATCCTGGACCCCGCTATCGAGCGTAAATGGGTCAGGAAAAGGGATGGTATAATACCTGAAAAATTGGTCTCGCTCGCCAATCGCTGTAGTCTGATGCTGGTGGGTTGGTCCAAAGCGTTAAGGAGACTCTCCCGCATGTTGCTGTAGGGATCAGGACCCGGTGACCTGATCGCCTGCGCAACATGCATTCGCTGTGTCCCATCCAGACCCCGCAACAATTCTACAGCACGATGTTCTTCATCGTGGATGTTGGCGAACCGGAAAAACCGGTCGGCTGTAGCGAACCAAAGCTCTGGATCCTCCTCGTCGAACGGAGGGAGCTTTACGCTTCGTTTGTGGGATGGCAATTCGGCGCTGGAAGCGTCATGAAAAGCGGGGGATTGAGGTCGCGCTTGCGCCTGCTGGGATGTACCGGCTCGCGTGGTGGGCATTGTGTTTAGTGGGTTGGAAAGAAAGAAGGTGTGTCCGTGGAAGCAGCTAAAAGGTCGCAAAGGAAGCGAAAGAGGTCGCAAAGGAGTACGTGAAGTTGGAAAAGGTTGAGTGAGAGTCGCGTGCCGCTGTATAGCGGCGAAAGGATTCGCTAGTGAACGCGAGGAGTCGAGAGGAGTCGCAAGAGACGCGTGGAGTTGAGAGGAGTCACTAAAAAGAGTCGCGTCGCGTCGAGTGAATTTCAGTACGATAAAATGATTCCCAATTAAGCTCCTATTTTTTTTGTTAAAGTATAATTTTACAATTTTAAAAATTTACGGTACATCGGGTATACTACCTATGAGGTATCGTACTTAGTTGAACCCAGAAGGGGCTAACAATGATTAAGTTTTGGTACAAGAGATTGCTTACTGCTATAATTTGTATTGTTAAAAGATAAGCGCTTATTAGCAAGAGAGGTTCGACTTTTCAAGTAGGTAGTAAATTATAATAATTTCTACGTTTACTAGCTTTTTTTAATGTGTCATTCGAGAAAATATTGTGGTCCAAAGCTTATATCACAAGGACTCAATTCATTTATGCAGGACACTCTCACTTAATATTAACTTTTAGAAAAAAATAGGAAAACACCTAGTAATTTGCTGTTTTTTTTTAAGTATAATAATGACAATGATTATAATTATATTTAATCATTCGGTTTTCTTTTGTATTCAATATTAATATATTTTTAAATTGTTTTGTTTTTAAAATTTAATCCACTAAATTATTATTAAGATTTGGTATTTCAAGTGCACATACGAGATGCATAAAAATTTTCAACTTATTTCCAAGTTTCTAGTTTCTTAATTTTATCAATAAATTTGGAAAGAACTTTCAAGATGTAAAATCTGATGGCTCAGAAAGAGCTCACCAAGAATGAAAATAACCACTTTTGTAATTCAAAATCAACTAAAAACCTGTAGTCCAACGCTGGGATGCTAGCGATGGGCGGTATTTGTTGCGTCGCCGTAGTGCTTGTCGAGACGATGATGTCTAAAGTGGTGATCTTTGGGTTTAAAGATCGGGTGGGGCTCTACTTGCCCTTTCAGCGTGTTTAAATTTTGCGGTTTTGTTTAACTGGATTTTGGAAATTTTATTCTCACTGTCTTTGATTTCTGTTGAATTATTTTTTGTTTAATTTATCAGGTTTACTTAATTTTTGAAATTTTTAGGTCACTGTCTTTTTGTTTTGGTTGAATGTTTTTGATTGATTTATTGTTTGAATTTTGTTTAATAGATTTTTTTTAGTTGATAAATTTTGTTTTGTAATTTAAAAGTTTTTGATTTTTGTTTAATTGTTTCTCTTTTTTGGACTTTTCTTTAGATTTTTCGTTTGTCCGAAGATTTTTTTAAAATTTTCTTTTAAAACTATTCACTTTTATTTTGTGTTGAAGTTAAATTGTCTAGTGAATTTATGTTTTGGCACTAGTTTTTTAGAATTTTCAATTTAAAAGTTTTGTCACTGCACTCCGCTCGAAATTTTTGGCACTTTGATTTTTTGTTGAAAGAATTTTATTGTCTTTTTTTACAATTATTTTCCACTTTAATTTTTTTGAAATTGTTTTAGTTGATTTAGATTTATCCTGAATTTTTTGTTCGTCAGAAGGCTGCGTGGTTCTACGTCCGGTCACCACTGTGGGGTTGAAATGTGTATGCCGACGTACGGCAAGTATTCCAATAACTCCCCAACGATGGTGCTGCACGAAAATGATCTCCGACACTGTTATTCTTTACACAAGAATTGCTCCACAGGAACACAGGAAAAGAACAAAAAACACTTTTTTTACTTATATAACTTAATTAATATTTAGTTTATTCTTTTTGATAACACTGGTATTTCCTTTGAATATCTTAGGCACATATGTATTTCCCATTAGTTGTCGTCCTCGATGCGCACTCTACGTGGGTTGAAATTACCTTTTTTTTTTTATTACACCGACTATGTTAAAAGCTAAAATAACGCGCGACTCTTGTTGTGTGTATGAACACCTCGGTGGTTGAAAAACTTAACTTCTCCGGCAGCGTGACTGCAAGCAAAGAAGATTGAATAGCGACTGATCTGAATTAGGGTGGAAATCGTGATTTCTGCTTTTTACACATTGATCCACCAATGGTAATCATACTCTCTTGTGTGTTCCCCAACTCACCACACTCACCGAGGTCGAAACGTACTTGTGTATTCGTTCGACGTCGATGGGCGTAGCCAGAATGGAGAAATCAAAAGGGAAAAGCACAATAACCCAGGGTTGATCTGGCTTAGTGTGTGTGCGTCAGTGCCGTGTATGCAGCTGGTCTACTGACCTAGTGATGATCTCTTAGGTCATCGCACTATAGCAAGACAGAAATACGAGAGAGAGGAAAACCTAGCTAAGGCTATTCACCAGCAAAAAGAGATCATTGATCCCAACCGAATGGGTGATCTAGGAAAAGTCAATAGGACGCCGCGTCGGCTGGGGATATAATACCATCGGGGAAACTCTGTGGAATGTTCCATAAATACCCAAGCCTATGGACAATGATGCAACCGCGTCGCTTGGTTTGGCTTGGTTGTTGCTAACCAATACGAATGGAATTTCCGGTGGAAATCCCATGGTTAGCGCAATAGTGTTGCCGAATGGCGAAGATTGTAGCTAAACTCAATTATGCATTATCTGCATAGAATAATGAGTTTAGCTATGCGACCCTCTGACATGTTTTACAGGTAAATAACTTATCAAGGAAATGGGTAGGTATTGTGGTTGGAATTGCGGGCTGTTTCTCCTATAGGATAGAGAAACCCCTACAGTACATCTTACCATCAAATTGGAAAAATGTTGACGAAGTCACTAGGCCAATAGCACAAACCATTTCACCCCAAGGAATGCAACAGTGTGGTTGGATGTTGGACCATTTCTCCTTAATACCCTCCAATAGGAGATCAATAGGAATGCTAGTAAAGAGAGCCGAAACATCCAAGGAGATCATTTCATGGTTTGGTGGGACCTGTAGATGTTTTATTTTATCAACGAACTCCAAGCTGTTCCTCACTGAGTATGCATTATCAATCAAACCTATAGCCAGTGCACGATGTAGGTGGCTAGCCAAGTTGTGGAGAGGGCTACCAATGGAAGACACTACAATCCTGAACGGATTATCAGGTTTGTGTATCTTAGGAAGAGCATAAGCTCGAGCGAGGTTAGCCGACGTCAAGAAAAGTTTGTAAAACTGCAAGTTATTTATATAGTCGTTGTTCGTCCACCGATACAACAAAGTCTTAAGCTCATTTATGACTTTTTGTAGAGGATTCTTGATTAGTGGCACATACGTGGTTGTGTCGCTGAGGAGGATGTTTACCTTGTTGATGTATTCAGACTTGTTTAATGCCACAGTGACGTTGCCTTTATCAGTAATTGTGAACATAATGCCCGGATTGACCTCCATGAAGGTCCTTGTTCGATGAATCTCGATGCCGCACGAGGAATGTCGTCGGCCGAGATCGTTATTGATGGTGTTCCGCCGAACGAGGAATGTCGTTGGGGAATAGCGATGGTGAGCACGTTGATGCAAAAAGAGGATTGACGCAATGGCGTCCTACCCAACGATGCCTGAAACCAAATGTGTTAAAAAAAGGAACAGCAATACCTTTGTTTAATCGTGCAGCGTGAAGTTCCCGCGTTGACTCGTGTGCAGTGATGAGTTGCGTTGGGTTTTAGCAGCGAATCCAGACATCCGCGCTGAACGGATGTATTTGATGAATTTGTGTTTAAGTAGGAAAATTAAACTTTTAACTAACTTTGAAGCAAAGCCAACGCGAATATAGATAAAGCTCGACTGAGTTCTTGATTGAGACAACTTCGTTTATTGAACACATAAAGTTCTTATAAATTCAACCATTAAAACAAAAAGCCACATGGTGGCGTGTGAAAGTGAAAATTAAATGTTGTAAAAATGTTCAAAATTAACTTGAGCACCAAAACAGTGTACCATGTAGAAAAATTTCCGATCAAGCACCCAAACCGTATAGAAGCACGTTAGTAGCGAGCACCAAAAGCAATAAAACAATGTACTCGCTGAAGAAAGTTGAAAATCGAGCACCAACAGCAGTAAACAAGCATGACAGTTGTTTGTGCACTGCGATCTGGCCGTCGTCAGGTGTGGTGAATATTTGTCGGGGAAAGTACTAGACGATGTATTCGATTTTCCCGAGCATATCATCATGAATCCGAAACATCCTGATAATTTTCAGGTTGTTCTTTAACTCTACAAAAGAATGGTCCTTGTGTTGCATCTTCCGTTGTTTTTTTATGCAAGTGTTCACAACATTGGTCACTTGTTGTCGTATCAGGTTTCGATCTTCTGATGGATGATTGTACAAATCTACCTCCACACTTTTTATGATATCAACGTTATCCCTAGTTGTAATTTTGTTAGGGGGGTTGAATTTTTTACTTTTTGATTGTTGCAAAGGAAAACCCACGAGGTGTGGGGTCAGACATTATTATCGGTCTTATGTCCAGTGAATTATATGTTTGTATTAACATCTGCGTTATTTAATATTATGTGTCAGTTTCCGACCGGAGTTTATAAAGCAGACTCTCAAAAACATTTATCAAACTTTTTAATATTAGGTGTACAACTTTGCTTCCGCCGTTTTGCAATAGGTGGCTGTAGCGGTAAGTGGTAGTTGAAATAAATAGATCATAGATGTCATACAATAAGCTTAGGTATTTGTAAACATAACACCATCGAAATATTAGTCGATTTGTGTCGGCATCATAAAGTTATTCTCCATTAAACATGTCAGCTTACGAGCCAAATTCTCGTCATTTGCGGGAGGTTTTAATTTTCTGCTTTAATATGAAGAAATCTGCGGCTGAGGCTCATCGAATGCTCTCAAATACCTATGGTGAGGCCGCTATTAGTGAAAGAACTTGCTGAGAGCGGTTTCAACGCTTCAAGAACGGCGATTTTAACGTCGAAGACCAGCATGGCGGTGGAAGAGAGAATGTTTTCGAAGATGCAGAATTAGAGGCATTACTTGATCAAGAGTCGTGTCAAACGCAACAAGAATTGGCAGGATCATTGGCAGTGACGCAACAAGCCATTTCATTTCATTTTTTACAATAAAGCCTCGAATTTCGGAGAAAAAAAAACGGCGGAAGCAAAGTTGTACACCTATTAAAATAAAATAAAATAAAGAGTCTGCTTTATAAACTCCGGTCGGAAACTGACACATAATATTAAATAACGCAGATGTTAATACAAACATATTATAGGATTATGTTGTTCCAAGAAGCACGGCCGGAAAATTAAATTAAAAATTAAACAGATCACTTTTCGATGACCCTCAATGCTTCGACCGTAAACCAGCTACCCTCTGGAAGACTCTAACTATAGCGCAACTCTGCAACTTTTCAGCACCCAAATGATTTAGTGCCCGAGGATGTTCTTTGAAAGACAATGTGAATTTATTGATTTGTACCATTTTCTCTTTTACTTAACTTAATCACATTTAATATATTTATCAAATATAATCACTTTCAATATATTTCACGATACATTTCTTCTTCCTTTTCCTCCTTTACTGGGCATAATCACATTCGATTTATATTACAATACATTCCTTCTTCCTTTCTCGATACGAAAAAAACTCAAAAATACTCTCACACCGCGAAAATCAAAAAGTGCTGTTCACAAAAAAAAAAAAAACCGCATCAGACGTCATGTCAAGCCCATCGCATGAAGGTTTTCCGACGATGATCAACTTCGAAACTAACCGAAGATATCATCGCCGGAGAAAAACTGGGTTTATGCACCATCTACCATATATCTACTTTGTCTTCAACTCAAGCTGAATTTAAATGTAATTTAATGTATTTTGTATTGTGTGTTTAACGAATGAATGAATCTCGGCAGAACCCTTTTGGCGGTTGAATTATAGTGGTCCGCCGTACACTAAAGAAAAGTGCGTGTTGTATCTTTCCGAATTACTGTCATTTATTATTGCTTTCATACGTTAATTTTACACCTTTATTTTTGTGTTCAAAATATATTTATCAAAATTAGAGTATTCACTTTGATTGAGGACTTTTAGTTTATTAATGTTGTTTATCAAGCTTTTATTTATAAACAAGTTACTATCGGTTTAGGCGAACTATTTGACGCCTTTCGCTTTCTTTTCGTACTTTTTTTTTACCAGGCACTCTCGATCCGCGACATGACTCTAAGGTTTCACTTCCGCTCCTCGTCAATGTCTTCCGCTCGTTGAGGTCATTATCGTACTGATTAAAATATCTCGCGACGGAAAAGAATTCTCACCGGAAAGAGCTTCACCACGTTGATCTCTCTCTCCCCTCATTCTACCTTTTCGTATTTCCACCGTACTTAATGACCTTTTCTAGCCGGCGGTATCTTTTGTGTTTTATTTGGTGCTTACTTACTTAGGGTATTTTACCTAACCGGAATCATTATTTTCGGCTGGGATACTTACATGTAATTGTTTCTACAGTAGGGAAAATGTTGAAAATGATTGCCGTCTTTGTACCTACGGTGTTCGTTTTGCGATGGAAAAAAACCGAATTGCAACTGGCTCCAGAAGAGATTACCAGTATTGTCCAATAATTGGCCGCGTTTTGTTGTACGTTGAGTTTTAGTAATTATCGCCGCGCAGGCTAACGAATTTTTCAGCTAATGCATTTCCAACGAATTTGTTTTAGAAAAATGTGGTTTTTCTGTAGCCGTGTAGGCACGAAGAGTTTGGTGAAACATGCGACCCACGTGTAAGAGAGCACTTTACTTTACTGTGTTTTGTGGGGTTCGTAGCACCGCCACACCCACAGTTTATTACGCTTAGTACAAGTCGTATAAACATATAAACTTATAAATAGACTAACGAACTACTTTAAAAATTAAGGCATGCGGGTTGGGGGTGTGGGACTAGCTTTAAAGTAATTTCAAACTGGAATGGGAAACCAAATAAAGATGGATAGAATAATGGTTTAAGCGGTAGGACAGGGAAGGGTGAGGATAGGCCGGATGCTAGGGTTTGAGAGCGGGGGTGGTGAGATTAAAGTCAAAGAAGGTGGGGTAAGAGTTTGAGTATTCGCGAAATGGGTTTGTAGGTATTTCACTTGGTTATATGCCGGCCTTGGCAAGGTTCACCGAGTGTCCTAACTTACCCGACGAAAAGAATCCCGTAAAACTGAGTTCGATAGCACGCTGTTCCACAGTAGACAGAAAAAACACGCTGCTGATGAGGTTGTGGTTATCTGCTCCTTTATTAACACTTGAATATTTTATTACACTTTCACAATGGTGTGGCTGATCTTGCACTAATTAACTTGTAGTTGTCTCTCTGGTTACCACTTAGAGGAGGACCTCTGTACATGAATAAATGTGGCACTTAATTCTAGGGATCTCAAAATGTTAATAAACACAAACGACGATCGTCTCCCTTTACTCTGTCTTCTCGTGACCGTCGCAACACTTCACCGAAAACCACCGTAATAGAAAATTCTGCACTCTATAAGTTAGTCACTATTTATAAAAGGATTGTTCGTCCGCGCAGACTCTGTATCAATAAATTCACGGGTTATAAGAGTAATTTCTATTGGCGCGGAAAACTAACTGCGACTCTATGCTTACGACACTCGTGGTGTGCCTCGACAACTTATCAAACTCGACTTTTTGGGCGCACTCCAGGAGACTCGACTCCTTTAAAACTATTTGATCCACTAAACTACTTTTGTGCGCGGATCACCTTGTTGGCTCGTGATGCGAGCTCATGGGTGGTCGAACCGTGGGAATAAAAATTCATTAAAAAGCATCTTTGGGATTAGGATGCATTTGGGATAATTACACAATGACAAGTTCTGCTGATTGTTTTTATAATCCACTTCGGTTATCTAGTATGGCAACCGAAATGTTTTCCTTTTAGAACAATGCTGAGATGCATTGATGTATGCGGTACTGGCGTACCGAATTTCTTCTACGGAAATTTATATAACGCGATAATTGCGTGAATGTCCTTGATGGGCAGATGCTTGATGTTGGATGCTATTTGCATAACCGAAAGGTAATGAAATCGGTGGGAGAATGCTTGGGGAAGTTATTGCGCTTGCATACGCAAAAATGATGAAATTAATGGAGCTTTAGGAGGGAAGATTTTGAGGTAGATTGAAAAGGTAGCAGTGGCGTTGGTAGATACGCCACAGGTTCATTAGAGCCGTAAGATGTGTGATGTGAGGGCAAATAGAAGATACGAGGGTTTTGAAGGTTTCGGAGCTGGTTTGCGACTGTCTTGAAACCATAATGCGCCGCCCTTTTATACTGCGGTATTGGGTCCTGAGGCGGATGAGGCGGCGTAGTAATTGTGCCTTGCTCCTTATAGGAAATCCCCCGATGCTTCTGGCTCCTGACGGAAGTTAACTTAACCAATCCTTATTGCTGACCAATGCGCTATTCCAGCGGTTCATCTGTCCAGTCAGTTTCTTTTGGGTGGTTAATTCCCTTAAGCAGGTTCTGCGAGCGCTTCAGGTGATTTTTTGTACCCACGTTCAGGAGAAAAGGGGGGTTCGTATCGTGCGAGTGTTCCTTTATTGTGTGCTTCGTCCCCTTTGTGTGGGGCTGCGGAATGTTCCGATGTACTGGGTGCGTCGGATGAATTTATATCGTTTGGCATCACTCGCACTTGGTTGGGGGATTATCCAGTACACCACTGTAGAAATCATGAAAACCCCGAGGCCAAGTTAACTCGAGGAACGGTGAACGTATGCCGGAGACACCGAAGACGAAAAAGGCAACTTTTGTTTTGCTACGAAATGTTTATCATTTATTTTTTGTAATTTGGTTTTATAATCATACTAAGCACGGCCAGGGGTTCTGCCTCTGAAATCCAACTGGCGAGAGGGCCGACTCTGGCGAGACAAGGACAGATGTGTCCTTTATCTTGTCTCTGGCTTCTGGTCATCTTGCGATAACTAGAATCACCCACATTCGTGAGGACGTTGGGCTCGGTCTCGAGATATCTGGAAAAGCAAAAGGGGGGGAGGTATCTAAGGATAGTGTGGACAGGGTTAGTTCGGATGTTCTCTAACTACTTGGATGGAAGGATGGTGGGAAAGAAATCGTACAGGACCGGTAGGTCTTGAGTGCGGTAGTAAACGCAGATCACGTCTTTGGCGTCTGATAATCTGCGCTTTGGTCGGTGTGTGTGTGTGTGCTTGTGCTGTCTTGTACTGTGCGTGCGTGCTTGTATTGTGTCAGCAGTAGACCTTATGGGATGGGTCCAGGAATCCTCTATTATAGAGGAGAATGTTGTTGGGAAGGGTGCTTTCTTCAGTTTTGTACTGAAGAAGAAATTGTGGTGGTCTGATCCGAGAAGATTGAGAGAGAGAAGGGTCAAGAACGCAAGATTGCCGTACAAGTGGGTTCTCGCTGTTCTGAATGCTTTCGAGGTACTTATATGCTAGTTCTAGCAAGTACTCGTCGATAGGGACAATCGAGGCGCCTTCATATAGGTGAGATTTTGGGTAGTGGCGGCCGTCAGGCCTTCTAAAGTGGGTGATGCATCTTCTGAGGAGCTTTCTTTCGAAAACTCGAAGTCTTTCCATTTGGGCCGAAGATATGCAGGACCATATGGGAAAGTCGTACGATATTCCAGATCGGATTAGCTGCTTATAGCAGAGAAGCTTAACTTTGGTGTCAACTTTGTTGCTCCACTTCAAGATGTTGTGCAGTTGCTTAGATCGACTGAGGCCCCTTTGGAGAATGTGGGTCACATGTTTGATGAAATTCATTTTTGGGGTATAGCTGACCCCAAGATATTTCATCTTATCCTGTGGTCTAATCGTAGTACCTCCCATTTGTATTCGGATATTCTGTGAATATCGAGAAGCAGGTTGGGAGTGTTTACTACTCAGAATTATAGCTACTGCTTTAGATGGGTTAAGTCGAATTTTCCATCGACTGTAATACTGATACAGTTCGTCCAGATGACGGTTGAGTCGGTTTGTTGCGAGTTTTTGGCTTTTAGATGACGTGTACACTAGGGCGTCATCCGCGTAGCAAATCTGGTTTACTCTACCATCCACAGGGCGAGGAATATCTGAGGTGTAGATATTAAATAAGATGGGGCCTAGAATGGACCCCTGTGTTACGCCTGCAGCGGCGTTGAAAGTTCGGGAAAGCCTTCCATTCACTCGAACTTGGAAGGTTCTTCTTAAAACGAACTGGTAGATTAGTAGATTATATTACACAGACTAATGGCGAGATTGAAATCTACTGCCCTTTTATAATTTTCTTAGTTGAGAATTGTCAACTAATTTTTGTCAAAATTCCCAGAAGCACACATAAGGCTTTCGTGTTTCAATTTGAGTTGTGTTCTGGGAATTTGTTAGAAGTTAGGTTGGATGGATTCTGGGAATTTGTTAGGGGTTTAGTTAGATAGATTCTGGGAAGGGGAATCATGAAATGCGTTTTGAATTAAGCATTTCATGATGTCAAAGTTTTGGGAATTGAGTCAATGTACGACGAATTAACTTTTGGTTAAATTCGTTGTTCAAGTGACTCAATACGGAATTTAATGTGGAATTGAATCAATGTGCGGTAAATTAACTTTGGGTTAATTTATTGCTCATATGATTCAATATGGAATTGGGATTTGCGTTGTTGGTGGTATTGGGGATTTGGATGGGGTTATTTGGCAATATTGGAGGTTTGAATAGGAGTAGCGATTTAAGTTCGCTACAGTGGCAAATCGAGATTTGTCCACAGGTGTTTGTTAATTGTCGAAGCACAAACCCGATTTTTTGTGCTTCAAATAGAATTAGGGTTAGGGAATTGAATCAATGTGCGGCAGATTAACTTTAGGTTTAATCTGTCGCACATATTTTTCACTATGGGAAATGTATGAGTGGAAGTGGGCTTTCGGTATAGGTAAGTATTTTATGGGATAGGAATTGGATAGGTTTTAGAGAGGGTAAAGTGTTTCAAAATGGGATATTGAGTTGTAGTGACTTAGAATCACTACTGTGTCATAGGAAAGGGAGTTGGGATAGGCGTCAGATTTACATTTGTAGGAAATAAAGTAAAAAAAAAAAGATTTGGGGTCATTTCTCAGGTTGCTTTGTGTTTTTGTGAGATAATTGTAGTAAGCGGAGTTGTAAAGCGCGGTGAATTTGTATAAGGAACCTAGAAAGTTGGAGTACTCCAGGGAAGAGCGTGTTCTTAGGAAAATGTTCCACAAATTATTCCTCTTATTCCAAAGATTCCGGAGTTTGCGGTTGTACTATGGAGGCGATGAAACCGATGTCCTATGTCGAGAATAAGGGACTTATAGGGAAATGACATTGTATATTTCCTTATAGAGAATGGCAGTAGCTTTTTCTACCTCTAGGTGATCAAAAGCGAAATGCGATTCTGCTAAGATGCTCATTTAATAGGCTAAAGGTAGCTTCGCGGAAGTTGTAGGAAAAGTTGACGTGTTTTGGCGAGGTTTGGATAAGCTGTTACGATAAAAGGATACGAGAAGCGAGAGGTAGTAATTGCCGATGGTGGAGAGGGCGTGAGGACTAAGGGCAACTGAGGAATTAAAGGGGTCCGTTGTTAACACAAGGTCAAGTTGCCTCTTCATACGATTTGGCACATTACTAATTTGACGGAGGCTTGAGTCGGTGTGACCGTCTATAAAAAGACATTCCTTGGTACTAGTAGGGTTTGAGGTATAAAAGGATTGATCGTCTGACAGCGTCCATTGGACATGCGGGAGGTTGGAATCACCAATAACAATGATATCGTCAAGGGAAGTACTTACTCGGTTAGGTAATCCACTGCTGCTATTGCCAGTTCGTATGACACGATAGGTTGCGAAGGAGGTATATAGAAACATATAACGTATAACGACTTTGGGCGTTGGTCAATTTTTATTGCGACATAGTCACCAACGATTTTCAACACTTGGAGTAAAACTCCGCCACAAGATACACCAGAAAGGAAGGTAAATGAAATCCACTGTTTTAATGTTATTAATCTGTCTATTTATTTGTTTTTAAATGAAGTGACTAAAACTAATTAAACGTAAAGTGTACACTCGCGATTACACGATGGGATACAATCTGTTTTCAGTCGACACGATTTTATGTTATTGTTCAAATTTAACTGTTCTCCTTTGACGAAATAAGTTCGTTAACTAACATTAAGTCCGCACATTAATATAATCGAACACATAAGAACATAAAGATGACACTTGAGATGAAAAGCGAATAAAGATGGCACTTAGCACGAGAAAAATATTGATACTCTCGGGGGTGTTAAACTCGCGACTCCGGATATATTCAGGTATGTAATTACACGTCTCCGCGGTGACGGAGAGTGGGAGCGAGGCGTGACCGTGACGGCCAGTGGATGGTAAAGGACTCAACGAGGCTAGAATTCTGACATGAGTTCCATCCTAGGTTAGGGTTAAGAAAACAAGAGAAGAGAGAGAAAAAACTTTTCTGTTAAGGGTGCGACCACCAAGGACATGTACTCTTTCAGTGCAATCGTATGCATAAGTAAATGTATCGCCATTAGGAAGAAGTGCTAATGGTTTTTCTGTTTACACAATGGGAAATGTGTATCGCTGGTGATGCTAAGGGGATCGAATTGTTTATAGGATCACATGCGAAGAAATTCGTTTTATGGCACGAGATGCTAGATGCGTGTATTTGCTTCTGTTTGCACATGGTGCGAGTTAGCGAATTTTATTGCTGGGGGGAAAAGGTCGCCGGTCACTGTGTACGTAAAGAAATTTATCGTACACATGGCGAGGTTGAAAAATACAATAAAAACAAAACCAAAATCCATGTGGGGTGTCTAGTTGGCTGCTCCTAGTCTGGTGAGGTTGTTTTGCCAGGTGCTGTTGTTGGGCTGGCGTTGGGGCGATGTTTTTGCCCATTGATGTTTTTCAGCAATTGCCGCCACAATTACTCACAGGTCTGCTACCAAAAAGGTGGCGTGTCCTTGACTTAAGGTCACCACTGTGGTGAGGAGAAGTAGGTTACACCGGCGTACGGCGCTGATTCACTTCTTCCCCATAACTCTTCACTGTCCGATCAACTTTTCGCCATTATTCTTCAATTTGTTTATTTGTTTTTGTTTTTATTTATTTTCGATTATTTTTGATTATATTGCTTCTTTTCGTTCTATTAATGCGGGAGACGCTATTTTGTGTTGTTTGGTTTTTTTTTTTCTCTTTCCACTGCACAAAGCACTATATCACTCAACCAACACACTTGTGTGTAGATCTCTTTGTTTATTTAGAATGTATTACGTTGGATATTGTTTGGATAACATTTAAGCACATGACCACTGAAGAATGTTTGTTTTTGTTTTTAGATATTGGTGGCTCATAATCTGATTACACTAAATCCGGTTATATACCGAGTTCTACTTGTTTACACAGTGACGACGGGTTTTTGAAATATCTGTTAAAGAACAGTCCCGAACCGAACAATAACACGTCCGTACACTTTGGCTATCAAGAAGCAAATAGAATAGTTGCTGGACCACTTAATATTATTACTATTTGAATTGTTTTAATTAGTTATCTTCCTTCTAGTGTAAAATAATTTTTGAATAGTAAGTTGTCTTATGTGTGATTTTTTTTTTAATTTAATTTACTTAAAATATAATTAGCATGAGATAAGCCAGTCGAGTAAATAGTTAACAGGTGAATACGTGACCAAAATTGGTGTGGATCAATAAATACTTGTCTATGCAATAGAATTAAGTAATGCCGAACTGAGGAATCACTTCAGTTTAGTTTCGTTTTATTTCTAATTTAATATTATATGAATGTATATCTTCGTCCATCTTTCCTTTGTCGCGGACAGCAGCAACAAAAAGAAACTGTTGTAGAGTAGTAGAGATGAAGGGAGGATACCACTTGGTTAGATGGACGTGCCCTGAAGCGGCTAGTTAATAGAGGACAGTGATGATGTGCACGTACATCATCAGGAACCCTTTGCAACTTGACGAAATATAAAATGGTGGGTGTTCGTCGAGTTCAACCAATTTCATTGTCACCGGTGTGTGCATCGGATGTACATTAATGTAGAACATTAGATGTCCAACACTTCCCCTCGATGAGTGCACCAGTGCGAAAAATTTACATCAGTTTTAAGAGGTTGAGAAACCTCTCGTTTTTCGGTTTGGATAGGGCCTTAGTGAGAATGTCTGCAGGCATTTGTTCCGTGGGCATGTATTCGACCGAGAGTGTTCCGCTGTCCAGTGCTTCACGGATGAAATGATGTCGGACCTGGATATGTTTGCTCCGGGAGTGGAATACGGGATTATCAGCCAGCTACCAAGCACCGTTGTTGTAGTTGAATAACCTCAGCTTGTCTGGTAAGGCGAATCCCAGCTGACTAATCAGTCTTCGTAGATGTATGTCCTCTTTCGCCGCATCGGATATGGCCATATGGGGTAGAATATATGTGTGCGTCGTTGCATGGGTTCTACTCCTACCACCATAGAATTACAACCGGTATTGCCACTAATTTGGAGGTAAACGTTCGTAAACGAAAAAAAACCTGGTTTTCCGGAACTGTTGTGTCCTGATGTCCAGAGCTGAGTTATAAGGTGGGTGGTATCTGTTGGCGTCACCTTGGTGTTACAGATGAGTTGTTGTCTAAAGTGGTGATCTTTAGGTTTAAAGATGGGGTGGGGCTCTACCTGCCCTTTTAAAATGTCTTTTAATTTTGGTTTTTTGAAATTTTTGACACGGTTTTGTTGAATTTATATTGTCTATTGATGTTTTAATACATGTTTTTTTTTTGTAATTTCGCAACGTGTTTTGATGGCGTTTTCTTTAGATATTTCCTCTTTCGCTTAAAATCACTGTATTGATTGGTTTAATTGATTTTTTTTTTTGAATTCTTGTTGAAATTTGTTCACTATTTTTTATTGTTTTTGAAACTTAGCTTTGTTTTTGAAATGTTATCTTTTGAGTTTAGTTAATTCATTTAAATTTTTGGGTCACTGTCTTTTTTGTTTTTTGATTTTGATAAGTTTTTAATACTTAGTCACTGTTTAAGCTTTTGTTTAATTTTTTTGTTGTTGAAATTTCTTGAGTTTTATTTTGTTGGAGGTTGCGTTGTTCCTCGTCCGGTCACCAATGTTGGGACAAAGTTATGATACCGGTCATGGGCACAGTTCCACTAACTCCCCAACGATGTTGCTTCGACGAAAATGTTGTAACTCCAGCACTCAAAAGGGCACGATAAATAAAACGCACTGATTGTTTCTGTGTTCGGATTAGTTTTTTTATCTATTCTTTATTTACACTACGACTGGCTTGTCTTCCGTGCTAATTTGCACTTGTTTCAAAATAAATACGACACGTGAGAATTTATTAAAAATCGTGAAAACTTTCGCGACAATTTTACACAGAAACTGCACGTACAACGGATTACACCCGACCCTTTAAAATTAACGTAATTACTTTTTGCCTGAGCGGCAGCGTGGCTATACGCGATGGTGGTTGAGATCTGACTGCGTTAAAAGCGACGAAATTAAATTTTACTCCGGGCGGCGGCGTGACCAACCGCGATGGGAAAGGACAAGCGACTGACTTGAATCAGGGGTGAAATTCCTATTTCATCCCACACACAGGACAACCAAAAGAGACCACGCCTCTGCTCTCTCAACCTCACGCCCGTCGAAGTGTGGGTAACTTTTGTTAATAGGGAAATTGACGGACATGGAGAATGAGAGAACAGAAACATGGTGTGCTGTAATCTCGGGGTAGCTTTGGTTGTGTGTGTTAGTATCAGATGCAGCTACTGACATGACCTACTGACCCAGTGGTACGGCTATGGTGTAGTCAGAGCACATTAAACCGTGGTAAGACAGAAATACGAAAGAGAGGAAAACCTAGCTGATGTCACTCCCCTGCAAAAAGAGATCATTGATCCCAAGCGAATAGATGATCTGAGGGAAAGTCAATAGGACGCCGCTGATGCTTCGGAAATAATCAGCGTGAGAACCAGACTCTAAGACGCTGAAATAACGCCAGCGATTTTGCTATGATGCAACAGAGTCGTTCCTTTAGACTTGCTATTGCGAACCGACATTATGAGATTTCCGTTGGGAAACTCATGGTTAGCAAGAATGGAGTTGCCGTATGACAAGAATTTAGCTAAACTCAATTATGCATTATCTGCATAGGATAATGAGTTTAGCTATACGTCCGTTTAACATGTTTTACAGGGGCATAACATATAAAGGAAATGGGTAGGTATAACACGCTGAAAGCGGTCGAAATAAGGTGGAAATTGTGGTTGGAATTGTGGGTTGGTTCTCCATGTAATATAGAGAAACCCCACAGTGCCAAGGAATTTGCTTGTCGATCGATTTACCGACCGATGTAGGCATTAAGGAATCAAAGGAAAATAAGAAATATCTCCCGTGGTATGTGGCAGACACATTAGGAGGTATTATTTGGTACGGTTTGGGCGATGTTGGGTGCTCTATGTGCAACCGAATTGCCTTTAAGGAACATGGTGAGTTTCGTGCGACTATGCCCTTGTGGTGAATGTCCGTTGTTGCTGATGTATTTTACGTCAGCGAAAATTGTAGGTTTACCGAATTTCAGATATTCATGGTACAACTATGTAAGGTAAGTACGTGCTCGTACAGGTTTTTATGCGGCCTGTATCCCCTAGGGGAAGTTAGGTGTTGTATCTAGGAAAAGCGACCGGTGGCGTTATATAAACCGCTACTGCCATATACTCTGCTTCTGTGGATGATAGCGCGGTGGTTCTTTGTTTACGCGATTCCCATGAGACAGGTGTGCCGTTAAGAGTAAAGGCATACCCAGTGTACGATCTCCTGTCGTCCGGGCAGTTGGCCCAGTCCGCATCGGCGTATCCGGTGAGACATTTCCCGCTCGTTTTATAGGATAACCCAATGTTCGCTGTGCCTTTCAGGTAGCGTAAGACACGTTTGGCGGCTTTCCAGTGATGCTCGTCGAAACAGCTGTTGAATTGGTTTCTGTCGGGTTCCTTCTTCCCTTTCTGTAGTATAGTGCCGCTGTCCAGAGGTGTACTCACGGGCTTCGAGTCGCTCATGCTGAAACGGTCCAAGACTTCGGATAAGTATTTCGATTTTTAATTATTTTTCTTTTTATTTTAATTCGGGACAGAGAACGACCCGCACGCGTCGACTACTTAATGAACAAGACAATCTAATTTAAATAATTGTGCGGAGCTACCGAACCACTTCACTCAACGCACCTGTTATTTTTTCACACTTATTATTTTTTATTCTAATGAGCTCGCGAACGAACCGCACGTACCAATCACTGAATTCAAAAGAGATTTTTTGCTCCGATTCGAATTTACGTATCTTTCTTGTGCGGAGCTACAGACCACACTGCTCAACGCACATCGAACAAGAGACCTCATCCTAGTGTCGCTGTCTGCATATCCTTTTTTCTCCCTCTTCCTTGCTTCTTCCTTGCCACACAGGAAGAGTGATTGGGGAAAAACTATTGGCTGTGTTCAGTATATAACATTTATGACTCTAAAGGTCAAACCAAATATTATACACTGGTATAAGGATTAAGTAATTTTAGGGATGTTAATTGAATTTATTTATTTATCTACTGTATGGTGGGAATATTCTATTGTAATTTTGATGTGATGTTTTGATAATGTATTTTTAGCGAGTACTTTTATTATATAACACACCTTACAGAAAATAACACTTTTGTTTAAAAGAACACACGACAAACCTGTATTCCAACGCTGAGAGGTTTAGAGGTGGGCGGCCTCGATTGGCGTCGCCGTGGTGCTAAAGATGCGATGAGATATCGATGAAGTTAAAGTTGTTGATGTTGTTCTCCTAAACTGTGATGAGTGTCACTCGGACGTTGGTAACTGGACGTGGTTAGAGCTGAGTTGGGGCTCTACTCACCTTTTTTTTTTTAAAATGTCATTGATTTATTTTCACTTTTGGTTTTTTTGAAATTTTTACTTTTTTTTTTTTTTGAGCTGTTTTTTGTTTAATTTTTTTATTTTTACTTTGTTTTTGAAATTTTGCTTTGTTTTTTAAATATTGTCTTCTGATTTTTATTAATTTTGTAGTTTTTGTTTAGTTTATTTAAATTTTTTCACTTTTTTTATTTTTGATGAATTATGTTTAATTGTCTTAATGTTCTTTTATTTCTAGTCACTTTGATTTTTCACTTATTATTTTATTGGTATTTTTTCCTGTTTTTGATTTTTGTTGAAAAATGTTTAATTTTTATTTTTTTTTTATCACTGTTTTTGAATGATTTAATTTAATCTTGTTTAATTTTGATTAAATGATTTTGAATTTATTTGTTGAATTTGGCAGAAGGTTGCGATTTTGTTGTTCGTCCGGTCACCAATGTGGGGGTGAAAGTATTGATGCCAATGTATGGCACGGTTCACTTTTCCCCAACGATGATCCGCTGAAAATTGTTCACAAAAGGAATATCCAATAATCCAAAACGAGTGTAAATTAAACTACACATTGTTGTTATGCTCTTGATATAGGTTTTATTTGTTTTTTTTTTAACTTAAAATTTCTGAAGGTAGTAATGTTCACAATTTGATTTAATAACTGTAGTAATTACTAAATTACTTTTTGGTGTAATGTTAATTTCGTATTGTAATTGATTTATTTTTGCGCACAAATTCTTAATTACAATTATTAACGATACATAACCGACAAGGCGAGAAAAACTGATGACTTCACATTCATAAGTGACAAGGCGAGAAAAACTGACGACTTCACGATATACGACATATGTATGTAGAATTTCAGGCACGTCCACTCTTGACGATATTCGATTTCCGACTGCTTTAAAAGGTCGCGAAATAAAATTCGACTCCGAGTGGCGGCGTGACCGACCGCGGTAATGATTGAATAGCGACTGGTTGGAATTGGGGATGATTGGGTAATTCTAGATGCACAGTTATTAGCCAATCATCATCGCGCTCTATCATGAATGTATTCAGTTGCATATCTCAGCGAAGTGAATAATACTTGCACATCATTCGACAGTCGCTGGGCATGCAAAGGATGAAAAGAACAAAAGAGAGAGCGCAATAACTTCGGCGCTGAGTTAGCTTGTGTGGTTGTATCAATGCAGCCTTTAAGGATGTTCCACTGACCTAGTGCGGCGACTGTGGTGATCTCAGAGTGCATTGAACTAAGGACAGACAAAATTGTGAAGGAGAGGAAAATGTAGTTTACGCTATTCACCTGCAAGAAGAGATCATTGATCCCCAGCGAATGGTGTGTCTGGGGAAAGGGAATAGGACGCCGAATCGGCTAGGGAAATCTGATCGTGGGAACAAAATTAAATACTTTGATGATTTCCCCAGCGATTGCATGATTATGCAACCGCGTCGTTTGATCAGGCTATGGCGTTGCTAACCGACATGATTTGCGATTTCCGGTGGAAATCTTATGGGTTAGCGAAATGGAGTTGGCGTATGGCAAAAGGGTAGCTGAATTCAATTATGCATTACCTGCATAGAATATGGTGAATTCAGCTATGCATCCGTTTTTAAAACATGAGTTACAGGTGAATAGGTTGGTAGGAGGAATTGGGGTTGATTTGACACGCTGTTAGCGGTCGAAATAAGGCGGAAACAGTGGGTTGGTTCTCCATATAGTATAGAGAACCCCCACAGTACTTCGCCCCCCGTGACGTAGTCGCGAAATAATTGGTAGGGGAGCGGGGGAGTTTGGAGTGGAAGGTGGAAAGAGAGTTCCGTAAAGTGTAAGAACGAGAGTCGTGTGTTTAGGATCTCGATGGTCGCTGGGCTTGGGTCAGTATTGAAAGTGGACCTGGTTGGTACCGCGTGTGTTGCCGGCAGGGGCAAGGGGATTGCGTTGCGGTCCACTGGCCTGTTGTGGTTGTGTATGGACCAACAGGTATGACGAATGGAGAAGAACTGAGTCTATGGTCGGCATTTTTCGTCCATACGATGGTATGGAGAGTTGTTTGAACATCAGTTAGATCGACGATTTCTTGTTCTTAACCTCGCGTATTCCGTTAAGGATTGCTCGTACTCATTCTTCTGGCAATCTCAAATCTGTTCGTAGTTGGATAGATCATTTTCCTGTGGTTCTATATGGAAGTTCCTTTGATACTTGAAAGATTTTGTTGGTCCTTGTGCTTCTGCTGGGGGTCCTTATCCAAGAATCCTGTTTGGACCTGGTCTGTTCATGTAGTTGATTGTTCTTGATTGGATAGAGTGATCGACATCCACAGGTTTGGGTCTTGGTTGCGGTTTTGGTGCGGTTGCTCGCCACGGAATGGGGGTGTTATATTGTCCATAATTCCAATGATAACTGGGATTGAATGGCGGCTGCTTGTAAACATATCGGTTCATATAGTGGTTTAGATTCGGTGGTTGGGGTAGGTATGCTAGTTGAGAAAAAAAAGAAGGTTTGCTTCCCTGTGAGTTATTGTTAAATTGATTTGGTATATTTTTTCGAAGTGGAACCGGGGGAGCGACCCGATTATAGGATTCACGAGATGGGCCATTGTGAGAGATAGCATATTGCGTTCGATAGTTTTGGTTTTCTAGTTTAATGCAAAGATTCATTGCCTGTGGTAAATCGGTAGGTTCCCTTATACCAAGGAGTCTTGGCAGATCGCCCCTCAAACCCCTAACGAATGTGTCTAGGGCCTTGTCTCTATACTTTTGAGTCGGTATTGACAATGACTCATTACTGATTTCAATACAGCCTATCTTGTTTAGTATCAAAAACAAATGATGAGAATAGACCGAATGGTAGAATTCTTGAACTGTAAGGTTTCCTTGGATAATTGACGTCATTTGGTACTCGAGTGTTGACAGATCACGCCTGTCTGCATAATGCATAATGCTACTAGGGGGCCTCGTTTCCTCAGGATGATGTTTTTCACTGATCGTTTTATTTTACACTTTGTTTTTTTTCATTTTTTTTAAACCCGCACTCGCAAGACTGATTACACGGAACAATACTTGGATTCGCGGGTCCCTGCTCGGGCGCCAGTTAAAAACGATTTTATGTTTTTGGCCTTTTAAAAAAGCACAACTTTATTTGGACAATATTTCCGTACAACTGACTTACAGACTATCTTACAAGATTCTTATTTATAGTAGCTGCCATGCGACGTTGTGGGGTAGATGTGGATGTGCCTAACACGGGCACGGATTTTCACCTATCACCAACTATGTGCCGCTGAAAATTGTTCACCAGTAATGTTCACACGAGAAAGAGTAAAAGTAAAGCACCCAGGAAATTGTTCGCGGAAGTTGAAGGTCCGCCACGCACCATGCACTAGTAAAAACATGGAAAAATAAAACACTCGACTTGTTCTGAATTTGTGTTATTTAAGCGTCTCTTTATTTTACTGTAAGAAAATAACGTTTGTGTTCCTTTAATCCTTTGTACAAATATTGTTTACTTATTTGTTTAAAACTGACTTTTATATTCAAAGAGGGAAACCTCTGTACAATCATAACACTTCACAAGCGCAAAAACGTACAAACACTACACAAGTATAAAAGGACATTTCCCCTTTTTATAATTGCGTGCTCAACAAGCGTTGAACACACCTTCCACAAACAAGGGTTCTTGATTTGTTGTGGGCTGGGTGCTGGCGTCAGGAACCGTGCTGTCTCCTGATGTGTAACGATGTTGTTGCCATTGGCTGAAACTAATTGATATTTAAACTGACAAAGAGAACCGAAATACCTTTAATTCCTGCAACAGACGCCTCGTCCAGGATTCCTTAATGAAACGTATTGAAGTTCGGTTCATACAACTTCCTTTATTTATATCGGATTCTTGATTTTAAATGGATTTACAATTATGGTTGCGATGGTCGCCACAAAGTTCACGAAGCAAGAGAAATAACAATGTTTGACAGATAGAATTAATTTGCGACTTGTGTCGCCAAGAGATTAACGAAGAAGGAAGACCATAAACAAGTTTGTTTACGGTGTCAACATGACAATCAGAAAACAAAATCAAACTAACGTCAGCCAGTTGCTATGGCTGCGTTCAATTGCGAATTCACTGGTTGCATCCAGCGAATCCGCAACAATAATAATTATTTTTCGGATGAATCAGTTCGCAAGATAAATTTGTTTTTCCGCTGGATCTCTCGTTGCAATATATATATTTACTTCTCAAGGCACGACCGATCTGCGATTTGGTCACCTACTAGAGTTCGGTGCGAAATTGACTCGACGAACAATAACGAGCGGGAAAACACGATTTTCCAAAAAAATTGAATTTAAATTTAACACGTAACTTTCACGACTATTGCTGCGCCACGACCTCCACGTGTGACTTGTTGGGCGATTAAAATCTGACTCGCTAGTGTCTGTTGCCGTCAACATCCACTAGCCGTGATCGTGATGGATTTCCCGATCCAAGGGTAGCCAATCCGATCTTCTCCTGGGTGAAAGCCAATGGGCGATCGAATTGGCTATTAATAGGAGGGTTTCCCATATGACCGTACGGTCAAGTGCGATGCCCTTTCGCTTGAAATACCGACAACGAACTACCCTGCACTTGTTCAAACAAAGGGACAAGCATAAGAGGCTGCAGGCATTGTTGTCGTAAATCATCGTGATAATCACGAAGAAACGAAATAGTTTTCTGTGTCCTATGTAAACAGAACGCTATTTCGAGGGTCATACGTTAGATGCACATCGTTTGTGATTTAGCCGATGCTACATAGGAACATTGCCGTGACTACTTAATCGCCCAGAATCATGCCGTTGCAGGCAATCGATTTTTCTGTGACGATAAGCAAACCGAAGATTTGTTCGCCTATGGCAAAGGCTAGGGTGGCTATTGTTTGGTTAGGCAAGCATCGTAGGGCATGTTCATTAATATGATTATTTAAATTAATGTACTGGTACATGGGTACGATGGTGAGGAATTTGACTTGCAGATGTGCAAGCATACGTCTCACCTAGGGTGGCCATGGACCAACAGATGGTTGGTAGAATAAATCAACACAGTGAAGTTACTGTGTGTTTGTTTTAGTTTTTAGGAAGGAGCATCATAGGACATGATCATGGGTATGATTGTTTAAGTAACAATCATGCTCATGCTGTTTAATTCCGGTTCGTTTACCGGAATCGAACGAACACGACATCGAATAAACTTCACAAGACCAATCGATGCAAAAAACGAAATTCTTTTATTAACGAAACGAACACACGATATACAATCAGTACGAATGAAAATCTATCTCATTTACATAATACAAAAAATGACAATGACAAAAACTATGACAACACAAAACTAATAACAAAAAGGGCAAGTGCTGCCAAACATGCAAATTAATTACAATTTATAACAAATTAATAACAAACTAATAATAATAATACATACTAATTAATAACAAATGTAATAACTAACAATTACTACTAACTACTAATAACAACAAAACAAAAGATAATAAGAAATGGCTTGAACTCATTAGTTCAATCACGACGCGACACATGCCTAATCCCATAATCAGTTGATGGCCGTTAAAAGGGAATTGGTTGCAACTGTTGCGAACCTATGGATATGGGGGCAATGTTAGATTACGAAATGGTAGGAAAAATATCGGCTGCAGCTGTGTCAACAAGTATGCTGGTCGGTGTGTCTTCCTGGACCAACGGATTGTTGGAACAAGAACACGCCGAAAGATTGGCGTATGTTTATCGATTATGATTGCTGACGAGCTGAGGCGATAGGGTTGGAATGGTTCGTATATTATGAACAGAGTAATTTAATGATGTGCATGCATGCTAGGGTTTTACTTTCAGGTGAAAGATGATGCAGGGTAGTTTACGCTGCTCGTTTGCAGGTAAGTAAAATGGCCTTGAATGGTAAGAGGAAGGCAAGTTAATTTAAAGAGAATAGGTGGTTCTTTGGGAATGCCTTAAAAAGCCCCCACAACGTTGTCTCGGATGCTGGGTCAGAGTGCTGGGATGTGATGGATGCAACATTCTTGTTATCCTTGATGCTATGTGATAATGATGATGGTTGTAGTACAACAATGTACGGTGCGATGAACGGTGACCTGTGCTCCTATGGTGATACGCACGACTGCCTGTGTGAATTAGTTTATGACATGTTTATTGAAACAGGCCGTGAGCTGTGTATTAACTTACATTCTCTGGTTTATAGGTGTTTGGTCACGTATCAGAGATATTGCAAGCGATAGAACATTAGTATACGTCAGGTAGTTGGTTTTGAGGAGCACGAAGTCGTTGTACTCCTGACATATTTCCACTATCGATTCACATTCTTGAGGACTTAGGTTACTTTCTAAGTGGAGTTCCTCATACAATTGTGCTTACCTTGGATTTTGATGACAAAATATGTCTTGTTTATTACAGGTATCTCCGAAGGGTTGATCTCGGATACGAGATTACTCGACTTATCGTCAGAGTGGAATTCTGTTGATGTATCGACTCGCGTCCGGATGTGTTCACTCAACAGGCTTTCCAACAGAATGAGAGAACATTCCTTGGTTGGATGCAACTCCGTCTTTATCCGATCAATTGTTTGGATATTTGGTTATATTGAGTGTAGCTATTTGGGCACTCTTTGCCGTTTTTAGAAACAATTCGGGAGTGAAATAACTGGTTGTATTTCTTTTGGCACCAAAATTACCTCTGTTTGTTCTGTTAGGTTTGTGAACCGTCGCTGCTACTCGGTTAAAGAAAAAAAAGGAATATTGTCTTGTTTCCTTTTGCAGGCTCTTTGTGTTGTGTTGATTGAATGATGTATTAACGCTGGTATGGCGTTATCGACGTGTGTAGACGTATTAGGGATCTGGCATTGTATGCAGAAATGTTTCTCAATTCAAATGCTAACGGCAGCTTCACCAAGACCGGATTTTAATTAAAGATGAGTGTTATTGTTTATTTTTTGTGCTGTGTAGAATTCTTTATTTATTTGTCCTTTTTTTTTTTTTTTTTTTTTTTTTTTTTTTTTTTTTTTTTTTTAATGATATTCACAAACTAACACGCGTACAAAACGGGATTTTGGAGTACCCTTAAGTGTCAGAGCACAGTGCAAGCGGAAGGAGAGGAAGTGCATAAGAAAACGAAGTATCTGTGGTATTATATAGTTTTTACCACTTGATTTGTATTGTTATATCTGTAGTATTATATGTTGTTGCTAATCGTCAATTGTAATATTATCGGTTATTAATTGTGATGTGGTGGGTTATTGTCAATCGTAGTATTACTGGGTTTTCTTTTGCCATTTGTGGTATTATTTCTGTCGCCAATTTTAGTATCAATGTTGAACGCCCACCATTCTGCCTTGTTTCTATTCGTGATGATTAATAGCAATCAATTTGTTATTATCCATTGAATTACATGTCGTGGTTTTTTCTTCTATACTCATATTAGTTATTATTAATCAATTTGTGCTTATTATTGTCGATCGATTTGAAGAAGGCGTAGCAGTGGCCAAATTTGAAATCCCCTTTCTATCTCTGATACCGTTGGCCTGTCGATTACCGCGCTTGCGAGGCACCGTTGTGGTCCTCTATCACCTGTGAAAGAGGCGGTAGCAATTCACCGTTTACCTGTGGTGCTGTGGATAGGATTCCTCAAAGTGGCTCAAATCTGTGGCTATCTGCACAGCAACAACAAACAAAAACAGGTCAACTACTCGTAATTCAATTTTTATTTGACATTCTTCGGTTAACCACGGATTGACGAATTTTAAGACTTACAAAACCTCTTGACATATATATTCAAACATTCCCGGACTTATATTGTTCTTTTTCTTTGTTGCGGAATTTTCTCGCGTCCTGCAATTCTTAAACTTTTGTTTTTACTAGTATCTTTTCCTTTTTTTTTATCGCGACAGCGCGCACCAGTTTTATATGACTTTCACCTTTTACGAACAAGACAAGACTCGCTCTACTCTCTCCGAATCTCCTTCCATTCCGAAAAGGAATCCAGCTTCCACCCGATCCACAACCGAACAAATGTATGTTCGTACATTCAATATGGTCCGTAACAAATGGTATTGTGGGGGTTAAGTTGTTGCGCCAGACACGGGCGTGCAGTTCACTGATATCCCCAACGATGATCCGAGAAAATTGTCCGCCAACGAAGAGTAGGAACCATAGAAAGTACACTGATGTAGGTTGATGGTGTAAAGTTTTTTATTTTTATCTATTTATTTCTTTATTTACAGTTTAGTAAACACAAACGACAACTAAATCAAAAAGACATTGCTTTTCGGGCTTTAACAACAACAAAAAAATATGTTTTAATTTTTATTATGATTTAATATGTTTTAACTGTCTTAAAATGATTTAGTGATTTAAAAATGATTGAACGGTTTAAAGCATCCAAGGAATTCAGAAATGCCGATTACTTTTGAACTGGCGCTGTGGGGGTTCTCTACATCACACAGAGGACCAACCCACAAACCTAACCTGCAAACATGCAAAAATCCAATCCGCAATAGTATCCGCAATAATTTAATCTACCATTAAACATTTTCCAAACTCCCAACAGAATATAATTCAACAGAATATATTCTAATCACCCCGGCATTCATTTCCCCAAAATTGCGTCAGTCAATTATCCATATTTCCTCAACGCAACCAAGCAATCCACATTTCCCCGAAATTCGTATGCCATAACAAACGCATATTCAAATCCTCAGCGGAACATTAGCAAGTATACCAAGCCGCACACATGTCCCCGAAGTTCATATGCCTTAACAAAGCGTATATCCAAATCCTCAACGAAACATTAACAGCCAACCAAGCGGCATACATTTCCCCGAAATAACTTCGGTTAACACCACTATCTAAACGATATTCCTTGCTTGCACCCAAGCAATTTCAATTCCTGGTATACGCAACCAACGAATCCAACTTAGCTTATACGGCAAGGATTAGCTGGAACTAAACTCATACGCATAGGCATAGCAACTCTTCCACTAAATTCTTAGGAAGTGGCAATGAGTTTACGACGCCACTACCACAACGCAATGGATTTTCAATTTCATGAGTCAGTCGCAATTTATCCGCCGTGGCGTCCAGAGCCAAAAAGTCGCAATTTATCCGCCGTGGCGTCCGCAACAAGGAGTCGCAATCCAACTACCATAGAGTGGACACAGTCGCGCGTTGCCTTTCACCAAAGTCGAGTCGATCGAGAGTCTGCGTTCGTTCTGAATCCTCGAGCTGTGTAGATATACAATCGGAGTGATAATATAAATTGACTAAGTGAAAAGTGTCACGCACTGAAGCAAAATAACTAGCCATCTGAATTACCCATTAAGTGCTTCTAGTATCTAGAGTGTGGAGAGAATAAGATGTTATGACAACCAAGTGGGGTAATTAAGTAGATTCTAGTTGACAAGGTTGCCATCTTTACGATTAAGTGCGCGAAAGACGAACGCATTCCGCGCGAATTAATTGTATCAAGTTAAGCAGAACTATGCGGGAGCAGAATAAAGAACACATTAAAAGGAACGTCAACAAATAAAACAAGTGTTTTCATTTCCCTTGACACCACGAATTTCCAACGACGGTTGCGACGAACTCGTAAGTAGGGCGGTAGTGAACTAGTGCCATACGTTGGCGCCCAGAAAACCACCCGCCACAGCACTCCTGTGCAAACGCCACAATGGTTGAAAGACGGCTGACTAATGTGCGGACGCAGCGGGGTAAGAATCTCGACTCCGTGTGCGGACGCGGCGGCGGATGAATTGCGACTCGTGTGGTGGTGGTTGAATACTCCTGACTCGCCTCTGGTTTAAGAAAGTCGCAAGAAGGAAAAAAGAAAGGGAAATTTATGGTGGCGCGTACTAGCCAGCCGATGTGCTTGCGCTCTCTCTTGTGCGCTCCTCGTTTCACCATGCACACCGGGGTGAACAAGCGCTGGCGCATTCGTTGCACGCCGCTGTGCGCAGAGCGGACAAAAAGCACAAAGCGAGGAGCGCAATAACTCGGGTTGATCTGGCTTGGTGTGCGTGTGGTAATGTGGCCTCCGAGGTGTTTCGCACTGGGGTAGTGTGGTGTGGTGATTATCCCGGAGGCGCATGGCTATAGCAAGGAAGAAATGCAGAGGAGAGGAAAATGTGTTTTACCCTATTCACCTGAGTAAAGAGATGTTTGATCCCCAGCGAATGGAGGCCCTGGAAAGGGCCAAGTAACGCTAGGGAAATATTATCGTGTGATTCGATCGAATGTTTTGATAATTTTCCCAAGCGGTTCTGCAATGATGCGACAACTTCGTCCGGCTGGATTTAGTTGTCGCTAATCGACATGTACAAGAGTTGCCGTATGGCTAAAAGGTGAAGGTAAATTCTTTTATGCGTTCTCCGCATGGGAAATGAGTTTAGCTATGCTCCCTTGCAGGTAACATGCATTGCAGGTGAACAGGTAAGTAGTGGGGAATGGGGTTGGTTTGACGCGATGTAAGGCGGTCGAAATTGGTTGGGATTGGTGGGTGGTTTTCCGTGTAGTTTAGAGAAACCCCCACAGTATTCTCTGTGAAATGATGCAGCAGTTGCGACGTGACGAGCGGAGTAACAGGTAAACTCCGTCCCGCCCCGCGATGGAATATCTAAAAGAAAGTTCCGCAGGGATCAACGGGAATATGAGCTTGGCGGGAGGTGGTTTTAGTCGGTAAAAACCCGGCATGCCTCTGGATCGGTCAAGAGGTATCTTTTGAAGAGGTCCACCTTCCTACCGAAACCAAAAAAAAAAAAACATTCAACATGTGGATCATGTGCTTTTCCATTACTTTACCATACAAATTACATATTAACAATAAAATAAACAATGGGAATGGGGAAAGCCACACGTAACATATCGATGTTTATTGATCTTAAATGCCTAGACATTACAATGACGAGGAAACACAGGATCAGGTAGAACATTCCACATTCGTGTGGTTCGGGTAAAGATATATCTATGTTTATTTGTGAGCTTGAAGTTGACTTTCAACGTGAATTGATTCGCATTTTCAGATTGACACGTATCGTGAGAGAAAGTTTGGAGAGGCTAACCACATTCAGCAAATTCAAATGAACAACGACCGTGATAATACCTATAGAAAAGAGAGAGGCATGATACGTTACGCCTATATTATAACGACGGAATTGGTTGACTTACGGCTGGGACCCCAATACGTTTCCTGCTCGTGTTTGCATCCTATCAAACACGTGTAGTCGAGTTTTGGGTGCGCCTGATCAAATATAGGAGTTGATCTCCATTTTGGGACGAATATACGCATTGTAAATAGTGGCTAGGTTGAATGGGGTGAAGTACCTTTTGCATCTCTTAAGGAACGTTATACATTTGGCCGCACTTCTCGCAGCTTCAAATATGTGGTCGCTCCAATGAAGAGTCGAATTAATTCGAGTGCCGAGGATTAATAGTTCCTTGTCTTCGTGGATGCAAGCGCCGTTCATCGACAGTATATTTATGTTGAGGTTCGCCTTTGATGACAAGAGACAGCACTGAGTTTTTAATGCATTGAATTCTACTCGGTTAGATAATCCCTGTGGTAATTGTCTCTCTGGTGAGAGTTTCTTTACTGAACCCAGTCCCAAACGACTAAACGCACCACTATGGCACTTGCGATGCGCCCCAAGAAAAGTGAAACGCACGGTCCAATCACGTACTTTAACTTTATTGTCATTCAGTTGACTCCATTTATTAAACAAATCACTTACAGAAGGTGTTCATTCACTTATATCGTCACACGAACTATTAAGGTGTCCAAACTTCAATTTATGTACTATGTACTTATAAATATGTTCATTAATTTTTGTTGTTAAACGAAAAATTAAGGTGACTAAATTTTATCTTAATGTTCAATTCTCTTATCCAAATATGGTCATTAATTTTGTGGTTAAACGACAAATTAAGATGACTGAACTTTATCTTAATGTTCAATTCACTTATCCAAATATGTTCATTAATTTTTGTGTTGTTAAACGAAAATTTAAGGTGACTACATTTTATCTTAATGTTCAATTCACTTATATCGTCACACGAACTATTAAGGTGTTCAAACATCTATTTATGTACTATGTACTTAACAAATATGTTTATTAATTTTTTGTGGAACACAAAACATTTCCAAATTCGAACAATCGACCGCTCGTTTTTGCAACTTTAACTCGACTCACTAATCGTCGTCCAACAAATCCATGGCCCTACACCACGGATACCGGAAACACGCACACCATCGTTGACCCGACCATGAAAACCAAGATACATGGCACTGTGGAGGTGACGTATTATGCCGAACATGGGCACACGGTTCACTTCACTCCCCATCACTAATCGATTTGGCGAAAGAAAACACCAACAAGGAACGACGATCCGTACCGAACACCGCAGTAAAATGCTCGCCAAGAGCAAAAGTCACACACCGAAGAAATTAATTGAAACGCACTGGTGAACTTATTAATGATAATGTTTCTTTATTAAGTAAGTTTACAATAAAAAAATATACACTATTAATGTCTCCGCTAATGTAGACATCGCACTTTATCGGACTATCAAGACTACCAGCACTTCACAACGACTCATAGATAACCCACCGTACCGGCGCCGATACGATTGATGGTAGGCGACCCGACCGGCACGGAGATTGAATTAAGACTCAACCGATATCCTCTCCGAAAAGGATATCGTTTTTACCTAACACCAGAGACACGTAAAGTCTCTCTTGGTGGTATAGGAAACCAGATCTTATGATAAAGGTCATGGTGGTATGTGTGGGATCGTTCAAAAGAAATTAGCTGTTTATGGCATCTCTGGCTGCTGTAGAAACCGGGTTCATATTTGCATTAGGAAATGCTGGAGAATTTGGTTTCAGCGTCTATTGCGCTAATTATATGCACCTGCTTGGGTTGTTTATTGATAAGACAAACAAAAAAGGTTGCCGGCAATGTGTATGAAAAGGTACATAACGCGGCTGGGAAAATAGACGGCGCGATATTTATGGTCCCTGTCATGAAGGTTACAAATGTATGTAAATCTATGTATTTGTTTACCGGAATTCATCTAAGGAAATTTGACTGGCGACGTACATGCCGAAGTTGATTGGAAATTCCTGGTAAGCTAATAAAGAAATCTTAAGGAGCAATGGTATGCGAAGAGAATGCATGAAGGTAAGTTTTCTCTACAGGGACTTAAATATCATAGATTTGATCTCTTAAACGCGTGCAGCATTTTTAGGTGCCGAATGCGAATGCATTGGCGAGGACTTGAGCGTCCTGGGTGATGATTATGGGGGTTTTTCAGGAAGGTAAACCGTGGGATTTGGCGGAACCGGCACAGCACTCATTTGCGCCGTCTGCAATTTTCTGTAGATCGCCATATCCAAGGGTGCTTACTTTACTTTTTCTTCTGAAACCGATAACCGAAAGGGGAGGTTATACGGTGCAAAACAGACGATGGATATTTATACGATCGTCGCCACACACAGCATCACCGTTGATCGTATATCCCTCTAAGGGTAATTGGTGCAGATGGTGGTGATTTGGTCTGCTTTTCATTGTGTGCTCAATAATAGTCCCCGCATTGTGTGTAGATTGGTCCTGCCAATGAAATGCTCATTTGCTGCGAGACGGTAAAAGGACGCAGCTTGTATATGTGGTGGCGGTACCGGCCCGAAGATATGGGTGTCTGGCATATTCTGATTTTGCTCGGCCGGTCGAAGATGCGACCGTTTCCTCCAGACGAGCAGATGGTGCATGCTGGTGGAAACCTAATGGTTGCGATATTTTTGTTGGCTTTTGGCGCCGGTGACATTCCTTGGTGTGCGTTGCATGTTGAGCAATCCCTATCGAGACTCATGTTATGCAACGCACAGACTAGCGATTCGTCGCTATTAGGAAATTTTTGATCTTGTCTACAAGAAATGCGACGCCATGCAAAAGCCAGATTTTTGCTTGCTTTTGTTGCCGTGGTGGTGGCATGAAATCTATGTTCTTAGGTGCCTTTTCCGCATGCTTGATGAATTCGGACCATGCCCGTTACCTTGGTTATGCTTTTCTTTTTGGGGTGTTACCAACCATAGGTGCAACGGGGCAGTGGCGTTAGATGAAACCGCCACATCCCAATTGATATATGTTGTTGTTGTTGGAATTCAATGTATTAAGCATAACCTGCTGATTTGTAATGGTGTTCGAAGGGTGTGGTCGGGAATGTTCATATGAGAATGAGAAACTCAACGTGCTATCATCAGCAAACGAATGAATTGGGTGGTGGGTAATTGACAAGAGATCATTTATAAAGATAAAGAAGAGAGTGAGTGTGGGTACAGAACATTGGGGAACACCTGCATTAATTTGATGGAAGGCAGATTTGACGCCATCAAGAAGCACTTGGATTTAACAGCTAGAAAGATAGTTTTGTCTCACTCTCTGGTCATGCAAGAACTTTGCGCGTGTCATATATCGAAACTTCGTTTTGAAGTGGAGTAATTAAGTCGATCCGAAAGTCAAACTTTTCTGTTATACGCAGTTAATCCAGTCAAATGGCAAGATTCCGAGCTCAAATGGGAAGATTTTGAGTATTTGGAAGGATATCCACATGAGATCCAGCAACTACTCTAAGAGGTTTGATGGTAGTTGTTATATATTGAAACTTCGTCCGTTGTTGTAATTTGGGGAAAGGTCGCCAATCATGATATATATTGCTGTACCCTTTATGCGGCAAGCATGCTACGGTAACGGTGCTTGTCTCGGCCACTCGAGGCAGCGTAACGGTCCGTTACGTGCAGTTAGTAGTCACCCGATTTGATAACGGGGCGACCCCGTTAAACCTTCCGTTGGGGCCTCTGGAACACCTTGCACACCTGTTAATTTACACACCGCACTTACCCGTAAATTCCGGGGACTTTGTCCAGGGTTTTACTTCCTGCCTGGAGTGTGAATGCGCTTCAATCAATAGCGAATATTTTATCAGAAACACTACCGGATTTTCCTTCCATTATTGAATTCAATTAGACCACATTTATTTCCTTAATCTCGAACTTAATACATTTTTTCTTTTTCTTTTTTAGACGCGAAACAATAAAAGGGAATTTAACAAAAAACAAAACAAAATAAAAATTCGCTTCGTGGGATTCAACAAAAACTAAAAAAAACTGCACCACCACCTTGGAAGTGATCTGAATTCCAACAGCTTTACTTAGGTTCACTCTCTCTCTCCATTCCCCGTTTTTCGTTAACTTTCGAACCTTCTTCGTTAGTATTGTGCGTTAGTTATTCTTATTGCCGCCACGGAAAGGAAAAAAAATATTTTTCGTTACTTTGTCAAGTAGAGGTTTATTTCTTGCTTGACGGTGTCTTTATTTTTTCCTTCAGTTAAATGACTAATTTACAATAGGACTTAATGATCACAATGTCCGAACTATGTTCGTGGCTTAGAGTAATTGCCATTGTAGTTGTGAATGTTTCGTTTTTATATATTTTCAGTTGATAAGGATGCTAGTGAAGATAAAGAAATGCTAATGAGTATTCTATAGATAATAAATGTATCCGTAACGTAGATTATATGTTGAGTCATCCGTAATGTAGATTTGAGTCATCCGTAATGTAGATTGTAATGTATATTGTGGATTGACTCATTATAGATAATTAGGGTTTTGGATGTTAACTCCCCCCTCCGTTAAATTTTTGGTTCCTACCAAAAGACCTAGTTCTCTTAATTCTAACAGTTTAATTTGATATGATGACTCGTATTTTTTATGTTTATATATAATTCTAAGTATATACATCAGTAAGATTAGAATGGTTACACTAGCTCCAATTATAGTACTATATTTAATTGTTTGGTATTGTATTGGGAGTACATATTTATTAATTAAATCTATGTTCTTAAAGTCGTTATCTTTATATATTATTTTGTTTATTTCCATTTCTTCTTCTTTCTTATGAATTACATATTCTAATATTAATTTTCCCATGTTTACATACTTTTTGTCGTTTATTACATCATCAATTATATTTATTAGATTTATTCCTTTTATCTTTTCATTATTTAGTCTATGTTCTCCGGATAGTATAATTGTATCATCGGATATCCTCATAATGTCTGGGTTTTTTTCTTTTATTATGTTACAAAATGCTTTTTTGTTTTCGATTAGGTTTTTTGTACAATTATCAATATGTGTTATTTTACAGATAATTACATTAAGTGTTTCAGAGCATTCTTTTGCATTATAATTTGTTTTATTACATTTTAAAATCTTTCTTTCTATTTGTACTAGTCCATTTTCGGTGTCCAGTGCTATATTTTCGTAGGTTTCACATTTATGAATAATTATGGGGTATTGATAAATTATAAAAATGCTTTCTTTATTTCTGCAAATATGGATCTTAGATTTGGTTAAAATATTTATGATAGGTATGTCTATTTTCTCTTGTAATATAATTTCTCGGACGTCGTTTAAGTTTAAAGCTCTTGTGTGAAAGGTTCCTAATTTACTTGCTGCAATAGTGTCTATAATAATTTCTAACATATGAGCGTTTCTTCTAAAATGAATGTGTGGGGTAAAAAGTATTATGCCGCGTATGGCACACGATTCACTTGAAATCCCCCGACACTTGTAATGACTATTCTTTTTATTTAAAACTTCTTAAACAAAGGAGGGAATGATCACATTTATTCATTCAAACACTACATTCAGATACTATTAACATTTAATGTATATATAAGTCTATTTTTTTTAAAACTTAGTCACTAACAGTTTTATTGTTCCGTTTTAGTTCTTCTTATTTTGAATTAACTGATACATCACGAGTTACTAAAACACAGGAATATGTATTTAATTTTTCTTTAATTGTTCTCAGTGAAAGACTGTATCTGCACAATGAGTTCCGAGTCTACTCTCGTCAAATAATAAATCGGTTCAACACAAAACTACGACACTTTAGAACACTGCTCTCAACTGACTCCTACTAGAGATTAAATTTTGGCTTTAGAAACGTGTGTGTACACAACCACGGTTGAATAGCGACTAACTAAATTAGGGAGAAAATCGTAATTTCTGCTTTTCACACATTGATCTGCCAATAGTAATCATGCTCTCTTGTGTGTTCCCCAACTCACCACACTCATCCAGGTCGAAACGTTCTTGTGTATTCGTTCGACGTCGATGGGCGTAGCCAGAGTGGAGAAATGAAAAGGGAAAGCACAATAACCCAGGGTTGATCTGGCTAGGTGTGTGTGCGTCAATGTCGTGTATACGGCTGGTCTACTGACCTAGTGATAATCTCTTAGGTCAACGCACTATAGCAAGACAGAAATACGAGAGAGAGGAAAACCTAGCTAAGGTTATTCACCAGCAAAAAGAGATCATTGATCCCAAGCGAATGGGTGATCTAGGAAAAATCAATAGGACGCCGCATCGGCTGGGGATATAATATCATTCTGTGGAATGTTCGATAAATACCCAAGCCTATGGACTATGACGCAACCGCGTCGCTTGGTTTGACTTGGTTGTTGCTAACCAATACGAATGGAATTTCCGGTGGAAATCCCATGGTTAGCGCAATAGTGTTGCCGTATGTTGTTGATTGTAGCTAAATTCAATTATGCATTATCTGCATAGAATAATGAGTTTAGCTATGCGTCCCTTTGACATGTTTTACAGGTAAATAACTTATCAAGGAAATGGGTAGGTATTGTGGTTGGAATTGTGGGCTGTTTCTCCTATAGGATAGGGAAACCCCTACAAATGTTTTGTGATTTTTTTCTAGTTCTAAGTTTTCTAAGATTTTGTACATGTTTTCGTTTATAACCTTTTGTTTATTGTTATTGTCTGTTAATTAATTTAATTTTTTTGAATTTGTACTAAGTCGTCATTATCCGGCATTTCAGTAATGAATTTAATAATTTTCCCTAAGAATTTTATTCCTCTTTTATTTCTATAATGCCTGTCTTCTAATTGTGAATATAAGTTTTCAGTTTTATGTTGAAGTATAGTTTGTTTTGTCGGCACATTTACCTCTGATATCTCCATAATTTTCCTGTAGGGTTCTGTAGGGTGTTAATTTGGGGTGTGCCGGCGTACGACACTAGGTTAACTAACACCGCGACGTTGTTCCGACGAATATATGTGCACAAAAAAAATCCAAGCCCCAGGGAAAATGAAAGATAAAAACACAATGGATTGTTTGGTGTTAAGTGTTCTTTTTATTTTGTTACTTCTCGATCTCTTTCACAAATGATGATCTTTTATTAATCGAACCACAAAAGTTCTGTGGGGGTTGATAGTAGGTTGCCAATGTATGGCACAGATTCACTATATCCCCAACGATTTTATTCCGCCGAAAATTGTTCAAGAGAAGGAAGATCCAATAATCCATAAAGAGTATAAAATAAACTGCACTGTTGTTGTTATGTTCTTGATGTTGTTTTTATTTCTTTTTTTTTTCTTTAACTTAAAACTGTTTATAAATTAGTAATGTTCACAATACTGGTTTTCGACTTTTCTTCAAAGAAATATTTTCGTTTGTGCAAGTGAATGTTTTGAACACGAGTCGTGGCGTGCGCACACGATGGCGGATGGATAGCGACTGACTCAATTTAGGGTGGAAATCGTAATTTCTGCTTTTTACACATTGATCTGCCAATGGTAATAAATTGGTAATCAATTATCAAAGGAAAAAAACTATTTACTATGCTTTTTGACGCGACGCGACCTTACGTGCTCGTGATTGAATAGTGACTGACTCAATTTAGGGTGGAAATCGTAATTTCTGCTTTTTACACATTGATCTGCCAATGGTAATCATGCTCTCTTGTGTGTTCCCCAACTCACCACACTCATCCAGGTCGAAACGTACTTGTGTATTCGTTCGACGTCGATGGGCGTAGCCAGAATGGAGAAATCAAAAGGGAAAGCACAATAACCCAGGATGGATCTGGCTAGGTGTGTGTGCGTCAATGCCGTGTATACGGCTGGTCTACTGACCTAGTGACTATCACTTAGGTCAACGCACTATAGCAAGACAGAAATACGAGAGAGAGGGCAAACATAGCTAAGGTTATTCACCAGCAAAAAGAGATCATTGGTCCCAAGCGAATGGGTGATCTGGGAAAAATCAATAGGACGCCGCATCGGCTGGGGATATAATTCCATTCTGTGGAATGTTCAATAATACCCAAGCCTATGGACTATGACGTAACCGCGTCGCTTGGTTTGGCTTGGTTGTTGCTAACCAATACGAATGGAATTTCCGGTGGAAATCCCATGGTTAGCGCAATAGTGTTGCCGTATGTTGTTGATTATAGCTAAACTCAATTATGCATTATCTGCATAGAAAAATGAGTTTAGCTATGCGTCCCTTTGACATGTCCTGCTGGTAAATACCTATCAAGGGAAATGGGTAGGTATTGGTTGGAATTGTGGGCTGTTTCTCCTATAAGATAGAGAAACCCCTACAGTACTCCCCCGCCAGTGACATAGTCACGAAATCATGGTAGGTCGGAAGGAGTAGTTTGATGGTTGTCGGAAGGAAGTTAGATTGGGGGTGGATTGGGAGGATTTTTTGATTGCCCGAGGAGACGTGCTCGGCTTCGGGTGAGTGGAGGTTGAGGTGGTTGGCGAATGTTGGCAGAGTCGGTTGTTGACTGAGGATCTGGAGCTGACGCCTCGAAGAAACAAGGTTTGAGTCTCTCAACACTGACCGTGGATCGTTTTCCTTGAATATCAATCTCAAAGACACGATCGCTGATGCGGTTGGAGACTCTGAAGGGACCGTCATACGGAGGGTCCAAAGGTTTTTAACCTTATCCACCCTGACAAAGACGTGCGTGCAGCTGTGCAGTTCAGGGTGAACGAAAAGTTTTTTAGAACCATGTCTGGTCACGGGCGATGCTCTAACCTTACGAAGAAGGTCGCGGAGGTGGCCCACATCCTGCAACTGGTTGTGTGGCATATCACCATCCACGAACAGTTCGCCTGGTAGTAGGAGGTTGGTGCCATAGGTGAGTTCCGCAGCGGAAGCACCTAGGTCCTCCTTAAAACTAGTCCTCAGACCGAGGAGTACGGTAGGTAGAGCGTCAAACCATTTAGTGTCGTTATGACACATGAGGGAAGCCTTGAGAGACCGATGCCAGCGTTCGATCATCCCGTTGGATTCGGGGTGATAGGCGGTCGTGCGACTTCGTTGGCAGCCGAGGAGATCCGTCAGCTGCCCGAAAATCGTTGCCTCGAATTGCGGCCCTCGATCTGTAGTAATGGTGGCAGGTACGCCGAAACGTGTGACCCAGGTCGAATAGAAGGCTTTGGCGACTGATTCAGCAGTTACTGCTCTGAGAGGAATCGCCTCTGGCCATCGCGTGTAGCGATCCATCATAGTGAGGATGTACGAAAATCCTCTCGATGGAGTAAGCGGTCCTACTATGTCAATATGGACATGGGCGAAGCGTGCCGTGGGTAGCTTAAATTGTGCCGGTTCTAATACATTATGCCGCGCTACTTTGCAGCGCTGGCATTGGAGGCAAGCGCGGGCCCAGGTGGTGAGGTCTTTGCTCATTCGGGGCCAAATGAATTTCTTACGGACGGCAGCAGCGGTTGCGCGGCCGCTGGGGTGGGCTGGATCATGGTAGACCTGGAACACGCCCCTACGAAGCTTCTCGGGAATATAGGGCCTGGCGGTTCCAGTTGAAACATCGCACCAGATTTCGCCCAAAGGATCGCGGAGGGTGATTTTGCGTAGCTCGAGTGCTGTATCAGCAGTTAGAAGTGATTCGAGCTGGCTGTCCTCCTGTTGGGCCAGGGCTAGGTCGACGTTGTTCAGAGTGGCGCGCAAGTGAATCGTATCGATTCGAGAAAAGGCGTCCGCCGAGATGTTTTGTGGACCAGAGATATGTTTAATCTCGGTAGTGTATTGGCCGATGAGGTCGAGTTGACGTTCTTGTCGGGGGGAAGCATTTTCCGACTTTTTCCGGAACGCAAAGACCAGAGGTTTGTGGTCTGTATACACGGAGACCGAGCGACCCTCTACCATATGACGGAAATCTTTAATGGCGCTATAGATCGCCAGTAATTCCCGGTCATAGGCGCTGTATCGCCGCTCTGTGGGACTCAGTTTCCTGGAAAAGAAACCGAGCGGTTCCGGTTGGCCTTCAAAATCTTGTTGTAGAACTGCTCCGATTGCGGAATCCGATGCATCGCATTGGATAGACAAAACCGCTCCCTCTAAGGGATATCGGAGTAGTGTGGCGTTAGCCAGTTGCTCCTTGGACAGTTAGAACGCACGGTCCGAAGCTTCTGTCCATGGAATTGGGCGGTTCTGCACGCTTCGTTGTGTGTTTTGGAACCTCGCGCAAACTTGATCCAATTCACGGCGGAATGAGGCCTGAAGCGCGAGTAGGTCAGCCGTAGTGACCTGAGTAGGAGGGTTGTCTGGCTGAGTATCGCCGATAATACGGTCAAGGGTTTGTTGGGTTGTGTTCGGATTAAGGCCAGTGTGCCTTCTAGAGGATGAGGAGGGTAGCTGAGTCGAAGCTACCAGAGCGGTTCGAGGTGCAGTTTGAGACGACTGAGGGTGCCGTGTAGGCAGTGCGGCGTGTTGACTAACCGCCGCGACTTGATATGGTGGTAGCTCAGACTGTGGGTCCAAGGTTTCCTTTCTGGCACCTTTCACTGTCTTTTTGTTGAAATTTCTTGAACTTTTTAATTTATTTGTTTTTTTTTAACACTTTTTATTTTTGATGAATTGTTTAATTTTGTTAAATTCATCAGAAGGTTTTTGTTACATTTATTAAAATTTATTGTTTTTTGATTTTTTGTTGAAAAAATTTTTGTTTTGCGGCACTTTTCTTTTGTGTTGAAGGTGCGTGTTCTAGTCCAGTCACCAATGTGGGGGTTGATAGTAGGTTGCCAATGTATGGCACAGATTCACTATATCCCCAACGATTTTATTCCGCCGAAAATTGTTCAAGAGAAGGAAGATCCAATAATCCATAAAGAGTATAAAATAAACTGCACTGTTGTTGTTATGTTCTTGATGTTGTTTTTATTTGTTTTTTTTTTTCTTAAACCTAAAACTGTTTATAAATTAGTAATGTTCACAATACTGGTTTTTGACTTTTCTTCAAAGAAATATTTTCGTTTGTGCAAGTGAATGTTTTGAACACGAGTCGTAGCGTGCGCACACGATGGCGGATGGATAGCGACTGACTCAATTTAGGGTGGAAATCGTAATTTCTGCTTTTTACACATTGATCTGATAATGGTAATCATGCTCTCTTGTGTGTTCCCCAACTCACCACACTCACCCAGGTCGAAACGTACTTGTGTATTCGTTCGACGTCGATGGGCGTAGCCAGAATGGAGAAATCAAAAGGGAAAGCACAATAACCCAGGATAGATCTGGCTAGGTGTGTGTGCGTCAATGCCGTGTATACGGCTGGTCTACTGACCTAGTGACTATCACTTAGGTCAACGCACTATAGCAAGACAGAAATACGAGAGAGAGGGCAAACATAGCTAAGGTTATTCACCAGCAAAAAGAGATCATTGGTCCCAAGCGAATGGGTGATCTGGGAAAAATCAATAGGACGCCGCATCGGCTGGGGATATAATTCCATTCTGTGGAATGTTCAATAATACCCAAGCCTATGGACTATGACGTAACCGCGTCGCTTGGTTTGGCTTGGTTGTTGCTAACCAATACGAATGGAATTTCCAGTGGAAATCCCATGGTTAGCGCAATAGTGTTGCCGTATGTTGTTGATTGTAGCTAAACTCAATTATGCATTATCTGCATAGAAAAATGAGTTTAGCTATGCGTCCCTTTGACATGTCCTGCTGGTAAATACCTATCAAGGGAAATGGGTAGGTATTGGTTGGAATTGTGGGCTGTTTCTCCTATAAGATAGAGAAACCCCTACAGTTCCTGTGCACTTAAACTACTCCTTTCTCTTTCACAAATGATGATCTTTTATTAATTGAACCGCAAAAGTTCCTGTGCACTTAAACTACTCCTTTCTCTTTCACAAATGATTATCTTTTATTAATCGAACCACAAAAGTTCCTGTGCACTTAAACTACTCCTTTTGTCCTAGTGGTTAGTTACAACATATTTCACAAGCTACAGTTTAATTAAGGGAGTAAGTTTCACATTGAGCTCTATTTACTTAATTATTCAACTAGCTCGGGTTTCATATTGAACTTTTTACTTAATTGTTTAACTAGTTTGTAACATGCACTATATCCTCCTTTGTGTACTGTTCTATGATGCGCGATAGTTATAGAAAGCGATAGCGAAACTACGCCAAATTGATTATGTGGAATTTCGAATTGATGTTAGATAAGCGACGATTTCTTTCACAACTTAGAACCGAACACGACAAGTGCGTTTTTTTGGAACTTCCTCTAGCAACGTCCGTACTCCGCGAGAGATGAAATCTGACTGGTTTCCGTTCGCCACCATCAGAACGATATCGCCAGAATCGCCTCAAAAGGGGAGGAGCTACACGATCAACTCGAGGCAGTCAATCGTGATTGGATTGGGCAATATGGCGTACATTTCGCATGTATGTGTATGCGTCACATACGATCATCCGGTGAACGTAGATAGTATGCGGGCGTCGTTATTGCATCTCCTCGTAATGATCATTAAGAAAGGGATAGGTCTCTGCGATCTTATGTCAACAGAGACGCTATTTCCATGATCGGGTAATGGGTATGCATTGTTTGCGTTCGCCAACATTGCATGGGTCTGCGGCTGTGTACACAATTGATTGTGTAATGCTTGCCGGCAACAGACCCTTCTGGTGTGAAAAACATACCGAAGATCTGCTCTCCCGAGGAGAGGCCATAAATCAACATTCGGTTGATGGACATGCAGTTTTCCAGGTCCGCGGACGGTTGGCGGCCGTTAATAGAAAATTCGGATGTACCATAAACAATCCGGAAGATATGGATGCGACGTTTAGGTTTTGCAAACGAATATAGGGTGCGGCCGTTGCCAGTTGTTAAAAGTAAACACTTGATGGCCACATCCAATTCGTTGCTTGTTTGCGGTCCATGATCGGTGGAAACCGATAATGGAAAACCAGCTACCGCCGAAAATGCGGGAAATGTTTGCTTTGCGTCGGCCGAAACCTTGTCGACGGTGGCAAACTGATGAGACTTGGTAGCCGCACGCTTAGGGGTGACATGGACAAACAAAACAAGCACATTAGGAGCTCTGCGTTGATTTTGTTTTCATGGCATGACGTGGGTAGCATAAGGTAATAGGGACGTGATGCACTGGGTGCAATGCATGCCCGAGGGTGAAATTTTTGATGCCACGGCTAGGTGATAACCCTTGCCGTGGACTTAATGTTTTCAGGAATGATCGTGGAGAAGGAGTTTGAAAAAACCCCCAAAGAAAGGTAAGCTGCCTATAAGGTATTTATGTCGGTTATCCTTTGGGATAACCGAATTAATTCCAGCGAATTGGTTGGCGGTTAAGGCCGTAGCAAGGTTGTATAATCTTGCTGAAGATTCGACTTCAAGGTAAGTCGCATTGCTGGAAATGGTGGGGATCGAGCGATGCATGGCTCTTCGGGCCCTGAAAAGCCCCACAGTTCCATAATCCTTGTTATGTTAAATTCGTGTAACAGTATATCTGTAGAATTGAATGCGTAGCTGTCGGATGTCAAGATTGTTATTATTCTTGTATTATTAAGTGGTGTTATCACATGAGTGCTCTTTATTATTGTTATCACCGTTGTTAAAATTAGGAATGTTACGTATTTTATCTTTGTGAATTCTGGCATTTTTATTTGTTGTTACAGTGGTGCCGCTATCTTCTTTTACGATGTGTTTGATATATCTTGGAGTTTCTTTTCCTCTTCTGTCGTTTTTTATAAATATGGTGTCACCTTTCTTAAACCGTTTATCCACTCGAGATTTGTTTTGGAATTTGTTTTGTTTACTTTGTGTTTCTTTTAACCGTTTTTTTATATTTGTATTTTTTATTCCGAAAAATATTTCTACTGGTTTTTCGTTAATGCTTGAATGGATTGTCTTATTGTATTCTTTCGCGGCTTTAAATACTTCGTCTGTTAAACTACTTTCATGGTCACTTGCTAAAGTTCGACTAATTTCTAATAATGTCGAATGTGTTCGTTCCACATTTCCGTTTGTAGTCGAGTGTTGGGTTGGTGTTAAGATATGCTTTATATTTCTAGAGCTTAATATGTATTCTGTGTGGGTACTTATAAATATACTTTCGTTATCAGTAAGTAATGTTTCTGCGAATGGGAATATTAGTGATAAGATTTCGTCTATGATTCTGTAGCATTGGGTTTCGTTAGTTATTTCTCGTATATATAAATATTTACTGTACGTATCAACTGCTGTGATATACATTCTTTTTTCGCAGAAAAATGCATCCATTTGAATTTCTTTTCCGGGTAGATTCGGCAGATTATGTGGCTTAATGATTTGTTCTTTGGGGTGTCTTTCATATTTGTTCGTAAGGCAGTTTTGACATTTCAGAGCTATTTCCTTTATCTCCTTTTCCATTTTTGGCCAAAAGTAGTTCTCTGTTATTTCTTTAAAATTGTTTTTCCAGAATCTATGTGCTCTTTGATGGGTTTTCAGTATTATTTCTAATTGCTCTGAGAGGAATCGCCTCTGGCCATCGCGTGTAGCGATCCATCATAGTGAGGATGTACGAAAATCCTCTCGATGGAGTAAGCGGTCCTACTATGTCAATATGGACATGGGCGAAGCGTGCCGTGGGTAGCTTAAATTGTGCCGGTTCTAATACATTATGCCGCGCTACTTTGCAGCGCTGGCATTGGAGGCAAGCGCGGGCCCAGGTGGTGAGGTCTTTGCTCATTCGGGGCCAAATGAATTTCTTACGGACGGCAGCAGCGGTTGCGCGGCCGCTGGGGTGGGCTGGATCATGGTAGACCTGGAACACGCCCCTACGAAGCTTCTCGGGAATATAGGGCCTGGCGGTTCCAGTTGAAACATCGCACCAGATTTCGCCCAAAGGATCGCGGAGGGTGATTTTGCGTAGCTCGAGTGCTGTATCAGCAGTTAGAAGTGATTCGAGCTGGCTGTCCTCCTGTTGGGCCAGGGCTAGGTCGACGTTGTTCAGAGTGGCGCGCAAGTGAATCGTATCGATTCGAGAAAAGGCGTCCGCCGAGATGTTTTGTGGACCAGAGATATGTTTAATCTCGGTAGTGTATTGGCCGATGAGGTCGAGTTGACGTTCTTGTCGGGGGGAAGCATTTTCCGACTTTTTCCGGAACGCAAAGACCAGAGGTTTGTGGTCTGTATACACGGAGACCGAGCGACCCTCTACCATATGACGGAAATCTTTAATGGCGCTATAGATCGCCAGTAATTCCCGGTCATAGGCGCTGTATCGCCGCTCTGTGGGACTCAGTTTCCTGGAAAAGAAACCGAGCGGTTCCGGTTGGCCTTCAAAATCTTGTTGTAGAACTGCTCCGATTGCGGAATCCGATGCATCGCATTGGATAGACAAAACCGCTCCCTCTAAGGGATATCGGAGTAGTGTGGCGTTAGCCAGTTGCTCCTTGGACAGTTAGAACGCACGGTCCGAAGCTTCTGTCCATGGAATTGGGCGGTTCTGCACGCTTCGTTGTGTGTTTTGGAACCTCGCGCAAACTTGATCCAATTCACGGCGGAATGAGGCCTGAAGCGCGAGTAGGTCAGCCGTAGTGACCTGAGTAGGAGGGTTGTCTGGCTGAGTATCGCCGATAATACGGTCAAGGGTTTGTTGGGTTGTGTTCGGATTAAGGCCAGTGTGCCTTCTAGAGGATGAGGAGGGTAGCTGAGTCGAAGCTACCAGAGCGGTTCGAGGTGCAGTTTGAGACGACTGAGGGTGCCGTGTAGGCAGTGCGGCGTGTTGACTAACCGCCGCGACTTGATATGGTGGTAGCTCAGACTGTGGGTCCAAGGTTTCCTTTCTGGCACCTTTCACTGTCTTTTTGTTGAAATTTCTTGAACTTTTTAATTTATTTGTTTTTTTTTAACACTTTTTATTTTTGATGAATTGTTTAATTTTGTTAAATTCATCAGAAGGTTTTTGTTACATTTATTAAAATTTATTGTTTTTTGATTTTTTGTTGAAAAAATTTTTGTTTTGCGGCACTTTTCTTTTGTGTTGAAGGTGCGTGTTCTAGTCCAGTCACCAATGTGGGGGTTGATAGTAGGTTGCCAATGTATGGCACAGATTCACATTGAATGTTTTGAACACGAGTCGTAGCGTGCGCACACGATGGCGGATGGATAGCGACTGACTCAATTTAGGGTGGAAATCGTAATTTCTGCTTTTTACACATTGATCTGATAATGGTAATCATGCTCTCTTGTGTGTTCCCCAACTCACCACACTCACCCAGGTCGAAACGTACTTGTGTATTCGTTCGACGTCGATGGGCGTAGCCAGAATGGAGAAATCAAAAGGGAAAGCACAATAACCCAGGATAGATCTGGCTAGGTGTGTGTGCGTCAATGCCGTGTATACGGCTGGTCTACTGACCTAGTGACTATCACTTAGGTCAACGCACTATAGCAAGACAGAAATACGAGAGAGAGGGCAAACATAGCTAAGGTTATTCACCAGCAAAAAGAGATCATTGGTCCCAAGCGAATGGGTGATCTGGGAAAAATCAATAGGACGCCGCATCGGCTGGGGATATAATTCCATTCTGTGGAATGTTCAATAATACCCAAGCCTATGGACTATGACGTAACCGCGTCGCTTGGTTTGGCTTGGTTGTTGCTAACCAATACGAATGGAATTTCCAGTGGAAATCCCATGGTTAGCGCAATAGTGTTGCCGTATGTTGTTGATTGTAGCTAAACTCAATTATGCATTATCTGCATAGAAAAATGAGTTTAGCTATGCGTCCCTTTGACATGTCCTGCTGGTAAATACCTATCAAGGGAAATGGGTAGGTATTGGTTGGAATTGTGGGCTGTTTCTCCTATAAGATAGAGAAACCCCTACAGTTCCTGTGCACTTAAACTACTCCTTTCTCTTTCACAAATGATGATCTTTTATTAATTGAACCGCAAAAGTTCCTGTGCACTTAAACTACTCCTTTCTCTTTCACAAATGATTATCTTTTATTAATCGAACCACAAAAGTTCCTGTGCACTTAAACTACTCCTTTTGTCCTAGTGGTTAGTTACAACATATTTCACAAGCTACAGTTTAATTAAGGGAGTAAGTTTCACATTGAGCTCTATTTACTTAATTATTCAACTAGCTCGGGTTTCATATTGAACTTTTTACTTAATTGTTTAACTAGTTTGTAACATGCACTATATCCTCCTTTGTGTACTGTTCTATGATGCGCGATAGTTATAGAAAGCGATAGCGAAACTACGCCAAATTGATTATGTGGAATTTCGAATTGATGTTAGATAAGCGACGATTTCTTTCACAACTTAGAACCGAACACGACAAGTGCGTTTTTTTGGAACTTCCTCTAGCAACGTCCGTACTCCGCGAGAGATGAAATCTGACTGGTTTCCGTTCGCCACCATCAGAACGATATCGCCAGAATCGCCTCAAAAGGGGAGGAGCTACACGATCAACTCGAGGCAGTCAATCGTGATTGGATTGGGCAATATGGCGTACATTTCGCATGTATGTGTATGCGTCACATACGATCATCCGGTGAACGTAGATAGTATGCGGGCGTCGTTATTGCATCTCCTCGTAATGATCATTAAGAAAGGGATAGGTCTCTGCGATCTTATGTCAACAGAGACGCTATTTCCATGATCGGGTAATGGGTATGCATTGTTTGCGTTCGCCAACATTGCATGGGTCTGCGGCTGTGTACACAATTGATTGTGTAATGCTTGCCGGCAACAGACCCTTCTGGTGTGAAAAACATACCGAAGATCTGCTCTCCCGAGGAGAGGCCATAAATCAACATTCGGTTGATGGACATGCAGTTTTCCAGGTCCGCGGACGGTTGGCGGCCGTTAATAGAAAATTCGGATGTACCATAAACAATCCGGAAGATATGGATGCGACGTTTAGGTTTTGCAAACGAATATAGGGTGCGGCCGTTGCCAGTTGTTAAAAGTAAACACTTGATGGCCACATCCAATTCGTTGCTTGTTTGCGGTCCATGATCGGTGGAAACCGATAATGGAAAACCAGCTACCGCCGAAAATGCGGGAAATGTTTGCTTTGCGTCGGCCGAAACCTTGTCGACGGTGGCAAACTGATGAGACTTGGTAGCCGCACGCTTAGGGGTGACATGGACAAACAAAACAAGCACATTAGGAGCTCTGCGTTGATTTTGTTTTCATGGCATGACGTGGGTAGCATAAGGTAATAGGGACGTGATGCACTGGGTGCAATGCATGCCCGAGGGTGAAATTTTTGATGCCACGGCTAGGTGATAACCCTTGCCGTGGACTTAATGTTTTCAGGAATGATCGTGGAGAAGGAGTTTGAAAAAACCCCCAAAGAAAGGTAAGCTGCCTATAAGGTATTTATGTCGGTTATCCTTTGGGATAACCGAATTAATTCCAGCGAATTGGTTGGCGGTTAAGGCCGTAGCAAGGTTGTATAATCTTGCTGAAGATTCGACTTCAAGGTAAGTCGCATTGCTGGAAATGGTGGGGATCGAGCGATGCATGGCTCTTCGGGCCCTGAAAAGCCCCACAGTTCCATAATCCTTGTTATGTTAAATTCGTGTAACAGTATATCTGTAGAATTGAATGCGTAGCTGTCGGATGTCAAGATTGTTATTATTCTTGTATTATTAAGTGGTGTTATCACATGAGTGCTCTTTATTATTGTTATCACCGTTGTTAAAATTAGGAATGTTACGTATTTTATCTTTGTGAATTCTGGCATTTTTATTTGTTGTTACAGTGGTGCCGCTATCTTCTTTTACGATGTGTTTGATATATCTTGGAGTTTCTTTTCCTCTTCTGTCGTTTTTTATAAATATGGTGTCACCTTTCTTAAACCGTTTATCCACTCGAGATTTGTTTTGGAATTTGTTTTGTTTACTTTGTGTTTCTTTTAACCGTTTTTTTATATTTGTATTTTTTATTCCGAAAAATATTTCTACTGGTTTTTCGTTAATGCTTGAATGGATTGTCTTATTGTATTCTTTCGCGGCTTTAAATACTTCGTCTGTTAAACTACTTTCATGGTCACTTGCTAAAGTTCGACTAATTTCTAATAATGTCGAATGTGTTCGTTCCACATTTCCGTTTGTAGTCGAGTGTTGGGTTGGTGTTAAGATATGTTTTATATTTCTAGAGCTTAATATATATTCTGTGTGGGTACTTATAAATACACTTTCGTTATCAGTAAGTAATGTTTCTGCGAATGGGAATATTAGTGATAAGATTTCGTCTATGATTCTGTAGCATTGGGTTTCGTTAGTTATTTCTCGTATATATAAATATTTACTGTACGTATCAACTGCTGTGATATACATTCTTTTTTCGCAGAAAAATGCATCCATTTGAATTTCTTTTCCGGGTAGATTCGGCAGATTATGTGGCTTAATGATTTGTTCTTTGGGGTGTCTTTCATATTTGTTCGTAAGGCAGTTTTGACATTTCAGAGCTATTTCCTTTATCTCCTTTTCCATTTTTGGCCAAAAGTAGTTCTCTGTTATTTCTTTAAAATTGTTTTTCCAGAATCTATGTGCTCTTTGATGGGTTTTCAGTATTATTTCTAATTGTTTTTCTTTGTCTTGGATGTCTTTTACTGAGTTTGGGGTGTGGATTATCTTTTCGCATTGGTATGTTTGTTCGATTTTGGGTCTGATATTGTAGAGGGTGATCTCGTCACAATGTATGGCATTTAGGGTTTTTGGATTTATGATTTTTTTTTAATATAGGGGTAATGTCTTCCAAATTATCTGTTTTTATATGGTGTCTTTTATAGTTAGGAAAAATTATTTCTGTAGTTAAACTTGTTTCGGTTGAGAATTCTATGTAGATTTGATTTTTGTACCAATTGACTGCTTTAGCTACGCTTTATCTTGTCTTCTGGGGAGCTACTAATTGAGTGTGCACTTTCTAAAGTGGATGTATAGAATTTTTGGCGACTAAGAGCGTCGGCGACCATATTTTGTTTGCCAGGTTTATATTTAATTTGTGCCCCATATTCTTCTATGATGTTTTTCCATCTTTGAATTTTGCTATTTGTGTTTTTTTCTGATAGCGCATAAATCAATGACTGATAATCTGTATAGATCGTTAATTCAGAGACTCCTTGGATATACAGTCTAAGTTTCTGTAGTGCAAATATAATCGCGAGTAATTCCCTTTCATTCGTGGCGTAGTTTTGTTCTGTAGCTGTTAAACTTCGTGAGACGAAGGTAATGGGCTTATTTTCCTGTGACAGGACTGCGCCAATTGCTATGTTTGAAGCGTCGGTTGTTAATTCAAAAGGTTTACAGTAGTCTGGTTGTGTTAATTCCATGCATTCTTCTAAATTTCTTTTTAGTATTTCAAAACTCTCTTTTTGTTCTTTATTTAGGGTTATTTTGTATTTCTCACTATTTCGTTTTGTTACTAGTTCTTCTGTTCTTAGCAGTTCTGTGAGAGGTCGAGCCAGAGTTGCATAACTCTTGACAAATTTTCTATAAAAGCCTGCTAATCCTAAAAATGCGCGTAATTCTTTTAAATTGCTTGGTTCTGAGTATTTTCTTATAATCTCTACTTTCTCAGGGTCTGTTTTTATTGTTTTATGACTTATTATGTATCCTAAGAATCTAACATATGTTTTAAAAAAATGTGATTTTTCGTCTGAGATTGTTAGTCTAGCGTCTGTTAGTGCTTTCATTATAGTCTTTAAATGTTCGATATGCTCTTCTTCCGTTTTGGAAAACACGATTACGTCGTTTTTTTTTTTTAGTTTTTAAACCACATTTATTTTCCTAATTCTTTTTACATGTATAATATTAGGGGTAAATGCTAACCCTTTTCTACAATCACAGTCCTTAAATTAACTTACTGGCTCTATGCGAGCTCTCTAAATTACACATTACAACTTGATTCTTATATATGCCTTTCGGCGTACATCTTTTTTTTTTTGTTTCTTATATATATATATATATATATATATATATATATATATATATATATATATATATATATATATATATATATATATATATATATATATATATATATATATATATATATATATATATATATATATATATGAAATAAGTCATATATTAGAGGGACTCCTCGTTTACATCTATATGTATACATTATTATTACAATTTTTTTTTTTTTTTTTTTTTTAATTATAACAAACAACACGATTACATCGTCTATATAGACGTATTCAAATTTGGTTATGTAGGGGCGTAGTATATCGTCCACACAGCGTTGGAAGATCGCGGGAGCATTTTTTAATCCGAATGGCATTCTATTAAATTCATAGAGGGCACCGTTAACAGCGAATGCTGTTTTTTCCCTATCTTTTTCGTTCATTAAAATTTGATGAAATCCGGATTCTAAATCTATCGTCGAAAAAAATTTCGCTTCTCCTAAATTCTGTATCGTATGTTGTATGTTTGGCATTGGATATCTATCTGGGATCGTATTATTGTTTAATTTCCTAAAGTCTATTACTAATCGTCGTTTGGGTTTCCCATTTTCGTCTATACCTTTCTTTGCTACTATCCAAATTGGGCTGCAATAGGGCGACTGCGAGGGTGGTATTATTCCTTTATCCAGCAGGTTTCCAATTTCTGAGTTTACAAACTCATGATCAGAGATACGATAAGGATACTGTTTTGACCATACAGGGTCATTGTTTTTCGTCCGTATCGTAGCTTGGATATTTGTGGTATAAGGTAAATTTTTATTGGTTTTTTTATTTTCCCTAACTAATTCTTCAATTTCCTCCTGATATCTGCTATTACCTACTATGTAGTTTAATTTTTGTTTTTGTGTTCCTATAGTAAATATCCTCCTGCTTATATCTATAACTGCTCCTAATTTTTCTAAGCCGTGCATACCCAATATGAGATCATAAACTTTTAATTCTTCTAATTAAAAAAATACGAGTTCCTTATTAAATATGAAAATTTCGCGTTTGTATTGTATAGCACTAGACCCGTGAATGGTATTTGTTATTTTTTGTTTTATAGGTATTCTTGTACTTAAATCAATGTTTTTTTTTACAGTAATTGTGAGTTGCCCCAGTGTCTAGTAAAATTTTATGTTCTTTATTATTCTTAACTTTTTTAGTGAAATTATAGGCAACCTACTCTCTGAGCTACAAAATTCTTTTATGATAAAGTTTTCGGTTTCACTTACGTTATTTTCCATGGATTCATTGTCTTCTTCCGCTAGGTTGTTGAAGTGCTGGTTTTGCACGAGGTTCTCTGAAGGCGTTCATTCTTTGTCTGGAGGTTGTTGAGGCATCTATGTCCATTGGTTCTGGATCTGGTTCCATTTTTGGATATTGTTGTATTTGTTGTACATCACCATTTGTTTGGTATCTGGGTTTAGTTTTGAAGTTTCCACTTTGCAAGTATTGTACTCGGACATTTGGTTGGGATCTGGTGTTGTTGTAGTTCCTGAAGTTTTCGTTTCGTTCCCAATTTCTATTTTCAGGGTATCTTGGTGTAAAATGCTGGTTGTTGTAGTTTCCTTGTAGTTGTAAGAGTTTGTTATAATTTCCCGTTTGGTGTTGTGGCCATCTTCTTTGGTAGGTATTTTGTTCGTTGTACCTGTACTGTTGTTGGTGGCCAATTCGGTAGCCTTCGTTGTCGTGGATTATAGTGCGTGCTATGGCGTAGGCGTTCTCTAGATCTTCGGGGCGGTGTGCATATAGTGTTCCTCGGGTATATTCGCACCGTAGTGCTTATATAAAAGTTCTTACTCCTTCTTCCAAAGCATTTTTTACTAGTGGTTCTGTGTTTTGTCCTCCGTCCATCTCAATTTTTGTTAACACTAAGTTCAGGGCTTTGTTGATTTCGTTGTAGTATTCTGGTAGATTTTGTCTTCCTTGCCTGATTCTCTTAAGCTGTTCCTGTAGGACATATAATGGTCTTTTGTCACCATATGCGTAGTCTAATCGGTTTACTATTGCATAGAAGTTTTATACTGTGTTGTATGTGACCAAGAGGTTTGAGGCTGCTCCTTGAATTTTCCCTCTGAGTAGCGAAAGGCATGTGTAGCATTGTGTTGTGGTTTGGAATTGTTTTATGTTTTCCATAGCTCGCCATGCTATACTTCTCCAGGCTCTATATTCCTCGTGCTTTCCTTGGAATGTCGGTAGTCCTTCGAATACTTTGATGTCTATCTGTTCTGGTCTCGTGATCGTTAGTTTGATTGGTTCTAGTTTTTTTGCTACGATCGGTGTTGGATGTCCTAGAGTTTTTAAGGTCATCATTTCCTCCTTTAGTTCTTGATTCTGGGCTTCTAGTGCTTTATTCTGGGCGCTTAGAGTTTGTTGATTTTGTAGAATTGCTGCCATTTGAGCTTGTAGTTCAGCAATCTGTGCCATGTTTGTTGTTAATTCTTCACTGTCACTTTCACTTTTACTGATGTTTAATTTTTCTTGTTTTATTGGATTCCACCGGTGTTTCTTATCCTTTCGGTCTTTCATGTGTCGGCTGATGTGGAGTTCCTATGGAGCTCGTTGCTTGTGTAGCTCAGTCATTTTCACCACTATGTGATTTTTTTCTGCACTGACACTACTCTGACTCACCTAGATATATCGCTGCTTTTGCTGCTCCTGAGGTTCGTCTTGGTTTTTGTTTTTGGTCCGTCTGTGTGAGAGATTCTTATTGGTTTCCAGTCCTCCTTTTAAACTGCTGCGACAATTTTAAAGCCTTTCGCTGTAATTCCTCTTCTTGCTGGATCTTCAAACACGATGGCAGGATCACCAGTTATTCTTATTGCCGCCACGGAAAGGAAAAAACATATTTTTCGTTACTTTGTCAAGTAGAGGTTTATTTCTTGCTTGACGGTGTCTTTATTTTTTTCCTTCAGTTAAATGACTAATTTACAATAGGACTTGATCACAATGTCCGAACTATGTTCGTGGCTTAGAGTAATTGCCATTCTATTTGTGAATGTTTCGTTTTTATACATTTTCAGTTGATAAGGATGCTAGTGAAGATAAAGAAATGCTAATGAGTATTCTATAGATAATAAATGTATCCGTAATGTAGATTGTATGTTGAGTCATCCGTAATGTAGATTTGAGTCATCCGTAATGTAGATTGTAATGTATATTGTGGATTGACTCATTATAGATAATTAGGGTTTTGGATGTTAACTCGTTCGACGATCAGCAACCCAACAATGCAGGTGCGTGTCATTGCTAATAGAAAGTGCAAGTTCACCATGGCATGTTAATTCCTATATCTGTAATCTCCATTTTAATACCATACTGATTCGCCAGCTGGGAACTGCAACTCCAATCGTTGCAGATGGTTCGCCAACTGGGGACAGCAAAACCATGTTCTGCGTCGAGCTCCTCCTCGACGAGAACAGCAAAGAATCCCTTTCTTGTGATGATGAACGTCGTTGTAAATACATCATCCGAAAAATGAAACAGAATTTCACCAATAAGAAATAATTTACACATTGAACATTTTCTTGCCATTGTGCGGTTTTATTTTTAACATTACTTAAACAAAAACGAAAAACGGTTGAACACAGTGACAAGCAAAAACTGTATTAAAAAGACCACGTTACACTCAGTAAAAGTAACAACTGCATAAAAAGGGTACCGAAAGCACCTGAATAAAAAATCTTCTTGTTTTAAGAACATGTTAGAAAAACTGTACTACTTGCTGATTTGAACTGAACTGCCCGCCAAGCGCCTTCTCATCGATGATAAGCACCGTGCCATCGAACGGCACGTTATCGTGAAAACGGTTGTATCGCACGACTGCTTTTTCCTTTGTACTGTCGATACCAGTAATTCAGCAAAAAAAAAAACGGAGTATACCTTTCGGCGATGGAGTTGTCGTGGTGAATTTTGTTGCTTTGATGGCAGGTGAATTAACTATTTGAATTGTGATGAATCGATTAGCCTTTGTTATATCTTTGACGAATCGATTCATCCCTTATTGTTGTTTTCTTGTTGCTAGGTACAGGTACACAACTGTATTGTTGGTATTCCTTTGCACGTTCCGTTGATTGTTTTTGTTGTGCCGCGAACTGGGCGGCGATGATGTAGATCCGCAGGTTATTGGATCCGGCTCGAAGGACCAGAAAAAATGTTGAATATCTCGGTGCCGGACGAGGAATGTCGTCGGCCGAGATCGTTGGTGATGTTCCGGCGAACGAGGAATGTCGTTGGGGAATAGCGAACGATGGAGCACGTTGATGATGATGCAATGGTGTCCGAAACCAACGTTGCATGAAACCAAATGCGTTTATAACTTTAAGGAACAGTCATACCTTATTAAATCTTCCGGCTGGAAGTCCCGCTAATGTATTTGCTGAACTTGTTGTCCCTCCTTACAAATGATGATTTGCGTTGGGCTTCAGCAGCGAATCCAGGCTTTGGGGCACGGTTAGGCAGATTTGTATGAAGTAATTAACTGGTGAAAACTTAAATACCTCGTGAACTCAAATGAAAAATTTATACACAACTTTATTCATGACATCATACATAACTTTATTCATGACATTATAAAAGCCACATGGTGACGTGCAAATTAAAATTCATAGCAATGTTATTTGAAATCCAATTATATATCGTCCATTGTGCACCAAAACAGTAAGTAAAAAAATATATAGACAGTTGATCGATGAACCGCACCAAAACAGTATGCAATGACAGTTAGTGAAAATTGATTGTTGGTTGACCGTTGTTTGTGTACTGTCACCGAGTTGTGGTGAATATGTTTGTCGGGGAGAGTACTAGACGATGTACAAGATTCTCCCCGAGCATATAATTATGAATCCGAAACAATACCTGTAGAGTTCAGCTGTGGGGTTTATTATGCAACACGCGTTGAATATACGCATTGCAGTCATTTCTAACTCTCCTGAATCTTTTCCAGTTTTCCTCCGTATTGTTTGATTTATACAATCGGAAGCTCAACTCTTTAGACTTAATGGCTTCTCTGCAGTCGGAATTGAACCACATATTTCTCTTGGGTGTGATACTCTTTACTCTGTATGAAATAAAGGTTCGCATGCCAAGTAGGATCGTGTCTGTTAATATGTCCGCCATAGAGTCAACCTCGTTATTGAGGAAAAAAAATCACCAATTTAACTTCCCAAAAAAGTCGTTCAGACCTTCCCAGTTTGCTTTCTCGTAGAATCATACTGTTCGTTTGGGAGTTTTCTCGTTAGCGTTGCTGTTGGTAAGAGCAAATTTAGCTGATACGACACAGTGGTCGGAAGTGTCTGATGGCGAAGAAACTTCAACTGTATATTTGTTCGGGTGGAAAGTGAAAAACATGTCCAGTGTGTTGGTGGAATGATCATCTGTCTGGAACCCGTGTTGTTTCATTGATGAGTTGAGTTAAATTATTTGAATCAGCAAAGAGCTGGATATACTGACCTTCAGCTGTTGGGTGTCCGGAGGGGCGAATCCACTGAGAGTTATGCACTTTGAAATCAATGTGGAAAGAACAGAGGCACTAAGTTATAACCGGGTATAGTAAAATCGGAAATATCTGTATCAGTTATTACCCGGATCTCACTAAGTGCAACGATTGCTGGTTTCTGGTTAGTGACGTGGGCAGACACTGCGGAGAAATTGCATCTTAGGCCGCAAATGTTACAAAGATCGACGTGAAATTCCCGTTCCAGTGTAATGGCCTAACCCCGCAAACCAATACCGCCTCAGAAAGGGATGCAAATCGGAACCAGCGATAGATGAGCGAAAGCATCCACTACAGGTGTTATGCCCTTGTAGTATTTTCCCCATGTTGTATAAATTATTTTAATATAAAAACGACACTGTTTGTCCAAGAGACGGGTTGGAACTCGTCTCTTTTCTGTCTCCACCGGTGACTAGTACATATACATTCCACACCAAATCAGCTTAGTTTAACATAAATGAAGCTCAGGGAATAAGTGTCCTTTTGGTTGTATTGATTTAAAAGAGGTTTACGAGGATATTCCACTCTATGTATTCACTATACAATGTTTTTGTTATATTTATTTAAAAGAGGTTTACGAGAATATTCCACTCTATGTATTCACTATACAATGTTTTTGTTATATTTATTTAAAAAAAGTTTACGGGGATTTTTCTACTTTTTGTATTCACTATACAATGCACTTTTATTTAAATTAATCGCATACCGGGCGGTCACTGTGGGTATTGCCTCAATTTATTTTATTACAGAGTCGCAATTTCTTTTTTACTTTATTTTTAGTTCCTACTATTTACATTACACCAGTGAGACCGATTCCGTCTTACACGTACACTCAACTTCTCGCGGACGACCGTTGACCGTCTCGGTCAAGTATTAAAAAGCCAATTCGTCTCTAGTTTTTTTCTTTTTTATTTTCCCATCGGATGGAAATCTTTTCTTTCGTCCTGCAGTTAAACGGATATCTCCTTTTTCCTGCCTGACCCATTCTTCTTTCTTTATCTTTCCCAAATTGGGATCGATAGAGGAAACACAAAGGAAAAATCAATAGAGAATCGTACTAATGCACATTTATGATTCTCTTAGGCGAACGTGCAGTTCGTTTTATGTTGCCTGTTGTTTGTTTTAACTTGGTTTGATTAAAACGGAAACCGACGCTGATTGTGTGAATGGTTTTAGGTAACCATTTTTCTAGGGGTTCATAAAATTGCGGACGCGCATTTTATGATTCTCGGCGATTTTGTTTGAAGAGAGACATCTGGTCCGCACATTTGGATCTTAGGGGATTTTTGTGGCGAACCTGTGGTTCGATTATCCTGTCTAAGTTTTCAATGTGAGGAAATTGAACGTTTAGTTCAATTTGTTTGAAATTGAATTGATGTGGGACCATTTGATGTATGTAGTAATGCTCTGGCTTGGGGAGTGTCTCATCCTTTAAGTGGATGTTTTTGGCGTGTATCGCAATTTTTGGCGGAGACTGGTTCCAAGGGGGCAAGTATTATGGGATGGGTGGTTGTGGCCATAACACCCACTAGATCCGTGCCGAAATCCAGGTCACATCCTTCGCATGACGAATATTATGCCACTCAAACGCCAAAGACTCTCCAAAAATTATAAATCAGTCGAGAGTATCGGTGCCTCGGAGACGTGAAAAGAAGAAACACAGACGCAAGGAAAGGAAAGGTTGGGGAATTTCCCCACACTGCACTTCACTTTCATGTATATTTTCACACTTTCCGCACATTCGGAGATCCGTTTATTTATTTTGGATGTACAAATATCTCAGTACTGCACTCGGACGCGTGCGTGGAGATCCGTTTGTTTATTTTGGAGACACAGAAGACTTGACGCGAGTTAATGACCACCATAGATAAAGAATAACACAAACTTGACCATGATAAGGCCTGACACAAAATGGCTCACTTGGGAACCAAGATAAGAATTGGCAAACCAAGATAAGCATACATAGTTTTAAGTATAAATACAAAATGTAAAACCCAGAACGGGGTTCATCGATCTATGAGATTCAGCAACACATAAAATTAACTCGCGCGAACCGGTAGTGCAATTAGAGTATGTTGTGTTTACTTAAGATATCCTAAACGGATTGCACAATTGATCCGATGGTACGGATAACGTGGCAGAAGTGCATATGCTGACACGCCGGCGGTTAGACTTCGAATCACTTCGTGTCGTGGTAACATTAAGCATAAAAAACGCTTTAAACACTGATTGTCCATCAGAAGAGCTTTTAGTCGAATATCTCCTAAAAAATTGTTATAAGCTACTACATGGGCTGAAAAGTCCCGAATTTAACAATAACTGGCACCACTAGAAAATGAACATAACTCATTTCAAAACGCTCATCTATCACTAGTTTATGTATGTTTATGTTTCGTGACATTTCGTTCATTCGTTTACAAGCTACAGTCGATGGAGTGACGCTACTTTCGCCTTTGTAAAAAAAAAAAAAATTGCCTTGATAGTATAATGGTTTTTTTTTTTTTTTTTTTTTTTTTATACATATATTGGGCTTTAGGAACCCGAGAGTTCATGACCTCACTGTCTCGTCTACGTCTTCTTTTTGCCGGGTCGTTGTTTTCTTGATGAATTCTTCCCTTATGGTAGTGTACGCTCATCACACTTACGCCTGACGGGTTTTTTGCATGTTTGTTTTGTTTATAGTTTTCATTTATTTTTGTTCTCGCGAGAATTATGATTCCCAGTATTAAACTGTATAAAAAAATATAACTTTATTTTTCAAACTCTTACATACTATGTTAACAGAAAGCTTAATATTAGTGCCAATGTGGTGTTGAATCGGGAATGCTCATTATAAAAAAAAAATGTTGTTCGCTTTAATAAAATGCTGCATCCGACTTCGCACAAACGACCGCACGTCAATGCTATCAAAACTCACCTCTTTTTTCGTATATTTAACGTGGAAGCCTGACTTGCCTCCACGAAATCCATAACGCGATTACTATTTCCACCGAAGCGACAGAATTACCAAAAATTCCATTCATCGCCTCGATGACCATATTGGGTAATATTCTCTTTAGCATCTTGTCCAACGAGAAAGGGGTGAAAAACACACACGATGATTGCTTCTGCTGCTCATCGTGTGTGTCCACAAGTATGCGAACATAGGATCGATCGAATCTGCTAGATTGCAGCTGGTGCAAGTATCTCATTATAGGGGTTGAAATGTTTACACGATCAGCGGCTGTGTAAAGCATTATTGCTGACCGTGTACATGTTGATGGTATCTCCACGTAGTCGATTTCTCGATGGAGGTTTACCATTTAGGGAACTCGACTTGCCTGGGCAATCAGCCACATGCCTTCATGTATTTGTTGGTCGCATGACCGATCGATGTAGGCATGATGCAAAAGGGAAAGATAAGCATTTCCTGCATGTGTGCGGCTGGCGCGTAAGGCATATCACATGGATATTGTTCCGACGATGTTGGTTGCTATATGGTGCGACAAAATTGCTTTCAGGGAAACTAACATTTGTTGCTGATGAAATTGTATGTCAGCTAGCATGATTGATTCAAGGTATTTCCAAAATTATTGGTACAACTATGTAAGGTGAGTGCACGTTTTTCATGTGTTTTAGGGAACTATTTCTTTATCATAGCTATAAGGTAAGTAGTGGCGTTCCATGGAACTGCCAAAATACTTGTTTTTTATACTTTGTGTATGCCCTAGATGGGGGTTTTTACATAGGTAATGGGAGGTTGATTGGTGGCGCTCAAAGGAACCGCCACAAGTATATAATGTATTTTTTGTATAGTTATCGTTCAACCCGCTTATAAATGCACGTACGCGCTTTTCCATTGCTTCTTTAGAGCGTGTCTCTGTATGGGTATATTTACTCGTTTCGATTTTACTTAATACCAAATTCAAAGCTCGATTCATTTCTTCATAGCATTGGCACAATGTTAATTTCCTGCCCGCCTGTCACGCAAATTAATAAATGCCTACAAGTCAACGGAAACATTTTTTCGGGCTATGCCCGTTATTATTCAAAATATATATTTTACATTTGGCGCCTATCTTCTAACTTCACTTATGTGCACTTAATTGTTACAGGGAATAAGGCCCGGCTTGGTATGCGTGGCTCCCTTTATATGATTTCTTCTTATTCACGATTTATAAGACTGCTGTTCCCATGATTCTGTTTCTGGATGATTGTTCGTAATCTATATCGTGTGGTTTAGTTACCGAGTGAACTGTGTTATTTAATTATAAAACCGTTGAATAAATGTCTTCTGAAACGGTTGTAGTATTTCGTATAATTAATATTCTCGACAGTTCTGATATTGTAGTATATACTGTTTCAATTTGTCTGTTCGAGGTTGAGTGGTATACCAGAGTTTCAATTTTCTGTATCCCTCTTTTATTGCCAAGCAAAAAGAAACATGGAAGGGGAGGCCGACTTAAGCGAGACAAGGACAGATGTGTCCTTCATCTTGTCTCTGGCTTCTGTTCATCTTGTAATAACCAGCAGGCTCGGTCTCAAGATATTTGAAAAAAACAAGGGGGGGGGGGGGGGGGGGGGGGCACATCTAAGGATAGTGTCTATAGGGTTAGTTCTAATGGTCTCTAACTTGGATTGAGGGATAGTGGGATAAAAATCATACAAGACCAGTAGGTCTGGAGTGTCGTAATAAACGCAGATTACGTCTTTGGCGTCTGATAATCTGCGCTTTGATCGGTGTGTCTTCTAATCTACTTTTTCGAACTTAAATACTAACATTTTGAAACACCCGCAAGTTATTTTGCCCCGATTACATTTCAACACCTGCCACGGTTACTCGTGGGAATCAGTTAAATTCATGGTTCCCTGCTTTGGGGTATTGATATTTATTTGGGTTTTGGATAGAATATGATATAAGGAGTGTGAGCGTATATGGGGAATATTATTAATTGAGCTTTCTGGAGCCCTGCAAGTTGGCGAGGAAGTAATTGCCGATTTTTTCATACAAATAAAACATTTTTTTTTCCAACTTTAATTGAAGATATATTCTCCATTTGGAACGTTGATCTCTTGTAATGTTTCTGTAAGCTTCATGATTCCACGCTTATAAAATGTCTGGTTCTTAGTGGGAAAAAACTGAACAAGGTACACTTTTGTAGTATCAGCATTGAAAGTTTTACTATTCAATCAGGTTGATAAGGTAGGAAACAGGAGCAAGACGACAAATTATTTTTAAAACGTCAAGCTGATAAATTGTCAAGTTCTATTTGAAGGAAAGAAAAATTAAGCGGCGAATGATAGCATTAAACAATCTTCATCGTCAACATAAAGAGAGATGTAAAAACATAGTATAAAAAGAAGCGAACCGAAGTGGTTGTCTTCGGAGACACCGGAGGTATTTATTCGATCATTCCATTTCGTTGCTTATAATATAATCTGGAATTATCTTTGCGTTTTTGAATCGCTGCCCCCACCACTATTGAATTTTTATTATTGGTTTAAAATTAACTTTAAAATGATTTTTATCGTATCTACTTCTTGGTGCCAAGCAATCCCTTAATATGGTTCAGCATTTTATATGATTTATTTAAAAAAACAATATTCCACAATTTTACACCTTCCTACCGAAACAATAAAAAACAAAAAAAAACATGTTAAAATGTAAAACTATTGTTTATGTCGTTTGTCATCTCCTTTACCTTATAAAAATATTATTCATTATGGATTTACTTAAATCTTAGTTTAAATATATTTTAAGCATTGAACTTAATTATTTTACCCCCATCAACACGTAAAAATGTAAAACTATTGTTTATATCGTTTTGTTGTCAAAAAAATAAGAAAAACATATTTAAACTTATTTTTAATAGCTAAATTTATTTGGTTTACCTTCATGATGATGATGTTTATATCATTTGGTTGTCTGTTTTACCTACATAGACATTAAAAATGTAAGACTATTGTTTATATCGTTTTGTTACCAAAAAAAAAAAATTGGTCGGCATGATTTTAATTAAATTTTACCTTTTTTAATACCTAAACTTAATAGTTTCACCTCCACAGACATTAAAAATGTAAGACATTGTTTTGTTGTCAAAAAAAAAGAAATGATTCTTATTACTAAATTATATTAAACTACTTTTTAATACTTAAACTTTTTTGTTTCACCTCCAAAGGCATTAAAAATGTAAAACTATTGTTTATGTCGTTTTTTGTCAGAAAAAAAAATAGTTTTAACTAAATTTTAATTTAAAATTATTTTTAACATTAACATTGAACTTCACTTAAATGTATTTCTTCTCAGAATTAATTTTATTTGAACATTTTATATAATAAAAAATCAAATAAAAATGTATAAATTAAATTGATAATAATTTTCACGTATGTTGTTTTTTATTTAAGAAATAAATCCCACAGTGATAACACTAAATAATAAAAAGTTAAAGTTTCTTATATTTAGAAATGTAATCCATGCAATGCTATAAACACGCATAATACAATAATTTAAATATGTACTCATCAAGAGCAAAACATAAATGTAAATATTGTTAGATGTTATTATGGCTACAATTGTAATAATTGTTTTTTAAATCCATTACAAATGTAAATGTGAACCTGTTGAATTAATCAGTTATTTTGAATATATGGGCCATTTTTTTTTATCAACGTATTATTTTTAAAGAAGTCTTAAAATAAATAAATTGTAGATCACGTGGTTAAGCCATGCAAAATTTGGAATGCATATATTTCATTATGTTAATGTATTAATTGTTATTATTTAAGGAGTCATCCTCTTTAGATCTGTACATTAAACAAATTTCTTTATAAATGTTTCGTCAAGCCCATATTTGTATCCCTTGTCGGAAATGCTCATTATTATTCCATTTTATATCTACTCTATCTTTATGAACACCAATCTGTTTAACCTGTTTAATGAGGGAATAAATTTATGTTTGTGTTACAAAAAAATGTATATATCTTGTACCTCAACAGATGTATTTTTTAATAAATAAATATTTTGTATAAACATTTTCCTACTTTCACGTAAAACAATGAATTCAATACAATTATGTATTTACTTAATAAATACTAAACCCGCTAAACGAAGTAAATAAATTTACTGTGTACTCAAATCGAAGTGACTTTCAGTTTGCTTTTAACATAAAAAATCATGTTTTTCTTTTTATTAATAACTAAAAAGTTCTTGTATACAAAGTGAATCATGTTTTATTAATATATATTAAATATAATCATAATATAAAATATTTGCGTTTTATTTATCATCATAATTAAATAATTCTTACTCTGGTTATTATTGTAATTAAAATACGTTTACTCGTTTTACTGCATAACTTAAACTGACCACGTTTGGATATATTAACGTATTACTTGTTGCTGCTTAAATAATAATGCCTTAAGGATGCTGGTGGTCGAATGGACGGCAAACAATCACACGAATGGATATTCAAGTTTTTACTGGTCAGAGGTATTTAATGTATTATTCATTGAGTTCGGTTTGAATTTCACAATTTTAGTTCCTTTTGTTTAATTAGGTGGCAAACCTGTGTGAACAGTTTGACCTGTTCCGCGCTTTTAAAAAATGTGCACCTCCGTGAGCTTTCCGATGATGAGTGGAGAACGAGCGATGCGGGCGTATTGAAAGGCTGACAAAGACTGGTTAAAAGGCTGTTGCACACATTACAAATAGGTTACAGTCGGATGGCGTCTCTTGGTGATAACGCGCTTGACAGGCATGCGGTCAATGGTGGTGAATGTACTAGACGGTGAACGTACTAGATTCTCTCCGCTATATTTAGTTGCGAATCCGCAACAGATGCACTTATTACAAAAAAAAAAAAAGAAACAATAATAATAAAGCGTCGATACTCATGGAATCTTTTTTATTTTATTATACGATTGTAATGGGGTAAAGTCGTTTTTTGTATAATTAAATTTATGAGTTTTAAATTTGCAGCTTTTTATTGTAAATACAAATATTTTGTAAAAGTATGCTCACAAAGTTAATTACTTCACAAATAAATACATTTCATATAATCCAAATATAAAATTAGTTTGCGTTTTATTTATCTTCATAATTTAATAATCGTGCTATGAAGTTGTATTCATGAGTCGCAAAACTGAATGCGAGGGTAGGTTAAGAAGGTAAGTAGTCAGATAAAGTTAATGAGCATTGTTTCACAGATGTATACACACTCTGATGATTTTTACCCGCTAATATGAATCCCCTAAAATTTCTCTCTTCTAGATAGTTCTTCGTCAATTCAAATTATTTAACATACAGATACAAAAAAAAATGCAGAGAAAATTCAAGAGGGCTAAAAATGGCGCACATTTAAAACACACAGCTCTTCCATGACCAAAAATTGAGACACAAATACCACACCCTTCCACAAGTTATGGAACTTTATGGCTCATTTTTGAAAACTATCAAAAACTCTATCCCCTCATCCATTCCGCCGCTTATATTTGAAAACAGCTTAATCATCATTGATTGGTGATTCACATGCTTATACTTATACAAGTATTGCCGAAAGCATCCATGTCCTGATATTAGCTGAGTCAAGCGGTAATTCAGCTCGCCATGCTTTCTTTTCACCCATGTTTCTATATCAGGTATCATGGTGTGGGTCCATCTTCCTTTGGTGGAAAAATACCACCTTCGTTGCCATTCTCTTAGGGTTGAGAGCTCTAACTGTGGCCGCATTCTCCGACGATTCTCTTGGGAGACCTTATGCAATGCAGCGTTTTCTTTAGCTGCAATGTCAAGTGGTGGCCTCCGGCCAAAATATTTATGTCATCTTTGGATACCGTTCGAAATGCACAGCATGCTCTTGGTGATGCCAGTCTATGCGCTGTATTCACTCCCCTCATGTACGACTTATACTGTGCGACTCCTGCCCATATATGAGCTGCGTACATTATAGTGGAGGTGTTGACACTGGTTATGAGTTTCCTTATGTGGGGCCGGGGTCCTCCAACATTGGTTAACAGTCTCGCCAAAACTTTGCATACTCTTGCCGTTTTTTCACTCGTTTTCCTCAGGTGTTTTGAAGCTCAACCTGCTGTCGAGTATAACACCAAGATATTTAATATATGGTAGGGACTAGATCTGATTGTTTGTCCTTCTATTTCCAAATCAAGATGTTCAACTTTCTTGCGGCTGCTTATTAAAACTGCCTCCGTCTTATGTCCAGCTAGTTTTAGTCCGGATTGCTTGGGAGCAAATATTCTCCGGGTCATCTAGATGCTACGGCCACTATCGCCAAATCATCTGCGTACCCAATGATTCTAACCCCTTCTGGTACATGGACCCTGAGCATACTATCATATATGATATTCCATAACAGCGGACCTAATACAGAGTCCTGAGGTACACCCGCTGTTATTTTATATTCCTGTGGTTCCTCATCTATGTCATAGATCAGTCTTCTATCCGAGAGATAGTTTACTAGTATACGTACCAAGTAGGGTGAGACTTGTAGATCGCCCAACGCTTCTAGAATCCGATTTCAGTTCATCGAGTTAAATGCATTTTTAACATGTAGTGTCTCCACGCCGTAATATTTTTTCGTACCTCCTATCCATCGTGCTCCAGCTATCGCATTGCGAGCAATGTCGCACACCACAGATAGTGCCTTACCGGTTGATCGACCTTTGCGGAACCCATACTGCCATTCAGAGAGCCCCAATGTCCCCTCAGTGAATTGTTCCAGGCGAGTGGCCATTACTCGCGGAAGCAATTTTCCTGTTGTGTTCAGCATCCACAATGGGCGCTATGACGACGGCGCTTCTGAATTCTTCCTTTCTATACTCCTTTGGGTATAAGCACAAGCCGCTGTTTTATTCCATCGTTTAGGAAATTGTCCTGTTTGAAGGCAGATTGTGAAGAGGCTACTGAAGACTTCCGGATTTTTTGTTAAAGCTGTCTTCACTACAGCGTTAGGGATACCACCCAGTCCTGGAGTCTTGTTTTTTTTTTGACAACCCTTGCAGCCAAGAGTATCCCTTCGGTGGTCACGGGAGGTATCTCTCCTTCAGAGATACTCCATTCCATTTGCACTCTCGACACCTCATCACACTGCGGGAAGAGGACAACATTTTATCTGGGTCTGTCTGTGTCGATTTGTGGCTGATAATGAATCCCAACAGTTTTACATAATTTTTAAAGAAATATGATTTTCCTACAGAAACTGTTAAGTTAGCTTTATAAAGTGCATCGAATATTTGTCGGAGATAGTTCATATGCTTATCCCGAGTCTTTGAGAAGACCATCATGTCGTCAATATAGACATAACAGGACTATGTTATAAAAGGTCTCAAAATATAGTCTACACAGCGTTGAAATATTGCTGGGGCGTCCGAAGGCTAATCTATTATATTCATATAATGCTCAATTTACTGTGAATGGGGTTTTCTCTTTGACGTTTTCGTCTATTAGTATTTGATGAAATCCAGACTCTATGTTTAGTGTGGAAAAGATTTTTGCTTCTCCCAAGTTTTAGATTACTCGATCAGATGGATCGCTCGTCTCGCGTATGCTATCAAGTAGGTCGAGGGTATGTTTAGGAGCAGAGCTCCAAAGATGAGAGCAATAGTCGAGCACGGGTCTAATTTGGAGTTTATGAAGGAGAAGTAGCCGGAGTAAAATATTTCTTGGCTCTAAAAAGATAGATCCGTTTTCCAGAGGTGGATCTGGCGATGTTCGACAAGTGTTTATACCATGATACGTTCACACAGACCGTGATGCCGAACAATTTCAAGCTTTCCCCAGATTCGAGAACCTTGTCATTCATCATCAGCTGTGGAACGGATGATTCACTTTTCCTTGTGAATTGTGTATACTGTGTCTTCGTTGCATTGAAGTCGACGAGATTGGCCTTTCCCCACCGCAGGACCTTATCCAGATCATGATTCAGAGAGTCGACCTGGCTACATTTCAGCTGGTGCGACGTTGAAGAACTAATCGGTCGATCACTTGAAAAAGAGGAAACAAGTGTACATCCGCAAAACTGAACACCCTGTTATCCGTCGACCTCAACAAATCATTTATGTGAAGCAAAAATAATGTTGGAGCCAAAATAGAACCTTGGGGAACCTCAGAATTAACAGGATACAGATCCGAACATTGGCCGTCCACAACAACCCAGATCGATAGATTTTGCAAGGAAGCAAAGCTGGTGGGAAAGGCCACGTGAACGAAGTTTGCCTAACAATGCCCCGTGTCAGACGCGGTCAAAAGCCTTGGAGATATCCAATGCGGCCGCCCTTTGCTCACCATGCCACTCAGTCGCAAATCTCCATATAACGGTTATAAGGATCAAGAGTTCTCCCGTGGATGACCTGCCGCTGATTCCGTATTGATGACCGCTCAGAAGACTGTTGCACTCCAAATACTTAATTAACTCGGTATTGATGATCTTTTTTATTACCTTAGATAACATAGACAGTAATGCGGTTGCCTTCCTATAGTCTAGTCCTCGTAGAATGTGTTGAATACTACCCGGGCGGAACGTCACATCCCGCATCGAAGACCGTACCGACGCGATCACGGGTGGCTCCAAAAGACTGGCATCGAGGTTTGAATTCGCGGAAAATAAATTCGCGAACACAATCCATAAATTTGTGACTAACGCCCCGCTGCCCGCCACTAACGGGGGAAAACAGGAAGAGGCGAAGTTACTGCTGACAGCCCTTGCCATTGTCTAAAAGGGATACGAACCAGTCGGCCACTCAAGGAGTTTACTAGTCACTCCGTGGTTGTAAGCCGGATTCTAACAAACTTCGTTCTGTTCACCTCAGTTGGTTTTAGGGCGCAGTTGTTTAAACACACAATTTTTTTGCCGTTTTAATCTGCTCGCATTTTTTATCAAACCAATGTTTATCAGATGAACCTCATTTGATGGAATGCGGAATGCAGATCTCATTCGGAGAAGAATAATCTCTGTGACCGACTCCACGTATGCGTTAACATTGGAGTCTCCAAAGCACGCCACCGATCACGAAGAGGATGCGAATAAATCTCTCGAGTCGTCCCAGTTGGCAGCCCCATACCTCCATACGTGGCGAAGCTGCTTAGGTCGGTTATTCGCGTGAAATGCAAGTGGTTGCACGACCGATACCAAGCAGTGATCTGAGTTTCCCAGCGGCCCAGCAATCTCCACGGTATAAATGCTCGACTCGAGTGTCAAAAACAGATCCAGGGTGTTCGCATAATCACCTCAGGTGCCCGCCACTCACGTAGGTTCCTTCACAAGTTGAGCCAAATTGCGGCTAACAACGAACGTCTCCACCAGCCTCCCAGCCTCGTCGATTCTGTTAGAATGTACCAACAGCAAGAATTGCGCACATTAAAATCGCCAAGGACGACAATTTCCGAAGCTGGGTGATTGATCTGTATCCCGTCGACGGTACGTGAAAGATGTTCGAAAAGTGTCACCGGTCGATCATCATTCGGGGAGCGGTAAAGACAACAAAATTTTTTTAAAGAATTCCTCAACACGACCCTTAACCACATGATGTCCATGTTATTGGGTCCAACGCCTTCATCCTTTGGCAAGACAGATCGGACCGCGAGAAGACGCAAACTCCGCCCTTAAAACGGGATCTCGAATGTAAGTCGCATCCTGAGCAACGAAGACATGTCGAATCAGCTGATGAATCCACCCGTGTCTCAGTTAGGACAAGGATATCAAGTTTCGCTGTTTGCAAATATTGGTGGACGGCGTTTACATTCATATTGGTGAAACCCATGCCCCTGATATTACAAAATACCGTTATCAATCGAACGTCGACAGAGCCTCGAGAACGAGCCCGATTATGCGATGACGAATTTCTTAAAGTTCGATTATTTATCAAAATATCTGCATGGTGTTCCCCCTGACATAGTCACCCCCCGGAGATCCGAATGCCATACATCTGAAACTTAGTCGAAATTTTCCCCCGATAACATCAGGGAATGTACAGCCTGGCGAGGTGTTATCTCACTTCGAGACCGACTACCACCTAAACCAACCTTCTCTCGAACCGGTCCATCAGCCAAGCTCCGAAAGATGGCCAGGAATTACTCCCGCCCATTTCATGGAGGCTTTATCTTGATGGGTAGGTATTTCACCGGGGGGCAGGGCGTTGGGACCTCACCTATCACTCGGCCTTTAGTCGCTTCTTACGACAAACCGGCCTGACAGTGAGCATACTTTAGCTCCCTACTCACCAGGCCAATGAGTGCAGACACTTGTCGAGATCTTTGAGATTTTTTTTCGATTTTTTTTTTACACCAACGCGCGCACGAAAGGCAATTTTGAAGTACCTTTAAATGTCAAAGCAAAGTGCGAGCGGACGGATTGGAAATGGATAAGGAAAGGAGGTATCGATGTAAATTGGTCTTAAATGCATGGACATTACAACGAGGGGGGGGACACATGATCAGGTAGAGCACTCCACACACGTGTGGTTCGGCTAGATGATGACTCTCTATGTTTATTTGTGCGTGTGAAGTTAATTTTAAACGTCAAGTGATACGCATTCTCCGATTGACGGGTATCACGGGAAAATGTCTGAAGAGGAAGAACAGTTTCAGCAAGTTCATTTGAACAACGTCCCTGATAATATCTATAGAATAGAGATAGGCATGATACGTTGCACGGATGTCCCAATGACGCAATTCAACGATTTAAAGCTGGATCCCCAATAAGTTTCATTGATCATTTTTGTATCCTATCGAGCACGTGTAGCGCAGTTGTGAATCCGCCTGACCAAATGCGGGAGTTGAGCTCCATTTTGAGATGAATGTATTCCTTGTTGGCTCCTCGATAGTATAGTGGTTAGTACACCCGCCTGTCACGCGGGAGACCGGGGTTCGATTCCCCGTCGGGGAGCCTCTGGCGCGAGTCTAATGACCTTGCCCAGAAAAAAACAAATCATTATGGAAAATTTAACAAGCCTCAGGACTTGCTAAATAAGGCCAAGACCGGTTCCTGCTTGTAGTGCCGATGATGATGATGATGATGTATTCCTTGTAAATAGTGGCAAGGTTGGATGGAGTGAAATATTTTTATCTATCTGTTAAGGAACCCTTTGCACTTGTCCAACCTTTTTGCAGCTTCAAATATGTGGTCTTTCCAATTAAGAGTCGAATTAATTCTAGTGCCGAGAATTGATAGCTCCTTGGCTTCGTGGATACAAGTGTCATCCATAGACAGTATATTTACTTTGCGCTTCGCCTTTGACGACAAGAGGAAGCACTGGTTTCTAAAGGTATTGAATTCCACTCGGTTAAATAATCCGCATTGATATAACTTGTTGAGGTCGGAATTCCATACATTAAGCATAACCTGTTGATTGGCAATGCGGTTCGAAGACTTCGATCGGAAATTTTCGTATGATATTAGAAACCCAACGTGTTACCATAAGCAAATGAGTGAATTGAGTTGTGGATAATGGATAAAAGATCATTTATAAAGATGGGAAAGAGTGTGGGGGAAAGTACAGAACCTTGGAGAACATATGCATTAATTTGATGGGAGGCAGATTTGACACCATCAAAAACCACTTAGATTGAACGGCGAGAAAGATAGTCACTTATCCATAGGATCGGGAAATTGTTCACTCTATAGAAATACAATTTCGACATAAGGTACGGTTAGCAAACTCTGTTGAAGGATTTTAAAATATCTATGTGACCACATTACCCCGCTTGGTAGAAACCTTGATGTGGTGCGCGGACTTAAGCTACAATGAATCACTTAGGCTATGCTGACGGAAGCACACGCGTCCAGTAGGGCCACCCATGTCAGACAGGCTAGCGAGGAGTAACACACAAAGATCTACCACCCCTAATCCAGGGTGTTACGCGTCACCGTGCCCATTGGATGGTTTGAAGCCAGGGGTGTACCGGCAGTAAGCAGACCTTACCATATCAAAACGGGGCTCTGATGTGGCGGACTATTTGAAATCCCAAGACTCGTGGGATCAATCATAAATAATGAATATACAAAAAACAATCCCACGAAAAACCCGGTAGGCGTTGGTGTGACGAGCCCACACTACCATAAGGAAAAAAATCATCAAGAAAACACCGACTCGGCAAAAAGAAGACGTAGGGAAAAACGGAAAAAGCGGGATATACGCGTCGGTACGTGGAATGTTCGAACGTTATATAAACTAGGCGCGATACAGACGGTCGTAGAAAACGCGAAACAATATAAAATGGACATCGTCGCGCTTCAGGAAGTTCGACTCCCACATCAAGTAATCGAAACCAATGGGTTTACACTGGCGTGTGGAGGTACCGATACACATAACCTCGGAACTGGCTTCATCATAAGCAAGAAGATTACGCCCCATTTAAAAGATGTGCAATTTATGAATGACCGAATGTCGGTGCTAAAAATACACTGCCTATGATACAATTATTTATTTATAAACGTACACGCCCCAACAGAATCTACGGGCGAAGAAACGAAGGACACCTGTGGGGTGGATGTATTGTGTGCAGGCGTACTGCACCGGTTCTACCTCCATCCCATATGCTTCTTCACTCTAGTCTCCGAAAGTCTTGTAATGTGTCAATGCAAACAAGAAAACACCGCAGGTTCATCTATTTGTTATTTATTTCTTTTTTTTGAACAAAAATTAAAAACAAAAATTCAATACAAAAAGGCAACTTTAAACATTTATAATGCACAGCGTTATTCTGTTATAGTGTTTCACTAGCTAAATGATTTCAACTAAATAGTTGTTATAATATGTTTCAATAACTAAACGATTTCAAACTGTCAAGTAACTTTAAACGTTTTAATGCACAGCGTTATTCTGTTATAGTGTTTCACCAGCACAATGATTTCAACTAAATAGTTGTTATAATATGTTTCAATAACTAAACGATTTCAAACTGTCAAGTAACTTTAAACATTTTAATGCACAGCGTTATTCTGTTATAGACGCCCTTACACCGACGGTAGTTGTGCTCAGACTCACTCGCACTCTACACTTGAGTTTTGTTTAACGTGGAGGCCCGACTAGCCTCCACGGAATCCGTATCGCGATTAAGCTCATCGAAGCGACAGGATACCAAAATCCCATCATCGCTTCGATGCCCATATTTGGTAATTTACCCCTTTGCGTTTTGTTCAACACAAAAGGGGTTGAAATACACACACGATGATTGCTTTTGCTGTTCATCGTGTGTATCCGCAAATGTGCAGACACAGCATACATCTCCTTTAAAGTTCGCAGCAGGTGCGAGTATCTCTGCTACGAAAAGGGTTGAAGTATTTGCACGATCAACGTGTGCGTAAGGCATTATTGCTGATCGTGTACTTTCCTCTTCCATAAATGGATATGTTCCCTCGACATCATTGTGTGGGCTTCACGCTGCTTGGGCGCGTGTGTGCGAAAATGCTTTTGTCTTATGGGCATGGATTATGTACGGGAATTATATCGGACACGCGATGTTGTATCGATCCGTGTTTTCAAGGGCATATGGCTGGTGCCAACAATTCGCTTGTCGGACGGGTGGTCGCTCGATGTAGGTATAGACGTCCGCAAAAAGGAAGAAATATCTCCTATAGTATGTGGTAAACACATTAGGAGGCATTTCTTTGATACCTATTGGGCAGTGTTGATTACTGCATGTGCAACCGGATTTGCCTTTGTTGAACATGGTGTGTTTCGCACGACTATGCCCTTGTAGGGAATGTCTGTTGTTGCTGATATATTTTTCGTATCAGCAGACAGCTCCACCGGTTTTTCTGTGATTATAATTTGCCCAAGGCAGGTAAGTACGTGCTTTTTATAGAATAGGACGCGCGTAGAAATGGTTACCTGGTGGTAGATGAGCAGGTAAGTAGTGGCGTTCGCAAGAAGCGCCACACACCTTCTACGAAACCCTAGAGGAAGTATTTGATGGGATCTCATCATTCGTTGTTAAAATCCTCCTCGGAGACCTCAATGCGAAAATTGGAAAGGAAGATATCTTCCAACCAACAATAGGTACAGAAAGCCTACATGACGTTTCAAATGATAATGGTATTCGAATTATCACGTTCGCAGCGTCAAGAGATCTGGTAGTGAAAAGCACGATGTTCAAGCACAGCAAATCCATAAAGCCACGTGGATATCACCCGACGGCGTAACGCGTAACCAAATAGACTACTTCCTAATAGACAAAAGACACCAGTCGAATATCTTTGACGTAAGATCATATAGACGAGCAGATTGCGACTCCGATCACCTTCTAGTGATGGGCAAAATTAGAAGCCGGCTCACAGCAAACCCGCATGGACAATCACGGGAGACGAGCAAAAAGTTCGACATTGATAATGTTTCGGATTCATAACTATATGCTCGGGGAAAATCTAGTACATCGTCTAGTACTTTCCCCGACAAATATTCACCACACCTGCCGGCAACGCGATGACAGTGCAAAACAACTGGCAATCAACATTCAACGAGACGAACGTATTGTTTACTGTTTTTGGTGCTTGATCGGCAATTTTCTACACTTCTTAAGATATATACTGTTTTTTGGTGCATGAACAACCGTCATTGCTACTACATTGTTTTACGACTTTTTTGGCGCTGGATTATTGAACAAGAGCAACGTTTTGTAATTTACATTTATAACAACATTTAATTGATGTGTCGCACGCCACCATGTGGCCTTTTAGTGGTTAACAAATAAAAGTTGTCTCCATCGAGAACTCAGTCGAACTTTGTCTATATTCGTCTAAAGGCATTCGACAGTCGCGTTGGCTTTACTTCAAATTTAGTTAATGAAGTTTTAATTTCCCTACTTAAACACAAATCCCAACAAGTTCATCAATACATCCATTCAGCGCGGGAACTTCAACCAGGTTGCATCGAAGAACCTGGACCGGATTTCGACCACAAAGGTATTGCTCTTCCTTTTTTAATCCAAACCTTGTTTCAGGCAACGTTGGTTCGGACGCCATTGCGTCAACCCATCAGCAATTTCGTTCGCTATTCCCCAACGTCATTCCTCGTTCGGCGGAACACCATCAGCAACGATCTCGGCCGACGACATTCCTCGTGCGGCATCGAGATACATCGCACAGATAAACTAAAAGACCTGCGCAAAAGGGCTGAATATCAAAACGAACTAACGAATAGATTTAGCATTCTAGAGAATGCGAGCAGTGGGGAAGAGGAAGCCAATAGTGTGGACACTAAATGGACATCGATCAAAAACACAATCAAACAAACAGCCCAAAAGGTATTAGGATTTTAGAAAACAATTAAGCCCAAGCCTTGGTTTGACGATGAGTGCAGGGCAAAGAACGAACAACGTAAATGCCTCAGAGTGATCCACTCAGAAGGATATGATGAAGTCAACGCAGAAATATACGCGACAATCCGGAAAGAGATAACCAAACTTTTCAAACGCAAAAGACGCGAATGGGAAAAGACTAGGTTAAAAAAAATCATAGAAAATGCTAGAGCAAAGAACAGCAGAGGTAGTTATGTATCATCATCATCGTCATCGGCACTACAACCGGGAACCGGTCTTGGCCTTATTCAGCAAGTCCTGGGGCTTGTTAAATATTCCATAATGATTTGTTTTTTTCGGGCAAGGTCATTAGTCTTGCGCCAGAGGCTCCCCGACGGGGAATCGAACCCCGGTCTCCCGCGTGACAGGCGAGTATACTAACCACTATACTATCGAGGAGGTATGTATGCCGGCATAAATTCAATTAGAAATGGCTACCGAGGGAGAGCCAAAATAATCCGAGACACAAACGGCTGTCTGGTGTCAGAAACAAAAAATATCGTGACAAGATGGTAGCAGTACTTTGAAAACCGGCTCAATGTGCGCATCCATCAACCACAAATAAACGCACCAGACGTACATACAGCCGAGCCCCAGATCGCAGAGCCCTCTCTGTATCGAAATTGTAGATGCGAAAAACAACAAGGTTCCCGGAGTCGATTGCATACCGGCACAGCTTGTGAAACATGGAGGAGAGGCAACCGCTCGAAAGAACCACCAACTGGTTAAAACAATATGGGACAAGAAAGTCTTTCCGGAAGAATGGAAAACCTCAATAATCATCCCCATTTTCAAAAAAGGCGACAGATCTGAGTGCAAAAATTACAGAGGAATATCATTGCCCCCAACCACATACAAAATATTAACAAATGTCATACTGGCAAGAATCACACCGTACACAGAAGAAATATTGGGAGACTACCAATGCGGATTCCGCCGGAACCGGTCAACAAGCGACCAAAGATTTACAGTAAGGCAACTGCTGGAAAAGAAGTGGGAATACGGAGATACGGTTCACCAACTGCTCGTTGACTTCAAAAAAGCCTACGACTCAGTCGCAAGGCAAAGACTCTACCATATTGTGGTTGAGCTGGGGATCTCGAAAAAATATGCCGCCCTCATTCAAATTTGCATGGAAGAAAACAAAGGCCGAGTTAGAATAGAAAACCACCTCTCGGAACCATTTGAAATTCGGGACGGACTAAAACAGGGCGATGGCGTCTCACCATGCCCTTTTAATCTTGTCCTCGAGTATGTTATCAGAAAGGTACAAGACGAAAACGCGGTCGGATCATCCCTGAACGGAGTCACACAAGTGCTCGCATATGCGGATGACATCGCCGTTCTGGGCGATAATCTCGAAACTGTAAGTAAAAACTGTGAAATCATTATGCAAGCAGCAGAAGAGGTGGGCCTATAAATAAATGAAGACAAAACAAAATACATGATTACGACGAGAGTACGTGGACCTCAGAGTACACATATAAACGTCAGAGGCAATATATTTGAAAATGTCAAAGAATTTAAATATCTGGGAACGATACTGACGGCCAGAAACGAAACGTCGAAAGAAATTAACAATAGACTACTGATGTAACAGTGCTCGTAGTTGTCCACTGTTCCCTTCAGAAAATGTTGCAGTAGTGTTTGGGTTTTGTCCACCGTTCCCTTGGCGAGAGGAATCCAATGAAAGGCAGAAAGGAACCACACAAACCAAAGTTCGAGATCTTTACTTCAGGAACCACAAAAAACAAAGTCCGAGATCTGTACTTCAGGAGATTAACCTTTATTTACTTTATTATTTAATGGGGATATACCTTGTTTTATTACGATGAACTGGTACCTGGCGATGATTTCTCCGATGATGTGAGCGCGGTGAAGGTTGGCTGCAGACGACAAGACACGTATCAGAGCAAACCTCGCTGATGTAAATTACGAGAGGAAAAGTCACTGGAAACAATTCGGTATCAGTTCTTTATTTGGCTGCACGCACAACACATGTATCGAAAGCAAAAGGCTGCTAATGTAAATTACAAAAGGAAGAGTCAATGGAAACAGTGATGAGGAAAGGCAAAATCAATGTTGTGATCTCGAACGCTGGACTTCTTGGCGGTGTGTACGCGTTTGCGGTTGAATGCAGACTTACATGGCAAATGAAAGAACAAAACAACTCGAGGAATTTACCTTTTAATAGTTTAAGCATCACTTGGTAATCTTTAGTCTTACTGTCTTATGGTCGGGAGTTGTGTAAGCGTTGGTGCTTGGCTGGAGACGGCGTGCCCGTAATGGACTTGAGTGCAGACTGACTCATTGGGCATAACTGCCAATTCAAAAATGGACGCTATGACCTCATCGTGGTGACAATCGGCCAGTTGGTGCCAGCTGCTGCGCAACTGGTATACACTGCGAATGTACTAGATTTCTCCAGTACATTCCAGCACATTCAATTGCCAATCCGCAACATTCCGCCCGCCTTCGCCAATCATTGGCGAATCATTATTTTCGAGGGGACGGTGGCTAGGCGCCGGGAGTGTGCGGCAGGTCTTGGTCGTTGAGTCTATGGTGGTCGGATGTTGCTGTCCACTTTCACGTGGATGGTCGTTTGGGACGGGGTCGCCCGCCCCGAGGAGCGCTGAAGGCCTGGCGGTCTGAGATGGCCTGTAGGGTAGATGGCGACAGGATGATCCTTTCCACTAAATGCGTCCGGTGACTTTTGTGGTCACTGGACCGGCCAATTGATCTGGGTCGGATTTGTAAGGTCGCAACCCACGATCAATGGCCACGTGATGACTGGTTATGGGTCTCGCTCTATCGATGCCCGTGGTGGTGAACGGCGATGCGCCCGTTGGCGCCCGTCCGAAGTTAGTAGCCGGCGGGATGCGGCTGCTGGCGTGTGAGGCTGTCGCGTGGAGTGTGGTGCGATATCGTCCCTGGCACTGTCCGCGTGGCTTGGCGGAATGGCAGTCACGGGCCAAGTGTCTTCCGGAGTCGTTGGGGTGCAGCCTCTGTTGATGCCCTGAGAGGCGTGCTTTCTTGTTGGAGTTCGAGAGACCGCTGGTTGCTGGGGACCGCCGCCCGCCAAGCGGGGCATTGCGCGTTCCTGGTCCTGTTTTGGTGGCTGCACGTGGCAGCGGTTGGCCTGGGTAGTTTTGGACCCGGGCAGGAGCTTGACCACGTGGTGTCCTGAATGTGGTGGGATGCCTTGAAGTGTTCGAGTGGGTAACCTCCTGGTTCATCGATTGCCTCTTGCCCCTGCAATGGTTCAGCGGGCGGGGGGTATGTCTTTTAGTTGGGTCGCGCAAGTAATCGGTGGCTGGTAGTTGCATGGGCTTCGTATGTGGCCACTGGGGCCGATGCCAGCGAGACTTTCTTTTGGTCTTCTGATGGGAGCTGCGGCCATCAGTCGTAGGGTCAGCCGGTTCCTCTGGGTCGGAGTTGTAAGTTCGCAACCCACGAGGAATGGCCATATGATGGCTGGTGACAGGCCTTGTCACCTTTATGCTGGATGCCGTGGTGGGTGCCGCGCCTGTTAGCACCCATCCCTGTTCAGTGGCCTGCGCGACGAGGGAGGAACGTTAGTCCTTCCTTAGACCTTCGACGATGATGTTGGGGTATATGTCCGCCCCAAGGATGATGTCCACCTTCTCGGCGGAGGCGATGTTTGGATCTGCAAGTTCCAGATCCGCCACGAACGAGAGATCCCTCGTCGTTGATTGTGGTGGTGGTGCATACACCGATAGCCCGGACAGGATGAAGGGCCTCAGTGTCCATTGTTTGGAGCCATGGAGGCGAGGAGTGATGCTGATGGTAGCGTGTGTTCTGGTGGCAAGGCCACGAGTGTCCCCAACACCGTAGGTGGGGTCGGGTGCTGCTTGGCGTCGGAGGTGCAACCTTCGGGCGAGTGACGACGAAATGACGCTGGAGCAGGGGTCCAGGAGTGCACAGACTTCAATTCTCCGTTGGTTCTCCGACGTCACATTGACCCTCGCTGTTGGTAGCAACGCGGAATGCTCTGAAGGGGTGCTGACTGTGTGTGCGCAGGCCCCTTCATGACGGTCGATCCGGGGGGCGGATCCTTTATCCCGGAGCGGCGGTGAGATTGTCCCGTCGATGGCGGTAGTCAAGACATGCAGCGGAGTGTGATGTCTCCGCCGGCATCGACGGCACGTCTTGCTGGAATGGCAGTCGCGCAGGCGGTGGCGACCCAAACAGTTGGTGAACAGGTTTCTTTTGTGTGCGAAGGACTTCCGACGGCCAGGTGTGAGTGATCGGAAGCCCTCTCAAGCGTAGATAGGGTGCGAGGCCCCGCAGAATGTGCATGATGCCTGTTGCCTTAGGGGTTCCTGCGGTAGTCCGTGTATCGGGACACGGGTCTCGTTGATCATTTGGCCGGCGGCATTCTGGTCTGTTTCTTGGTCGGGACTTACTGGTCTGGGGTGCGGTTCCTTTTCCGCTGGCTTGGTGGCGATCATTTGCAGCTGCACTGGGGGCAGCTTGCTAGGGTGGCGGCGATTGGCGCTGTTGGCCATGTTTGGGGAGGCTGAATCGAGAGCGTACTGGGCTTCGAGGAGCTTCGTCTGTTCCTCGAGGTATATTTCTTCGCTCTCGCCGATGAAGTCCTCCGCGAAGTAGTAATGCTCTTGGTAGTCAGGGGTGCCATGTAAATAATTTGGTTATGCCGCCTGCGGATGGCTTCACATTCGGTGTGGAGGTCTCGTTTTGTGGTTTCTATGCTGGTAGCCGTTAGTTGTCCCTTTTCCTGCATGTTGAGGAAGGTGCGAGCAATGGTAGTCTGTGCCGCGAACTGAGCGGCGATGAGTTCCTCAATCGTGATTTGTTCATTGATAGGTTGGTTGGGTTCATTGCCCTTCTGGGATAGTTCCGCAATGGTTGTCGTCACGTCTTCGGTGTCCCTACGGGGGGAATTTTCCGGGTGCATCATCCGTGATGACGGTCCGGGTGGGGGGCCGGGCGACATGCGCATGTCAGGTGTTGGTGGAGTTTCCGGGCGCCGTAGAGGTGGCCGGAACATCATTGGCGGCGAAAGACTTGTTGGCGGGGAGATGGCCGGTGAACCAGTCCAAGGAGCATCGTTACCAGGTTTCGGCGTCGAATCACTTTCCCCGTCACCGGTTTCATTCGATGTATCACTTTCTTCCTGCTTGTCACTCTCACTGTGGTTAGGCTTAGGGTCCTGTTCCTTTCCCCGTTTCCTTTGAGCACTCTTCCTTCCCTTCAGGGATTCACCAGCATTTTGTCCGGATATCGCCAGCATTCGCTGCTGCACTGGGCGCAGCTTCGGTAGATCGGCTTCTACTTTTGCTTTCCTTTCACATATTTTTGTTGCCAAGTCCTTTTGATTCAATCCTTTCCCTTTACGTCCCTGTCGAATGATCTTGCCGACTTCTAAAGGTATTTTTTCATGTTTAAGTTCTTCAGTTTCCCTGTCCAATTTAGCCGTGTTTTTAGTGTTGATGTGCTGCACCGGCACCAAATTTCTGTTGAGTATCCGCTTGAACGCCCTGACGACGTGTCTGTTTTAAGGGCAGGTGCAACAAAGCGTTTAGTAATACCTTCAGATCCTACAGATATTATGATTTCATGAATGTTGCAGCTTCAGTTCCTTGATTTGTGTCGAGGTGACTGGCAGTTGTCGATCTAGTTGCAGTGTCTACAACTGATGGTGCACTATCTGTAGTGTGTTGTGGTTTTGGCGCTCGTTTGGCGGCGATGATGTACAATTTTCAATGCTCGTTCTATTTTCAGGTGACGTAACCTTTCCTTTCAGTTTTGTATGGATAGATACATCTGTATGTACTTTATTTAAGAGATGATATTAAAGTGGTCGCACTTTAAGGGCACTTCGAAGTTTTAATGATCTTCTGACGTGTGTACCTGTCACAGGTATGTTGTGCCGCGAACTGGACGGCGATGGTGTAGATCCAAATAGGCACTGGATCCGGCTCGAAGGACCAGAAAATGATGTAACAGTGTTCGTAGTTGTCCACTGTTCCCTTCAGAAAATGTTGCAGTAGTGTTTGGGTTTTGTCCACCGTTTCCTTGACGAGAGGAATCCAATGAAAGGCAGGAAGGAACCACATAAACCAAAGTTCGAGATCTTTACTTCAGGAACCACAAAAAACAAAGTCCGAGATCTGTACTTCAGGAGATTAACCTTTATTTACTTTATTATTTAATGGGGATACACGTTGTTTTATTACGATGAACTGGTACCTGGCGATGATTTCTCCGATGATGTGAGCGCGGTGAAGGTTGGCTGCAGACCACAAGACACGTATCGAAAACAAACCTCGCTGATGTAAATTACCAGAGGAAAAGTCACTGGAAACAATTCGGTATCAGTTCTTTATTTGGCTGCACACACAACACATGTATCGAAAGCAAAAGGCTGCTAATGTAAATTACAAAAGGAAGAGTCAATGGAAACAGTGATGAGGAAAGGCAAAATCAATGTTGTGATCTCGAACGCTGGACTTCTTGGCGGTGTGTACGCGTTTGCGGTTGAATGCAGATTTACATGGCAAATGAAAGAACAAAACAACTCGAGGAATTTACCTTTTAATAGTTTAAGCATCACTTGGTAATCTATAGTCTTACTGTCTTATGATCGGCAGTTGTGTAAGCGTTGGTGCTTGGCTGGAGACGGCGTACCCGTAATGGACTTGAGTGCAGACTGTCTCATTGGGCATAACTGCCAATTCAAAAAGGGACGCTATGACCTCATCGTGGTGACAATCGGCCAGTTGGTGCCAGCTGCTGCGCAACTGGTATACACTGCGAATGTACTAGATTTCTCCAGTGCATTCCAGCACATTCAATTGCCAATCCGCAACATTCCGCCCGCCTTCGCCAATCATTGGCGAATCATTATTTTCGAGGGGACGGTGGCTAGGGGCCGGGAGCGTGTGGCAGGTCTTGGTCGTTGAGTATATGGTGGTCGGATGTTGCTGTCCACTTTCACGTGGATGGTCGTTTGGGACGGGGCCGCCCGCCCCGAGGAGCGCTGAATGCCTGGCGGTCTGAGATGGCCTGTAGGATAGATAAAAAACTCCGTATCTATAAGACAATAAGCATGCCGATTATTCTATACGTATGCGAAACATGAACTCTCACAAAACCCGAAGAAAACAAATCCCGCGTATTCGAGAATAAAACTTTAAGGGGTATCTTTGGCGGGAAATATGACGGAGGCAGGGCAATGGAGGAAACTCCACAACCACGAACTGGAGGAGCTATACCGCAAACCTACAATGGTGAGTGTATCAAGTCGCGAAGATTAAGATGGGCCGGACATGTGGCGCGAATGGGCAACGATAGGACCGTCCATAGAATTCTTGACGGTAAGCAAACAGGAAAAAGACCGACAGGGCGGCCGCGACGGAGATGGGAGGACAATGTTAGATTGGACCTCGAGAAGATCGGATCGGGTGGTCGAACGTGGAAAGAGAGCGCACAGGACGGGGAACAATGGCGGAGCCGAGTCGGTGAGGTCATGAACTTCCGGGTTCCAACAGGCCAATAAATAATAATAATAATGTGACAACATTGCTTACGCTGAAAGAGTGGTTTGAATGGCTCAAATTTTCAGTAAGGTACGCCATCAGATCTCAATTGACCGTTAATGAGTGATTCCAACACTTTGAGAAAATAGATATTAGTGCTACGGATCGACAAGAAGGAAGGGACGACGTGTTGCTCTTTTTGGGAATTGGCTTAAAGTGCATTGACTTCCATCTATTTAGGAAACGGTCAATAGAATATGGCAAATGAACAGAATGGGTTACACCTATGTTATATTGGTGAATTGATATGAATAAGATAAGGATCAGATGCTGAAATTTCATGGTTTGATTGGGGAGTCAAGAACTTATTTCAAAACAGTTTACTGATACTGGTACTGAACAGTTTACGTCACTAAAATGAAGGTCGATAGATATATCCTACATTACTGTCCACTATATAATTACCGGTAATTGTGTTGATCCAACTTGTAGTCGATGATTTTGTTTAATTTAAAATGTTTCAACCGATTTTATTGCCAGTGACTAGGGTTTTAAAGTGAGGCCTGTTCCAAATGAGTTGTTACTTAGGTGACGGTAATTGTTGCAACAGCAAAACATTTAATCATTTTAAATCTTAGCTCTTCTACACAACAGGTAACTATACAAAAATTAAACTATTATCTACTTCCATACGCATTCACAATTTTTAAAAATCAGACAAAATTGGCTGACTGCATTCATAGCCCTGTTAAAGTGTCTTATTAATAATATTGTAATATTTTTCTCAATACAAAAGAAAATATAATCTAAGAGTAAAGAATAAGGAGTAAATAATGAAAATGCAAATGCAGACCCGGAGTAAAATGACATATGTTTTCAGGCATTAAAACTGTGCTACTGTCAGATTTTGGCGGCTTTTTGTACAATTTTCGGCGTTGTTTCTAATTGTGAATTTCGATAGATGCAACCTTGTTCGAAATAATTATCTGATAAGAATACAAATTGTGCTTTAAAAAAGAAGTAATATAGGGTAATGAGTTTCTTATCTTAAATATTTCACGTTTTTCCCCGGAATGATTCTGGATGGCAAACAGCGATGTACAGAGATTAAATCAGGACTGTGTTTCTTATTATGTGTTAACTATGGCTTATGAATTAAAATTAAATGCCAGCAGGGCGAAAAGAAAAAAAAATAATGATCGAAATGCTTCCAAAGTAAACTTGCAAAGAATAACACCAATTAAGACTATGTGGTAAGTAGAACGAAATTAATGTTTGGATCATTGAGCCATTGTTTGTTCTTTTAGATACTTGCAGCAAATAAGTTGCAACCGAATGCAAGATGATCTAATCCTGAAATCTGCTATCCAACGAAATGGAATATCTGGGTAAATATTTTATCATCCAATGATATTTACTCCAAAATATATCTTGTTGTTTGGTTGATTTAGTTGATATATACTCCTTTGGGTTTTGTACATCCTAATATTTGCTCCAGAACATTCCCACTTAATTCTTGGTTGTTCGGTTGATTTCATTTTAATGCATACCTCTTTGGATTACAGTATATTTGTGTATTATAACATTTTAGTACGAGGGTTGCTATTTGTGTTTCCCAAAGCGGACGAACATTTTGCCTTTTCTAGTTTTTAAAAATAAAATTATTTTTTTTCGGAGTGCGTTCCATTATGGCTAGCACCACAGTTTTGCATTCGCTCAAACTAAATGTTATAACATTCATGCCACCTCAAATTATATGGGATCCAATGTGAACAACATGTTTTTCCGACAACATTTTGTGTGCTCATGATATTAGAACACAGGGACGTGTCAATCTCACGGCTTGTCACGTCGATCTTGCATTATAAGTTCGTGCACAGCATTGATGTTTTCTAGTACACAGATGAGCCTTAGATGCTCTTCAAGACATGGTGAATACACGACGTTCACAAATGAATCCATTAAACCGTGAGCATGAGTGATTCTTTGTTGCCAAATGTTAATTTGATGTTATTGAAAAGTGATGAAATCCAAGAAGAAATAATATTGATCAATGAGATTCGATGTCAGCCCATATTATACGTTTTATTAATTCAGATACCATTGCAACGCTAATATAACATTCTAATTCGTGTGGTAATGGGATGGACGTCTTTCCATAATTTGAGAGAGCTAGAAATGACTGCAATGCGCATATTCAACGCCCCAAGTTCGTGCATGACCAGAGAGTGAGACAAAAAATACTACACCCTCCCACATGTAGTAGAAACTTCAGGGCATTCGTGAAAAACATTCAAAACTCGGTCTCTTCATCCATTCATTCGATTATAGTCGATGACAGACCAGTCACCTGTGCAATAGAGAAAGCGAATCTACTTGCTGCAAATTTCGCAGCCAACTCAACGCTGCCTGATACCACATCAGTTCCGCCTCAACTTGAGCATAAGCAGCACACTATGAGCCAGATTCGTGTCCGAACGCGTACTGTTGCCCACGCGCTGAAAGAGCTAAACGCACACAAATCCGCTGGTCCGGATGACATTCCCCCAATCCTCTTGAAGAGATGTTACTCTTCACTCGCTAAACCACTGCGGAAACTCTTCCATTTGTCTTAATCTAATGGCCATTTCCCAAATAGATGGAAGTCAGCGAACATATAACCAATTTCCGAAAAGGACGACAAATTGTCCCTCTCTTCTTATCGACCCATAGCACTAACTTATATTCTCTCGAAGGTAATGTAATCACTGATTAACCGTCAGGTTTCGAAATATCTGGAATCAAATGACGTCCTCAATGACCGTCAATATGGCTTTCGTAGCAACAGGTCCACACGAGATTTGATAGCGTACCTTATCGAAAAGTGGAGCCATTCCATCCACTATTTCTTAGAAAGCAAGGTTGTTTGTTGCACTGGATATCTCGAAAGCCCTCGACAGAGTTTGGCATCCAACGCTTTTATCAAAATTACATTCATATGGAGTGGACAATTCCCTAATCCAATGGATAAGAGACTATCTTTCTGGCCGTTCAATCCAAGTGGTTTTTGATGGTGTCAAATGTGTCTCCCATCAAATTAATGCAGGTGTTCCCCAAGATTCAGTACTCTCACCCTCTCTCTTCCTCATCCCAATAAATGATCTCTTGTCCATTACCCACAATCCAATCCACTCGTTCGCCTATGATAGCACAATGAGTTTCTCATACTCATACGAACAGTTCTGGCTCTTGTCGTCAAAGGCGAACCCCAAAGTAAATACACTGTCGATGAACGGCTCTTGCATCGAGAAAGCCAAGGAACTATTAATCCCCGGCACTCGAATTAATTCCACTCTTAATTGGAATGACCACATATTTGAACCACACGTGCAGCCAAATGTATGGGGTTCCCTAAGAGATGCAAAAGATACTTCACCATCCAACCTGGCCACTATTTACAAGGCATAAATTCGTCCAAAATTGGGTTCAACTCCCATGATTGGACAGGCGCATCCAAAACTGCACTACACGTGCTCGATAGGGTACAAAAACCAGCAGTGAAACTTATTGGGGACCCAGCTGTGAGTCGATCAATTCCGTCGTTAGAACATAGGCGCAACGTATCTTGTCTATCTCTCTGCTATAGGTATTATCACGGTCAACTGAACTTGCTGGAATTGTTCCGTCTCCTCAGACATTTTCCCGCGATACCCGTCAATATGTAAATGCGCATCAATTCACGTTGAAAGTCAACTTCAGGCGCACAACAAACATAGAGAGTCATTCTTTAGCTAAACCACACGAATGTGGAATACTCTGCCTGATCATGTGTTTCCTCGCCCAGCATACCATACATGATATTCCATAACAGCGGACCTAGTATAGATCCCTGAGGTACCCCCACTGTTATTTCATATTCCTGTGGGCCCTCATCTGAGTCATAGAGCAGTCTTCTATCCGAGATATAGTTTGCTAGTATACGCACCAAGTAGGGTGAGACTTGTAGATCGCCCAGTGCTTCTAGAATCCGATTTCAGGTCACCGAGTTAAACGTATTTTTAACATCTAGGGTCACCACCGCGCAGTATTTTTTCAGACCTTCTATCCATCGTGCTCCAGCTATCGCATTGCGAGCGATGTCGCACACTATAGATAGATTTGCGGAAGCCATTCAGAGAGCATCGATGTACCCTAAGTGAATTGTTCCAGGCGAGTGGCAATTACTCGCTCAAGCAGTTTTCCTGTTATGTCCTACATTCACAACGGGCGATAGGACGACGGCGCTTCTGAATTCTTGACTGCTTTTGGTATAAGCACAAGTCGCTGTTTTTTCCATCCTCCTGTTTGAAGGCAGGTTGTGAAGAGACTGCTCAAGACTTTCGACTTTTTTGTTAAAGCAGTCTTCACTACAGCGTTATGGATACCATTCTGTTCCGGGGTCTTGTTTTTTTTTTTTAACAAAAAAAGTCAAGAGCACCATTTCGATGGTCACGGGGGGTATCTATCTTTCAATGATGTTCCATTCCTCTTGTGCTATCAACGCCTCATCACACTGCGGGAAGAGGGCAGCAACGATTCTGGCCATGTCACCTTTACTTTTTTGCATTTGACTACTATTGTGTAGTCTTTTCATGAATGTCCTGTAGGTGCTGCCCCACGGATTGTTACGCAGAACGCGTCATATTTACTCTTGCGGATCACATTCCTCAACTCCTTCCGCGAATTCCGCGTGTAAATGCGGGTAGGTGTTACGGTTTCTTGCTCTTTGTTGCAACCGTCGTTGATGGGATGCAGATTTGACACCATCAAGAACCACTTGGATTGAACGGCCAGAAAGATAATCTCTTATCCATTGGATCAGGGAATTGTCCACTCCATATGAATGTAATTTTGATAAATGCGTTGGATGCCAAACTCTGTCGAAGGCTTTCAAGATATCCAGTGCAACAACCTAGTTTTCTCCGAAATAGTGGATGGAATGGCTCCACTTTTCGATAAGGTACGCCTTCAAATCTCGTGTGGACCAGTTGCTACGAAAGCCATATTGACGGTCATTGAGGACGTCATTGGATTCCAGATATTTCGAAACCTGACGGTTAATCAGTGATTCCATTACCTTCGAGAGAATATAAGTTAGTGCTATGGGTCGATAAGAAGAGAGGAATGATTTGTCGCCCTTTTTGGGAATTGGCTGAATGTTCGCTGACTTCCATCTATATGGGAAATGGCCAGTAGAATAAGACAAATGTAAGAGTTTCCGCAGTGGTTTAGCGAGTGAAGAGGAACATCTCTTCGAGAGAATTAGGAGAATGCCATCAGGACCCGCGGATTTGTGTGCGTTTAGCTCCTTGAATGCGCGGCCAACAGTACGCATTCGGAAGCGAATCTAGCTCATGGTGTGCTGCTTCTGGTCAAGTTGAGGCGGAACTGATGTGGTATCAGGCAGCATTGAGTTAGCTGCAAAATGTGCAGCAAGTAGATTCGCTTTTTCTATTGCACTGGTGACTGGTCTGTCATCGACTATTAGCGAAGGAATGGATGAGGAGGCCGAGTTTTGAATGTTCTTCACAAATGTCCAGAAGTTTCTGCTACCTGTGGGAGAATGTGGTATTTTTTGTCTCACTCTCTGGATTCTCTCTGAACGGCATCACACAAGTGCTCGCATATGCGGATGACATCGCCGTTCTGGGCGATAATCTAGAAACTGTAAGTAAAAACTGTGAAATCATCTGGCAAGCGGCAGAAGAGGTGGGCCTATAAATAAATGAAGACAAAACAAAATACATGATTACGGCGAGAGCAGGTGGAACTCAGGGAACACATATAAACGTCAGAGGCAAGTTATTTGAAAAAGTTAAAGAATTTAAATATCTGGGAACGATACTGACGGCCAGTAACGAAACGTCGAAGGAAATTAACAAAAGACTACATTTCGGCAACGCTAGTTGGCACACAGTCAGTAAACTGCTATCACGTAACATAAAGCTCCGTGTCTATAGAACCATAATCATGCCGATTGTTCTATACGGATGCGAAACATGGGCTCTCACGAAATGGGAAGAAAACAAATTCCGCGTATTCGAGAATAAAGTTTTAAGGGCGGTAAATATGACGAGGAGGCACGACAATGGACGAAACTCCACAACCACGAACTGGAAGAGCTATACCGCACCCCTACAATAGTGAGGGTAATCAAGTCGCGATGATTAAGATAGGCCGGACATGTAGCGCGTATGGGCTACGATAGGACCGTGCGTAGAATTCCTGACGGTAGACCAACGGGAAAAAGACCGGTAGGACGGCCGCGACGGAGATGGGAGGACAATGTTAGGTTTGACCTTGAGGAGATCAGATCGGCTGGTCAGGCGTGTAAGGAGAGTGCACAGGACAGGGACCGATGGCGGAGTCGAGTCGGTGAGGTCATGAACTTCCGGGTTTCTACAGGCCAATAAATAATAATAATAATAATAACTCTCTGGTCATGCAAGAACTTTGCGCGTTGAATATACGCATTGCAGTCATTTCTAGCTCTCTTAAATATTTTTGGGTTTTCCTCAGTATTTTTTGATTTATACAATCGGAAGCTCAACTCTTTAACCTTAATGGCTTCACTGCACCCGGAATCGAACCCCATATTTTTCTTGGGTTTGATACTCTTTACTCTGCGTGGAATAAAGGTTCGCATGCCAAACAGAATCGTGTCCGTCAATGTGTCGGCTATAGAGTCAACATCATTATTGAGGAAAAATAACGACCAATTTAACTACCCACAAAAGTCGTTCAGTACTTCCCAGTTGGTTTTCTCATGGAACCATACTGTTCGTTTGGGAGTTTTCTCGTAAGCGTTGCTGTTGGTTAGATGAGATTTAGCTGACACGACACAGTGGTCTGACGGGCCCAAGGGCGAAGAAACTTCAATTGTATATTTGTTTGGGTGGGAGGCGAGAAACAGGTCCACAGGTGTGTTGGCGGAATGGCCATCTATATCTCGTACCCGTCTTGGCTTATTGTCGAGTTGAGTTAAATTATTTGACTCAGCAAAGGGCTGAACATACTGACTCTCAGGTGTCCGGATGGCGAAGCCACTGAGAGTTATGTATATTAAAATCACTCGCAATAACGATTTCAGTGTGGGGATATAGGGTCAAGATCTTATCGATGGAATCAGATAGAGCATCGAATTCGTTAAAGGATGCGTTACTATCCAAATTTGGGCTTCTGTAAAGAAAGCAGTAATGTATGATATCCCTACTAATTTAATAAACTGCCCTCGTTTCATGTCTATCTCTCTTCTATAGATATTATCACGGGCGTTGTCCAAATGAACTTGCTAAATGTATTCCGCCTCTTCAGACATATTCCCGCGATACCTGTCAATGAGAGAATGCGCATCAGTGCACGTTGAAAGTCAACTTCCGAAGGACAAATAAACGTAGGGAGTCATTATTTAGTCGAACCCCATGAATGTGGGATGCTCTACCTGATCATGTGTTTCCTCATTGTTGTAATGTTTATAGCGTTTGCGATGATAGTGAAAAACGTGTGATTCGAACTGACGTTATGACAGTTAGAATCACAAAAAAATTGAACCAATGCGTAACACATCAGGCTACTGGCCGTGCTTAGAATTCGATTTTTAAACTCGAGTACATTCAACTGATGTGGAATTGTTATGTTATCGCTATGGTATAAGACTCTGATGCATTTTCTTATTCGATTTTCGTTCGGTGTTCTTCACTATTTGCTTGCGTATTGTGTGTGTATCTGTTAGAAACGCCCCATGTTCATGCATTTAATACCAATGTAAATCGAATACTCTCATTCCACTCGCACTATGCCCTAAAATTTAAAGATTCCTCAAATGCCCTTTTTGTGAACGCCTTGGTGTAAAAAAAGTCGTAGTTTTCTGTCATTCCTCTTTGATTCGTCTGTCCCTTGTTTTATTTTCGTCAAGACATTTTGTATTACTTCTCAAATTACCTTGTTATACGATAGAGCTCCTATCCTAGTATATATATATTTCTTTTTGCAGATTTTTTATTCTGATCGAAAAGTTATCTGAGTTTGACGGGGTTGTCATTTGTGCAATTGTGCCTGTTCCTTTTATTACATAAGATGACGACAACATCGCTCAGATGGTGGCATCGTAATTTGGGGTCGGCGCATCAACCCAATATTATTCTATTGTCATATATGAAGATATGTTAATACCGTCTAAAAAGGAAAGGGAAAGTCCAACAAATAATTAAGCTCGATGCTATTACAAGCATTATCAGAATTCATATTACTATAAAGTTCAGTGTAATTATTTTCTCAATCACATACCTATGAGAAGTTAACGTCGTCAAAAGAAAATAATATTAAATATGAAAGAAATAATTAAGCGGCACTCCTATTACAACTATCCACCAATCATATTCACCAGATTATACGCTACTACAAGCTACAACGTAAAACTATTCGAAGACGACATCCGTATGAAGGGTAACACCATAAAAAAACTTACTGTAAGTGTAATAAATAATTAAGCAACGATACAGTTACAACTATCAGTTAATCACGTCAATCAGTTTCCACGTCGCCACCAGCCAAACCTTTTTACTATCATATACGTTCGGGATGCCGGAAAAAAATTAAAAGTGAAACAAATAATGGAGCAAAATATATTGCCACTACCAGTTATAATGCAACACTTTTCTACTGCTACTACTATGTCTAAAGTGACAATACTTCAGAAATGAACAAATGAAAAGTGAAGATGGATGTCATTACACTTATTATTCAGTAACTTTCACATTATCTCTACTTAAAAGAGAATACCATTTTACCTCCAAGTGGCGATGAACAGTACAGTCAAAAATAAATTAAATAGTATTAAAATTACAAAAAATTATTAGACAGTGATGCCATTACAGCTATCAATCAGTTCCAAAGTACTTCTCTATTATCATATACGTTCGAGATCTCAACACCATCAAAAAATAATAAGTGTAACAATTGTTTAAGCATCTAGGCTGTTCACTATCGGTCAATCATGTCCACCTGTTTTTTTACTATCAATTAAAACGTAATACCATTAAAAAGTTAAAAAAAAGTGTAACGAATATTAAAGCGACGATGTAGTTGTAACTATCATCTATTCCACGTCACCGCCAATTACAATTTGATAGTTTTCCACAACTTCCCACATACGTTGAGGTGTACAAAAAAAAAAAAAAAAAAAAAAAAAAAAAAAAAAAAAAAAAATATATATATATATATATATATATATATATATATATATATATATATATGTATATAAAGTGAACCCGAATTAAATAATGTATATTATTATTATTATTACAACTACCGGTCAGTCACATTAATCAGGCTCCACATTGCCACTAGCTGCATTGTAATGCTTTTCTAATTCCACATACGTGTCGAAGGCTAACGCCATTAAAAAAATATTGAAATACAAATAATATTTAATTATTTTCTGTTACAGACTATCTATCAATCATAACAATCAGATTACACATTAAACCGAATTTCAGTGAAAAACCTTTCAATAACCATAGACGTGCGAAACAAAATTATTAAAAGTACAATAAATAATTAGACGACGATGCTGTTACAACAGCCAGTTAATCATATCCATTAGGTTTCACATTACCATCAGCGACAAAGTGGTAGAACTTAAAAAATATATAAATAAAAGTGCAATATAATTATCAGTCATATCCACCAGATTTCACATTTCCACTAAAAAACATCAAAAGTGCGTCTTCAAGTAATTCAACATGGATGTCGTTACACCAACGATGTCAGTTGGGTTCCATATTCCACCGACTACAACGCAATAGCACAGTCAAAAATAATAATAAAAGTGCAAAAAATAATTAGTCAACGATGCTGTTATAACTTTCAGTCAACTATATCAATCAGTGTCTACATTACCACCAGTTACAACGTAATACCGTTCTACCGCAATATACGTACGAGAAATTAATACCATCAGAAAGATAATATTATAAGTTCAACGAGTAATTAAACATCGATGCTGTTACAATTATCACTTAATCATATGGACCAGGTTCCACATTGTCACCAGCTGCAACGTAATCATTTCCTACTACTTTTCTATTAAATTATCTTTGAACCCTTAACCACCAACTACACGCCTTCAAATTGTAAACAAAACAGAGCCGTAAGTCATTCTTATATATTTATTTATTATTTAACTAAAATTAGTTATTGCAATTTAATAGGAATTTATTTATTTAAACATTTTCTTTGTGAAAGGGAATCGTTGGCCAAGAAGTAGATACAAGAAACAAAAACTACTCCCGAGATCTAATTGCTCTTGGGATGAACGGATAATATATTTACTTTTTAAATTTTAACTTCAATATTATATACTATTTACTATAGTGTACTTTGTCATTCATCCTTGCTATTTATTTATTTTTAATTACTTTATTCTGAATTACAAGCTAGATAAAGAATTCTTAAATTCTAGCTTAATTATCTTAGATTATAACTTTCTAGTTCTTGCTCTAAGCTAAACATAAATGACTATCCTCGTCAAAACTTTGTTTCGGCGACAAAACTTTGTTTGTCTCTTTAACTATGATTATTTGTCCTCTGATTAATTTGATCATAAAATTATCCATCCTGTCTGTGTTGGGTCTTTGGCGGATGTTAGTCTGTAGGAAGAAATGTCTGCGGCTGTTTGTGTTCCGCCGAACACTGCTGCCACAAGGAACTGCACAGAGCGAAACAGCACAACTACAGCACCGAGAATTGTCACAAATGAAACACAGAGTATGGTTGTTTATTCGGATCCTTTTATTGTACCTATTTTTTTTTGTTAAAAAGAACATACACTTAAATTGATATAACGCGTGTTCGCTAGTTTTCTTCGGAAATAAGTGACGAGGAATTATTGGACACAGGGATTGTTCTTATTGTTTCTACGACACCTGGTAGGCGACAATGGTTAATGGAAACTCGGATTGCACCTAATAATTCTTGCACGCACGTAATTACCTCAAAACACAGCTCTAATGTCCTGTGCGAGGATCTTGGGTCGGCGGGCGTTGGAAACCGAATATATGTTTTTGATGTTGCTGTCGGTGGCAGTTCTGACTAATATTTTGTTTACTCGCGTACCTTAGTGTACGTTGCACGTCGTGATTTTTCAACTCTATGGCATGGCGCGGATTCTGTAACTGTACTAACTCGTAGGCTGAAAATTCTCATCCCCATTTCGAATTTTTCGTCCCCTCATCTGCACAAGAAAATTTTCCATCCAATCTGCAAAGAAAATTTCCCATCATAATGATCATTCTCCTTTACGTCTTCTTATCGGAAACTTGTTCCTTTGTTTGGAAGATCGAGCATACCGCCACTTATTTTCCGATCTTTTCGTGGGATTTGTTTGTGTTACCCATCTGACTTAAGCCAACAAGGTTCTTGTGTGCTTCAGATGGGTAACAAGGGAACCGTGGGATTGGTATAGGTTTCTAATTGCATTTCCGAATCATAAACATCTAGCGTGAGATCTACGTTAGGATGTTTATGATTGCATGGACTGTTGGTCGGCGGCGAATCGCTATCCTTTGTTTGCACAAGTGTGCCTTTTAGGTTTTGGGCCATGCTAGGAATTTAGGTGCTAATTGCTATTAGCTACAAGCGGATATATTCGCTGTTGGGTTTGTTTACCGAAGAAGGCGTTTAATGGACGCATTGCATTGATGCTCTGAATTGGATGCGTTGGATTGGATGCATTGCATGTATGCGTTGAATTCAATATTAGAGACTTTTGAACGTTTAGTTGGATTGATTTTTACTATTGAATTCAATGTTGGTGTATGTAATGTTACCTTTTGTTTCAGGTGGGAGTAAGGACTTTTGGGACACGTGTAATGGATAAAGGTGAGTATGTTCCTTGGTGAAAAAGACATGTCAACCTATAGTGGTTTGTGTGGTTCGTAGAACCGCCATAAGGTCCATTACACAAAGTTTCATTTGGATCGTACTTTTTATATTCAGATTCCCCTGTTCGATCTAATCTTAGACAAGTTCTGAGACATTTCCTTTCGAACACCTGATTTTTTTTTCTATCAAATGTGGATCTATATTGAACCATACTGAGCATCCGTATATAATTATCGGCATGTTTAGAGGCATGTAGCATCTAACCTTTCCCCTGCTATCAATTTTTTTTTGTATCTCTGGCCAAAGCAGCCTCTACACAATTCTTAAAATACAGATATTATAGCTAGATACCAAGGTATATAAATACACTCTTTGTTTCATTCACGCGGCCCCACGATAACTAAATTTTTTTTGTCGTATCGTTCGTGGTTTTATACAACGGGGTTCTAATTTAAGGATAATGTCTACAGGGTTAGTTCAAAGACCTCTAACTATTATACTTGGATAGAGGGGTGGTGGGATAGAAATCATACAAGACCCATAGGTCTTGAGTGCGGTCGTAAACGCAGATTAGGCCTTTGGCGTCTGATAAATTACGTCTTTGGCGTCTTGATGGAAGGCTGCGCCACTCGCAACAAAATAGAGTTTGATCTCCAATTGCAACAAGAAAAATGTAACAATATTGGTTTAAAGAATAAGTAGTCGCTTAAAGAATAAGTAGTCTTGGTGCACATTTGGGAACACTTAACTAGGCAAGACATAAAAATCTCTTGTTCCAATTAAAGAATTAAACAAACTAAGATGCCGCTTTACGTTTCACTTAGAGAATAAGTAGTCTTGGTGCACACTTAACTAGGTAAAACACAAAAATCTCTCTTGTTCCAATTAAAGAATTAAACAAACTAAAATGCTGCTTTACGTGTCACTTGTAAATTCCCCGCGACTTGGAAACGTTACTTTATACAAACACCACTTGCTCAAAACTGACCGTTGTAACAACTAAATCTCGATTCATGTTTGGTGTACGCAACCGCAAGCGTACACCATGGAGGATGAGATCGACCCGCGCTGGTGGATGGTTGAATTGCGACTCATCGAAAAATCCCCCAATGGACGTGCACTATCCATAAGGGTTGATTTCCAATTTTTAAAATAACGTAAAGTTGCTCGTGCGGTGACCAATCGGAGAGAAGCTCCCCGATTTGATCACGACAGGGGTGCATGATCATTCCTGTAACAGACGAGTCAACAAAAATGAACAAAAATTAGTCGGTAAAGGGTACAGCTGCAATCGAACGGTGGATAACGAATCCAACCAAAAGAAATGTTAAAAGAAGTGGTTGCAGCTGTGCAAGCCATCATGCAGACAGGTATTTTGGATGTTCGTAGGATGACAACTGCGTACAGCGTCTATGCCGATCGTGCACATGGATGGCGCCTCAAGGGGCCGAACTCTCGTGTGTATGTTTACATTATTGAGAATTCGGTTTCCTTTGGTAGCCAGTCGCGAGGTATGATATGCCTGTGGGTCGGACGATCGGTCGACATGTACGCAGATAAAAAGGCGAATATTTCCTGCACGTGTGTGTCGGCATTTATTGGAAGATACTAACATTGATATGGTTCGAGTTTATGTCGGTTGCTTGGTGGTGCAACCGAATTGCTTTTCAGGAACATGATGCGTTTCATGCAATCTGTCATATAATATTAAGGGCATGGCGAATGTCATATAACATTCGTTGGCACCGATTCTCTCGTATACAAATTAGGTTTATGATCTGTAATGTAATATAAGGTTTCGCCAATGTAACATTGTGGCGAATGCAATATAATGAAGTATGTAATGTATAATTGTTCTGCCGTGTGGTATAAATGTTTTTGCCGGATTAACAATAAATTTGATTGTTATATATAATTTGGACGCCAGTGTAACATATAATTGTTAGGCTATTGTAATGTAAGAAGGTCTGGGTGTTGATTAAATGTTGTTCTGTTGGGTAATTTCTTACGGTTATTTAGGAACTTGATTTGACTGCGCCACTGTAACAGAAATGTTGTTCTGCAACAGAAAGGTTGGGAGTATATATATGTGTACCCTGTTGTATCTTCGAATTATGCAGTCGCCGATGGTAAGGCGCAAAATAGGATACGAAGCGCGCGGCTGTGCCAATTTTATACGGGAGTCGGGATGTTCAACTCAGTGCCTCCAACAAAAATGCAAAAAGGGGCTGCGCCAATTGTTCCCATTGAATTCAGAACGATCCTGTCGATACACCGTTGCTTCAATTTAGCGGCACCTGGGCACTGATATTCACCCCTTGCCAACTGCGGGGTGCCGTTGCCCAATTTCAAAGGTTACGCAAATGCCTTCTTGCACCTTCTGTGCTTCACTTAATAATAACTCATATCAATCACATACCTGTATCAACTAGATCGTAGTTCGATCTAGGGTCGGTTCACCTTCAACGTCGCAGAGGCAAAGGAAACACAACACCTCTTTATCTTCAGCTATATAATTATCTTTATTAAATCTCTCCAAAAATGCCGCTGAATATAGCACGGTTATGGGATGTCCCGGGCCGCAGAAACTCCTCTCCTGCTTTCACCTGCTTTACTTCAAAGTCTCTGCACCTTCCGAACACGACAAGATTCACACCGACTGGACCGAACGTAAATAACACTAGACGAATTTAAATCAATAAATAATTAGGCATTAACTTTAAACCCACGGTTGCACGACATACAAAAAGAACACGTTAGCCTTTTTCGCTCCGCCTTTTCTCTTTTTTTTTTTGGTACCTCTTATTACACCGTTGATAACGGGTTGCACTTGCTTCCGTCTACCGTGGTTCGTTCCTCTGCTTCTGTCGGCGACCAGATCAAGACTCCTTTTTTTTTTCTTCTGTCCGCCTCTCTCGCTCCCATTCGAACATGATCCCGCTTCGACGACGGCTAATCTTCGAAACTATGTCGAAGAAACATCGCCGAAAACGGACTGGGTTTACACACCTGTCGCCACTCAGCCACATTTAATCCATTTGATTGTTATTTATTTTGGGTATTGTGTTTTTTTACACATAAACTATTTTAATTAAATTTTGTGTAGCGAGTCTGCGTTTCGTCGAAACAAGGGCGACAGACGGGTTACTCACGTAACAATCATGCCTTTGGGAGGAATGTCTGTTTGGTGCTAATGCTTTTGCATTAGCGAAAATTATGGTTTTAGGTGCTTAGGAGAATTTTTTGAGTAGATCATAGATCACATGTTCGGACTTGGCATAGTTTTCCCATGTTGTGAGTCAAATTAAGCCACAACTGATAAAAAGTATCTTTTAAATTTGAAACCCAAATAAATTTGTCAATTTACATGTTATAATTTGTTTAATAATGAAGAAGTAGAGACATTTAATAATAAAACTCTATACATAATACCTAAAAATGAATTTCACAATACATAATATGATGAAAAATGTAAAATATAGTCAAATTATGACTTCATTTGTAAGCCATTCTCATAAATTTCAATGATTTCAAGTGTAAAATCACAGAATATCATGAAAAATGTTCAAATATAGTCAAATTATAACTCATTTGCAAGACATTCTCTCATAATGTGAATGATTTCGAGTGTATAATCACATTTTACGATAATATTCATAATCAGAAATTTGCAAACGAACATTTTTTTCTTCCATATTTTCATCATTTTCATACTTCAACTGAAGCACCACACTACCCCCTATAATACTTTTTTAACGCAATACATTATAACACATTATTGTACACTTTTTCCCACTTTTGGTCACATTTTATTTGTTTTACATCGTTTACAATTGATCCATCGACCCATGATCCGATGATCCATCGACTTAAAGTGTTATATATTTCTTAGAAATGAAGTAAGCACATGTATTTTTTGTTGAAAAAGGGAATATTATTCTATACTTTCGACTAAAAAGTCATATTATTGTATATTTTCTCATAAAAAGTCACTTTCCAAGAATATTTGTCCATATTTGAATACATTATAACACATTATTGTATACTTTTTCACCGTTTTCTATTGAAAAAGGCAATATTCTTGTATAGTTTCTCCTAAAAAGTCATATTCTTGTATATTTTCTCATAAAAAGTCATTTTCCAAGAATATTTGTTCATATTTCACACATATTTATATACTTTTTCACCGTTTTTGTTGAAAAAGGGACAATTATGACATGATATCGACTAAAAAGTCATTTTCCAAGAATATTTGTCCATATTTGAATACATTATGACACATTATTATATACTTTTTCACCGTATTCTATTGAAAAAGGGAATATTCTTTTATAGGTGCTCCTAAAAACTCATATTCTTGTATAGTTTCTCCTAAAAAGTCATCTTCCAAGAACATTACAATACACATTTGTTCATATTTGAATACATTATAACATTATTATATACTTTTTCTCACATTTACAGTCACATTTACACCGCAATTGACTAAAGTGTTATATATTTCTCAGAAATGAAGTAAGCACATGTATAATATTAGATTCTACCATCAAATTCCACCAAAAATGTCGATATATACGATTTATTATTGAATTTTGTGGGTAAAATACATATTAATGATGATGTATAGACGGGCGGTAGGCCGTTTTTGTAGTAAAAATAAAAAAGTAATAAATTATAACGTTATGAGAAAAAAATTAATTATTGTTTTCATTATTGCTTCGCTTGTGTGTCCATGGAATGACTGTTTTAGACTAACTGGATACACTCGGTAGTCTATCATTATAAATAGGACTTTATTACTCGTGCTGATTACTGTGGAAAAACTAATATTGTTGTCAATGGGTTAAAAAAAATTTGAAACCAAACAATGATATGGAGAACAATGCACCTGTTAATAATAGAAAAAAAACAAGATTGCTTTTTTAATTTGATGTTTTTTTATTTATTTTTATTTTAATTTTTTTATTTACATAATTATATAAAAGGATAATTGGTGATAGATTCCTCTACCCCGAAATTGATTAAACTTTGCTGCAATAACTCGTCAGTGAGTAGACGGTCGCAGTCGTTTAAAATGGGGTAATCGTCGATATATATAATATCCCCGGAATCGTTAATGATCATGCCGTAATCATTAGTAAAAACATCGCTGGAGAAATCATTTTGGAGATACCCGCCCAGGAATATATCATCGTTGATGTTAGGCTCCTCAATCTGATGGCCAGGACCTAGCGGTCTGATTTCATCGTCCTCGCCATCGTGAACAAAATAATCCTCAGTAGTCATATACCTTGATGACTCTACATATGGTTTTACTATACAGATTGGCCTTATTTTTCTGTATCTGGAAAATATCTATCAATTCCTTTCTCCTGGGTAATAGGTGATTCCATCTTTAATAAAAAAAATTAATCAAAAAAAATGAAAAAAAAATAACAATAGGACAACTTACCTTGAGCTTCGTCTTCGTAGGCGGTTTTAGACTTTGCGATTGAGTTGAATTCCTTCAGGACAAGTCTTCTTGGGGATGGATTCCTTCCAATAGTGAATGTAATTTTAACACCCGACCTTTTTATACAAGAAATCTCCTTCTATGATGTTACTCTTTTTTTCATTTTATATATGTGATGTACAAGGCCATGGTACGTGTCACAATTACACACATTATGTTGAATTTCAGTTATGAGTAATGACATCCCAACTTGCTATAGAATTCAAGAAATCTATTTCTAATACCAGAAACCAATTTTATACGGGAGTCGGGATGTTCAACTCAGTGCCTCCAACAAAAATGCAAAAAGGGGCTGCGCCAATTGTTCCCGTTGAATTCAGAACGATCCTGTCGATACACCGTTGCTTCAATTTAGCGGCACCTGGGCACTGATATTCACCTCTTGCCAACTGCGGGGTGCCGTTACCCAATTTCAAAGGTTACGCAAATGGCTTCTTGCACCTTCTGTGCTTCACTTAATAATAACTCATATCAATCACACACCTGTATCAACTAGATCGTAGTTCGATCTAGGGTCGGTTCACCTTCAACGTCGCAGAGGCAAAGGAAACACAACACCTCTTTATCTTCAGCTATATAATTATCTTTATTAAATCTCTCCAAAAATGCCGCTGAATATAGCACGGTTAGGGGATCTCCCGGGCCGCAGAAACTCCTCTCCTGCTTTCACCTGCTTTACTTCAAAGTCTCTGCACCTTCCGAACGCGACAAGATTCACACCGACTGGACCGAACGCAATTAACACTAGACGAATTTAAATCAATAAATAATTAGGCATTAATTTTAAACCCACGGTTGCACGACATACAAAAAGAACACGTTAGCCTTTTTCGCTCCGCCTTTTCTGTTTTTTTTTTTTTTTTTGTACCTCTTATTACACCGTTGATAACGGGTTGCACTTGCTTCCGTCTACCGTGGTTCGTTCCTCTGCTTCTGTCGGCGACCAGATCAAGACTCCTTTTTTTTTCTTCTTCTGTCCGCCTCTCTCGCTCCCATTCGAACATGATCCCGCTTCGACGACGGCTAATCTTCGAAACTATGTCGAAGAAACATCGCCGAAAACGGACTGGGTTTACACACCTGTCGCCACTCAGCCACATTTAATCCATTTGATTGTTATTTATTTTGGGTATTGTGTTTTTTTACACATAAACTATTTTAATTAAATTTTGTGTAGCGAGTCTGCGTTTCGTCGAAACAAGGGCGACAGACGCGTTACTCACGTAACAATCATGCCTTTGGGAGGAATGTCTGTTTGGTGCTAATGCTTTTGCATTAGCGAAAATTATGGTTTTAGGTGCTTAGGAGAATTTTTTGAGTAGATCATAGATCACATGTTCGGACTTGGCATAGTTTTCCCATGTTGTGAGTCAAATTAAGCCACAACTGATAAAAAGTATCTTTTAAATTTGAAACCCAAATAAATTTGTCAATTTACATGTTATAATTTGTTTAATAATGAAGAAGTAGAGACATTTAATAATAAAACTCTATACATAATACCTAAAAATGAATTTCACAATACATAATATGATGAAAAATGTAAAATATAGTCAAATTATGACTTCATTTGTAAGCCATTCTCATAAATTTCAATGATTTCAAGTGTAAAATCACAGAATATCATGAAAAATGTTCAAATATAGTCAAATTATAACTCATTTGCTAGATATTCTCTCATAATGTGAATGATTTCGAGTGTATAATCACATTTTACGATAATATTCATAATCAGAAATTTGCAAACGAACATTTTTTTCTTCCATATTTTCATCATTTTCATACTTCAACTGAAGCACCACACTACCCCCTATAATACTTTTTTAACGCAATACATTATAACACATTATTGTACACTTTTTCCCACTTTTGGTCACATTTTATTTGTTTTACATCGTTTACAATTGATCCATCGACCCATGATCCGATGATCCATCGACTTAAAGTGTTATATATTTCTTAGAAATGAAGTAAGCACGTGTATTTTTTGTTGAAAAAGGGAATATTATTGTATACTTTCGACTAAAAAGTCATATTATTGTATATTTTCTCATAAAAAGTCACTTTCCAAGAATATTTGTCCATATTTGAATACATTATAACACATTATTGTATACTTTTTCACCGTTTTCTATTGAAAAAGGCAATATTCTTGTATAGTTTCTCCTAAAAAGTCATATTCTTGTATATTTTCTCATAAAAAGTCATTTTCCAAGAATATTTGTTCATATTTCACACATATTTATATACTTTTTCACCGTTTTTGTTGAAAAGGGGACAATTATGACATGATATCGACTAAAAAGTCATTTTCCAAGAATATTTGTCCATATTTGAATACATTATGACACATTATTATATACTTTTTCACCGTATTCTATTGAAAAAGGGAATATTCTTTTATAGGTGCTCCTAAAAACTCATATTCTTGTATAGTTTCTCCTAAAAAGTCATCTTCCAAGAACATTACAAAACACATTTGTTCATATTTGAGTACATTATAACACATTATTATATACTTTTTCTCACATTTACAGTCACATTTACACCGCAATTGACTAAAGTGTTATATATTTCTCAGAAATGAAGTAAGCACATGTATAATATTAGATTCTACCATCAAATTCCACCATCAAATTCCACCAAAAATGTCGATATATACGATTTATTATTGAATTTTGTGGGTAAAATACATATTAATGATGATGTATAGACGGGCGGTAGGCCGTTTTTGTAGTGAAAATAAAAAAGTAATAAATTATAACGTTATGAGAAAAAAATTAATTATTGTTTTCATTATTGCTTCGCTTGTGTGAACATGGAATGACTGTTTTAGACTAACTGGATACACTCGGTAGTCTATCATTATAAATAGGACTTTATTACTCGTGCTGATGACTGTGGAAAAACTAATATTGATGTCAATGGGTTAAAAAAATTTGAATCCAAACAATGATATGGAGAACAATGTACCTGTTATGAATAGAAAAACAAGATTGCTTTTTTAATTTGATGTTTTTTATTTATTTTTTATTTTTAATTTAATTAATATTTCTCAGAATTCAAAAAATTTTTTATGGTTAAATATGAGGTCATTGGACCGGGTAACCATTTATATTTTTGATAAGAGAACTATGGAACTCAATTAATATTTCTTAGAATTCAAACAATTTTTTATGATTAAATATGAGGTTATTGGATCGGGTAAGCATTTATATTTTTGATAAGAGAACTATGGGACTCAATTAATATTTCTTAGAACTCAAACAATTTTTTATGGTTAAATATGAGGTCATTGGACTGGGTAAGCATTCATATTTTTGATAAGAGAACTATGGGACTCAATTAATATTTCTTAGAACTCAAACAATTTTTTATGATTAAATATGAGGTGTAAATATTGAGAGGCTATGGAAATTGGGATGAGCAATCAGTTTTCTGGCGCTGTGTGAATTTCTTTCTCCTTCCCATTGAGAGACAATTTTTACATCTCGTCGCTTCTCAACATTCTCCATGGTTTTGCCATACACACTATTATTCATTAATTTAAAAAAGTCTTTTTCAAACTTATTTTTTGCCTTTTTTCTATATTCCGTGTTGAGGGTTATATATTTTTGCAACCACTCAGATTGTGTAAAAGACAACACTCTATGAACTCTAGTGAGAATCAGCCCATGTTTCAGACATTGTTGTAAATTCTTTAGATGAATTATATACTTTGTCTTTGAATGTAGACTAGCGACAAGCTTAGGAATTTTGCACCCCGGCGTTATCATATTTTCTGGGCAAAATGGAAGATCATTGTGCTGATCGTGAAGATCAATTGGATAAGTTAAATCTACTTCCAATACATAGCCGATTTTATCGTTTCCATCACAATTTAAAATATATTCGGCTGTGAAGATTTGTGGATCAATCCATTGAAAATTTCCATCTGGAAGATGTTGCGACATTGCCCAACCGTACAGGTTATTTGCATCTAAATACATAAGATATTTATTTGGTTTGCTAGCATCGAAATTTTTCAAATATTTATTATTCGCAACGGTATGTCGATGACTACACTGACATAAACCGCCACGGATGCCATTCTTAAAGAACTTAAGCATCTCAACATCTGTTAGAAGTTCCAGATTGATTTCTGTTGTTTTCAACATTGCATCCCAAGATAAGTCGGGAGATGTATAGTAATGACATGGATCTAACTCATATATATCTAGACAAACCTTACGAAAATTCTCAAATACATCTGCCAACAATAAGACATCGCTCTGCAGATATAAAAGCATGTACTCTTTTAATGTTTTGCAATTGAAATGTTTCCACACTTTTTGAGCATAATCGTAATCTTCAACTAAACAATCTTCATTCGTTAGTCTATTATAGAATTCAGTAATTGGAGGAAGAGAACAGTCATCTAAACGAGCCCAACAATTAACATATTCATAGGGAAATACCCCCTTCCTCATCATTAACTTCAAAGAGGCATCGTTTTTGTAAAATCCCCTATTAATTATGAAATCGTCTTCAGATAAATTTTTAGTTAGCGAATCTATGCTAGACTGTAGAAATCGACATGAATCTAAAAACCTAATCTCAAATGAATTGTGCTCATCTAAATATATGCGTTTGGAAATCGATATATAATTTTCCTTATTTAGTGGAATTATACGTATTTCCCCCTTAATACAACCCAGACTTTTCATAAATAGATGTGAATCATAACCCGTCAAATTATGGAAAAAGACTGGGAAAAAGGTTGGAACGCGAAAATCTAAATTACACTGAGAATGGGCTGGTCCTCTATAGACACCAGTGAAATGGCAATGGTCCCTTACTCTTACATCTAATTCATTAAATCTAACCTTACAAATACTGCAGACTGGCGATGTTGTTTGATGCTGCTTCTGTTGATCCGTTAAAGGAGCCATTGTCTTTGGTCGACCAATGACTTCCTTGTGAATATGAATTAAATCGCTCACTAGCATCTTCACAAAACGGATTGGTGTGTCTTCTCCTGCAAAAAAATGTTTTATTAGTTTTATGATTTTTTCTTATTAAACATGTTTTGACTTACCAACAAATATGCGGTGCTTGCTTAAATCATCATCAAAGGAGCATTTGATATGGTATGAAAAAGCGCACGGGATATGTTGTTGGACGTCTGTTGTTGAAGAAATTTCCGGATCCGGTGCACATTGGCTAATGGGGCGTAGAATGGGTTCAAAATCCGCATACACCACAAAAGGAACAATTAATTTGCGATTATGCTTTTTAAATTTAAGTATTTTATTACTTTCATCGGGCATAACTGTTGTTATTTTTTTGCATTCGCTCTTATGCATTTGTAGGGCAGATTCTGAAGCGAATCGCAGCAAGCAGCCGTTGCATAAATGCATTCGATTGTTATCTTTGGTAATCTGAGTTCGCAACAAACGTGAGATGTTTTTAATGAATACATAATGCGTTTTATTCACATCATCACTACTTATGCAATAAAGCAAGTTAATATGTTTTGCTTTTTCCTCACGAGTATGATAGAAGGGTCCAATTATCTTATATTGTCCTTTATCATTAATCTCATAACCAAAAACATTTATGCTAATGGTTGGATTATTTGCTTCGAATATGCTCGTGTCTTTGACTATCAGAGGAAATTGCATATTCTTGATACAAAGTACTTGATCATTGTATACTATTGTTTCGCTTGCAATGTTGTCAATTTTATAGTACGATGGTCTATCAGCATTGTGTGTATCATTCGCGAAAGCCGATATAATGGCCCATTTAAAACAATATTCATCGTTGTTTTTCACATTGATGCATGCGTTTTTCTTTAATATTTGTTCGGGCAAATTAAAATGTGGAGTGTATTCATTCCGACTATGATCCGGAAATTTCTGTATTCTATTTTTTCCCTCGGACATGTTTGTAATTACTTTGCGACATTCGCTCTTATGTTTTTGCAGTCCGGATTCAGTGGTGAAGTGGTGTAAGCAGCCGTTACATAGATGCATTCGTTTGGTATCTTTGATGATCTGGCTTTTCAATAAACGTGAGATGTTTTTAATATACACATAATGCGTTTTATTCTCATCATCACTAATTATGCAATAAAGCAAGTTAATATGCTTTGCTTTTTCCTCACGAGTATGATAGAAGGGTCCAATTATCTTATATTGTCCTTTATCATTAATCTCATAACCAAAAACATTTATGCTAATGGCTGGATTATTTGCTTCGAATATGCTCGTGTCTTTGACTGCCAGAGGAAATTGCATATTCTTGAAACAAAGTACTTGTTCATTGTATACTATTGTTTCGCTTGCTATGTTGGCAATTTTATAATGAGATGGTCTATCAGCATTAGTTGTATCATTCGCGAAAGCCGATATAATGGCCCATTTAAAACAATATTCATCGTTGTTTTTCACATTGATACAGGCTTTTTTGGTCAATATTTGCTTAGGCAGGCTAAAATGGGAAGAAGCTCGAAGTGGATCATATTTGTTGATGTTAATTTCAATGCTCTGAAATGTTAACAACGTCCATCCGCTCTCTTTTTCTTGAAACTCTTCCAATTTTGTTTTGATATTTTCAATTGCCGTGCTCAAATGTTCCCTTATGTCTTCCTCGTTCTCAATCGTGTACATTTTAGTTTGCATGCTTTTTATATCTATTTGCATTAACTCATCACATTCTTTGGTGAATTTCGCAAACTTAGCAAAAAGCTCCATGCTAAATTTAAATGTGCTCAAAATTTCCAATTGATTTTTCAATAATTCATTAATCAATGGAATATTTTTTTCAAACAGATTATTCACATTTACCATACTCTCATCTTTGTTGGTGATGGAGAATGTTTTTACACGATTTTTGAACGCGTTTGCTATCAAGGAAACATTTTCATTTAGAGATTGTTGAGCGTTTGCTTTATGGGTATTTTTTCTTTGATGTTGAACCCAAAGCTGCTCTTCAACATTCTCATAGCAAAACAAGCATCTTTTGTATGTCGACTGCTTAGATTTTTTTGCAGGTTGTTCTCCTGACATTGTTGGTGGTTGTTGATGTTGTCCTGATCGCTTCATATTATTAAATATTTTGTTATGTTATTAAATTAAATTTTTTTTTTTTTGGTTGGTGTTTTTTTATCTAAAAAGGAATGAATAAAATTTTATTGTTACTTCTACCGTTTTTTGTTTGGAAGAGAGGTTGAGTAGGTATTAGGCGGTGTCATTTTAGCAATAAGAACGGATAAAAAAGCAGAAAAAAATCGCTATTACAAAACATCACTACCATAGACCGCGATTGTCTATTAAAAAGTGATAATTTTTGCTATATATATTTTTTCACTATAAATTTCATATTAATATTTACTTCCTCTCTCTAAAAACGATAACACCGTACTATTGTTAAGAACAAAACAATTTTCATCAAATATTGCGCTCTACATTTAAAACCCAGAACAAAATAAATACTAACACCGCATCAAAAAAGAAATAATAATTAATATATAAGATAACTTACCGTTTTTGGTGATGATTTTTTTATATATAAATCCCTCGTTGATTTTTTTTTTAATTTTTGCTGAATTCCTCGTTGATTTTTTTTAATTTTTGCTGAATTCCTCGTTGATTTTTTTTTAATTTTTGTTGAATTCCTCGTTGATTTTTTTTAATTTTTGCTGAATTCCTCGTTGATTTTTTTTTTAATTTTTGTTGAATTCCTATATGAACAAAAAAACTTCATTAAAACAATGTTCAAAAAAGGGTAAACACATTCAATCGCAAAACACTAGAACCGCGTAATTATTAACTAAAATTTACCCGCGAAACATTATCGCCACGTAATTGTTACCCAAAAATTTATCTGCAAAAACACTAGAACCGCCCGCGTAATTATTAACTAAAATTTACCCGCGTAATTGTTATCTAAAAATGTAACCGCAAAAACACTAGAACCGCGTAATTGTTATCCAAAAATTTATCTGCAAAAACACTAGAACTGCGTAATTGTTAACTAAAATTTAACCGCGTAATTGTTATCTAAAAATTTAACCGCAAAAACACTAGAACTGTGTAATTGTTAACTAAAATTTAACCGCAAAAACACTAGAACCGCCCACGTAATTGTTACCTAAAAATTTTTTTTCCATAATTAATATAAATATAAGATAACTTACCTTTTTTCCTATTTAGTATGATGATGATGATGCTGATTTTTTTTATCTTTTTTTTTTTACACACTTTTTTGATTCACTATATATCAAACAAAACACAATGTATAGCGTAGCTCAACAAAACAAAACAAAACGGATTGGAGGCTTTGGTTCGTCAAAGTAAACTGATACGCACTGGTTTAAACATTCGACATTTTATAGAAGAAATCCCTTCTAATACCGGAAACGAGACATTCTTTATACAATATGGAAACTATGATAAGAATAATGACCAGCGACATAGAAATCATTATTTAGTCATATCACCGGACCAGCAAAACATTTTTGAACAATATGACGAAAAAAAGAAAAAATGAGATAAGAGAACTAGGCGTCTTAATTAATATTTCTCAGAATTCAAAAAAATTTGTTGTTAAATATGAGGTCATTGGACCGGGTAACCATTTATATTTTTGATAAGAGAACTATGGAACTCAATTAATATTTCTTAGAATTCAAACAATTTTTTATGATTAAATATGAGGTTATTGGATCGGGTAAGCATTTATATTTTTGATAAGAGAACTATGGGACTCAATTAATATTTCTTAGAACTCAAACAATTTTTTATGGTTAAATATGAGGTCATTGGACTGGGTAAGCATTCATATTTTTGATAAGAGAACTATGGGACTCAATTAATATTTCTAAGAACTCAAACAATTTTTTATGATTAAATATGAGGTGTAAATATTGAGAGGCTATGGAAATTGGGATGAGCAATCAGTTTTCTGGCGCTGTGTGAATTTCTTTCTCCTTCCCATTGAGAGACAATTTTTACATCTCGTCGCTTCTCAACATTCTCCATGGTTTTGCCATACACACTATTATTCATTAATTTAAAAAAGTCTTTTTCAAACTTATTTTTTGCCTTTTTTCTATATTCCGTGTTGAGGGTTATATATTTTTGCAACCACTCAGATTGTGTAAAAGACAACACTCTATGAACTCTAGTGAGAATCAGCCCATGTTTCAGACATTGTTGTAAATTCTTTAGATGAATTATATACTTTGTCTTTGAATGTAGACTAGCGACAAGCTTAGGAATTTTGCACCCCGGCGTTATCATATTTTCTGGGCAAAATGGAAGATCATTGTGCTGATCGTGAAGATCAATTGGATAAGTTAAATCTACTTCCAATACATAGCCGATTTTATCGTTTCCATCACAATTTAAAATATATTCGGCTGTGAAGATTTGTGGATCAATCCATTGAAAATTTCCATCTGGAAGATGTTGCGACATTGCCCAACCGTACAGGTTATTTGCATCTAAATACATAAGATATTTATTTGGTTTGCTAGCATCGAAATTTTTCAAATATTTATTATTCGCAACGGTATGTCGATGACTACACTTAAAGAAATTAAGCATCTCAACATCTGTTAGAAGTTCCAGATTGATTTCTGTTGTTTTCAACATTGCATCCCAAGATAAGTCGGGAGATGTATAGTAATGACATGGATCTAACTCATATATATCTAGACAAACCTTACGAAAATTCTCAAATACATCTGCCAACAATAAGACATCGCTCTGCAGATATAAAAGCATGTACTCTTTTAATGTTTTGCAATTGAAATGCTTCCACACTTTTTGAGCATAATCGTAATCTTCAACTAAACAATCTTCATTCGTTAGTCTATTATAGAATTCAGTAATTGGAGGAAGAGAACAGTCATCTAAACGAGCCCAACAATTAACATATTCATAGGGAAATACCCCCTTCCTCATCATTAACTTCAAAGAGGCATCGTTTTTGTAAAATCCCCTATTAATTATGAAATCGTCTTCAGATAAATTTTTAGTTAGCGAATCTATGCTAGACTGTAGAAATCGACATGAATCTAAAAACCTAATCTCAAATGAATTGTGCTCATCTAAATATATGCGTTTGGAAATCGATATATAATTTTCCTTATTTAGTGGAATTATACATATTTCCCCCTTAATACAACCCAGACTTTTCATAAATAGATGTGAATCATAACCCGTCAAATTATGGAAAAAGACTGGGAAAAAGGTTGGAACGCGAAAATCTAAATTACACTGAGAATGGGCTGGTCCTCTATAGACACCAGTGAAATGGCAATGGTCCCTTACTCTTACATCTAATTCATTAAATCTAACCTTACAAATACTGCAGACTGGCGATGTTGTTTGATGCTGCTTCTGTTGATCCGTTAAAGGAGCCATTGTCTTTGGTCGACCAATGACTTCCTTGTGAATATGAATTAAATCGCTCACTAGCATCTTCACAAAACGGATTGGTGTGTCTTCTCCTGCAAAAAAATGTTTTATTAGTTTTATGATTTTTTCTTATTAAACATGTTTTGACTTACCAACAAATATGCGGTGCTTGCTTAAATCATCATCAAAGGAGCATTTGATATGGTATGAAAAAGCGCACGGGATATGTTGTTGGACGTCTGTTGTTGAAGAAATTTCCGGATCCGGTGCACATTGGCTAATGGGGCGTAGAATGGATTCAAAATCCGCATACACCACAAAAGGAACAATTAATTTGCGATTATGCTTTTTAAATTTAAGTATTTTATTACTTTCATCGGGCATAACTGTTATTATTTTTTTGCATTCGCTCTTATGCATTTGTAGGGCAGATTCTGAAGCGAATCGCAGCAAGCAGCCGTTGCATAAATGCATTCGATTGTTATCTTTGGTAATCTGAGTTCGCAACAAACGTGAGATGTTTTTAATGAATACATAATGCGTTTTATTCACATCATCACTACTTATGCAATAAAGCAAGTTAATATGTTTTGCTTTTTCCTCACGAGTATGATAGAAGGGTCCAATTATCTTATATTGTCCTTTATCATTAATCTCATAACCAAAAACATTTATGCTAATGGTTGGATTATTTGCTTCGAATATGCTCGTGTCTTTGACTATCAGAGGAAATTGCATATTCTTGATACAAAGTACTTGATCATTGTATACTATTGTTTCGCTTGCAATGTTGTCAATTTTATAGTACGATGGTCTATCAGCATTGTGTGTATCATTCGCGAAAGCCGATATAATGGCCCATTTAAAACAATATTCATCGTTGTTTTTCACATTGATGCATGCGTTTTTCTTTAATATTTGTTCGGGCAAATTAAAATGTGGAGTGTATTCATTCCGACTATGATCCGGAAATTTCTGTATTCTATTTTTTCCCTCGGACATGTTTGTAATTACTTTGCGACATTCGCTCTTATATTTTTGCAGTCCGGATTCAGTGGTGAAGTGGTGTAAGCAGCCGTTACATAGATGCATTCGTTTGGTATCTTTGATGATCTGGCTTTTCAATAAACGTGAGATGTTTTTAATATACACATAATGCGTTTTATTCTCATCATCACTAATTATGCAATAAAGCAAGTTAATATGCTTTGCTTTTTCCTCACGAGTATGATAGAAGGGTCCAATTATCTTATATTGTCCTTTATCATTAATCTCATAACCAAAAACATTTATGCTAATGGCTGGATTATTTGCTTCGAATATGCTCGTGTCTTCGACTGCCAGAGGAAATTGCATATTCTTGAAACAAAGTACTTGTTCATTGTATACTATTGTTTCGCTTGCTATGTTGGCAATTTTATAATGAGATGGTCTATCAGCATTAGTTGTATCATTCGCGAAAGCCGATATAATGGCCCATTTAAAACAATATTCATCGTTGTTTTTCACATTGATACAGGCTTTTTTGGTCAATATTTGCTTAGGCAGGCTAAAATGGGAAGAAGCTCGAAGTGGATCGTATTTGTTGATGTTAATTTCAATGCTCTGAAATGTTAACAACGTCCATCCGCTCTCTTTTTCTTGAAACTCTTCCAATTTTGTTTTGATATTTTCAATTGCCGTGCTCAAATGTTCCCTTATGTCTTCCTCGTTCTCAATCGTGTACATTTTAGTTTGCATGCTTTTTATATCTATTTGCATTAACTCATCACATTCTTTGGTGAATTTCGCAAACTTAGCAAAAAGCTCCATGCTAAATTTAAATGTGCTCAAAATTTCCAATTGATTTTTCAATAATTCATTAATCAATGGAATATTTTTTTCAAACAGATTATTCACATTTACCATACTCTCATCTTTGTTGGTGATGGAGAATGTTTTTACACGATTTTTGAACGCGTTTGCTATCAAGGAAACATTTTCATTTAGAGATTGTTGAGCGTTTGCTTTATGGGTATTTTTTCTTTGATGTTGAACCCAAAGCTGCTCTTCAACATTCTCATAGCAAAACAAGCATCTTTTGTATGTCGACTACTTAGATTTTTTTGCAGGTTGTTCTCCTGACATTGTTGGTGCTTGTTGTTGTTGCCCTGCTCGCTTCATATTATTAAATATTTTGTTATGTTATTAAATTAAATTTTTTTTTTTTTGGTTGGTGTTTTTTTATCTAAAAAGGAATGAATAAAATTTTATTGTTACTTCTACCGTTTTTTGTTTGGAAGAGAGGTTGAGTAGGTATTAGGCGGTGTCATTTTAGCAATAAGAACGGATAAAAAAGCAGAAAAAAATCGCTATTACAAAACATCACTACGATAGACCGCGATTGTCTATTAAAAAGTGATAATTTTTGCTATATATATTTTTTCACTATAAATTTCATATTAATATTTACTTCCTCTCTCTAAAAACGATAACACCGTACTATTGTTAAGAACAAAACAATTTTCATCAAATATTGCGCTCTACATTTAAAACCCAGAACAAAATAAATACTAACACCGCATCAAAAAAGAAATAATAATTAATATATAAGATAACTTACCGTTTTTGGTGATGATTTTTTTATATATAAATCCCTCGTTGATTTTTTTTTTTAATTTTTGCTGAATTCCTCGTTGATTTTTTTTAATTTTTGCTGAATTCCTCGTTGATTTTTTTTTAATTTTTGTTGAATTCCTCGTTGATTTTTTTTAATTTTTGCTGAATTCCTCGTTGATTTTTTTTTAATTGTTGTTGAATTCCTATATGAACAAAAAAACTTCATTAAAACAATGTTCAAAAAAGGGTAAACACATTCAATCGCAAAACACTAGAACCGCGTAATTATTAACTAAAATTTACCCGCGAAACATTATCGCCACGTAATTGTTACCCAAAAATTTATCTGCAAAAACACTAGAACCGCCCGCGTAATTATTAACTAAAATTTACCCGCGTAATTGTTATCTAAAAATGTAACCGCAAAAACACTAGAACCGCGTAATTGTTATCCAAAAATTTATCTGCAAAAACACTAGAACTGCGTAATTGTTAACTAAAATTTAACCGCGTAATTGTTATCTAAAAATTTAACCGCAAAAACACTAGAACTGTGTAATTGTTAACTAAAATTTAACCGCAAAAACACTAGAACCGCCCACGTAATTGTTACCTAAAATTTTTTTTTCCATAATTAATATCAATATAAGATAACTTACCTTTTTTCCTATTTAGTATGATGATGATGATGCTGATTTTTTTTATCTTTTTTTTTTTACACACTTTTTTGATTCACTATATATCAAACAAAACACAATGTATAGCGTAGCTCAACAAAACAAAACAAAACGGATTGGAGGCTTTGGTTCGTCAAAGTAAACTGATACGCACTGGTTTAAACATTCGACATTTTATAGAAGAAATCCCTTCTAATACCGGAAACGAGACATTCTTTATACAATATGGAAACTATGATAAGAATAATGACCAGCGACATAGAAATCATTATTTAGTCATATCACCGGACCAGCAAAACATTTTTGAACAATATGACGAAAAGAAGAAAAAATGAGATAAGAGAACTAGGCGTCTTAATTAATATTTCTAAGAATTCAAAAAAATTTTGTTGTAAAATATGAGGTCATTGGACCGGGTAACCATTTATATTTTTGAACTCAAACAATTTTTTATGATTAAATATGAGGTGTAAATATTGAGAGGCTATGGAAATTGGGATGAGCAATCAGTTTTCTGGCGCTGTGTGAATTTCTTTCTCCTTCCCATTGAGAGACAATTTTTACATCTCGTCGCTTCTCAACATTCTCCATGGTTTTGCCATACACACTATTATTCATTCATTTAAAAAAGTCTTTTTCAAACTTATTTTTTGCCTTTTTTCTATATTCCGTGTTGAGGGTTATATATTTTTGCAACCACTCAGATTGTGTAAAAGACAACACTCTATGAACTCTAGTGAGAATCAGCCCATGTTTCAGACATTGTTGTAAATTCTTTAGATGAATTATATACTTTGTCTTTGAATGTAGACTAGCGACAAGCTTAGGAATTTTGCACCCCGGCGTTATCATATTTTCTGGGCAAAATGGAAGATCATTGTGCTGATCGTGAAGATCAATTGGATAAGTTAAATCTACTTCCAATACATAGCCGATTTTATCGTTTCCATCACAATTTAAAATATATTCGGCTGTGAAGATTTGTGGATCAATCCATTGAAAATTTCCATCTGGAAGATGTTGCGACATTGCCCAACCGTACAGGTTATTTGCATCTAAATACATAAGATATTTATTTGGTTTGCTAGCATCGAAATTTTTCAAATATTTATTATTCGCAACGGTATGTCGATGACTACACTGACATAAACCGCCACGGATGCCATTCTTAAAGAAATTAAGCATCTCAACATCTGTTAGAAGTTCCAGATTGATTTCTGTTGTTTTCAACATTGCATCCCAAGATAAGTCGGGAGATGTATAGTAATGACATGGATCTAACTCATATATATCTAGACCAGTGGTTCTTAACCTTTTTAGCTACCGGCACCCCTAAAATTTTCAAACAATATTCTCGCACCCCTTACTAGAAATTATTGAGTTATATAAATTAAAAAACAAACATTATGCAAAACATATTTTTTATTAATTTTATGTGCGTAACAAATTTTTTATAAATTTTAATTGTTAGCTGAAATAATCAATTATAAATTATCAAAGTTTTTATTAATGGCTTTTTTGTTGTTGCTTTTCCTCAATTATTTTTGAAAACCGGGGGATCTTTTTTGAAATAGCTACACGCATATCATTACTAACACTAAGTCTATTTCTAGCTTTTGTTTTTATATGCACAAGTGACGAAAATCCCATCTCACACAAATATGTTGTGGCAAATGGAACAAGATGCTGAAGCGCTATTTTAGCTAATCGTGGATATGACATTACTTGAGCACACCAGAAATTTTCCAAATTCTCTGCTTCAAATTCCATTTGATTATGTCCATTTGTCCGTAGTTCAACAAGGTCATCTTTCAATAAATTACTGTCATCCATTGAGTCCAGATTATAAATAAATGGATCTAATATCCATTTTTCTGATATATCTATATCTCCAGTAGCAAAATATCCCTCAAAAGATTCGCTCAACTTTTGCAAATGATCTTTAATTTCGGTGGTAATATTGTTTCTTTCATCATCTGAAACAAGAACTTCTTCAAGCAAAGGAAAGTTAGCATAATTTATCTTGTCAACACGGTTAATCCAAATTGAAAGTTTTCGACTAAACGCAGTCAACTTCTCTTTCGCTGTTATAGTGTTCACTCCAAATCCTTGGATTGAAATATTTAATTCATTAAGGTGCGTGAATATGTCTGCCAAATACGCTAGCTGAATTATAGCATCTCTATTGCTGAATTCATCAGCTAAACTACTGCCTTGATTATTAAGAAACTGCATTATTTCACTTCGCAATTCGTACACACGATTTAGCATACGTCCACGCGATAGCCATCTTACTTCTGTGTGAAATAAAAGGACAGTATGCTCGGCACCAAGTTCTTCGCATAAAGCACGGAAGAGACGATGATTTAAAGCTCGACCTCTGATAAAATTTACAACTTTGACTGAAGTGATTAATGTTTTCTTTAATTTTTCAGGCAATGTCTTTGTAGCTAGCGCATGTCTATGTAAAATACAATGGGTAATTGTAACGTGAGGCACTTCCTTTTTTACATACGCTACAAATCCAGAATTTTTGCCTAACATGGAAGGAGCTCCATCAGTACAAATTGATCCTATTTTGTTCATCGGTATCTCATATTGTAATAAAAAGTCTTTGACTTTATTAAATATATCAATTCCTTTTGTAGTCAATTCTAATGGTTCACAAAACAAAAATTCTTCAACAATTTCTTTTTCTTTTACATATCGTACAAACACCATCAGCTGAGAACAATTTTCAACATCTGTAGATTCATCCAATTGAATACCCACTGGGACATTACTAGCTTTAATATCTTCAATTACTTGTTGTAAGATGTCTTTACTTATATCAGAAATTCTAGTACGGATTACGTCATTTGACAAAGGAATTTGTTGAAGCTTTTGTTGTGCTTCAGTACCCAACACTATTTTTGCCATTTCTAATGCACAAGGCTTTACAAGTTCTTCAGCTATTGTATGTGGTTTCTTCTTCTTGGCACAGATATATGCAACTTGATAAGACGCTTGCAACAGCGGCTTTTCGTGTGATATAAATCCAAAAGTTGTGATAGTTCCACTTTTATCAAATCGAACTCGTTTAGATTTCAAACTTTCAAAATCATAGCCAGCATCTACACCACCATGCTGTTTGGTAAAATGCTCATTTAGTTTCGACGGCTTGAGATTGGCGTTTGAAAATTTATTGCAGCACAGAATACATTGTGGTCGCTGCGTTCCATCCTTCTCCGTTGTAAATGTAAAACCATAACGAACATAATCGTCATTCCAACATCGTTTCTTTGACATGGCGCCTTTTGAATTTGACTTTAATGTACCAAATTATATTCTAATAATTAGAATATAAATATTCAACTAAACTTGTAAAATTAACTTGTATTAATTATTTTATTATTAATATTTAACTTTTAATATTCAACACGAAAATTCAAACTTGTAATAGTCGACACTAAAATTCAATTATTTTTAAATTTTTATTCAATGTAATGTGCGCATCAACAGTATTTATATTTCTAAGAATAATCGCAACAATCAACTGAAATTTCGAGGAAATATAAAAATTAGTATAGAAACTAGAAACGCATTTGAATTTTTGTAATTGTAGAAAAAATACAAAAATTAATTTGTCTCGATGGTTTATAATTTACAAACATATTTAAAAAATGTTTAGGGAATAAAAAATTTACTAACCAAAATGAATTTTTAAGATTAGTTTTTTATTTTGCTAGCTACACGTGAATTTGTAAAATTACAATTTCGCACCCCAAAATATTCAAGCTCGCACCCCTAAGGGGTGCGTGCACCACCGGTTAAGAACCACTGATCTAGACAAACCTTACGAAAATTCTCAAATACATCTGCCAACAATAAGACATCGCTCTGCAGATATAAAAGCATGTACTCTTTTAATGTTTTGCAATTGAAATGCTTCCACACTTTTTGAGCATAATCGTAATCTTCAACTAAACAATCTTCATTCGTTAGTCTATTATAGAATTCAGTAATTGGAGGAAGAGAACAGTCATCTAAACGAGCCCAACAATTAACATATTCATAGGGAAATACCCCCTTCCTCATCATTAACTTCAAAGAGGCATCGTTTTTGTAAAATCCCCTATTAATTATGAAATCGTCTTCAGATAAATTTTTAGTTAGCGAATCTATGCTAGACTGTAGAAATCGACATGAATCTAAAAACCTAATCTCAAATGAATTGTGCTCATCTAAATATATGCGTTTGGAAATCGATATATAATTTTCCTTATTTAGTGGAATTATACATATTTCCCCCTTAATACAACCCAGACTTTTCATAAATAGATGTGAATCATAACCCGTCAAATTATGGAAAAAGACTGGGAAAAAGGTTGGAACGCGAAAATCTAAATTACACTGAGAATGGGCTGGTCCTCTATAGACACCAGTGAAATGGCAATGGTCCCTTACTCTTACATCTAATTCATTAAATCTAACCTTACAAATACTGCAGACTGGCGATGTTGTTTGATGCTGCTTCTGTTGATCCGTTAAAGGAGCCATTGTCTTTGGTCGACCAATGACTTCCTTGTGAATATGAATTAAATCGCTCACTAGCATCTTCACAAAACGGATTGGTGTGTCTTCTCCTGCAAAAAAATGTTTTATTAGTTTTATGATTTTTTCTTATTAAACATGTTTTGACTTACCAACAAATATGCGGTGCTTGCTTAAATCATCATCAAAGGAGCATTTGATATGGTATGAAAAAGCGCACGGGATATGTTGTTGGACGTCTGTTGTTGAAGAAATTTCCGGATCCGGTGCACATTGGCTAATGGGGCGTAGAATGGGTTCAAAATCCGCATACACCACAAAAGGAACAATTAATTTGCGATTATGCTTTTTAAATTTTAATATATTATTATTTTCATTGGGCATAACGGTTATTATTTTTTTGCATTCGCTCTTATGCGTTTGTAGGGCAGATTCTGAAGCGAATCGCAGCAAGCAGCCGTTGCATAAATGCATTCGATTGTTATCTTTGGTAATCTGAGTTCGCAACAAACGTGAGATGTTTTTAATGAATACATAATGCGTTTTATTCACATCATCACTACTTATGCAATAAAGCAAGTTAATATGTTTTGCTTTTTCCTCACGAGTATGATAGAAGGGTCCAATTATCTTATATTGTCCTTTATCATTAATCTCATAACCAAAAACATTTATGCTAATGGTTGGATTATTTGCTTCGAATATGCTCGTGTCTTTGACTATCAGAGGAAATTGCATATTCTTGATACAAAGTACTTGATCATTGTATACTATTGTTTCGCTTGCAATGTTGTCAATTTTATAGTACGATGGTCTATCAGCATTGTGTGTATCATTCGCGAAAGCCGATATAATGGCCCATTTAAAACAATATTCATCGTTGTTTTTCACATTGATGCATGCGTTTTTCTTTAATATTTGTTCGGGCAAATTAAAATGTGGAGTGTATTCATTCCGACTATGATCCGGAAATTTCTGTATTCTATTTTTTCCCTCGGACATGTTTGTAATTACTTTGCGACATTCGCTCTTATGTTTTTGCAGTCCGGATTCAGTGGTGAAGTGGTGTAAGCAGCCGTTACATAGATGCATTCGTTTGGTATCTTTGATGATCTGGCTTTTCAATAAACGTGAGATGTTTTTAATATACACATAATGCGTTTTATTCTCATCATCACTAATTATGCAATAAAGCAAGTTAATATGCTTTGCTTTTTCCTCACGAGTATGATAGAAGGGTCCAATTATCTTATATTGTCCTTTATCATTAATCTCATAACCAAAAACATTTATGCTAATGGCTGGATTATTTGCTTCGAATATGCTCGTGTCTTCGACTGCCAGAGGAAATTGCATATTCTTGAAACAAAGTACTTGTTCATTGTATACTATTGTTTCGCTTGCTATGTTGGCAATTTTATAATGAGATGGTCTATCAGCATTAGTTGTATCATTCGCGAAAGCCGATATAATGGCCCATTTAAAACAATATTCATCGTTGTTTTTCACATTGATACAGGCTTTTTTGGTCAATATTTGCTTAGGCAGGCTAAAATGGGAAGAAGCTCGAAGTGGATCGTATTTGTTGATGTTAATTTCAATGCTCTGAAATGTTAACAACGTCCATCCGCTCTCTTTTTCTTGAAACTCTTCCAATTTTGTTTTGATATTTTCAATTGCCGTGCTCAAATGTTCCCTTATGTCTTCCTCGTTCTCAATCGTGTACATTTTAGTTTGCATGCTTTTTATATCTATTTGCATTAACTCATCACATTCTTTGGTGAATTTCGCAAACTTAGCAAAAAGCTCCATGCTAAATTGAAATGTGCTCAAAATTTCCAATTGATTTTTCAATAATTCATTAATCAATGGAATATTTTTTTCAAACAGATTATTCACATTTACCATACTCTCATCTTTGTTGGTGATGGAGAATGTTTTTACACGATTTTTGAACGCGTTTGCTATCAAGGAAACATTTTCATTTAGAGATTGTTGAGCGTTTGCTTTATGGGTATTTTTTCTTTGATGTTGAACCCAAAGCTGCTCTTCAACATTCTCATAGCAAAAGAAGCATCTTTTGTATGTCGACTGCTTAGATTTTTTTGCAGGTTGTTCTCCTGACATTGTTGGTGGTTGTTGATGTTGTCCTGATCGCTTCATATTATTAAATATTTTGTTATGTTATTAAATTAATTTTTTTTTTTTTTTGGTTGGTGTTTTTTTATCTAAAAAGGAATGAATAAAATTTTATTGTTACTTCTACCGTTTTTTGTTTGGAAGAGAGGTTGAGTAGGTATTAGGCGGTGTCATTTTAGCAATAAGAACGGATAAAAAATCGCTATTACAAAACATCACTACGATAGACCGCGATTGTCTATTAAAAAGTGATAATTTTTGCTATATATATTTTTTCACTATAAATTTCATATTAATATTTACTTCCTCTCTCTAAAAACGATAACACCGTACTATTGTTAAGAACAAAACAATTTTCATCAAATATTGCGCTCTACATTTAAAACCCAGAAAAAAATAAATACTAACACCGCATCAAAAAAGAAATAATAATTAATATATAAGATAACTTACCGTTTTTGGTGATGATTTTTTTATATATAAATCCCTCGTTGATTTTTTTTTTTAATTTTTGCTGAATTCCTCGTTGATTTTTTTTAATTTTTGCTGAATTCCTCGTTGATTTTTTTTTAATTTTTGTTGAATTCCTCGTTGATTTTTTTTAATTTTTGCTGAATTCCTCGTTGATTTTTTTTTAATTGTTGTTGAATTCCTATATGAACAAAAAAACTTCATTAAAACAATGTTCAAAAAAGGGTAAACACATTCAATCGCAAAACACTAGAACCGCGTAATTATTAACTAAAATTTACCCGCGAAACATTATCGCCACGTAATTGTTACCCAAAAATTTATCTGCAAAAACACTAGAACCGCCCGCGTAATTATTAACAAAAATGTAACCGCAAAAACACTAGAACCGCGTAATTGTTATCCAAAAATTTATCTGCAAAAACACTAGAACTGCGTAATTGTTAACTAAAATTTAACCGCGTAATTGTTATCTAAAAATTTAACCGCAAAAACACTAGAACTGTGTAATTGTTAACTAAAATTTAACCGCAAAAACACTAGAACCGCCCACGTAATTGTTACCTAAAATTTTTTTTTCCATAATTAATATCAATATAAGATAACTTACCTTTTTTCCTATTTAGTATGATGATGATGATGCTGATTTTTTTTATCTTTTTTTTTTACACACTTTTTTGATTCACTATATATCAAACAAAACACAATGTATAGCGTAGCTCAACAAAACAAAACAAAACGGATTGGAGGCTTTTGTTCGTCAAAGTAAACTGATACGCACTGGTTTAAACATTCGAAATTTTATAGAAGAAATCCCTTCTAATACCGGAAACGAGACATTCTTTATACAATATGGAAACTATGATAAGAATAATGACCAGCGACATAGAAATCATTATTTAGTCATATCACCGGACCAGCAAAACATTTTTGAACAATATGACGAAAAGAAGAAAAAATGAGATAAGAGAACTAGGCGTCTTAATTAATATTTCTAAGAATTCAAAAAAATTTTGTTGTAAAATATGAGGTCATTGGACCGGGTAACCATTTATATTTTTGAACTCAAACAATTTTTTATGATTAAATATGAGGTGTAAATATTGAGAGGCTATGGAAATTGGGATGAGCAATCAGTTTTCTGGCGCTGTGTGAATTTCTTTCTCCTTCCCATTGAGAGACAATTTTTACATCTCGTCGCTTCTCAACATTCTCCATGGTTTTGCCATACACACTATTATTCATTCATTTAAAAAAGTCTTTTTCAAACTTATTTTTTGCCTTTTTTCTATATTCCGTGTTGAGGGTTATATATTTTTGCAACCACTCAGATTGTGTAAAAGACAACACTCTATGAACTCTAGTGAGAATCAGCCCATGTTTCAGACATTGTTGTAAATTCTTTAGATGAATTATATACTTTGTCTTTGAATGTAGACTAGCGACAAGCTTAGGAATTTTGCACCCCGGCGTTATCATATTTTCTGGGCAAAATGGAAGATCATTGTGCTGATCGTGAAGATCAATTGGATAAGTTAAATCTACTTCCAATACATAGCCGATTTTATCGTTTCCATCACAATTTAAAATATATTCGGCTGTGAAGATTTGTGGATCAATCCATTGAAAATTTCCATCTGGAAGATGTTGCGACATTGCCCAACCGTACAGGTTATTTGCATCTAAATACATAAGATATTTATTTGGTTTGCTAGCATCGAAATTTTTCAAATATTTATTATTCGCAACGGTATGTCGATGACTACACTGACATAAACCGCCACGGATGCCATTCTTAAAGAAATTAAGCATCTCAACATCTGTTAGAAGTTCCAGATTGATTTCTGTTGTTTTCAACATTGCATCCCAAGATAAGTCGGGAGATGTATAGTAATGACATGGATCTAACTCATATATATCTAGACAAACCTTACGAAAATTCTCAAATACATCTGCCAACAATAAGACATCGCTCTGCAGATATAAAAGCATGTACTCTTTTAATGTTTTGCAATTGAAATGCTTCCACACTTTTTGAGCATAATCGTAATCTTCAACTAAACAATCTTCATTCGTTAGTCTATTATAGAATTCAGTAATTGGAGGAAGAGAACAGTCATCTAAACGAGCCCAACAATTAACATATTCATAGGGAAATACCCCCTTCCTCATCATTAACTTCAAAGAGGCATCGTTTTTGTAAAATCCCCTATTAATTATGAAATCGTCTTCAGATAAATTTTTAGTTAGCGAATCTATGCTAGACTGTAGAAATCGACATGAATCTAAAAACCTAATCTCAAATGAATTGTGCTCATCTAAATATATGCGTTTGGAAATCGATATATAATTTTCCTTATTTAGTGGAATTATACATATTTCCCCCTTAATACAACCCAGACTTTTCATAAATAGATGTGAATCATAACCCGTCAAATTATGGAAAAAGACTGGGAAAAAGGTTGGAACGCGAAAATCTAAATTACACTGAGAATGGGCTGGTCCTCTATAGACACCAGTGAAATGGCAATGGTCCCTTACTCTTACATCTAATTCATTAAATCTAACCTTACAAATACTGCAGACTGGCGATGTTGTTTGATGCTGCTTCTGTTGATCCGTTAAAGGAGCCATTGTCTTTGGTCGACCAATGACTTCCTTGTGAATATGAATTAAATCGCTCACTAGCATCTTCACAAAACGGATTGGTGTGTCTTCTCCTGCAAAAAAATGTTTTATTAGTTTTATGATTTTTTCTTATTAAACATGTTTTGACTTACCAACAAATATGCGGTGCTTGCTTAAATCATCATCAAAGGAGCATTTGATATGGTATGAAAAAGCGCACGGGATATGTTGTTGGACGTCTGTTGTTGAAGAAATTTCCGGATCCGGTGCACATTGGCTAATGGGGCGTAGAATGGATTCAAAATCCGCATACACCACAAAAGGAACAATTAATTTGCGATTATGCTTTTTAAATTTAAGTATTTTATTACTTTCATCGGGCATAACTGTTGTTATTTTTTTGCATTCGCTCTTATGCATTTGTAGGGCAGATTCTGAAGCGAATCGCAGCAAGCAGCCGTTGCATAAATGCATTCGATTGTTATCTTTGGTAATCTGAGTTCGCAACAAACGTGAGATGTTTTTAATGAATACATAATGCGTTTTATTCACATCATCACTACTTATGCAATAAAGCAAGTTAATATGTTTTGCTTTTTCCTCACGAGTATGATAGAAGGGTCCAATTATCTTATATTGTCCTTTATCATTAATCTCATAACCAAAAACATTTATGCTAATGGTTGGATTATTTGCTTCGAATATGCTCGTGTCTTTGACTATCAGAGGAAATTGCATATTCTTGATACAAAGTACTTGATCATTGTATACTATTGTTTCGCTTGCAATGTTGTCAATTTTATAGTACGATGGTCTATCAGCATTGTGTGTATCATTCGCGAAAGCCGATATAATGGCCCATTTAAAACAATATTCATCGTTGTTTTTCACATTGATGCATGCGTTTTTCTTTAATATTTGTTCGGGCAAATTAAAATGTGGAGTGTATTCATTCCGACTATGATCCGGAAATTTCTGTATTCTATTTTTTCCCTCGGACATGTTTGTAATTACTTTGCGACATTCGCTCTTATGTTTTTGCAGTCCGGATTCAGTGGTGAAGTGGTGTAAGCAGCCGTTACATAGATGCATTCGTTTGGTATCTTTGATGATCTGGCTTTTCAATAAACGTGAGATGTTTTTAATATACACATAATGCGTTTTATTCTCATCATCACTAATTATGCAATAAAGCAAGTTAATATGCTTTGCTTTTTCCTCACGAGTATGATAGAAGGGTCCAATTATCTTATATTGTCCTTTATCATTAATCTCATAACCAAAAACATTTATGCTAATGGCTGGATTATTTGCTTCGAATATGCTCGTGTCTTCGACTGCCAGAGGAAATTGCATATTCTTGAAACAAAGTACTTGTTCATTGTATACTATTGTTTCGCTTGCTATGTTGGCAATTTTATAATGAGATGGTCTATCAGCATTAGTTGTATCATTCGCGAAAGCCGATATAATGGCCCATTTAAAACAATATTCATCGTTGTTTTTCACATTGATACAGGCTTTTTTGGTCAATATTTGCTTAGGCAGGCTAAAATGGGAAGAAGCTCGAAGTGGATCGTATTTGTTGATGTTAATTTCAATGCTCTGAAATGTTAACAACGTCCATCCGCTCTCTTTTTCTTGAAACTCTTCCAATTTTGTTTTGATATTTTCAATTGCCGTGCTCAAATGTTCCCTTATGTCTTCCTCGTTCTCAATCGTGTACATTTTAGTTTGCATGCTTTTTATATCTATTTGCATTAACTCATCACATTCTTTGGTGAATTTCGCAAACTTAGCAAAAAGCTCCATGCTAAATTTAAATGTGCTCAAAATTTCCAATTGATTTTTCAATAATTCATTAATCAATGGAATATTTTTTTCAAACAGATTATTCACATTTACCATACTCTCATCTTTGTTGGTGATGGAGAATGTTTTTACACGATTTTTGAACGCGTTTGCTATCAAGGAAACATTTTCATTTAGAGATTGTTGAGCGTTTGCTTTATGGGTATTTTTTCTTTGATGTTGAACCCAAAGCTGCTCTTCAACATTCTCATAGCAAAACAAGCATCTTTTGTATGTCGACTACTTAGATTTTTTTGCAGGTTGTTCTCCTGACATTGTTGGTGCTTGTTGTTGTTGCCCTGCTCGCTTCATATTATTAAATATTTTGTTATGTTATTAAATTAAATTTTTTTTTTTTTGGTTGGTGTTTTTTTATCTAAAAAGGAATGAATAAAATTTTATTGTTACTTCTACCGTTTTTTGTTTGGAAGAGAGGTTGAGTAGGTATTAGGCGGTGTCATTTTAGCAATAAGAACGGATAAAAAAGCAGAAAAAAATCGCTATTACAAAACATCACTACCATAGACCGCGATTGTCTATTAAAAAGTGATAATTTTTGCTATATATATTTTTTCACTATAAATTTCATATTAATATTTACTTCCTCTCTCTAAAAACGATAACACCGTACTATTGTTAAGAACAAAACAATTTTCATCAAATATTGCGCTCTACATTTAAAACCCAGAACAAAATAAATACTAACACCGCATCAAAAAAGAAATAATAATTAATATATAAGATAACTTACCGTTTTTGGTGATGATTTTTTTATATATAAATCCCTCGTTGATTTTTTTTTTAATTTTTGCTGAATTCCTCGTTGATTTTTTTTAATTTTTGCTGAATTCCTCGTTGATTTTTTTTTAATTTTTGTTGAATTCCTCGTTGATTTTTTTTAATTTTTGCTGAATTCCTCGTTGATTTTTTTTTAATTTTTGTTGAATTCCTATATGAACAAAAAAACTTCATTAAAACAATGTTCAAAAAAGGGTAAACACATTCAATCGCAAAACACTAGAACCGCGTAATTATTAACTAAAATTTACCCGCGAAACATTATCGCCACGTAATTGTTACCCAAAAATTTATCTGCAAAAACACTAGAACCGCCCGCGTAATTATTAACTAAAATTTACCCGCTTAATTGTTATCTAAAAATGTAACCGCAAAAACACTAGAACCGCGTAATTGTTATCCAAAAATTTATCTGCAAAAACACTAGAACTGCGTAATTGTTAACTAAAATTTAACCGCGTAATTGTTATCTAAAAATTTAACCGCAAAAACACTAGAACTGTGTAATTGTTAACTAAAATTTAACCGCAAAAACACTAGAACCGCCCACGTAATTGTTACCTAAAAATTTTTTTTCCATAATTAATATAAATATAAGATAACTTACCTTTTTTCCTATTTAGTATGATGATGATGATGCTGATTTTTTTTATCTTTTTTTTTTTACACACTTTTTTGATTCACTATATATCAAACAAAACACAATGTATAGCGTAGCTCAACAAAACAAAACAAAACGGATTGGAGGCTTTGGTTCGTCAAAGTAAACTGATACGCACTGGTTTAAACATTCTACATTTTATAGAAGAAATCCCTTCTAATACCGGAAACGAGACATTCTTTATACAATATGGAAACTATGATAAGAATAATGACCAGCGACATAGAAATCATTATTTAGTCATATCACCGGACCAGCAAAACATTTTTGAACAATATGACGAAAAAAAGAAAAAATGAGATAAGAGAACTAGGCGTCTTAATTAATATTTCTAAGAATTCAAAAAAATTTTGTTGTAAAATATGAGGTCATTGGACCGGGTAACCATTTATATTTTTGAACTCAAACAATTTTTTATGATTAAATATGAGGTGTAAATATTGAGAGGCTATGGAAATTGGGATGAGCAATCAGTTTTCTGGCGCTGTGTGAATTTCTTTCTCCTTCCCATTGAGAGACAATTTTTACATCTCGTCGCTTCTCAACATTCTCCATGGTTTTGCCATACACACTATTATTCATTAATTTAAAAAAGTCTTTTTCAAACTTATTTTTTGCCTTTTTTCTATATTCCGTGTTGAGGGTTATATATTTTTGCAACCACTCAGATTGTGTAAAAGACAACACTCTATGAACTCTAGTGAGAATCAGCCCATGTTTCAGACATTGTTGTAAATTCTTTAGATGAATTATATACTTTGTCTTTGAATGTAGACTAGCGACAAGCTTAGGAATTTTGCACCCCGGCGTTATCATATTTTCTGGGCAAAATGGAAGATCATTGTGCTGATCGTGAAGATCAATTGGATAAGTTAAATCTACTTCCAATACATAGCCGATTTTATCGTTTCCATCACAATTTAAAATATATTCGGCTGTGAAGATTTGTGGATCAATCCATTGAAAATTTCCATCTGGAAGATGTTGCGACATTGCCCAACCGTACAGGTTATTTGCATCTAAATACATAAGATATTTATTTGGTTTGCTAGCATCGAAATTTTTCAAATATTTATTATTCGCAACGGTATGTCGATGACTACACTGACATAAACCGCCACGGATGCCATTCTTAAAGAAATTAAGCATCTCAACATCTGTTAGAAGTTCCAGATTGATTTCTGTTGTTTTCAACATTGCATCCCAAGATAAGTCGGGAGATGTATAGTAATGACATGGATCTAACTCATATATATCTAGACAAACCTTACGAAAATTCTCAAATACATCTGCCAACAATAAGACATCGCTCTGCAGATATAAAAGCATGTACTCTTTTAATGTTTTGCAATTGAAATGCTTCCACACTTTTTGAGCATAATCGTAATCTTCAACTAAACAATCTTCATTCGTTAGTCTATTATAGAATTCAGTAATTGGAGGAAGAGAACAGTCATCTAAACGAGCCCAACAATTAACATATTCATAGGGAAATACCCCCTTCCTCATCATTAACTTCAAAGAGGCATCGTTTTTGTAAAATCCCCTATTAATTATGAAATCGTCTTCAGATAAATTTTTAGTTAGCGAATCTATGCTAGACTGTAGAAATCGACATGAATCTAAAAACCTAATCTCAAATGAATTGTGCTCATCTAAATATATGCGTTTGGAAATCGATATATAATTTTCCTTATTTAGTGGAATTATACATATTTCCCCCTTAATACAACCCAGACTTTTCATAAATAGATGTGAATCATAACCCGTCAAATTATGGAAAAAGACTGGGAAAAAGGTTGGAACGCGAAAATCTAAATTACACTGAGAATGGGCTGGTCCTCTATAGACACCAGTGAAATGGCAATGGTCCCTTACTCTTACATCTAATTCATTAAATCTAACCTTACAAATACTGCAGACTGGCGATGTTGTTTGATGCTGCTTCTGTTGATCCGTTAAAGGAGCCATTGTCTTTGGTCGACCAATGACTTCCTTGTGAATATGAATTAAATCGCTCACTAGCATCTTCACAAAACGGATTGGTGTGTCTTCTCCTGCAAAAAAATGTTTTATTAGTTTTATGATTTTTTCTTATTAAACATGTTTTGACTTACCAACAAATATGCGGTGCTTGCTTAAATCATCATCAAAGGAGCATTTGATATGGTATGAAAAAGCGCACGGGATATGTTGTTGGACGTCTGTTGTTGAAGAAATTTCCGGATCCGGTGCACATTGGCTAATGGGGCGTAGAATGGATTCAAAATCCGCATACACCACAAAAGGAACAATTAATTTGCGATTATGCTTTTTAAATTTAAGTATTTTATTACTTTCATCGGGCATAACTGTTGTTATTTTTTTGCATTCGCTCTTATGCATTTGTAGGGCAGATTCTGAAGCGAATCGCAGCAAGCAGCCGTTGCATAAATGCATTCGATTGTTATCTTTGGTAATCTGAGTTCGCAACAAACGTGAGATGTTTTTAATGAATACATAATGCGTTTTATTCACATCATCACTACTTATGCAATAAAGCAAGTTAATATGTTTTGCTTTTTCCTCACGAGTATGATAGAAGGGTCCAATTATCTTATATTGTCCTTTATCATTAATCTCATAACCAAAAACATTTATGCTAATGGTTGGATTATTTGCTTCGAATATGCTCGTGTCTTTGACTATCAGAGGAAATTGCATATTCTTGATACAAAGTACTTGATCATTGTATACTATTGTTTCGCTTGCAATGTTGTCAATTTTATAGTACGATGGTCTATCAGCATTGTGTGTATCATTCGCGAAAGCCGATATAATGGCCCATTTAAAACAATATTCATCGTTGTTTTTCACATTGATGCATGCGTTTTTCTTTAATATTTGTTCGGGCAAATTAAAATGTGGAGTGTATTCATTCCGACTATGATCCGGAAATTTCTGTATTCTATTTTTTCCCTCGGACATGTTTGTAATTACTTTGCGACATTCGCTCTTATGTTTTTGCAGTCCGGATTCAGTGGTGAAGTGGTGTAAGCAGCCGTTACATAGATGCATTCGTTTGGTATCTTTGATGATCTGGCTTTTCAATAAACGTGAGATGTTTTTAATATACACATAATGCGTTTTATTCTCATCATCACTAATTATGCAATAAAGCAAGTTAATATGCTTTGCTTTTTCCTCACGAGTATGATAGAAGGGTCCAATTATCTTATATTGTCCTTTATCATTAATCTCATAACCAAAAACATTTATGCTAATGGCTGGATTATTTGCTTCGAATATGCTCGTGTCTTCGACTGCCAGAGGAAATTGCATATTCTTGAAACAAAGTACTTGATCATTGTATACTATTGTTTCGCTTGCTATGTTGGCAATTTTATAGTACGATGGTGTATCAGCATGGTGTGTATCATTCGCGAAAGCCGATATAATGGCCCATTTAAAACAATATTCATCGTTGTTTTTCACATTGATACAGGCTTTTTTGGTCAATATTTGCTTAGGCAGGCTAAAATGGGAAGAAGCTCGAAGTGGATCGTATTTGTTGATGTTAATTTCAATGCTCTGAAATGTTAACAACGTCCATCCGCTCTCTTTTTCTTGAAACTCTTCCAATTTTGTTTTGATATTTTCAATTGCCGTGCTCAAATGTTCCCTTATGTCTTCCTCGTTCTCAATCGTGTACATTTTAGTTTGCATGCTTTTTATATCTATTTGCATTAACTCATCACATTCTTTGGTGAATTTCGCAAACTTAGCAAAAAGCTCCATGCTAAATTTAAATGTGCTCAAAATTTCCAATTGATTTTTCAATAATTCATTAATCAATGGAATATTTTTTTCAAACAGATTATTCACATTTACCATACTCTCATCTTTGTTGGTGATGGAGAATGTTTTTACACGATTTTTGAACGCGTTTGCTATCAAGGAAACATTTTCATTTAGAGATTGTTGAGCGTTTGCTTTATGGGTATTTTTTCTTTGATGTTGAACCCAAAGCTGCTCTTCAACATTCTCATAGCAAAACAAGCATCTTTTGTATGTCGACTACTTAGATTTTTTTGCAGGTTGTTCTCCTGACATTGTTGGTGCTTGTTGTTGTTGCCCTGCTCGCTTCATATTATTAAATATTTTGTTATGTTATTAAATTAATTTTTTTTTTTTTTGGTTGGTGTTTTTTTATCTAAAAAGGAATGAATAAAATTTTATTGTTACTTCTACCGTTTTTTGTTTGGAAGAGAGGTTGAGTAGGTATTAGGCGGTGTCATTTTAGCAATAAGAACGGATAAAAAAGCAGAAAAAAATCGCTATTACAAAACATCACTACCATAGACCGCGATTGTCTATTAAAAAGTGATAATTTTTGCTATATATATTTTTTCACTATAAATTTCATATTAATATTTACTTCCTCTCTCTAAAAACGATAACACCGTACTATTGTTAAGAACAAAACAATTTTCATCAAATATTGCGCTCTACATTTAAAACCCAGAACAAAATAAATACTAACACCGCATCAAAAAAGAAATAATAATTAATATATAAGATAACTTACCGTTTTTGGTGATGATTTTTTTATATATAAATCCCTCGTTGATTTTTTTTTTAATTTTTGCTGAATTCCTCGTTGATTTTTTTTAATTTTTGCTGAATTCCTCGTTGATTTTTTTTTAATTTTTGTTGAATTCCTCGTTGATTTTTTTTAATTTTTGCTGAATTCCTCGTTGATTTTTTTTTAATTTTTGTTGAATTCCTATATGAACAAAAAAACTTCATTAAAACAATGTTCAAAAAAGGGTAAACACATTCAATCGCAAAACACTAGAACCGCGTAATTATTAACTAAAATTTACCCGCGAAACATTATCGCCACGTAATTGTTACCCAAAAATTTATCTGCAAAAACACTAGAACCGCCCGCGTAATTATTAACTAAAATTTACCCGCGTAATTGTTATCTAAAAATGTAACCGCAAAAACACTAGAACCGCGTAATTGTTATCCAAAAATTTATCTGCAAAAACACTAGAACTGCGTAATTGTTAACTAAAATTTAACCGCGTAATTGTTATCTAAAAATTTAACCGCAAAAACACTAGAACTGTGTAATTGTTAACTAAAATTTAACCGCAAAAACACTAGAACCGCCCACGTAATTGTTACCTAAAAATTTTTTTTCCATAATTAATATAAATATAAGATAACTTACCTTTTTTCCTATTTAGTATGATGATGATGATGCTGATTTTTTTTATCTTTTTTTTTTTACACACTTTTTTGATTCACTATATATCAAACAAAACACAATGTATAGCGTAGCTCAACAAAACAAAACAAAACGGATTGGAGGCTTTGGTTCGTCAAAGTAAACTGATACGCACTGGTTTAAACATTCGACATTTTATAGAAGAAATCCCTTCTAATACCGGAAACGAGACATTCTTTATACAATATGGAAACTATGATAAGAATAATGACCAGCGACATAGAAATCATTATTTAGTCATATCACCGGACCAGCAAAACATTTTTGAACAATATGACGAAAAAAAGAAAAAATGAGATAAGAGAACTAGGCGTCTTAATTAATATTTCTAAGAATTCAAAAAAATTTTGTTGTAAAATATGAGGTCATTGGACCGGGTAACCATTTATATTTTTGAACTCAAACAATTTTTTATGATTAAATATGAGGTGTAAATATTGAGAGGCTATGGAAATTGGGATGAGCAATCAGTTTTCTGGCGCTGTGTGAATTTCTTTCTCCTTCCCATTGAGAGACAATTTTTACATCTCGTCGCTTCTCAACATTCTCCATGGTTTTGCCATACACACTATTATTCATTCATTTAAAAAAGGCTTTTTCAAACTTATTTTTTGCCTTTTTTCTATATTCCGTGTTGAGGGTTATATATTTTTGCAACCACTCAGATTGTGTAAAAGACAACACTCTATGAACTCTAGTGAGAATCAGCCCATGTTTCAGACATTGTTGTAAATTCTTTAGATGAATTATATACTTTGTCTTTGAATGTAGACTAGCGACAAGCTTAGGAATTTTGCACCCCGGCGTTATCATATTTTCTGGGCAAAATGGAAGATCATTGTGCTGATCGTGAAGATCAATTGGATAAGTTAAATCTACTTCCAATACATAGCCGATTTTATCGTTTCCATCACAATTTAAAATATATTCGGCTGTGAAGATTTGTGGATCAATCCATTGAAAATTTCCATCTGGAAGATGTTGCGACATTGCCCAACCGTACAGGTTATTTGCATCTAAATACATAAGATATTTATTTGGTTTGCTAGCATCGAAATTTTTCAAATATTTATTATTCGCAACGGTATGTCGATGACTACACTGACATAAACCGCCACGGATGCCATTCTTAAAGAAATTAAGCATCTCAACATCTGTTAGAAGTTCCAGATTGATTTCTGTTGTTTTCAACATTGCATCCCAAGATAAGTCGGGAGATGTATAGTAATGACATGGATCTAACTCATATATATCTAGACAAACCTTACGAAAATTCTCAAATACATCTGCCAACAATAAGACATCGCTCTGCAGATATAAAAGCATGTACTCTTTTAATGTTTTGCAATTGAAATGCTTCCACACTTTTTGAGCATAATCGTAATCTTCAACTAAACAATCTTCATTCGTTAGTCTATTATAGAATTCAGTAATTGGAGGAAGAGAACAGTCATCTAAACGAGCCCAACAATTAACATATTCATAGGGAAATACCCCCTTCCTCATCATTAACTTCAAAGAGGCATCGTTTTTGTAAAATCCCCTATTAATTATGAAATCGTCTTCAGATAAATTTTTAGTTAGCGAATCTATGCTAGACTGTAGAAATCGACATGAATCTAAAAACCTAATCTCAAATGAATTGTGCTCATCTAAATATATGCGTTTGGAAATCGATATATAATTTTCCTTATTTAGTGGAATTATACATATTTCCCCCTTAATACAACCCAGACTTTTCATAAATAGATGTGAATCATAACCCGTCAAATTATGGAAAAAGACTGGGAAAAAGGTTGGAACGCGAAAATCTAAATTACACTGAGAATGGGCTGGTCCTCTATAGACACCAGTGAAATGGCAATGGTCCCTTACTCTTACATCTAATTCATTAAATCTAACCTTACAAATACTGCAGACTGGCGATGTTGTTTGATGCTGCTTCTGTTGATCCGTTAAAGGAGCCATTGTCTTTGGTCGACCAATGACTTCCTTGTGAATATGAATTAAATCGCTCACTAGCATCTTCACAAAACGGATTGGTGTGTCTTCTCCTGCAAAAAAATGTTTTATTAGTTTTATGATTTTTTCTTATTAAACATGTTTTGACTTACCAACAAATATGCGGTGCTTGCTTAAATCATCATCAAAGGAGCATTTGATATGGTATGAAAAAGCGCACGGGATATGTTGTTGGACGTCTGTTGTTGAAGAAATTTCCGGATCCGGTGCACATTGGCTAATGGGGCGTAGAATGGATTCAAAATCCGCATACACCACAAAAGGAACAATTAATTTGCGATTATGCTTTTTAAATTTAAGTATTTTATTACTTTCATCGGGCATAACTGTTGTTATTTTTTTGCATTCGCTCTTATGCATTTGTAGGGCAGATTCTGAAGCGAATCGCAGCAAGCAGCCGTTGCATAAATGCATTCGATTGTTATCTTTGGTAATCTGAGTTCGCAACAAACGTGAGATGTTTTTAATGAATACATAATGCGTTTTATTCACATCATCACTACTTATGCAATAAAGCAAGTTAATATGTTTTGCTTTTTCCTCACGAGTATGATAGAAGGGTCCAATTATCTTATATTGTCCTTTATCATTAATCTCATAACCAAAAACATTTATGCTAATGGTTGGATTATTTGCTTCGAATATGCTCGTGTCTTTGACTATCAGAGGAAATTGCATATTCTTGATACAAAGTACTTGATCATTGTATACTATTGTTTCGCTTGCAATGTTGTCAATTTTATAGTACGATGGTCTATCAGCATTGTGTGTATCATTCGCGAAAGCCGATATAATGGCCCATTTAAAACAATATTCATCGTTGTTTTTCACATTGATGCATGCGTTTTTCTTTAATATTTGTTCGGGCAAATTAAAATGTGGAGTGTATTCATTCCGACTATGATCCGGAAATTTCTGTATTCTATTTTTTCCCTCGGACATGTTTGTAATTACTTTGCGACATTCGCTCTTATGTTTTTGCAGTCCGGATTCAGTGGTGAAGTGGTGTAAGCAGCCGTTACATAGATGCATTCGTTTGGTATCTTTGATGATCTGGCTTTTCAATAAACGTGAGATGTTTTTAATATACACATAATGCGTTTTATTCTCATCATCACTAATTATGCAATAAAGCAAGTTAATATGCTTTGCTTTTTCCTCACGAGTATGATAGAAGGGTCCAATTATCTTATATTGTCCTTTATCATTAATCTCATAACCAAAAACATTTATGCTAATGGCTGGATTATTTGCTTCGAATATGCTCGTGTCTTCGACTGCCAGAGGAAATTGCATATTCTTGAAACAAAGTACTTGTTCATTGTATACTATTGTTTCGCTTGCTATGTTGGCAATTTTATAATGAGATGGTCTATCAGCATTAGTTGTATCATTCGCGAAAGCCGATATAATGGCCCATTTAAAACAATATTCATCGTTGTTTTTCACATTGATACAGGCTTTTTTGGTCAATATTTGCTTAGGCAGGCTAAAATGGGAAGAAGCTCGAAGTGGATCATATTTGTTGATGTTAATTTCAATGCTCTGAAATGTTAACAACGTCCATCCGCTCTCTTTTTCTTGAAACTCTTCCAATTTTGTTTTGATATTTTCAATTGCCGTGCTCAAATGTTCCCTTATGTCTTCCTCGTTCTCAATCGTGTACATTTTAGTTTGCATGCTTTTTATATCTATTTGCATTAACTCATCACATTCTTTGGTGAATTTCGCAAACTTAGCAAAAAGCTCCATGCTAAATTTAAATGTGCTCAAAATTTCCAATTGATTTTTCAATAATTCATTAATCAATGGAATATTTTTTTCAAACAGATTATTCACATTTACCATACTCTCATCTTTGTTGGTGATGGAGAATGTTTTTACACGATTTTTGAACGCGTTTGCTATCAAGGAAACATTTTCATTTAGAGATTGTTGAGCGTTTGCTTTATGGGTATTTTTTCTTTGATGTTGAACCCAAAGCTGCTCTTCAACATTCTCATAGCAAAACAAGCATCTTTTGTATGTCGACTACTTAGATTTTTTTGCAGGTTGTTCTCCTGACATTGTTGGTGCTTGTTGTTGTTGCCCTGCTCGCTTCATATTATTAAATATTTTGTTATGTTATTAAATTAAATTTTTTTTTTTTTGGTTGGTGTTTTTTTATCTAAAAAGGAATGAATAAAATTTTATTGTTACTTCTACCGTTTTTTGTTTGGAAGAGAGGTTGAGTAGGTATTAGGCGGTGTCATTTTAGCAATAAGAACGGATAAAAAAGCAGAAAAAAATCGCTATTACAAAACATCACTACCATAGACCGCGATTGTCTATTAAAAAGTGATAATTTTTGCTATATATATTTTTTCACTATAAATTTCATATTAATATTTACTTCCTCTCTCTAAAAACGATAACACCGTACTATTGTTAAGAACAAAACAATTTTCATCAAATATTGCGCTCTACATTTAAAACCCAGAACAAAATAAATACTAACACCGCATCAAAAAAGAAATAATAATTAATATATAAGATAACTTACCGTTTTTGGTGATGATTTTTTTATATATAAATCCCTCGTTGATTTTTTTTTTAATTTTTGCTGAATTCCTCGTTGATTTTTTTTAATTTTTGCTGAATTCCTCGTTGATTTTTTTTTAATTTTTGTTGAATTCCTCGTTGATTTTTTTTAATTTTTGCTGAATTCCTCGTTGATTTTTTTTTAATTTTTGTTGAATTCCTATATGAACAAAAAAACTTCATTAAAACAATGTTCAAAAAAGGGTAAACACATTCAATCGCAAAACACTAGAACCGCGTAATTAATAACTAAAATTTACCCGCGAAACATTATCGCCACGTAATTGTTACCCAAAAATTTATCTGCAAAAACACTAGAACCGCCCGCGTAATTATTAACTAAAATTTACCCGCGTAATTGTTATCTAAAAATGTAACCGCAAAAACACTAGAACCGCGTAATTGTTATCCAAAAATTTATCTGCAAAAACACTAGAACTGCGTAATTGTTAACTAAAATTTAACCGCGTAATTGTTATCTAAAAATTTAACCGCAAAAACACTAGAACTGTGTAATTGTTAACTAAAATTTAACCGCAAAAACACTAGAACCGCCCACGTAATTGTTACCTAAAAATTTTTTTTCCATAATTAATATAAATATAAGATAACTTACCTTTTTTCCTATTTAGTATGATGATGATGATGCTGATTTTTTTTATCTTTTTTTTTTTACACACTTTTTTGATTCACTATATATCAAACAAAACACAATGTATAGCGTAGCTCAACAAAACAAAACAAAACGGATTGGAGGCTTTGGTTCGTCAAAGTAAACTGATACGCACTGGTTTAAACATTCTACATTTTATAGAAGAAATCCCTTCTAATACCGGAAACGAGACATTCTTTATACAATATGGAAACTATGATAAGAATAATGACCAGCGACATAGAAATCATTATTTAGTCATATCACCGGACCAGCAAAACATTTTTGAACAATATGACGAAAAAAGAAAAAATGAGATAAGAGAACTAGGCGTTAGGCGTCTTAATTAATATTTCTAAGAATTCAAAAAAATTTTGTTGTAAAATATGAGGTCATTGGACCGGGTAACCATTTATATTTTTGAACTCAAACAATTTTTTATGATTAAATATGAGGTGTAAATATTGAGAGGCTATGGAAATTGGGATGAGCAATCAGTTTTCTGGCGCTGTGTGAATTTCTTTCTCCTTCCCATTGAGAGACAATTTTTACATCTCGTCGCTTCTCAACATTCTCCATGGTTTTGCCATACACACTATTATTCATTAATTTAAAAAAGTCTTTTTCAAACTTATTTTTTGCCTTTTTTCTATATTCCGTGTTGAGGGTTATATATTTTTGCAACCACTCAGATTGTGTAAAAGACAACACTCTATGAACTCTAGTGAGAATCAGCCCATGTTTCAGACATTGTTGTAAATTCTTTAGATGAATTATATACTTTGTCTTTGAATGTAGACTAGCGACAAGCTTAGGAATTTTGCACCCCGGCGTTATCATATTTTCTGGGCAAAATGGAAGATCATTGTGCTGATCGTGAAGATCAATTGGATAAGTTAAATCTACTTCCAATACATAGCCGATTTTATCGTTTCCATCACAATTTAAAATATATTCGGCTGTGAAGATTTGTGGATCAATCCATTGAAAATTTCCATCTGGAAGATGTTGCGACATTGCCCAACCGTACAGGTTATTTGCATCTAAATACATAAGATATTTATTTGGTTTGCTAGCATCGAAATTTTTCAAATATTTATTATTCGCAACGGTATGTCGATGACTACACTGACATAAACCGCCACGGATGCCATTCTTAAAGAAATTAAGCATCTCAACATCTGTTAGAAGTTCCAGATTGATTTCTGTTGTTTTCAACATTGCATCCCAAGATAAGTCGGGAGATGTATAGTAATGACATGGATCTAACTCATATATATCTAGACAAACCTTACGAAAATTCTCAAATACATCTGCCAACAATAAGACATCGCTCTGCAGATATAAAAGCATGTACTCTTTTAATGTTTTGCAATTGAAATGCTTCCACACTTTTTGAGCATAATCGTAATCTTCAACTAAACAATCTTCATTCGTTAGTCTATTATAGAATTCAGTAATTGGAGGAAGAGAACAGTCATCTAAACGAGCCCAACAATTAACATATTCATAGGGAAATACCCCCTTCCTCATCATTAACTTCAAAGAGGCATCGTTTTTGTAAAATCCCCTATTAATTATGAAATCGTCTTCAGATAAATTTTTAGTTAGCGAATCTATGCTAGACTGTAGAAATCGACATGAATCTAAAAACCTAATCTCAAATGAATTGTGCTCATCTAAATATATGCGTTTGGAAATCGATATATAATTTTCCTTATTTAGTGGATATATACATATTTCCCCCTTAATACAACCCAGACTTTTCATAAATAGATGTGAATCATAACCCGTCAAATTATGGAAAAAGACTGGGAAAAAGGTTGGAACGCGAAAATCTAAATTACACTGAGAATGGGCTGGTCCTCTATAGACACCAGTGAAATGGCAATGGTCCCTTACTCTTACATCTAATTCATTAAATCTAACCTTACAAATACTGCAGACTGGCGATGTTGTTTGATGCTGCTTCTGTTGATCCGTTAAAGGAGCCATTGTCTTTGGTCGACCAATGACTTCCTTGTGAATATGAATTAAATCGCTCACTAGCATCTTCACAAAACGGATTGGTGTGTCTTCTCCTGCAAAAAAATGTTTTATTAGTTTTATGATTTTTTCTTATTAAACATGTTTTGACTTACCAACAAATATGCGGTGCTTGCTTAAATCATCATCAAAGGAGCATTTGATATGGTATGAAAAAGCGCACGGGATATGTTGTTGGACGTCTGTTGTTGAAGAAATTTCCGGATCCGGTGCACATTGGCTAATGGGGCGTAGAATGGATTCAAAATCCGCATACACCACAAAAGGAACAATTAATTTGCGATTATGCTTTTTAAATTTAAGTATTTTATTACTTTCATCGGGCATAACTGTTGTTATTTTTTTGCATTCGCTCTTATGCATTTGTAGGGCAGATTCTGAAGCGAATCGCAGCAAGCAGCCGTTGCATAAATGCATTCGATTGTTATCTTTGGTAATCTGAGTTCGCAACAAACGTGAGATGTTTTTAATGAATACATAATGCGTTTTATTCACATCATCACTACTTATGCAATAAAGCAAGTTAATATGTTTTGCTTTTTCCTCACGAGTATGATAGAAGGGTCCAATTATCTTATATTGTCCTTTATCATTAATCTCATAACCAAAAACATTTATGCTAATGGTTGGATTATTTGCTTCGAATATGCTCGTGTCTTTGACTATCAGAGGAAATTGCATATTCTTGATACAAAGTACTTGATCATTGTATACTATTGTTTCGCTTGCAATGTTGTCAATTTTATAGTACGATGGTCTATCAGCATTGTGTGTATCATTCGCGAAAGCCGATATAATGGCCCATTTAAAACAATATTCATCGTTGTTTTTCACATTGATGCATGCGTTTTTCTTTAATATTTGTTCGGGCAAATTAAAATGTGGAGTGTATTCATTCCGACTATGATCCGGAAATTTCTGTATTCTATTTTTTCCCTCGGACATGTTTGTAATTACTTTGCGACATTCGCTCTTATGTTTTTGCAGTCCGGATTCAGTGGTGAAGTGGTGTAAGCAGCCGTTACATAGATGCATTCGTTTGGTATCTTTGATGATCTGGCTTTTCAATAAACGTGAGATGTTTTTAATATACACATAATGCGTTTTATTCTCATCATCACTAATTATGCAATAAAGCAAGTTAATATGCTTTGCTTTTTCCTCACGAGTATGATAGAAGGGTCCAATTATCTTATATTGTCCTTTATCATTAATCTCATAACCAAAAACATTTATGCTAATGGCTGGATTATTTGCTTCGAATATGCTCGTGTCTTCGACTGCCAGAGGAAATTGCATATTCTTGAAACAAAGTACTTGTTCATTGTATACTATTGTTTCGCTTGCTATGTTGGCAATTTTATAATGAGATGGTCTATCAGCATTAGTTGTATCATTCGCGAAAGCCGATATAATGGCCCATTTAAAACAATATTCATCGTTGTTTTTCACATTGATACAGGCTTTTTTGGTCAATATTTGCTTAGGCAGGCTAAAATGGGAAGAAGCTCGAAGTGGATCGTATTTGTTGATGTTAATTTCAATGCTCTGAAATGTTAACAACGTCCATCCGCTCTCTTTTTCTTGAAACTCTTCCAATTTTGTTTTGATATTTTCAATTGCCGTGCTCAAATGTTCCCTTATGTCTTCCTCGTTCTCAATCGTGTACATTTTAGTTTGCATGCTTTTTATATCTATTTGCATTAACTCATCACATTCTTTGGTGAATTTCGCAAACTTAGCAAAAAGCTCCATGCTAAATTTAAATGTGCTCAAAATTTCCAATTGATTTTTCAATAATTCATTAATCAATGGAATATTTTTTTCAAACAGATTATTCACATTTACCATACTCTCATCTTTGTTGGTGATGGAGAATGTTTTTACACGATTTTTGAACGCGTTTGCTATCAAGGAAACATTTTCATTTAGAGATTGTTGAGCGTTTGCTTTATGGGTATTTTTTCTTTGATGTTGAACCCAAAGCTGCTCTTCAACATTCTCATAGCAAAACAAGCATCTTTTGTATGTCGACTACTTAGATTTTTTTGCAGGTTGTTCTCCTGACATTGTTGGTGCTTGTTGTTGTTGCCCTGCTCGCTTCATATTATTAAATATTTTGTTATGTTATTAAATTAAATTTTTTTTTTTTTGGTTGGTGTTTTTTTATCTAAAAAGGAATGAATACAATTTTATTGTTACTTCTACCGTTTTTTGTTTGGAAGAGAGGTTGAGTAGGTATTAGGCGGTGTCATTTTAGCAATAAGAACGGATAAAAAAGCAGAAAAAAATCGCTATTACAAAACATCACTACCATAGACCGCGATTGTCTATTAAAAAGTGATAATTTTTGCTATATATATTTTTTCACTATAAATTTCATATTAATATTTACTTCCTCTCTCTAAAAACGATAACACCGTACTATTGTTAAGAACAAAACAATTTTCATCAAATATTGCGCTCTACATTTAAAACCCAGAACAAAATAAATACTAACACCGCATCAAAAAAGAAATAATAATTAATATATAAGATAACTTACCGTTTTTGGTGATGATTTTTTTATATATAAATCCCTCGTTGATTTTTTTTTTAATTTTTGCTGAATTCCTCGTTGATTTTTTTTAATTTTTGCTGAATTCCTCGTTGATTTTTTTTTAATTTTTGTTGAATTCCTCGTTGATTTTTTTTAATTTTTGCTGAATTCCTCGTTGATTTTTTTTTAATTTTTGTTGAATTCCTATATGAACAAAAAAACTTCATTAAAACAATGTTCAAAAAAGGGTAAACACATTCAATCGCAAAACACTAGAACCGCGTAATTATTAACTAAAATTTACCCGCGAAACATTATCGCCACGTAATTGTTACCCAAAAATTTATCTGCAAAAACACTAGAACCGCCCGCGTAATTATTAACTAAAATTTACCCGCGTAATTGTTATCTAAAAATGTAACCGCAAAAACACTAGAACCGCGTAATTGTTATCCAAAAATTTATCTGCAAAAACACTAGAACTGCGTAATTGTTAACTAAAATTTAACCGCGTAATTGTTATCTAAAAATTTAACCGCAAAAACACTAGAACTGTGTAATTGTTAACTAAAATTTAACCGCAAAAACACTAGAACCGCCCACGTAATTGTTACCTAAAAATTTTTTTTCCATAATTAATATAAATATAAGATAACTTACCTTTTTTCCTATTTAGTATGATGATGATGATGCTGATTTTTTTTATCTTTTTTTTTTTACACACTTTTTTGATTCACTATATATCAAACAAAACACAATGTATAGCGTAGCTCAACAAAACAAAACAAAACGGATTGGAGGCTTTGGTTCGTCAAAGTAAACTGATACGCACTGGTTTAAACATTCGACATTTTATAGAAGAAATCCCTTCTAATACCGGAAACGAGACATTCTTTATACAATATGGAAACTATGATAAGAATAATGACCAGCGACATAGAAATCATTATTTAGTCATATCACCGGACCAGCAAAACATTTTTGAACAATATGACGAAAAAAAGAAAAAATGAGATAAGAGAACTAGGCGTCTTAATTAATATTTCTAAGAATTCAAAAAAATTTTGTTGTAAAATATGAGGTCATTGGACCGGGTAACCATTTATATTTTTGAACTCAAACAATTTTTTATGATTAAATATGAGGTGTAAATATTGAGAGGCTATGGAAATTGGGATGAGCAATCAGTTTTCTGGCGCTGTGTGAATTTCTTTCTCCTTCCCATTGAGAGACAATTTTTACATCTCGTCGCTTCTCAACATTCTCCATGGTTTTGCCATACACACTATTATTCATTAATTTAAAAAAGTCTTTTTCAAACTTATTTTTTGCCTTTTTTCTATATTCCGTGTTGAGGGTTATATATTTTTGCAACCACTCAGATTGTGTAAAAGACAACACTCTATGAACTCTAGTGAGAATCAGCCCATGTTTCAGACATTGTTGTAAATTCTTTAGATGAATTATATACTTTGTCTTTGAATGTAGACTAGCGACAAGCTTAGGAATTTTGCACCCCGGCGTTATCATATTTTCTGGGCAAAATGGAAGATCATTGTGCTGATCGTGAAGATCAATTGGATAAGTTAAATCTACTTCCAATACATAGCCGATTTTATCGTTTCCATCACAATTTAAAATATATTCGGCTGTGAAGATTTGTGGATCAATCCATTGAAAATTTCCATCTGGAAGATGTTGCGACATTGCCCAACCGTACAGGTTATTTGCATCTAAATACATAAGATATTTATTTGGTTTGCTAGCATCGAAATTTTTCAAATATTTATTATTCGCAACGGTATGTCGATGACTACACTGACATAAACCGCCACGGATGCCATTCTTAAAGAAATTAAGCATCTCAACATCTGTTAGAAGTTCCAGATTGATTTCTGTTGTTTTCAACATTGCATCCCAAGATAAGTCGGGAGATGTATAGTAATGACATGGATCTAACTCATATATATCTAGACAAACCTTACGAAAATTCTCAAATACATCTGCCAACAATAAGACATCGCTCTGCAGATATAAAAGCATGTACTCTTTTAATGTTTTGCAATTGAAATGCTTCCACACTTTTTGAGCATAATCGTAATCTTCAACTAAACAATCTTCATTCGTTAGTCTATTATAGAATTCAGTAATTGGAGGAAGAGAACAGTCATCTAAACGAGCCCAACAATTAACATATTCATAGGGAAATACCCCCTTCCTCATCATTAACTTCAAAGAGGCATCGTTTTTGTAAAATCCCCTATTAATTATGAAATCGTCTTCAGATAAATTTTTAGTTAGCGAATCTATGCTAGACTGTAGAAATCGACATGAATCTAAAAACCTAATCTCAAATGAATTGTGCTCATCTAAATATATGCGTTTGGAAATCGATATATAATTTTCCTTATTTAGTGGAATTATACATATTTCCCCCTTAATACAACCCAGACTTTTCATAAATAGATGTGAATCATAACCCGTCAAATTATGGAAAAAGACTGGGAAAAAGGTTGGAACGCGAAAATCTAAATTACACTGAGAATGGGCTGGTCCTCTATAGACACCAGTGAAATGGCAATGGTCCCTTACTCTTACATCTAATTCATTAAATCTAACCTTACAAATACTGCAGACTGGCGATGTTGTTTGATGCTGCTTCTGTTGATCCGTTAAAGGAGCCATTGTCTTTGGTCGACCAATGACTTCCTTGTGAATATGAATTAAATCGCTCACTAGCATCTTCACAAAACGGATTGGTGTGTCTTCTCCTGCAAAAAAATGTTTTATTAGTTTTATGATTTTTTCTTATTAAACATGTTTTGACTTACCAACAAATATGCGGTGCTTGCTTAAATCATCATCAAAGGAGCATTTGATATGGTATGAAAAAGCGCACGGGATATGTTGTTGGACGTCTGTTGTTGAAGAAATTTCCGGATCCGGTGCACATTGGCTAATGGGGCGTAGAATGGATTCAAAATCCGCATACACCACAAAAGGAACAATTAATTTGCGATTATGCTTTTTAAATTTAAGTATTTTATTACTTTCATCGGGCATAACTGTTGTTATTTTTTTGCATTCGCTCTTATGCATTTGTAGGGCAGATTCTGAAGCGAATCGCAGCAAGCAGCCGTTGCATAAATGCATTCGATTGTTATCTTTGGTAATCTGAGTTCGCAACAAACGTGAGATGTTTTTAATGAATACATAATGCGTTTTATTCACATCATCACTACTTATGCAATAAAGCAAGTTAATATGTTTTGCTTTTTCCTCACGAGTATGATAGAAGGGTCCAATTATCTTATATTGTCCTTTATCATTAATCTCATAACCAAAAACATTTATGCTAATGGTTGGATTATTTGCTTCGAATATGCTCGTGTCTTTGACTATCAGAGGAAATTGCATATTCTTGATACAAAGTACTTGATCATTGTATACTATTGTTTCGCTTGCAATGTTGTCAATTTTATAGTACGATGGTCTATCAGCATTGTGTGTATCATTCGCGAAAGCCGATATAATGGCCCATTTAAAACAATATTCATCGTTGTTTTTCACATTGATGCATGCGTTTTTCTTTAATATTTGTTCGGGCAAATTAAAATGTGGAGTGTATTCATTCCGACTATGATCCGGAAATTTCTGTATTCTATTTTTTCCCTCGGACATGTTTGTAATTACTTTGCGACATTCGCTCTTATGTTTTTGCAGTCCGGATTCAGTGGTGAAGTGGTGTAAGCAGCCGTTACATAGATGCATTCGTTTGGTATCTTTGATGATCTGGCTTTTCAATAAACGTGAGATGTTTTTAATATACACATAATGCGTTTTATTCTCATCATCACTAATTATGCAATAAAGCAAGTTAATATGCTTTGCTTTTTCCTCACGAGTATGATAGAAGGGTCCAATTATCTTATATTGTCCTTTATCATTAATCTCATAACCAAAAACATTTATGCTAATGGCTGGATTATTTGCTTCGAATATGCTCGTGTCTTCGACTGCCAGAGGAAATTGCATATTCTTGAAACAAAGTACTTGTTCATTGTATACTATTGTTTCGCTTGCTATGTTGGCAATTTTATAATGAGATGGTCTATCAGCATTAGTTGTATCATTCGCGAAAGCCGATATAATGGCCCATTTAAAACAATATTCATCGTTGTTTTTCACATTGATACAGGCTTTTTTGGTCAATATTTGCTTAGGCAGGCTAAAATGGGAAGAAGCTCGAAGTGGATCGTATTTGTTGATGTTAATTTCAATGCTCTGAAATGTTAACAACGTCCATCCGCTCTCTTTTTCTTGAAACTCTTCCAATTTTGTTTTGATATTTTCAATTGCCGTGCTCAAATGTTCCCTTATGTCTTCCTCGTTCTCAATCGTGTACATTTTAGTTTGCATGCTTTTTATATCTATTTGCATTAACTCATCACATTCTTTGGTGAATTTCGCAAACTTAGCAAAAAGCTCCATGCTAAATTTAAATGTGCTCAAAATTTCCAATTGATTTTTCAATAATTCATTAATCAATGGAATATTTTTTTCAAACAGATTATTCACATTTACCATACTCTCATCTTTGTTGGTGATGGAGAATGTTTTTACACGATTTTTGAACGCGTTTGCTATCAAGGAAACATTTTCATTTAGAGATTGTTGAGCGTTTGCTTTATGGGTATTTTTTCTTTGATGTTGAACCCAAAGCTGCTCTTCAACATTCTCATAGCAAAACAAGCATCTTTTGTATGTCGACTACTTAGATTTTTTTGCAGGTTGTTCTCCTGACATTGTTGGTGCTTGTTGTTGTTGCCCTGCTCGCTTCATATTATTAAATATTTTGTTATGTTATTAAATTAAATTTTTTTTTTTTTGGTTGGTGTTTTTTTATCTAAAAAGGAATGAATAAAATTTTATTGTTACTTCTACCGTTTTTTGTTTGGAAGAGAGGTTGAGTAGGTATTAGGCGGTGTCATTTTAGCAATAAGAACGGATAAAAAAGCAGAAAAAAATCGCTATTACAAAACATCACTACCATAGACCGCGATTGTCTATTAAAAAGTGATAATTTTTGCTATATATATTTTTTCACTATAAATTTCATATTAATATTTACTTCCTCTCTCTAAAAACGATAACACCGTACTATTGTTAAGAACAAAACAATTTTCATCAAATATTGCGCTCTACATTTAAAACCCAGAACAAAATAAATACTAACACCGCATCAAAAAAGAAATAATAATTAATATATAAGATAACTTACCGTTTTTGGTGATGATTTTTTTATATATAAATCCCTCGTTGATTTTTTTTTTAATTTTTGCTGAATTCCTCGTTGATTTTTTTTAATTTTTGCTGAATTCCTCGTTGATTTTTTTTTAATTTTTGTTGAATTCCTCGTTGATTTTTTTTAATTTTTGCTGAATTCCTCGTTGATTTTTTTTTAATTTTTGTTGAATTCCTATATGAACAAAAAAACTTCATTAAAACAATGTTCAAAAAAGGGTAAACACATTCAATCGCAAAACACTAGAACCGCGTAATTATTAACTAAAATTTACCCGCGAAACATTATCGCCACGTAATTGTTACCCAAAAATTTATCTGCAAAACCACTAGAACCGCCCGCGTAATTATTAACTAAAATTTACCCGCGTAATTGTTATCTAAAAATGTAACCGCAAAAACACTAGAACCGCGTAATTGTTATCCAAAAATTTATCTGCAAAAACACTAGAACTGCGTAATTGTTAACTAAAATTTAACCGCGTAATTGTTATCTAAAAATTTAACCGCAAAAACACTAGAACTGTGTAATTGTTAACTAAAATTTAACCGCAAAAACACTAGAACCGCCCACGTAATTGTTACCTAAAAATTTTTTTTCCATAATTAATATAAATATAAGATAACTTACCTTTTTTCCTATTTAGTATGATGATGATGATGCTGATTTTTTTTATCTTTTTTTTTTTACACACTTTTTTGATTCACTATATATCAAACAAAACACAATGTATAGCGTAGCTCAACAAAACAAAACAAAACGGATTGGAGGCTTTGGTTCGTCAAAGTAAACTGATACGCACTGGTTTAAACATTCGACATTTTATAGAAGAAATCCCTTCTAATACCGGAAACGAGACATTCTTTATACAATATGGAAACTATGATAAGAATAATGACCAGCGACATAGAAATCATTATTTAGTCATATCACCGGACCAGCAAAACATTTTTGAACAATATGACGAAAAAAAGAAAAAATGAGATAAGAGAACTAGGCGTCTTAATTAATATTTCTAAGAATTCAAAAAAATTTTGTTGTAAAATATGAGGTCATTGGACCGGGTAACCATTTATATTTTTGAACTCAAACAATTTTTTATGATTAAATATGAGGTGTAAATATTGAGAGGCTATGGAAATTGGGATGAGCAATCAGTTTTCTGGCGCTGTGTGAATTTCTTTCTCCTTCCCATTGAGAGACAATTTTTACATCTCGTCGCTTCTCAACATTCTCCATGGTTTTGCCATACACACTATTATTCATTCATTTAAAAAAGTCTTTTTCAAACTTATTTTTTGCCTTTTTTCTATATTCCGTGTTGAGGGTTATATATTTTTGCAACCACTCAGATTGTGTAAAAGACAACACTCTATGAACTCTAGTGAGAATCAGCCCATGTTTCAGACATTGTTGTAAATTCTTTAGATGAATTATATACTTTGTCTTTGAATGTAGACTAGCGACAAGCTTAGGAATTTTGCACCCCGGCGTTATCATATTTTCTGGGCAAAATGGAAGATCATTGTGCTGATCGTGAAGATCAATTGGATAAGTTAAATCTACTTCCAATACATAGCCGATTTTATCGTTTCCATCACAATTTAAAATATATTCGGCTGTGAAGATTTGTGGATCAATCCATTGAAAATTTCCATCTGGAAGATGTTGCGACATTGCCCAACCGTACAGGTTATTTGCATCTAAATACATAAGATATTTATTTGGTTTGCTAGCATCGAAATTTTTCAAATATTTATTATTCGCAACGGTATGTCGATGACTACACTGACATAAACCGCCACGGATGCCATTCTTAAAGAAATTAAGCATCTCAACATCTGTTAGAAGTTCCAGATTGATTTCTGTTGTTTTCAACATTGCATCCCAAGATAAGTCGGGAGATGTATAGTAATGACATGGAACTAACTCATACATATCTAGACAATCCTTACGAAAATTCTCAAATACATCTGCCAACAATAAGACATCGCTCTGCAGATATAAAAGCATGTACTCTTTTAATGTTTTGCAATTGAAATGCTTCCACACTTTTTGAGCATAATCGTAATCTTCAACTAAACAATCTTCATTCGTTAGTCTATTATAGAATTCAGTAATTGGAGGAAGAGAACAGTCATCTAAACGAGCCCAACAATTAACATATTCATAGGGAAATACCCCCTTCCTCATCATTAACTTCAAAGAGGCATCGTTTTTGTAAAATCCCCTATTAATTATGAAATCGTCTTCAGATAAATTTTTAGTTAGCGAATCTATGCTAGATTGTAGAAATCGACATGAATCTAAAAACCTAATCTCAAATGAATTGTGCTCATCTAAATATATGCGTTTGGAAATCGATATATAATTTTCCTTATTTAGTGGAATTATACATATTTCCCCCTTAATACAACCCAGACTTTTCATAAATAGATGTGAATCATAACCCGTCAAATTATGGAAAAAGACTGGGAAAAAGGTTGGAACGCGAAAATCTAAATTACACTGAGAATGGGCTGGTCCTCTATAGACACCAGTGAAATGGCAATGGTCCCTTACTCTTACATCTAATTCATTAAATCTAACCTTACAAATACTGCAGACTGGCGATGTTGTTTGATGCTGCTTCTGTTGATCCGTTAAAGGAGCCATTGTCTTTGGTCGACCAATGACTTCCTTGTGAATATGAATTAAATCGCTCACTAGCATCTTCACAAAACGGATTGGTGTGTCTTCTCCTGCAAAAAAATGTTTTATTAGTTTTATGATTTTTTCTTATTAAACATGTTTTGACTTACCAACAAATATGCGGTGCTTGCTTAAATCATCATCAAAGGAGCATTTGATATGGTATGAAAAAGCGCACGGGATATGTTGTTGGACGTCTGTTGTTGAAGAAATTTCCGGATCCGGTGCACATTGGCTAATGGGGCGTAGAATGGATTCAAAATCCGCATACACCACAAAAGGAACAATTAATTTGCGATTATGCTTTTTAAATTTAAGTATTTTATTACTTTCATCGGGCATAACTGTTATTATTTTTTTGCATTCGCTCTTATGCATTTGTAGGGCAGATTCTGAAGCGAATCGCAGCAAGCAGCCGTTGCATAAATGCATTCGATTGTTATCTTTGGTAATCTGAGTTCGCAACAAACGTGAGATGTTTTTAATGAATACATAATGCGTTTTATTCACATCATCACTACTTATGCAATAAAGCAAGTTAATATGTTTTGCTTTTTCCTCACGAGTATGATAGAAGGGTCCAATTATCTTATATTGTCCTTTATCATTAATCTCATAACCAAAAACATTTATGCTAATGGTTGGATTATTTGCTTCGAATATGCTCGTGTCTTTGACTATCAGAGGAAATTGCATATTCTTGATACAAAGTACTTGATCATTGTATACTATTGTTTCGCTTGCAATGTTGTCAATTTTATAGTACGATGGTCTATCAGCATTGTGTGTATCATTCGCGAAAGCCGATATAATGGCCCATTTAAAACAATATTCATCGTTGTTTTTCACATTGATGCATGCGTTTTTCTTTAATATTTGTTCGGGCAAATTAAAATGTGGAGTGTATTCATTCCGACTATGATCCGGAAATTTCTGTATTCTATTTTTTCCCTCGGACATGTTTGTAATTACTTTGCGACATTCGCTCTTATGTTTTTGCAGTCCGGATTCAGTGGTGAAGTGGTGTAAGCAGCCGTTACATAGATGCATTCGTTTGGTATCTTTGATGATCTGGCTTTTCAATAAACGTGAGATGTTTTTAATATACACATAATGCGTTTTATTCTCATCATCACTAATTATGCAATAAAGCAAGTTAATATGCTTTGCTTTTTCCTCACGAGTATGATAGAAGGGTCCAATTATCTTATATTGTCCTTTATCATTAATCTCATAACCAAAAACATTTATGCTAATGGTTGGATTATTTGCTTCGAATATGCTCGTGTCTTCGACTGCCAGAGGAAATTGCATATTCTTGAAACAAAGTACTTGATCATTGTATACTATTGTTTCGCTTGCTATGTTGGCAATTTTATAATGAGATGGTCTATCAGCATTAGTTGTATCATTCGCGAAAGCCGATATAATGGCCCATTTAAAACAATATTCATCGTTGTTTTTCACATTGATACAGGCTTTTTTGGTCAATATTTGCTTAGGCAGGCTAAAATGGGAAGAAGCTCGAAGTGGATCGTATTTGTTGATGTTAATTTCAATGCTCTGAAATGTTAACAACGTCCATCCGCTCTCTTTTTCTTGAAACTCTTCCAATTTTGTTTTGATATTTTCAATTGCCGTGCTCAAATGTTCCCTTATGTCTTCCTCGTTCTCAATCGTGTACATTTTAGTTTGCATGCTTTTTATATCTATTTGCATTAACTCATCACATTCTTTGGTGAATTTCGCAAACTTAGCAAAAAGCTCCATGCTAAATTTAAATGTGCTCAAAATTTCCAATTGATTTTTCAATAATTCATTAATCAATGGAATATTTTTTTCAAACAGATTATTCACATTTACCATACTCTCATCTTTGTTGGTGATGGAGAATGTTTTTACACGATTTTTGAACGCGTTTGCTATCAAGGAAACATTTTCATTTAGAGATTGTTGAGCGTTTGCTTTATGGGTATTTTTTCTTTGATGTTGAACCCAAAGCTGCTCTTCAACATTCTCATAGCAAAACAAGCATCTTTTGTATGTCGACTACTTAGATTTTTTTGCAGGTTGTTCTCCTGACATTGTTGGTGCTTGTTGTTGTTGCCCTGCTCGCTTCATATTATTAAATATTTTGTTATGTTATTAAATTAAATTTTTTTTTTTTTGGTTGGTGTTTTTTTATCTAAAAAGGAATGAATAAAATTTTATTGTTACTTCTACCGTTTTTTGTTTGGAAGAGAGGTTGAGTAGGTATTAGGCGGTGTCATTTTAGCAATAAGAACGGATAAAAAAGCAGAAAAAAATCGCTATTACAAAACATCACTACCATAGACCGCGATTGTCTATTAAAAAGTGATAATTTTTGCTATATATATTTTTTCACTATAAATTTCATATTAATATTTACTTCCTCTCTCTAAAAACGATAACACCGTACTATTGTTAAGAACAAAACAATTTTCATCAAATATTGCGCTCTACATTTAAAACCCAGAACAAAATAAATACTAACACCGCATCAAAAAAGAAATAATAATTAATATATAAGATAACTTACCGTTTTTGGTGATGATTTTTTTATATATAAATCCCTCGTTGATTTTTTTTTTAATTTTTGCTGAATTCCTCGTTGATTTTTTTTAATTTTTGCTGAATTCCTCGTTGATTTTTTTTTAATTTTTGTTGAATTCCTCGTTGATTTTTTTTAATTTTTGCTGAATTCCTCGTTGATTTTTTTTTAATTTTTGTTGAATTCCTATATGAACAAAAAAACTTCATTAAAACAATGTTCAAAAAAGGGTAAACACATTCAATCGCAAAACACTAGAACCGCGTAATTATTAACTAAAATTTACCCGCGAAACATTATCGCCACGTAATTGTTACCCAAAAATTTATCTGCAAAAACACTAGAACCGCCCGCGTAATTATTAACTAAAATTTACCCGCGTAATTGTTATCTAAAAATGTAACCGCAAAAACACTAGAACCGCGTAATTGTTATCCAAAAATTTATCTGCAAAAACACTAGAACTGCGTAATTGTTAACTAAAATTTAACCGCGTAATTGTTATCTAAAAATTTAACCGCAAAAACACTAGAACTGTGTAATTGTTAACTAAAATTTAACCGCAAAAACACTAGAACCGCCCACGTAATTGTTACCTAAAAATTTTTTTTCCATAATTAATATAAATATAAGATAACTTACCTTTTTTCCTATTTAGTATGATGATGATGATGCTGATTTTTTTTATCTTTTTTTTTTTACACACTTTTTTGATTCACTATATATCAAACAAAACACAATGTATAGCGTAGCTCAACAAAACAAAACAAAACGGATTGGAGGCTTTGGTTCGTCAAAGTAAACTGATACGCACTGGTTTAAACATTCGACATTTTATAGAAGAAATCCCTTCTAATACCGGAAACGAGACATTCTTTATACAATATGGAAACTATGATAAGAATAATGACCAGCGACATAGAAATCATTATTTAGTCATATCACCGGACCAGCAAAACATTTTTGAACAATATGACGAAAAAAAGAAAAAATGAGATAAGAGAACTAGGCGTCTTAATTAATATTTCTAAGAATTCAAAAAAATTTTGTTGTAAAATATGAGGTCATTGGACCGGGTAACCATTTATATTTTTGAACTCAAACAATTTTTTATGATTAAATATGAGGTGTAAATATTGAGAGGCTATGGAAATTGGGATGAGCAATCAGTTTTCTGGCGCTGTGTGAATTTCTTTCTCCTTCCCATTGAGAGACAATTTTTACATCTCGTCGCTTCTCAACATTCTCCATGGTTTTGCCATACACACTATTATTCATTAATTTAAAAAAGTCTTTTTCAAACTTATTTTTTGCCTTTTTTCTATATTCCGTGTTGAGGGTTATATATTTTTGCAACCACTCAGATTGTGTAAAAGACAACACTCTATGAACTCTAGTGAGAATCAGCCCATGTTTCAGACATTGTTGTAAATTCTTTAGATGAATTATATACTTTGTCTTTGAATGTAGACTAGCGACAAGCTTAGGAATTTTGCACCCCGGCGTTATCATATTTTCTGGGCAAAATGGAAGATCATTGTGCTGATCGTGAAGATCAATTGGATAAGTTAAATCTACTTCCAATACATAGCCGATTTTATCGTTTCCATCACAATTTAAAATATATTCGGCTGTGAAGATTTGTGGATCAATCCATTGAAAATTTCCATCTGGAAGATGTTGCGACATTGCCCAACCGTACAGGTTATTTGCATCTAAATACATAAGATATTTATTTGGTTTGCTAGCATCGAAATTTTTCAAATATTTATTATTCGCAACGGTATGTCGATGACTACACTGACATAAACCGCCACGGATGCCATTCTTAAAGAAATTAAGCATCTCAACATCTGTTAGAAGTTCCAGATTGATTTCTGTTGTTTTCAACATTGCATCCCAAGATAAGTCGGGAGATGTATAGTAATGACATGGATCTAACTCATATATATCTAGACAAACCTTACGAAAATTCTCAAATACATCTGCCAACAATAAGACATCGCTCTGCAGATATAAAAGCATGTACTCTTTTAATGTTTTGCAATTGAAATGCTTCCACACTTTTTGAGCATAATCGTAATCTTCAACTAAACAATCTTCATTCGTTAGTCTATTATAGAATTCAGTAATTGGAGGAAGAGAACAGTCATCTAAACGAGCCCAACAATTAACATATTCATAGGGAAATACCCCCTTCCTCATCATTAACTTCAAAGAGGCATCGTTTTTGTAAAATCCCCTATTAATTATGAAATCGTCTTCAGATAAATTTTTAGTTAGCGAATCTATGCTAGACTGTAGAAATCGACATGAATCTAAAAACCTAATCTCAAATGAATTGTGCTCATCTAAATATATGCGTTTGGAAATCGATATATAATTTTCCTTATTTAGTGGAATTATACATATTTCCCCCTTAATACAACCCAGACTTTTCATAAATAGATGTGAATCATAACCCGTCAAATTATGGAAAAAGACTGGGAAAAAGGTTGGAACGCGAAAATCTAAATTACACTGAGAATGGGCTGGTCCTCTATAGACACCAGTGAAATGGCAATGGTCCCTTACTCTTACATCTAATTCATTAAATCTAACCTTACAAATACTGCAGACTGGCGATGTTGTTTGATGCTGCTTCTGTTGATCCGTTAAAGGAGCCATTGTCTTTGGTCGACCAATGACTTCCTTGTGAATATGAATTAAATCGCTCACTAGCATCTTCACAAAACGGATTGGTGTGTCTTCTCCTGCAAAAAAATGTTTTATTAGTTTTATGATTTTTTCTTATTAAACATGTTTTGACTTACCAACAAATATGCGGTGCTTGCTTAAATCATCATCAAAGGAGCATTTGATATGGTATGAAAAAGCGCACGGGATATGTTGTTGGACGTCTGTTGTTGAAGAAATTTCCGGATCCGGTGCACATTGGCTAATGGGGCGTAGAATGGATTCAAAATCCGCATACACCACAAAAGGAACAATTAATTTGCGATTATGCTTTTTAAATTTAAGTATTTTATTACTTTCATCGGGCATAACTGTTGTTATTTTTTTGCATTCGCTCTTATGCATTTGTAGGGCAGATTCTGAAGCGAATCGCAGCAAGCAGCCGTTGCATAAATGCATTCGATTGTTATCTTTGGTAATCTGAGTTCGCAACAAACGTGAGATGTTTTTAATGAATACATAATGCGTTTTATTCACATCATCACTACTTATGCAATAAAGCAAGTTAATATGTTTTGCTTTTTCCTCACGAGTATGATAGAAGGGTCCAATTATCTTATATTGTCCTTTATCATTAATCTCATAACCAAAAACATTTATGCTAATGGTTGGATTATTTGCTTCGAATATGCTCGTGTCTTTGACTATCAGAGGAAATTGCATATTCTTGATACAAAGTACTTGATCATTGTATACTATTGTTTCGCTTGCAATGTTGTCAATTTTATAGTACGATGGTCTATCAGCATTGTGTGTATCATTCGCGAAAGCCGATATAATGGCCCATTTAAAACAATATTCATCGTTGTTTTTCACATTGATGCATGCGTTTTTCTTTAATATTTGTTCGGGCAAATTAAAATGTGGAGTGTATTCATTCCGACTATGATCCGGAAATTTCTGTATTCTATTTTTTCCCTCGGACATGTTTGTAATTACTTTGCGACATTCGCTCTTATGTTTTTGCAGTCCGGATTCAGTGGTGAAGTGGTGTAAGCAGCCGTTACATAGATGCATTCGTTTGGTATCTTTGATGATCTGGCTTTTCAATAAACGTGAGATGTTTTTAATATACACATAATGCGTTTTATTCTCATCATCACTAATTATGCAATAAAGCAAGTTAATATGCTTTGCTTTTTCCTCACGAGTATGATAGAAGGGTCCAATTATCTTATATTGTCCTTTATCATTAATCTCATAACCAAAAACATTTATGCTAATGGCTGGATTATTTGCTTCGAATATGCTCGTGTCTTCGACTGCCAGAGGAAATTGCATATTCTTGAAACAAAGTACTTGTTCATTGTATACTATTGTTTCGCTTGCTATGTTGGCAATTTTATAATGAGATGGTCTATCAGCATTAGTTGTATCATTCGCGAAAGCCGATATAATGGCCCATTTAAAACAATATTCATCGTTGTTTTTCACATTGATACAGGCTTTTTTGGTCAATATTTGCTTAGGCAGGCTAAAATGGGAAGAAGCTCGAAGTGGATCGTATTTGTTGATGTTAATTTCAATGCTCTGAAATGTTAACAACGTCCATCCGCTCTCTTTTTCTTGAAACTCTTCCAATTTTGTTTTGATATTTTCAATTGCCGTGCTCAAATGTTCCCTTATGTCTTCCTCGTTCTCAATCGTGTACATTTTAGTTTGCATGCTTTTTATATCTATTTGCATTAACTCATCACATTCTTTGGTGAATTTCGCAAACTTAGCAAAAAGCTCCATGCTAAATTTAAATGTGCTCAAAATTTCCAATTGATTTTTCAATAATTCATTAATCAATGGAATATTTTTTTCAAACAGATTATTCACATTTACCATACTCTCATCTTTGTTGGTGATGGAGAATGTTTTTACACGATTTTTGAACGCGTTTGCTATCAAGGAAACATTTTCATTTAGAGATTGTTGAGCGTTTGCTTTATGGGTATTTTTTCTTTGATGTTGAACCCAAAGCTGCTCTTCAACATTCTCATAGCAAAACAAGCATCTTTTGTATGTCGACTACTTAGATTTTTTTGCAGGTTGTTCTCCTGACATTGTTGGTGCTTGTTGTTGTTGCCCTGCTCGCTTCATATTATTAAATATTTTGTTATGTTATTAAATTAAATTTTTTTTTTTTTGGTTGGTGTTTTTTTATCTAAAAAGGAATGAATAAAATTTTATTGTTACTTCTACCGTTTTTTGTTTGGAAGAGAGGTTGAGTAGGTATTAGGCGGTGTCATTTTAGCAATAAGAACGGATAAAAAAGCAGAAAAAAATCGCTATTACAAAACATCACTACCATAGACCGCGATTGTCTATTAAAAAGTGATAATTTTTGCTATATATATTTTTTCACTATAAATTTCATATTAATATTTACTTCCTCTCTCTAAAAACGATAACACCGTACTATTGTTAAGAACAAAACAATTTTCATCAAATATTGCGCTCTACATTTAAAACCCAGAACAAAATAAATACTAACACCGCATCAAAAAAGAAATAATAATTAATATATAAGATAACTTACCGTTTTTGGTGATGATTTTTTTATATATAAATCCCTCGTTGATTTTTTTTTTAATTTTTGCTGAATTCCTCGTTGATTTTTTTTAATTTTTGCTGAATTCCTCGTTGATTTTTTTTTAATTTTTGTTGAATTCCTCGTTGATTTTTTTTAATTTTTGCTGAATTCCTCGTTGATTTTTTTTTTAATTTTTGTTGAATTCCTATATGAACAAAAAAACTTCATTAAAACAATGTTCAAAAAAGGGTAAACACATTCAATCGCAAAACACTAGAACCGCGTAATTATTAACTAAAATTTACCCGCGAAACATTATCGCCACGTAATTGTTACCCAAAAATTTATCTGCAAAAACACTAGAACCGCCCGCGTAATTATTAACTAAAATTTACCCGCGTAATTGTTATCTAAAAATGTAACCGCAAAAACACTAGAACCGCGTAATTGTTATCCAAAAATTTATCTGCAAAAACACTAGAACTGCGTAATTGTTAACTAAAATTTAACCGCGTAATTGTTATCTAAAAATTTAACCGCAAAAACACTAGAACTGTGTAATTGTTAACTAAAATTTAACCGCAAAAACACTAGAACCGCCCACGTAATTGTTACCTAAAAATTTTTTTTCCATAATTAATATAAATATAAGATAACTTACCTTTTTTCCTATTTAGTATGATGATGATGATGCTGATTTTTTTTATCTTTTTTTTTTTACACACTTTTTTGATTCACTATATATCAAACAAAACACAATGTATAGCGTAGCTCAACAAAACAAAACAAAACGGATTGGAGGCTTTGGTTCGTCAAAGTAAACTGATACGCACTGGTTTAAACATTCGACATTTTATAGAAGAAATCCCTTCTAATACCGGAAACGAGACATTCTTTATACAATATGGAAACTATGATAAGAATAATGACCAGCGACATAGAAATCATTATTTAGTCATATCACCGGACCAGCAAAACATTTTTGAACAATATGACGAAAAGAAGAAAAAATGAGATAAGAGAACTAGGCGTCTTAATTAATATTTCTAAGAATTCAAAAAAATTTTGTTGTAAAATATGAGGTCATTGGACCGGGTAACCATTTATATTTTTGAACTCAAACAATTTTTTATGATTAAATATGAGGTGTAAATATTGAGAGGCTATGGAAATTGGGATGAGCAATCAGTTTTCTGGCGCTGTGTGAATTTCTTTCTCCTTCCCATTGAGAGACAATTTTTACATCTCGTCGCTTCTCAACATTCTCCATGGTTTTGCCATACACACTATTATTCATTCATTTAAAAAAGTCTTTTTCAAACTTATTTTTTGCCTTTTTTCTATATTCCGTGTTGAGGGTTATATATTTTTGCAACCACTCAGATTGTGTAAAAGACAACACTCTATGAACTCTAGTGAGAATCAGCCCATGTTTCAGACATTGTTGTAAATTCTTTAGATGAATTATATACTTTGTCTTTGAATGTAGACTAGCGACAAGCTTAGGAATTTTGCACCCCGGCGTTATCATATTTTCTGGGCAAAATGGAAGATCATTGTGCTGATCGTGAAGATCAATTGGATAAGTTAAATCTACTTCCAATACATAGCCGATTTTATCGTTTCCATCACAATTTAAAATATATTCGGCTGTGAAGATTTGTGGATCAATCCATTGAAAATTTCCATCTGGAAGATGTTGCGACATTGCCCAACCGTACAGGTTATTTGCATCTAAATACATAAGATATTTATTTGGTTTGCTAGCATCGAAATTTTTCAAATATTTATTATTCGCAACGGTATGTCGATGACTACACTGACATAAACCGCCACGGATGCCATTCTTAAAGAAATTAAGCATCTCAACATCTGTTAGAAGTTCCAGATTGATTTCTGTTGTTTTCAACATTGCATCCCAAGATAAGTCGGGAGATGTATAGTAATGACATGGATCTAACTCATATATATCTAGACAAACCTTACGAAAATTCTCAAATACATCTGCCAACAATAAGACATCGCTCTGCAGATATAAAAGCATGTACTCTTTTAATGTTTTGCAATTGAAATGCTTCCACACTTTTTGAGCATAATCGTAATCTTCAACTAAACAATCTTCATTCGTTAGTCTATTATAGAATTCAGTAATTGGAGGAAGAGAACAGTCATCTAAACGAGCCCAACAATTAACATATTCATAGGGAAATACCCCCTTCCTCATCATTAACTTCAAAGAGGCATCGTTTTTGTAAAATCCCCTATTAATTATGAAATCGTCTTCAGATAAATTTTTAGTTAGCGAATCTATGCTAGACTGTAGAAATCGACATGAATCTAAAAACCTAATCTCAAATGAATTGTGCTCATCTAAATATATGCGTTTGGAAATCGATATATAATTTTCCTTATTTAGTGGAATTATACATATTTCCCCCTTAATACAACCCAGACTTTTCATAAATAGATGTGAATCATAACCCGTCAAATTATGGAAAAAGACTGGGAAAAAGGTTGGAACGCGAAAATCTAAATTACACTGAGAATGGGCTGGTCCTCTATAGACACCAGTGAAATGGCAATGGTCCCTTACTCTTACATCTAATTCATTAAATCTAACCTTACAAATACTGCAGACTGGCGATGTTGTTTGATGCTGCTTCTGTTGATCCGTTAAAGGAGCCATTGTCTTTGGTCGACCAATGACTTCCTTGTGAATATGAATTAAATCGCTCACTAGCATCTTCACAAAACGGATTGGTGTGTCTTCTCCTGCAAAAAAATGTTTTATTAGTTTTATGATTTTTTCTTATTAAACATGTTTTGACTTACCAACAAATATGCGGTGCTTGCTTAAATCATCATCAAAGGAGCATTTGATATGGTATGAAAAAGCGCACGGGATATGTTGTTGGACGTCTGTTGTTGAAGAAATTTCCGGATCCGGTGCACATTGGCTAATGGGGCGTAGAATGGGTTCAAAATCCGCATACACCACAAAAGGAACAATTAATTTGCGATTATGCTTTTTAAATTTTAATATATTATTATTTTCATTGGGCATAACGGTTATTATTTTTTTGCATTCGCTCTTATGCGTTTGTAGGGCAGATTCTGAAGCGAATCGCAGCAAGCAGCCGTTGCATAAATGCATTCGATTGTTATCTTTGGTAATCTGAGTTCGCAACAAACGTGAGATGTTTTTAATGAATACATAATGCGTTTTATTCACATCATCACTACTTATGCAATAAAGCAAGTTAATATGTTTTGCTTTTTCCTCACGAGTATGATAGAAGGGTCCAATTATCTTATATTGTCCTTTATCATTAATCTCATAACCAAAAACATTTATGCTAATGGTTGGATTATTTGCTTCGAATATGCTCGTGTCTTTGACTATCAGAGGAAATTGCATATTCTTGATACAAAGTACTTGATCATTGTATACTATTGTTTCGCTTGCAATGTTGTCAATTTTATAGTACGATGGTCTATCAGCATTGTGTGTATCATTCGCGAAAGCCGATATAATGGCCCATTTAAAACAATATTCATCGTTGTTTTTCACATTGATGCATGCGTTTTTCTTTAATATTTGTTCGGGCAAATTAAAATGTGGAGTGTATTCATTCCGACTATGATCCGGAAATTTCTGTATTCTATTTTTTCCCTCGGACATGTTTGTAATTACTTTGCGACATTCGCTCTTATATTTTTGCAGTCCGGATTCAGTGGTGAAGTGGTGTAAGCAGCCGTTACATAGATGCATTCGTTTGGTATCTTTGATGATCTGGCTTTTCAATAAACGTGAGATGTTTTTAATATACACATAATGCGTTTTATTCTCATCATCACTAATTATGCAATAAAGCAAGTTAATATGCTTTGCTTTTTCCTCACGAGTATGATAGAAGGGTCCAATTATCTTATATTGTCCTTTATCATTAATCTCATAACCAAAAACATTTATGCTAATGGCTGGATTATTTGCTTCGAATATGCTCGTGTCTTCGACTGCCAGAGGAAATTGCATATTCTTGAAACAAAGTACTTGTTCATTGTATACTATTGTTTCGCTTGCTATGTTGGCAATTTTATAATGAGATGGTCTATCAGCATTAGTTGTATCATTCGCGAAAGCCGATATAATGGCCCATTTAAAACAATATTCATCGTTGTTTTTCACATTGATACAGGCTTTTTTGGTCAATATTTGCTTAGGCAGGCTAAAATGGGAAGAAGCTCGAAGTGGATCGTATTTGTTGATGTTAATTTCAATGCTCTGAAATGTTAACAACGTCCATCCGCTCTCTTTTTCTTGAAACTCTTCCAATTTTGTTTTGATATTTTCAATTGCCGTGCTCAAATGTTCCCTTATGTCTTCCTCGTTCTCAATCGTGTACATTTTAGTTTGCATGCTTTTTATATCTATTTGCATTAACTCATCACATTCTTTGGTGAATTTCGCAAACTTAGCAAAAAGCTCCATGCTAAATTTAAATGTGCTCAAAATTTCCAATTGATTTTTCAATAATTCATTAATCAATGGAATATTTTTTTCAAACAGATTATTCACATTTACCATACTCTCATCTTTGTTGGTGATGGAGAATGTTTTTACACGATTTTTGAACGCGTTTGCTATCAAGGAAACATTTTCATTTAGAGATTGTTGAGCGTTTGCTTTATGGGTATTTTTTCTTTGATGTTGAACCCAAAGCTGCTCTTCAACATTCTCATAGCAAAACAAGCATCTTTTGTATGTCGACTACTTAGATTTTTTTGCAGGTTGTTCTCCTGACATTGTTGGTGCTTGTTGTTGTTGCCCTGCTCGCTTCATATTATTAAATATTTTGTTATGTTATTAAATTAAATTTTTTTTTTTTTGGTTGGTGTTTTTTTATCTAAAAAGGAATGAATAAAATTTTATTGTTACTTCTACCGTTTTTTGTTTGGAAGAGAGGTTGAGTAGGTATTAGGCGGTGTCATTTTAGCAATAAGAACGGATAAAAAAGCAGAAAAAAATCGCTATTACAAAACATCACTACGATAGACCGCGATTGTCTATTAAAAAGTGATAATTTTTGCTATATATATTTTTTCACTATAAATTTCATATTAATATTTACTTCCTCTCTCTAAAAACGATAACACCGTACTATTGTTAAGAACAAAACAATTTTCATCAAATATTGCGCTCTACATTTAAAACCCAGAACAAAATAAATACTAACACCGCATCAAAAAAGAAATAATAATTAATATATAAGATAACTTACCGTTTTTGGTGATGATTTTTTTATATATAAATCCCTCGTTGATTTTTTTTTTTAATTTTTGCTGAATTCCTCGTTGATTTTTTTTAATTTTTGCTGAATTCCTCGTTGATTTTTTTTTAATTTTTGTTGAATTCCTCGTTGATTTTTTTTAATTTTTGCTGAATTCCTCGTTGATTTTTTTTTAATTGTTGTTGAATTCCTATATGAACAAAAAAACTTCATTAAAACAATGTTCAAAAAAGGGTAAACACATTCAATCGCAAAACACTAGAACCGCGTAATTATTAACTAAAATTTACCCGCGAAACATTATCGCCACGTAATTGTTACCCAAAAATTTATCTGCAAAAACACTAGAACCGCCCGCGTAATTATTAACTAAAATTTACCCGCGTAATTGTTATCTAAAAATGTAACCGCAAAAACACTAGAACCGCGTAATTGTTATCCAAAAATTTATCTGCAAAAACACTAGAACTGCGTAATTGTTAACTAAAATTTAACCGCGTAATTGTTATCTAAAAATTTAACCGCAAAAACACTAGAACTGTGTAATTGTTAACTAAAATTTAACCGCAAAAACACTAGAACCGCCCACGTAATTGTTACCTAAAAATTTTTTTTCCATAATTAATATAAATATAAGATAACTTACCTTTTTTCCTATTTAGTATGATGATGATGATGCTGATTTTTTTTATCTTTTTTTTTTTACACACTTTTTTGATTCACTATATATCAAACAAAACACAATGTATAGCGTAGCTCAACAAAACAAAACAAAACGGATTGGAGGCTTTGGTTCGTCAAAGTAAACTGATACGCACTGGTTTAAACATTCGACATTTTATAGAAGAAATCCCTTCTAATACCGGAAACGAGACATTCTTTATACAATATGGAAACTATGATAAGAATAATGACCAGCGACATAGAAATCATTATTTAGTCATATCACCGGACCAGCAAAACATTTTTGAACAATATGACGAAAAAAAGAAAAAATGAGATAAGAGAACTAGGCGTCTTAATTAATATTTCTCAGAATTCAAAAAAATTTGTTGTTAAATATGAGGTCATTGGACCGGGTAACCATTTATATTTTTGATAAGAGAACTATGGAACTCAATTAATATTTCTTAGAATTCAAACAATTTTTTATGATTAAATATGAGGTTATTGGATCGGGTAAGCATTTATATTTTTGATAAGAGAACTATGGGACTCAATTAATATTTCTTAGAACTCAAACAATTTTTTATGGTTAAATATGAGGTCATTGGACTGGGTAAGCATTCATATTTTTGATAAGAGAACTATGGGACTCAATTAATATTTCTTAGAACTCAAACAATTTTTTATGATTAAATATGAGGTGTAAATATTGAGAGGCTATGGAAATTGGGATGAGCAATCAGTTTTCTGGCGCTGTGTGAATTTCTTTCTCCTTCCCATTGAGAGACAATTTTTACATCTCGTCGCTTCTCAACATTCTCCATGGTTTTGCCATACACACTATTATTCATTAATTTAAAAAAGTCTTTTTCAAACTTATTTTTTGCCTTTTTTCTATATTCCGTGTTGAGGGTTATATATTTTTGCAACCACTCAGATTGTGTAAAAGACAACACTCTATGAACTCTAGTGAGAATCAGCCCATGTTTCAGACATTGTTGTAAATTCTTTAGATGAATTATATACTTTGTCTTTGAATGTAGACTAGCGACAAGCTTAGGAATTTTGCACCCCGGCGTTATCATATTTTCTGGGCAAAATGGAAGATCATTGTGCTGATCGTGAAGATCAATTGGATAAGTTAAATCTACTTCCAATACATAGCCGATTTTATCGTTTCCATCACAATTTAAAATATATTCGGCTGTGAAGATTTGTGGATCAATCCATTGAAAATTTCCATCTGGAAGATGTTGCGACATTGCCCAACCGTACAGGTTATTTGCATCTAAATACATAAGATATTTATTTGGTTTGCTAGCATCGAAATTTTTCAAATATTTATTATTCGCAACGGTATGTCGATGACTACACTTAAAGAAATTAAGCATCTCAACATCTGTTAGAAGTTCCAGATTGATTTCTGTTGTTTTCAACATTGCATCCCAAGATAAGTCGGGAGATGTATAGTAATGACATGGATCTAACTCATATATATCTAGACAAACCTTACGAAAATTCTCAAATACATCTGCCAACAATAAGACATCGCTCTGCAGATATAAAAGCATGTACTCTTTTAATGTTTTGCAATTGAAATGCTTCCACACTTTTTGAGCATAATCGTAATCTTCAACTAAACAATCTTCATTCGTTAGTCTATTATAGAATTCAGTAATTGGAGGAAGAGAACAGTCATCTAAACGAGCCCAACAATTAACATATTCATAGGGAAATACCCCCTTCCTCATCATTAACTTCAAAGAGGCATCGTTTTTGTAAAATCCCCTATTAATTATGAAATCGTCTTCAGATAAATTTTTAGTTAGCGAATCTATGCTAGACTGTAGAAATCGACATGAATCTAAAAACCTAATCTCAAATGAATTGTGCTCATCTAAATATATGCGTTTGGAAATCGATATATAATTTTCCTTATTTAGTGGAATTATACATATTTCCCCCTTAATACAACCCAGACTTTTCATAAATAGATGTGAATCATAACCCGTCAAATTATGGAAAAAGACTGGGAAAAAGGTTGGAACGCGAAAATCTAAATTACACTGAGAATGGGCTGGTCCTCTATAGACACCAGTGAAATGGCAATGGTCCCTTACTCTTACATCTAATTCATTAAATCTAACCTTACAAATACTGCAGACTGGCGATGTTGTTTGATGCTGCTTCTGTTGATCCGTTAAAGGAGCCATTGTCTTTGGTCGACCAATGACTTCCTTGTGAATATGAATTAAATCGCTCACTAGCATCTTCACAAAACGGATTGGTGTGTCTTCTCCTGCAAAAAAATGTTTTATTAGTTTTATGATTTTTTCTTATTAAACATGTTTTGACTTACCAACAAATATGCGGTGCTTGCTTAAATCATCATCAAAGGAGCATTTGATATGGTATGAAAAAGCGCACGGGATATGTTGTTGGACGTCTGTTGTTGAAGAAATTTCCGGATCCGGTGCACATTGGCTAATGGGGCGTAGAATGGATTCAAAATCCGCATACACCACAAAAGGAACAATTAATTTGCGATTATGCTTTTTAAATTTAAGTATTTTATTACTTTCATCGGGCATAACTGTTATTATTTTTTTGCATTCGCTCTTATGCATTTGTAGGGCAGATTCTGAAGCGAATCGCAGCAAGCAGCCGTTGCATAAATGCATTCGATTGTTATCTTTGGTAATCTGAGTTCGCAACAAACGTGAGATGTTTTTAATGAATACATAATGCGTTTTATTCACATCATCACTACTTATGCAATAAAGCAAGTTAATATGTTTTGCTTTTTCCTCACGAGTATGATAGAAGGGTCCAATTATCTTATATTGTCCTTTATCATTAATCTCATAACCAAAAACATTTATGCTAATGGTTGGATTATTTGCTTCGAATATGCTCGTGTCTTTGACTATCAGAGGAAATTGCATATTCTTGATACAAAGTACTTGATCATTGTATACTATTGTTTCGCTTGCAATGTTGTCAATTTTATAGTACGATGGTCTATCAGCATTGTGTGTATCATTCGCGAAAGCCGATATAATGGCCCATTTAAAACAATATTCATCGTTGTTTTTCACATTGATGCATGCGTTTTTCTTTAATATTTGTTCGGGCAAATTAAAATGTGGAGTGTATTCATTCCGACTATGATCCGGAAATTTCTGTATTCTATTTTTTCCCTCGGACATGTTTGTAATTACTTTGCGACATTCGCTCTTATATTTTTGCAGTCCGGATTCAGTGGTGAAGTGGTGTAAGCAGCCGTTACATAGATGCATTCGTTTGGTATCTTTGATGATCTGGCTTTTCAATAAACGTGAGATGTTTTTAATATACACATAATGCGTTTTATTCTCATCATCACTAATTATGCAATAAAGCAAGTTAATATGCTTTGCTTTTTCCTCACGAGTATGATAGAAGGGTCCAATTATCTTATATTGTCCTTTATCATTAATCTCATAACCAAAAACATTTATGCTAATGGCTGGATTATTTGCTTCGAATATGCTCGTGTCTTCGACTGCCAGAGGAAATTGCATATTCTTGAAACAAAGTACTTGTTCATTGTATACTATTGTTTCGCTTGCTATGTTGGCAATTTTATAATGAGATGGTCTATCAGCATTAGTTGTATCATTCGCGAAAGCCGATATAATGGCCCATTTAAAACAATATTCATCGTTGTTTTTCACATTGATACAGGCTTTTTTGGTCAATATTTGCTTAGGCAGGCTAAAATGGGAAGAAGCTCGAAGTGGATCGTATTTGTTGATGTTAATTTCAATGCTCTGAAATGTTAACAACGTCCATCCGCTCTCTTTTTCTTGAAACTCTTCCAATTTTGTTTTGATATTTTCAATTGCCGTGCTCAAATGTTCCCTTATGTCTTCCTCGTTCTCAATCGTGTACATTTTAGTTTGCATGCTTTTTATATCTATTTGCATTAACTCATCACATTCTTTGGTGAATTTCGCAAACTTAGCAAAAAGCTCCATGCTAAATTTAAATGTGCTCAAAATTTCCAATTGATTTTTCAATAATTCATTAATCAATGGAATATTTTTTTCAAACAGATTATTCACATTTACCATACTCTCATCTTTGTTGGTGATGGAGAATGTTTTTACACGATTTTTGAACGCGTTTGCTATCAAGGAAACATTTTCATTTAGAGATTGTTGAGCGTTTGCTTTATGGGTATTTTTTCTTTGATGTTGAACCCAAAGCTGCTCTTCAACATTCTCATAGCAAAACAAGCATCTTTTGTATGTCGACTACTTAGATTTTTTTGCAGGTTGTTCTCCTGACATTGTTGGTGCTTGTTGTTGTTGCCCTGCTCGCTTCATATTATTAAATATTTTGTTATGTTATTAAATTAAATTTTTTTTTTTTTGGTTGGTGTTTTTTTATCTAAAAAGGAATGAATAAAATTTTATTGTTACTTCTACCGTTTTTTGTTTGGAAGAGAGGTTGAGTAGGTATTAGGCGGTGTCATTTTAGCAATAAGAACGGATAAAAAAGCAGAAAAAAATCGCTATTACAAAACATCACTACGATAGACCGCGATTGTCTATTAAAAAGTGATAATTTTTGCTATATATATTTTTTCACTATAAATTTCATATTAATATTTACTTCCTCTCTCTAAAAACGATAACACCGTACTATTGTTAAGAACAAAACAATTTTCATCAAATATTGCGCTCTACATTTAAAACCCAGAACAAAATAAATACTAACACCGCATCAAAAAAGAAATAATAATTAATATATAAGATAACTTACCGTTTTTGGTGATGATTTTTTTATATATAAATCCCTCGTTGATTTTTTTTTTTAATTTTTGCTGAATTCCTCGTTGATTTTTTTTAATTTTTGCTGAATTCCTCGTTGATTTTTTTTTAATTTTTGTTGAATTCCTCGTTGATTTTTTTTAATTTTTGCTGAATTCCTCGTTGATTTTTTTTTAATTGTTGTTGAATTCCTATATGAACAAAAAAACTTCATTAAAACAATGTTCAAAAAAGGGTAAACACATTCAATCGCAAAACACTAGAACCGCGTAATTATTAACTAAAATTTACCCGCGAAACATTATCGCCACGTAATTGTTACCCAAAAATTTATCTGCAAAAACACTAGAACCGCCCGCGTAATTATTAACTAAAATTTACCCGCGTAATTGTTATCTAAAAATGTAACCGCAAAAACACTAGAACCGCGTAATTGTTATCCAAAAATTTATCTGCAAAAACACTAGAACTGCGTAATTGTTAACTAAAATTTAACCGCGTAATTGTTATCTAAAAATTTAACCGCAAAAACACTAGAACTGTGTAATTGTTAACTAAAATTTAACCGCAAAAACACTAGAACCGCCCACGTAATTGTTACCTAAAATTTTTTTTTCCATAATTAATATCAATATAAGATAACTTACCTTTTTTCCTATTTAGTATGATGATGATGATGCTGATTTTTTTTATCTTTTTTTTTTTACACACTTTTTTGATTCACTATATATCAAACAAAACACAATGTATAGCGTAGCTCAACAAAACAAAACAAAACGGATTGGAGGCTTTGGTTCGTCAAAGTAAACTGATACGCACTGGTTTAAACATTCGACATTTTATAGAAGAAATCCCTTCTAATACCGGAAACGAGACATTCTTTATACAATATGGAAACTATGATAAGAATAATGACCAGCGACATAGAAATCATTATTTAGTCATATCACCGGACCAGCAAAACATTTTTGAACAATATGACGAAAAGAAGAAAAAATGAGATAAGAGAACTAGGCGTCTTAATTAATATTTCTAAGAATTCAAAAAAATTTTGTTGTAAAATATGAGGTCATTGGACCGGGTAACCATTTATATTTTTGAACTCAAACAATTTTTTATGATTAAATATGAGGTGTAAATATTGAGAGGCTATGGAAATTGGGATGAGCAATCAGTTTTCTGGCGCTGTGTGAATTTCTTTCTCCTTCCCATTGAGAGACAATTTTTACATCTCGTCGCTTCTCAACATTCTCCATGGTTTTGCCATACACACTATTATTCATTCATTTAAAAAAGTCTTTTTCAAACTTATTTTTTGCCTTTTTTCTATATTCCGTGTTGAGGGTTATATATTTTTGCAACCACTCAGATTGTGTAAAAGACAACACTCTATGAACTCTAGTGAGAATCAGCCCATGTTTCAGACATTGTTGTAAATTCTTTAGATGAATTATATACTTTGTCTTTGAATGTAGACTAGCGACAAGCTTAGGAATTTTGCACCCCGGCGTTATCATATTTTCTGGGCAAAATGGAAGATCATTGTGCTGATCGTGAAGATCAATTGGATAAGTTAAATCTACTTCCAATACATAGCCGATTTTATCGTTTCCATCACAATTTAAAATATATTCGGCTGTGAAGATTTGTGGATCAATCCATTGAAAATTTCCATCTGGAAGATGTTGCGACATTGCCCAACCGTACAGGTTATTTGCATCTAAATACATAAGATATTTATTTGGTTTGCTAGCATCGAAATTTTTCAAATATTTATTATTCGCAACGGTATGTCGATGACTACACTGACATAAACCGCCACGGATGCCATTCTTAAAGAAATTAAGCATCTCAACATCTGTTAGAAGTTCCAGATTGATTTCTGTTGTTTTCAACATTGCATCCCAAGATAAGTCGGGAGATGTATAGTAATGACATGGATCTAACTCATATATATCTAGACAAACCTTACGAAAATTCTCAAATACATCTGCCAACAATAAGACATCGCTCTGCAGATATAAAAGCATGTACTCTTTTAATGTTTTGCAATTGAAATGCTTCCACACTTTTTGAGCATAATCGTAATCTTCAACTAAACAATCTTCATTCGTTAGTCTATTATAGAATTCAGTAATTGGAGGAAGAGAACAGTCATCTAAACGAGCCCAACAATTAACATATTCATAGGGAAATACCCCCTTCCTCATCATTAACTTCAAAGAGGCATCGTTTTTGTAAAATCCCCTATTAATTATGAAATCGTCTTCAGATAAATTTTTAGTTAGCGAATCTATGCTAGACTGTAGAAATCGACATGAATCTAAAAACCTAATCTCAAATGAATTGTGCTCATCTAAATATATGCGTTTGGAAATCGATATATAATTTTCCTTATTTAGTGGAATTATACATATTTCCCCCTTAATACAACCCAGACTTTTCATAAATAGATGTGAATCATAACCCGTCAAATTATGGAAAAAGACTGGGAAAAAGGTTGGAACGCGAAAATCTAAATTACACTGAGAATGGGCTGGTCCTCTATAGACACCAGTGAAATGGCAATGGTCCCTTACTCTTACATCTAATTCATTAAATCTAACCTTACAAATACTGCAGACTGGCGATGTTGTTTGATGCTGCTTCTGTTGATCCGTTAAAGGAGCCATTGTCTTTGGTCGACCAATGACTTCCTTGTGAATATGAATTAAATCGCTCACTAGCATCTTCACAAAACGGATTGGTGTGTCTTCTCCTGCAAAAAAATGTTTTATTAGTTTTATGATTTTTTCTTATTAAACATGTTTTGACTTACCAACAAATATGCGGTGCTTGCTTAAATCATCATCAAAGGAGCATTTGATATGGTATGAAAAAGCGCACGGGATATGTTGTTGGACGTCTGTTGTTGAAGAAATTTCCGGATCCGGTGCACATTGGCTAATGGGGCGTAGAATGGGTTCAAAATCCGCATACACCACAAAAGGAACAATTAATTTGCGATTATGCTTTTTAAATTTTAATATATTATTATTTTCATTGGGCATAACGGTTATTATTTTTTTGCATTCGCTCTTATGCGTTTGTAGGGCAGATTCTGAAGCGAATCGCAGCAAGCAGCCGTTGCATAAATGCATTCGATTGTTATCTTTGGTAATCTGAGTTCGCAACAAACGTGAGATGTTTTTAATGAATACATAATGCGTTTTATTCACATCATCACTACTTATGCAATAAAGCAAGTTAATATGTTTTGCTTTTTCCTCACGAGTATGATAGAAGGGTCCAATTATCTTATATTGTCCTTTATCATTAATCTCATAACCAAAAACATTTATGCTAATGGTTGGATTATTTGCTTCGAATATGCTCGTGTCTTTGACTATCAGAGGAAATTGCATATTCTTGATACAAAGTACTTGATCATTGTATACTATTGTTTCGCTTGCAATGTTGTCAATTTTATAGTACGATGGTCTATCAGCATTGTGTGTATCATTCGCGAAAGCCGATATAATGGCCCATTTAAAACAATATTCATCGTTGTTTTTCACATTGATGCATGCGTTTTTCTTTAATATTTGTTCGGGCAAATTAAAATGTGGAGTGTATTCATTCCGACTATGATCCGGAAATTTCTGTATTCTATTTTTTCCCTCGGACATGTTTGTAATTACTTTGCGACATTCGCTCTTATGTTTTTGCAGTCCGGATTCAGTGGTGAAGTGGTGTAAGCAGCCGTTACATAGATGCATTCGTTTGGTATCTTTGATGATCTGGCTTTTCAATAAACGTGAGATGTTTTTAATATACACATAATGCGTTTTATTCTCATCATCACTAATTATGCAATAAAGCAAGTTAATATGCTTTGCTTTTTCCTCACGAGTATGATAGAAGGGTCCAATTATCTTATATTGTCCTTTATCATTAATCTCATAACCAAAAACATTTATGCTAATGGCTGGATTATTTGCTTCGAATATGCTCGTGTCTTCGACTGCCAGAGGAAATTGCATATTCTTGAAACAAAGTACTTGTTCATTGTATACTATTGTTTCGCTTGCTATGTTGGCAATTTTATAATGAGATGGTCTATCAGCATTAGTTGTATCATTCGCGAAAGCCGATATAATGGCCCATTTAAAACAATATTCATCGTTGTTTTTCACATTGATACAGGCTTTTTTGGTCAATATTTGCTTAGGCAGGCTAAAATGGGAAGAAGCTCGAAGTGGATCGTATTTGTTGATGTTAATTTCAATGCTCTGAAATGTTAACAACGTCCATCCGCTCTCTTTTTCTTGAAACTCTTCCAATTTTGTTTTGATATTTTCAATTGCCGTGCTCAAATGTTCCCTTATGTCTTCCTCGTTCTCAATCGTGTACATTTTAGTTTGCATGCTTTTTATATCTATTTGCATTAACTCATCACATTCTTTGGTGAATTTCGCAAACTTAGCAAAAAGCTCCATGCTAAATTGAAATGTGCTCAAAATTTCCAATTGATTTTTCAATAATTCATTAATCAATGGAATATTTTTTTCAAACAGATTATTCACATTTACCATACTCTCATCTTTGTTGGTGATGGAGAATGTTTTTACACGATTTTTGAACGCGTTTGCTATCAAGGAAACATTTTCATTTAGAGATTGTTGAGCGTTTGCTTTATGGGTATTTTTTCTTTGATGTTGAACCCAAAGCTGCTCTTCAACATTCTCATAGCAAAACAAGCATCTTTTGTATGTCGACTACTTAGATTTTTTTGCAGGTTGTTCTCCTGACATTGTTGGTGCTTGTTGTTGTTGCCCTGCTCGCTTCATATTATTAAATATTTTGTTATGTTATTAAATTAAATTTTTTTTTTTTTGGTTGGTGTTTTTTTATCTAAAAAGGAATGAATAAAATTTTATTGTTACTTCTACCGTTTTTTGTTTGGAAGAGAGGTTGAGTAGGTATTAGGCGGTGTCATTTTAGCAATAAGAACGGATAAAAAAGCAGAAAAAAATCGCTATTACAAAACATCACTACGATAGACCGCGATTGTCTATTAAAAAGTGATAATTTTTGCTATATATATTTTTTCACTATAAATTTCATATTAATATTTACTTCCTCTCTCTAAAAACGATAACACCGTACTATTGTTAAGAACAAAACAATTTTCATCAAATATTGCGCTCTACATTTAAAACCCAGAACAAAATAAATACTAACACCGCATCAAAAAAGAAATAATAATTAATATATAAGATAACTTACCGTTTTTGGTGATGATTTTTTTATATATAAATCCCTCGTTGATTTTTTTTTTTAATTTTTGCTGAATTCCTCGTTGATTTTTTTTAATTTTTGCTGAATTCCTCGTTGATTTTTTTTTAATTTTTGTTGAATTCCTCGTTGATTTTTTTTAATTTTTGCTGAATTCCTCGTTGATTTTTTTTTAATTGTTGTTGAATTCCTATATGAACAAAAAAACTTCATTAAAACAATGTTCAAAAAAGGGTAAACACATTCAATCGCAAAACACTAGAACCGCGTAATTATTAACTAAAATTTACCCGCGAAACATTATCGCCACGTAATTGTTACCCAAAAATTTATCTGCAAAAACACTAGAACCGCCCGCGTAATTATTAACTAAAATTTACCCGCGTAATTGTTATCTAAAAATGTAACCGCAAAAACACTAGAACCGCGTAATTGTTATCCAAAAATTTATCTGCAAAAACACTAGAACTGCGTAATTGTTAACTAAAATTTAACCGCAAAAACACTAGAACCGCCCACGTAATTGTTACCTAAAATTTTTTTTTCCATAATTAATATCAATATAAGATAACTTACCTTTTTTCCTATTTAGTATGATGATGATGATGCTGATTTTTTTTATCTTTTTTTTTTTACACACTTTTTTGATTCACTATATATCAAACAAAACACAATGTATAGCGTAGCTCAACAAAACAAAACAAAACGGATTGGAGGCTTTGGTTCGTCAAAGTAAACTGATACGCACTGGTTTAAACATTCGACATTTTATAGAAGAAATCCCTTCTAATACCGGAAACGAGACATTCTTTATACAATATGGAAACTATGATAAGAATAATGACCAGCGACATAGAAATCATTATTTAGTCATATCACCGGACCAGCAAAACATTTTTGAACAATATGACGAAAAGAAGAAAAAATGAGATAAGAGAACTAGGCGTCTTAATTAATATTTCTAAGAATTCAAAAAAATTTTGTTGTAAAATATGAGGTCATTGGACCGGGTAACCATTTATATTTTTGAACTCAAACAATTTTTTATGATTAAATATGAGGTGTAAATATTGAGAGGCTATGGAAATTGGGATGAGCAATCAGTTTTCTGGCGCTGTGTGAATTTCTTTCTCCTTCCCATTGAGAGACAATTTTTACATCTCGTCGCTTCTCAACATTCTCCATGGTTTTGCCATACACACTATTATTCATTAATTTAAAAAAGTCTTTTTCAAACTTATTTTTTGCCTTTTTTCTATATTCCGTGTTGAGGGTTATATATTTTTGCAACCACTCAGATTGTGTAAAAGACAACACTCTATGAACTCTAGTGAGAATCAGCCCATGTTTCAGACATTGTTGTAAATTCTTTAGATGAATTATATACTTTGTCTTTGAATGTAGACTAGCGACAAGCTTAGGAATTTTGCACCCCGGCGTTATCATATTTTCTGGGCAAAATGGAAGATCATTGTGCTGATCGTGAAGATCAATTGGATAAGTTAAATCTACTTCCAATACATAGCCGATTTTATCGTTTCCATCACAATTTAAAATATATTCGGCTGTGAAGATTTGTGGATCAATCCATTGAAAATTTCCATCTGGAAGATGTTGCGACATTGCCCAACCGTACAGGTTATTTGCATCTAAATACATAAGATATTTATTTGGTTTGCTAGCATCGAAATTTTTCAAATATTTATTATTCGCAACGGTATGTCGATGACTACACTGACATAAACCGCCACGGATGCCATTCTTAAAGAAATTAAGCATCTCAACATCTGTTAGAAGTTCCAGATTGATTTCTGTTGTTTTCAACATTGCATCCCAAGATAAGTCGGGAGATGTATAGTAATGACATGGAACTAACTCATACATATCTAGACAATCCTTACGAAAATTCTCAAATACATCTGCCAACAATAAGACATCGCTCTGCAGATATAAAAGCATGTACTCTTTTAATGTTTTGCAATTGAAATGCTTCCACACTTTTTGAGCATAATCGTAATCTTCAACTAAACAATCTTCATTCGTTAGTCTATTATAGAATTCAGTAATTGGAGGAAGAGAACAGTCATCTAAACGAGCCCAACAATTAACATATTCATAGGGAAATACCCCCTTCCTCATCATTAACTTCAAAGAGGCATCGTTTTTGTAAAATCCCCTATTAATTATGAAATCGTCTTCAGATAAATTTTTAGTTAGCGAATCTATGCTAGATTGTAGAAATCGACATGAATCTAAAAACCTAATCTCAAATGAATTGTGCTCATCTAAATATATGCGTTTGGAAATCGATATATAATTTTCCTTATTTAGTGGAATTATACATATTTCCCCCTTAATACAACCCAGACTTTTCATAAATAGATGTGAATCATAACCCGTCAAATTATGGAAAAAGACTGGGAAAAAGGTTGGAACGCGAAAATCTAAATTACACTGAGAATGGGCTGGTCCTCTATAGACACCAGTGAAATGGCAATGGTCCCTTACTCTTACATCTAATTCATTAAATCTAACCTTACAAATACTGCAGACTGGCGATGTTGTTTGATGCTGCTTCTGTTGATCCGTTAAAGGAGCCATTGTCTTTGGTCGACCAATGACTTCCTTGTGAATATGAATTAAATCGCTCACTAGCATCTTCACAAAACGGATTGGTGTGTCTTCTCCTGCAAAAAAATGTTTTATTAGTTTTATGATTTTTTCTTATTAAACATGTTTTGACTTACCAACAAATATGCGGTGCTTGCTTAAATCATCATCAAAGGAGCATTTGATATGGTATGAAAAAGCGCACGGGATATGTTGTTGGACGTCTGTTGTTGAAGAAATTTCCGGATCCGGTGCACATTGGCTAATGGGGCGTAGAATGGATTCAAAATCCGCATACACCACAAAAGGAACAATTAATTTGCGATTATGCTTTTTAAATTTAAGTATTTTATTACTTTCATCGGGCATAACTGTTGTTATTTTTTTGCATTCGCTCTTATGCATTTGTAGGGCAGATTCTGAAGCGAATCGCAGCAAGCAGCCGTTGCATAAATGCATTCGATTGTTATCTTTGGTAATCTGAGTTCGCAACAAACGTGAGATGTTTTTAATGAATACATAATGCGTTTTATTCACATCATCACTACTTATGCAATAAAGCAAGTTAATATGTTTTGCTTTTTCCTCACGAGTATGATAGAAGGGTCCAATTATCTTATATTGTCCTTTATCATTAATCTCATAACCAAAAACATTTATGCTAATGGTTGGATTATTTGCTTCGAATATGCTCGTGTCTTTGACTATCAGAGGAAATTGCATATTCTTGATACAAAGTACTTGATCATTGTATACTATTGTTTCGCTTGCAATGTTGTCAATTTTATAGTACGATGGTCTATCAGCATTGTGTGTATCATTCGCGAAAGCCGATATAATGGCCCATTTAAAACAATATTCATCGTTGTTTTTCACATTGATGCATGCGTTTTTCTTTAATATTTGTTCGGGCAAATTAAAATGTGGAGTGTATTCATTCCGACTATGATCCGGAAATTTCTGTATTCTATTTTTTCCCTCGGACATGTTTGTAATTACTTTGCGACATTCGCTCTTATGTTTTTGCAGTCCGGATTCAGTGGTGAAGTGGTGTAAGCAGCCGTTACATAGATGCATTCGTTTGGTATCTTTGATGATCTGGCTTTTCAATAAACGTGAGATGTTTTTAATATACACATAATGCGTTTTATTCTCATCATCACTAATTATGCAATAAAGCAAGTTAATATGCTTTGCTTTTTCCTCACGAGTATGATAGAAGGGTCCAATTATCTTATATTGTCCTTTATCATTAATCTCATAACCAAAAACATTTATGCTAATGGCTGGATTATTTGCTTCGAATATGCTCGTGTCTTCGACTGCCAGAGGAAATTGCATATTCTTGAAACAAAGTACTTGTTCATTGTATACTATTGTTTCGCTTGCTATGTTGGCAATTTTATAATGAGATGGTCTATCAGCATTAGTTGTATCATTCGCGAAAGCCGATATAATGGCCCATTTAAAACAATATTCATCGTTGTTTTTCACATTGATACAGGCTTTTTTGGTCAATATTTGCTTAGGCAGGCTAAAATGGGAAGAAGCTCGAAGTGGATCGTATTTGTTGATGTTAATTTCAATGCTCTGAAATGTTAACAACGTCCATCCGCTCTCTTTTTCTTGAAACTCTTCCAATTTTGTTTTGATATTTTCAATTGCCGTGCTCAAATGTTCCCTTATGTCTTCCTCGTTCTCAATCGTGTACATTTTAGTTTGCATGCTTTTTATATCTATTTGCATTAACTCATCACATTCTTTGGTGAATTTCGCAAACTTAGCAAAAAGCTCCATGCTAAATTTAAATGTGCTCAAAATTTCCAATTGATTTTTCAATAATTCATTAATCAATGGAATATTTTTTTCAAACAGATTATTCACATTTACCATACTCTCATCTTTGTTGGTGATGGAGAATGTTTTTACACGATTTTTGAACGCGTTTGCTATCAAGGAAACATTTTCATTTAGAGATTGTTGAGCGTTTGCTTTATGGGTATTTTTTCTTTGATGTTGAACCCAAAGCTGCTCTTCAACATTCTCATAGCAAAACAAGCATCTTTTGTATGTCGACTACTTAGATTTTTTTGCAGGTTGTTCTCCTGACATTGTTGGTGCTTGTTGTTGTTGCCCTGCTCGCTTCATATTATTAAATATTTTGTTATGTTATTAAATTAAATTTTTTTTTTTTTGGTTGGTGTTTTTTTATCTAAAAAGGAATGAATAAAATTTTATTGTTACTTCTACCGTTTTTTGTTTGGAAGAGAGGTTGAGTAGGTATTAGGCGGTGTCATTTTAGCAATAAGAACGGATAAAAAAGCAGAAAAAAATCGCTATTACAAAACATCACTACCATAGACCGCGATTGTCTATTAAAAAGTGATAATTTTTGCTATATATATTTTTTCACTATAAATTTCATATTAATATTTACTTCCTCTCTCTAAAAACGATAACACCGTACTATTGTTAAGAACAAAACAATTTTCATCAAATATTGCGCTCTACATTTAAAACCCAGAACAAAATAAATACTAACACCGCATCAAAAAAGAAATAATAATTAATATATAAGATAACTTACCGTTTTTGGTGATGATTTTTTTATATATAAATCCCTCGTTGATTTTTTTTTTAATTTTTGCTGAATTCCTCGTTGATTTTTTTTAATTTTTGCTGAATTCCTCGTTGATTTTTTTTTAATTTTTGTTGAATTCCTCGTTGATTTTTTTTAATTTTTGCTGAATTCCTCGTTGATTTTTTTTTAATTTTTGTTGAATTCCTATATGAACAAAAAAACTTCATTAAAACAATGTTCAAAAAAGGGTAAACACATTCAATCGCAAAACACTAGAACCGCGTAATTATTAACTACAATTTACCCGCGAAACATTATCGCCACGTAATTGTTACCCAAAAATTTATCTGCAAAAACACTAGAACCGCCCGCGTAATTATTAACTAAAATTTACCCGCGTAATTGTTATCTAAAAATGTAACCGCAAAAACACTAGAACCGCGTAATTGTTATCCAAAAATTTATCTGCAAAAACACTAGAACTGCGTAATTGTTAACTAAAATTTAACCGCGTAATTGTTATCTAAAAATTTAACCGCAAAAACACTAGAACTGTGTAATTGTTAACTAAAATTTAACCGCAAAAACACTAGAACCGCCCACGTAATTGTTACCTAAAAATTTTTTTTCCATAATTAATATAAATATAAGATAACTTACCTTTTTTCCTATTTAGTATGATGATGATGATGCTGATTTTTTTTATCTTTTTTTTTTTACACACTTTTTTGATTCACTATATATCAAACAAAACACAATGTATAGCGTAGCTCAACAAAACAAAACAAAACGGATTGGAGGCTTTGGTTCGTCAAAGTAAACTGATACGCACTGGTTTAAACATTCTACATTTTATAGAAGAAATCCCTTCTAATACCGGAAACGAGACATTCTTTATACAATATGGAAACTATGATAAGAATAATGACCAGCGACATAGAAATCATTATTTAGTCATATCACCGGACCAGCAAAACATTTTTGAACAATATGACGAAAAAAAGAAAAAATGAGATAAGAGAACTAGGCGTCTTAATTAATATTTCTAAGAATTCAAAAAAATTTTGTTGTAAAATATGAGGTCATTGGACCGGGTAACCATTTATATTTTTGAACTCAAACAATTTTTTATGATTAAATATGAGGTGTAAATATTGAGAGGCTATGGAAATTGGGATGAGCAATCAGTTTTCTGGCGCTGTGTGAATTTCTTTCTCCTTCCCATTGAGAGACAATTTTTACATCTCGTCGCTTCTCAACATTCTCCATGGTTTTGCCATACACACTATTATTCATTAATTTAAAAAAGTCTTTTTCAAACTTATTTTTTGCCTTTTTTCTATATTCCGTGTTGAGGGTTATATATTTTTGCAACCACTCAGATTGTGTAAAAGACAACACTCTATGAACTCTAGTGAGAATCAGCCCATGTTTCAGACATTGTTGTAAATTCTTTAGATGAATTATATACTTTGTCTTTGAATGTAGACTAGCGACAAGCTTAGGAATTTTGCACCCCGGCGTTATCATATTTTCTGGGCAAAATGGAAGATCATTGTGCTGATCGTGAAGATCAATTGGATAAGTTAAATCTACTTCCAATACATAGCCGATTTTATCGTTTCCATCACAATTTAAAATATATTCGGCTGTGAAGATTTGTGGATCAATCCATTGAAAATTTCCATCTGGAAGATGTTGCGACATTGCCCAACCGTACAGGTTATTTGCATCTAAATACATAAGATATTTATTTGGTTTGCTAGCATCGAAATTTTTCAAATATTTATTATTCGCAACGGTATGTCGATGACTACACTGACATAAACCGCCACGGATGCCATTCTTAAAGAAATTAAGCATCTCAACATCTGTTAGAAGTTCCAGATTGATTTCTGTTGTTTTCAACATTGCATCCCAAGATAAGTCGGGAGATGTATAGTAATGACATGGATCTAACTCATATATATCTAGACAAACCTTACGAAAATTCTCAAATACATCTGCCAACAATAAGACATCGCTCTGCAGATATAAAAGCATGTACTCTTTTAATGTTTTGCAATTGAAATGCTTCCACACTTTTTGAGCATAATCGTAATCTTCAACTAAACAATCTTCATTCGTTAGTCTATTATAGAATTCAGTAATTGGAGGAAGAGAACAGTCATCTAAACGAGCCCAACAATTAACATATTCATAGGGAAATACCCCCTTCCTCATCATTAACTTCAAAGAGGCATCGTTTTTGTAAAATCCCCTATTAATTATGAAATCGTCTTCAGATAAATTTTTAGTTAGCGAATCTATGCTAGACTGTAGAAATCGACATGAATCTAAAAACCTAATCTCAAATGAATTGTGCTCATCTAAATATATGCGTTTGGAAATCGATATATAATTTTCCTTATTTAGTGGAATTATACATATTTCCCCCTTAATACAACCCAGACTTTTCATAAATAGATGTGAATCATAACCCGTCAAATTATGGAAAAAGACTGGGAAAAAGGTTGGAACGCGAAAATCTAAATTACACTGAGAATGGGCTGGTCCTCTATAGACACCAGTGAAATGGCAATGGTCCCTTACTCTTACATCTAATTCATTAAATCTAACCTTACAAATACTGCAGACTGGCGATGTTGTTTGATGCTGCTTCTGTTGATCCGTTAAAGGAGCCATTGTCTTTGGTCGACCAATGACTTCCTTGTGAATATGAATTAAATCGCTCACTAGCATCTTCACAAAACGGATTGGTGTGTCTTCTCCTGCAAAAAAATGTTTTATTAGTTTTATGATTTTTTCTTATTAAACATGTTTTGACTTACCAACAAATATGCGGTGCTTGCTTAAATCATCATCAAAGGAGCATTTGATATGGTATGAAAAAGCGCACGGGATATGTTGTTGGACGTCTGTTGTTGAAGAAATTTCCGGATCCGGTGCACATTGGCTAATGGGGCGTAGAATGGATTCAAAATCCGCATACACCACAAAAGGAACAATTAATTTGCGATTATGCTTTTTAAATTTAAGTATTTTATTACTTTCATCGGGCATAACTGTTGTTATTTTTTTGCATTCGCTCTTATGCATTTGTAGGGCAGATTCTGAAGCGAATCGCAGCAAGCAGCCGTTGCATAAATGCATTCGATTGTTATCTTTGGTAATCTGAGTTCGCAACAAACGTGAGATGTTTTTAATGAATACATAATGCGTTTTATTCACATCATCACTACTTATGCAATAAAGCAAGTTAATATGTTTTGCTTTTTCCTCACGAGTATGATAGAAGGGTCCAATTATCTTATATTGTCCTTTATCATTAATCTCATAACCAAAAACATTTATGCTAATGGTTGGATTATTTGCTTCGAATATGCTCGTGTCTTTGACTATCAGAGGAAATTGCATATTCTTGATACAAAGTACTTGATCATTGTATACTATTGTTTCGCTTGCAATGTTGTCAATTTTATAGTACGATGGTCTATCAGCATTGTGTGTATCATTCGCGAAAGCCGATATAATGGCCCATTTAAAACAATATTCATCGTTGTTTTTCACATTGATGCATGCGTTTTTCTTTAATATTTGTTCGGGCAAATTAAAATGTGGAGTGTATTCATTCCGACTATGATCCGGAAATTTCTGTATTCTATTTTTTCCCTCGGACATGTTTGTAATTACTTTGCGACATTCGCTCTTATGTTTTTGCAGTCCGGATTCAGTGGTGAAGTGGTGTAAGCAGCCGTTACATAGATGCATTCGTTTGGTATCTTTGATGATCTGGCTTTTCAATAAACGTGAGATGTTTTTAATATACACATAATGCGTTTTATTCTCATCATCACTAATTATGCAATAAAGCAAGTTAATATGCTTTGCTTTTTCCTCACGAGTATGATAGAAGGGTCCAATTATCTTATATTGTCCTTTATCATTAATCTCATAACCAAAAACATTTATGCTAATGGCTGGATTATTTGCTTCGAATATGCTCGTGTCTTCGACTGCCAGAGGAAATTGCATATTCTTGAAACAAAGTACTTGATCATTGTATACTATTGTTTCGCTTGCTATGTTGGCAATTTTATAGTACGATGGTGTATCAGCATGGTGTGTATCATTCGCGAAAGCCGATATAATGGCCCATTTAAAACAATATTCATCGTTGTTTTTCACATTGATACAGGCTTTTTTGGTCAATATTTGCTTAGGCAGGCTAAAATGGGAAGAAGCTCGAAGTGGATCGTATTTGTTGATGTTAATTTCAATGCTCTGAAATGTTAACAACGTCCATCCGCTCTCTTTTTCTTGAAACTCTTCCAATTTTGTTTTGATATTTTCAATTGCCGTGCTCAAATGTTCCCTTATGTCTTCCTCGTTCTCAATCGTGTACATTTTAGTTTGCATGCTTTTTATATCTATTTGCATTAACTCATCACATTCTTTGGTGAATTTCGCAAACTTAGCAAAAAGCTCCATGCTAAATTTAAATGTGCTCAAAATTTCCAATTGATTTTTCAATAATTCATTAATCAATGGAATATTTTTTTCAAACAGATTATTCACATTTACCATACTCTCATCTTTGTTGGTGATGGAGAATGTTTTTACACGATTTTTGAACGCGTTTGCTATCAAGGAAACATTTTCATTTAGAGATTGTTGAGCGTTTGCTTTATGGGTATTTTTTCTTTGATGTTGAACCCAAAGCTGCTCTTCAACATTCTCATAGCAAAACAAGCATCTTTTGTATGTCGACTACTTAGATTTTTTTGCAGGTTGTTCTCCTGACATTGTTGGTGCTTGTTGTTGTTGCCCTGCTCGCTTCATATTATTAAATATTTTGTTATGTTATTAAATTAAATTTTTTTTTTTTTGGTTGGTGTTTTTTTATCTAAAAAGGAATGAATAAAATTTTATTGTTACTTCTACCGTTTTTTGTTTGGAAGAGAGGTTGAGTAGGTATTAGGCGGTGTCATTTTAGCAATAAGAACGGATAAAAAAGCAGAAAAAAATCGCTATTACAAAACATCACTACCATAGACCGCGATTGTCTATTAAAAAGTGATAATTTTTGCTATATATATTTTTTCACTATAAATTTCATATTAATATTTACTTCCTCTCTCTAAAAACGATAACACCGTACTATTGTTAAGAACAAAACAATTTTCATCAAATATTGCGCTCTACATTTAAAACCCAGAACAAAATAAATACTAACACCGCATCAAAAAAGAAATAATAATTAATATATAAGATAACTTACCGTTTTTGGTGATGATTTTTTTATATATAAATCCCTCGTTGATTTTTTTTTTAATTTTTGCTGAATTCCTCGTTGATTTTTTTTAATTTTTGCTGAATTCCTCGTTGATTTTTTTTTAATTTTTGTTGAATTCCTCGTTGATTTTTTTTAATTTTTGCTGAATTCCTCGTTGATTTTTTTTTAATTTTTGTTGAATTCCTATATGAACAAAAAAACTTCATTAAAACAATGTTCAAAAAAGGGTAAACACATTCAATCGCAAAACACTAGAACCGCGTAATTATTAACTAAAATTTACCCGCGAAACATTATCGCCACGTAATTGTTACCCAAAAATTTATCTGCAAAAACACTAGAACCGCCCGCGTAATTATTAACTAAAATTTACCCGCGTAATTGTTATCTAAAAATGTAACCGCAAAAACACTAGAACCGCGTAATTGTTATCCAAAAATTTATCTGCAAAAACACTAGAACTGCGTAATTGTTAACTAAAATTTAACCGCGTAATTGTTATCTAAAAATTTAACCGCAAAAACACTAGAACTGTGTAATTGTTAACTAAAATTTAACCGCAAAAACACTAGAACCGCCCACGTAATTGTTACCTAAAAATTTTTTTTCCATAATTAATATAAATATAAGATAACTTACCTTTTTTCCTATTTAGTATGATGATGATGATGCTGATTTTTTTTATCTTTTTTTTTTTACACACTTTTTTGATTCACTATATATCAAACAAAACACAATGTATAGCGTAGCTCAACAAAACAAAACAAAACGGATTGGAGGCTTTGGTTCGTCAAAGTAAACTGATACGCACTGGTTTAAACATTCGACATTTTATAGAAGAAATCCCTTCTAATACCGGAAACGAGACATTCTTTATACAATATGGAAACTATGATAAGAATAATGACCAGCGACATAGAAATCATTATTTAGTCATATCACCGGACCAGCAAAACATTTTTGAACAATATGACGAAAAAAAGAAAAAATGAGATAAGAGAACTAGGCGTCTTAATTAATATTTCTAAGAATTCAAAAAAATTTTGTTGTAAAATATGAGGTCATTGGACCGGGTAACCATTTATATTTTTGAACTCAAACAATTTTTTATGATTAAATATGAGGTGTAAATATTGAGAGGCTATGGAAATTGGGATGAGCAATCAGTTTTCTGGCGCTGTGTGAATTTCTTTCTCCTTCCCATTGAGAGACAATTTTTACATCTCGTCGCTTCTCAACATTCTCCATGGTTTTGCCATACACACTATTATTCATTCATTTAAAAAAGGCTTTTTCAAACTTATTTTTTGCCTTTTTTCTATATTCCGTGTTGAGGGTTATATATTTTTGCAACCACTCAGATTGTGTAAAAGACAACACTCTATGAACTCTAGTGAGAATCAGCCCATGTTTCAGACATTGTTGTAAATTCTTTAGATGAATTATATACTTTGTCTTTGAATGTAGACTAGCGACAAGCTTAGGAATTTTGCACCCCGGCGTTATCATATTTTCTGGGCAAAATGGAAGATCATTGTGCTGATCGTGAAGATCAATTGGATAAGTTAAATCTACTTCCAATACATAGCCGATTTTATCGTTTCCATCACAATTTAAAATATATTCGGCTGTGAAGATTTGTGGATCAATCCATTGAAAATTTCCATCTGGAAGATGTTGCGACATTGCCCAACCGTACAGGTTATTTGCATCTAAATACATAAGATATTTATTTGGTTTGCTAGCATCGAAATTTTTCAAATATTTATTATTCGCAACGGTATGTCGATGACTACACTGACATAAACCGCCACGGATGCCATTCTTAAAGAAATTAAGCATCTCAACATCTGTTAGAAGTTCCAGATTGATTTCTGTTGTTTTCAACATTGCATCCCAAGATAAGTCGGGAGATGTATAGTAATGACATGGAACTAACTCATACATATCTAGACAATCCTTACGAAAATTCTCAAATACATCTGCCAACAATAAGACATCGCTCTGCAGATATAAAAGCATGTACTCTTTTAATGTTTTGCAATTGAAATGCTTCCACACTTTTTGAGCATAATCGTAATCTTCAACTAAACAATCTTCATTCGTTAGTCTATTATAGAATTCAGTAATTGGAGGAAGAGAACAGTCATCTAAACGAGCCCAACAATTAACATATTCATAGGGAAATACCCCCTTCCTCATCATTAACTTCAAAGAGGCATCGTTTTTGTAAAATCCCCTATTAATTATGAAATCGTCTTCAGATAAATTTTTAGTTAGCGAATCTATGCTAGACTGTAGAAATCGACATGAATCTAAAAACCTAATCTCAAATGAATTGTGCTCATCTAAATATATGCGTTTGGAAATCGATATATAATTTTCCTTATTTAGTGGAATTATACATATTTCCCCCTTAATACAACCCAGACTTTTCATAAATAGATGTGAATCATAACCCGTCAAATTATGGAAAAAGACTGGGAAAAAGGTTGGAACGCGAAAATCTAAATTACACTGAGAATGGGCTGGTCCTCTATAGACACCAGTGAAATGGCAATGGTCCCTTACTCTTACATCTAATTCATTAAATCTAACCTTACAAATACTGCAGACTGGCGATGTTGTTTGATGCTGCTTCTGTTGATCCGTTAAAGGAGCCATTGTCTTTGGTCGACCAATGACTTCCTTGTGAATATGAATTAAATCGCTCACTAGCATCTTCACAAAACGGATTGGTGTGTCTTCTCCTGCAAAAAAATGTTTTATTAGTTTTATGATTTTTTCTTATTAAACATGTTTTGACTTACCAACAAATATGCGGTGCTTGCTTAAATCATCATCAAAGGAGCATTTGATATGGTATGAAAAAGCGCACGGGATATGTTGTTGGACGTCTGTTGTTGAAGAAATTTCCGGATCCGGTGCACATTGGCTAATGGGGCGTAGAATGGATTCAAAATCCGCATACACCACAAAAGGAACAATTAATTTGCGATTATGCTTTTTAAATTTAAGTATTTTATTACTTTCATCGGGCATAACTGTTGTTATTTTTTTGCATTCGCTCTTATGCATTTGTAGGGCAGATTCTGAAGCGAATCGCAGCAAGCAGCCGTTGCATAAATGCATTCGATTGTTATCTTTGGTAATCTGAGTTCGCAACAAACGTGAGATGTTTTTAATGAATACATAATGCGTTTTATTCACATCATCACTACTTATGCAATAAAGCAAGTTAATATGTTTTGCTTTTTCCTCACGAGTATGATAGAAGGGTCCAATTATCTTATATTGTCCTTTATCATTAATCTCATAACCAAAAACATTTATGCTAATGGTTGGATTATTTGCTTCGAATATGCTCGTGTCTTTGACTATCAGAGGAAATTGCATATTCTTGATACAAAGTACTTGATCATTGTATACTATTGTTTCGCTTGCAATGTTGTCAATTTTATAGTACGATGGTCTATCAGCATTGTGTGTATCATTCGCGAAAGCCGATATAATGGCCCATTTAAAACAATATTCATCGTTGTTTTTCACATTGATGCATGCGTTTTTCTTTAATATTTGTTCGGGCAAATTAAAATGTGGAGTGTATTCATTCCGACTATGATCCGGAAATTTCTGTATTCTATTTTTTCCCTCGGACATGTTTGTAATTACTTTGCGACATTCGCTCTTATGTTTTTGCAGTCCGGATTCAGTGGTGAAGTGGTGTAAGCAGCCGTTACATAGATGCATTCGTTTGGTATCTTTGATGATCTGGCTTTTCAATAAACGTGAGATGTTTTTAATATACACATAATGCGTTTTATTCTCATCATCACTAATTATGCAATAAAGCAAGTTAATATGCTTTGCTTTTTCCTCACGAGTATGATAGAAGGGTCCAATTATCTTATATTGTCCTTTATCATTAATCTCATAACCAAAAACATTTATGCTAATGGCTGGATTATTTGCTTCGAATATGCTCGTGTCTTCGACTGCCAGAGGAAATTGCATATTCTTGAAACAAAGTACTTGTTCATTGTATACTATTGTTTCGCTTGCTATGTTGGCAATTTTATAATGAGATGGTCTATCAGCATTAGTTGTATCATTCGCGAAAGCCGATATAATGGCCCATTTAAAACAATATTCATCGTTGTTTTTCACATTGATACAGGCTTTTTTGGTCAATATTTGCTTAGGCAGGCTAAAATGGGAAGAAGCTCGAAGTGGATCATATTTGTTGATGTTAATTTCAATGCTCTGAAATGTTAACAACGTCCATCCGCTCTCTTTTTCTTGAAACTCTTCCAATTTTGTTTTGATATTTTCAATTGCCGTGCTCAAATGTTCCCTTATGTCTTCCTCGTTCTCAATCGTGTACATTTTAGTTTGCATGCTTTTTATATCTATTTGCATTAACTCATCACATTCTTTGGTGAATTTCGCAAACTTAGCAAAAAGCTCCATGCTAAATTTAAATGTGCTCAAAATTTCCAATTGATTTTTCAATAATTCATTAATCAATGGAATATTTTTTTCAAACAGATTATTCACATTTACCATACTCTCATCTTTGTTGGTGATGGAGAATGTTTTTACACGATTTTTGAACGCGTTTGCTATCAAGGAAACATTTTCATTTAGAGATTGTTGAGCGTTTGCTTTATGGGTATTTTTTCTTTGATGTTGAACCCAAAGCTGCTCTTCAACATTCTCATAGCAAAACAAGCATCTTTTGTATGTCGACTACTTAGATTTTTTTGCAGGTTGTTCTCCTGACATTGTTGGTGCTTGTTGTTGTTGCCCTGCTCGCTTCATATTATTAAATATTTTGTTATGTTATTAAATTAAATTTTTTTTTTTTTGGTTGGTGTTTTTTTATCTAAAAAGGAATGAATAAAATTTTATTGTTACTTCTACCGTTTTTTGTTTGGAAGAGAGGTTGAGTAGGTATTAGGCGGTGTCATTTTAGCAATAAGAACGGATAAAAAAGCAGAAAAAAATCGCTATTACAAAACATCACTACCATAGACCGCGATTGTCTATTAAAAAGTGATAATTTTTGCTATATATATTTTTTCACTATAAATTTCATATTAATATTTACTTCCTCTCTCTAAAAACGATAACACCGTACTATTGTTAAGAACAAAACAATTTTCATCAAATATTGCGCTCTACATTTAAAACCCAGAACAAAATAAATACTAACACCGCATCAAAAAAGAAATAATAATTAATATATAAGATAACTTACCGTTTTTGGTGATGATTTTTTTATATATAAATCCCTCGTTGATTTTTTTTTTAATTTTTGCTGAATTCCTCGTTGATTTTTTTTAATTTTTGCTGAATTCCTCGTTGATTTTTTTTTAATTTTTGTTGAATTCCTCGTTGATTTTTTTTAATTTTTGCTGAATTCCTCGTTGATTTTTTTTTAATTTTTGTTGAATTCCTATATGAACAAAAAAACTTCATTAAAACAATGTTCAAAAAAGGGTAAACACATTCAATCGCAAAACACTAGAACCGCGTAATTAATAACTAAAATTTACCCGCGAAACATTATCGCCACGTAATTGTTACCCAAAAATTTATCTGCAAAAACACTAGAACCGCCCGCGTAATTATTAACTAAAATTTACCCGCGTAATTGTTATCTAAAAATGTAACCGCAAAAACACTAGAACCGCGTAATTGTTATCCAAAAATTTATCTGCAAAAACACTAGAACTGCGTAATTGTTAACTAAAATTTAACCGCGTAATTGTTATCTAAAAATTTAACCGCAAAAACACTAGAACTGTGTAATTGTTAACTAAAATTTAACCGCAAAAACACTAGAACCGCCCACGTAATTGTTACCTAAAAATTTTTTTTCCATAATTAATATAAATATAAGATAACTTACCTTTTTTCCTATTTAGTATGATGATGATGATGCTGATTTTTTTTATCTTTTTTTTTTTACACACTTTTTTGATTCACTATATATCAAACAAAACACAATGTATAGCGTAGCTCAACAAAACAAAACAAAACGGATTGGAGGCTTTGGTTCGTCAAAGTAAACTGATACGCACTGGTTTAAACATTCTACATTTTATAGAAGAAATCCCTTCTAATACCGGAAACGAGACATTCTTTATACAATATGGAAACTATGATAAGAATAATGACCAGCGACATAGAAATCATTATTTAGTCATATCACCGGACCAGCAAAACATTTTTGAACAATATGACGAAAAAAGAAAAAATGAGATAAGAGAACTAGGCGTTAGGCGTCTTAATTAATATTTCTAAGAATTCAAAAAAATTTTGTTGTAAAATATGAGGTCATTGGACCGGGTAACCATTTATATTTTTGAACTCAAACAATTTTTTATGATTAAATATGAGGTGTAAATATTGAGAGGCTATGGAAATTGGGATGAGCAATCAGTTTTCTGGCGCTGTGTGAATTTCTTTCTCCTTCCCATTGAGAGACAATTTTTACATCTCGTCGCTTCTCAACATTCTCCATGGTTTTGCCATACACACTATTATTCATTAATTTAAAAAAGTCTTTTTCAAACTTATTTTTTGCCTTTTTTCTATATTCCGTGTTGAGGGTTATATATTTTTGCAACCACTCAGATTGTGTAAAAGACAACACTCTATGAACTCTAGTGAGAATCAGCCCATGTTTCAGACATTGTTGTAAATTCTTTAGATGAATTATATACTTTGTCTTTGAATGTAGACTAGCGACAAGCTTAGGAATTTTGCACCCCGGCGTTATCATATTTTCTGGGCAAAATGGAAGATCATTGTGCTGATCGTGAAGATCAATTGGATAAGTTAAATCTACTTCCAATACATAGCCGATTTTATCGTTTCCATCACAATTTAAAATATATTCGGCTGTGAAGATTTGTGGATCAATCCATTGAAAATTTCCATCTGGAAGATGTTGCGACATTGCCCAACCGTACAGGTTATTTGCATCTAAATACATAAGATATTTATTTGGTTTGCTAGCATCGAAATTTTTCAAATATTTATTATTCGCAACGGTATGTCGATGACTACACTGACATAAACCGCCACGGATGCCATTCTTAAAGAAATTAAGCATCTCAACATCTGTTAGAAGTTCCAGATTGATTTCTGTTGTTTTCAACATTGCATCCCAAGATAAGTCGGGAGATGTATAGTAATGACATGGATCTAACTCATATATATCTAGACAAACCTTACGAAAATTCTCAAATACATCTGCCAACAATAAGACATCGCTCTGCAGATATAAAAGCATGTACTCTTTTAATGTTTTGCAATTGAAATGCTTCCACACTTTTTGAGCATAATCGTAATCTTCAACTAAACAATCTTCATTCGTTAGTCTATTATAGAATTCAGTAATTGGAGGAAGAGAACAGTCATCTAAACGAGCCCAACAATTAACATATTCATAGGGAAATACCCCCTTCCTCATCATTAACTTCAAAGAGGCATCGTTTTTGTAAAATCCCCTATTAATTATGAAATCGTCTTCAGATAAATTTTTAGTTAGCGAATCTATGCTAGACTGTAGAAATCGACATGAATCTAAAAACCTAATCTCAAATGAATTGTGCTCATCTAAATATATGCGTTTGGAAATCGATATATAATTTTCCTTATTTAGTGGAATTATACATATTTCCCCCTTAATACAACCCAGACTTTTCATAAATAGATGTGAATCATAACCCGTCAAATTATGGAAAAAGACTGGGAAAAAGGTTGGAACGCGAAAATCTAAATTACACTGAGAATGGGCTGGTCCTCTATAGACACCAGTGAAATGGCAATGGTCCCTTACTCTTACATCTAATTCATTAAATCTAACCTTACAAATACTGCAGACTGGCGATGTTGTTTGATGCTGCTTCTGTTGATCCGTTAAAGGAGCCATTGTCTTTGGTCGACCAATGACTTCCTTGTGAATATGAATTAAATCGCTCACTAGCATCTTCACAAAACGGATTGGTGTGTCTTCTCCTGCAAAAAAATGTTTTATTAGTTTTATGATTTTTTCTTATTAAACATGTTTTGACTTACCAACAAATATGCGGTGCTTGCTTAAATCATCATCAAAGGAGCATTTGATATGGTATGAAAAAGCGCACGGGATATGTTGTTGGACGTCTGTTGTTGAAGAAATTTCCGGATCCGGTGCACATTGGCTAATGGGGCGTAGAATGGATTCAAAATCCGCATACACCACAAAAGGAACAATTAATTTGCGATTATGCTTTTTAAATTTAAGTATTTTATTACTTTCATCGGGCATAACTGTTGTTATTTTTTTGCATTCGCTCTTATGCATTTGTAGGGCAGATTCTGAAGCGAATCGCAGCAAGCAGCCGTTGCATAAATGCATTCGATTGTTATCTTTGGTAATCTGAGTTCGCAACAAACGTGAGATGTTTTTAATGAATACATAATGCGTTTTATTCACATCATCACTACTTATGCAATAAAGCAAGTTAATATGTTTTGCTTTTTCCTCACGAGTATGATAGAAGGGTCCAATTATCTTATATTGTCCTTTATCATTAATCTCATAACCAAAAACATTTATGCTAATGGTTGGATTATTTGCTTCGAATATGCTCGTGTCTTTGACTATCAGAGGAAATTGCATATTCTTGATACAAAGTACTTGATCATTGTATACTATTGTTTCGCTTGCAATGTTGTCAATTTTATAGTACGATGGTCTATCAGCATTGTGTGTATCATTCGCGAAAGCCGATATAATGGCCCATTTAAAACAATATTCATCGTTGTTTTTCACATTGATGCATGCGTTTTTCTTTAATATTTGTTCGGGCAAATTAAAATGTGGAGTGTATTCATTCCGACTATGATCCGGAAATTTCTGTATTCTATTTTTTCCCTCGGACATGTTTGTAATTACTTTGCGACATTCGCTCTTATGTTTTTGCAGTCCGGATTCAGTGGTGAAGTGGTGTAAGCAGCCGTTACATAGATGCATTCGTTTGGTATCTTTGATGATCTGGCTTTTCAATAAACGTGAGATGTTTTTAATATACACATAATGCGTTTTATTCTCATCATCACTAATTATGCAATAAAGCAAGTTAATATGCTTTGCTTTTTCCTCACGAGTATGATAGAAGGGTCCAATTATCTTATATTGTCCTTTATCATTAATCTCATAACCAAAAACATTTATGCTAATGGCTGGATTATTTGCTTCGAATATGCTCGTGTCTTCGACTGCCAGAGGAAATTGCATATTCTTGAAACAAAGTACTTGTTCATTGTATACTATTGTTTCGCTTGCTATGTTGGCAATTTTATAATGAGATGGTCTATCAGCATTAGTTGTATCATTCGCGAAAGCCGATATAATGGCCCATTTAAAACAATATTCATCGTTGTTTTTCACATTGATACAGGCTTTTTTGGTCAATATTTGCTTAGGCAGGCTAAAATGGGAAGAAGCTCGAAGTGGATCGTATTTGTTGATGTTAATTTCAATGCTCTGAAATGTTAACAACGTCCATCCGCTCTCTTTTTCTTGAAACTCTTCCAATTTTGTTTTGATATTTTCAATTGCCGTGCTCAAATGTTCCCTTATGTCTTCCTCGTTCTCAATCGTGTACATTTTAGTTTGCATGCTTTTTATATCTATTTGCATTAACTCATCACATTCTTTGGTGAATTTCGCAAACTTAGCAAAAAGCTCCATGCTAAATTTAAATGTGCTCAAAATTTCCAATTGATTTTTCAATAATTCATTAATCAATGGAATATTTTTTTCAAACAGATTATTCACATTTACCATACTCTCATCTTTGTTGGTGATGGAGAATGTTTTTACACGATTTTTGAACGCGTTTGCTATCAAGGAAACATTTTCATTTAGAGATTGTTGAGCGTTTGCTTTATGGGTATTTTTTCTTTGATGTTGAACCCAAAGCTGCTCTTCAACATTCTCATAGCAAAACAAGCATCTTTTGTATGTCGACTACTTAGATTTTTTTGCAGGTTGTTCTCCTGACATTGTTGGTGCTTGTTGTTGTTGCCCTGCTCGCTTCATATTATTAAATATTTTGTTATGTTATTAAATTAAATTTTTTTTTTTTTGGTTGGTGTTTTTTTATCTAAAAAGGAATGAATACAATTTTATTGTTACTTCTACCGTTTTTTGTTTGGAAGAGAGGTTGAGTAGGTATTAGGCGGTGTCATTTTAGCAATAAGAACGGATAAAAAAGCAGAAAAAAATCGCTATTACAAAACATCACTACCATAGACCGCGATTGTCTATTAAAAAGTGATAATTTTTGCTATATATATTTTTTCACTATAAATTTCATATTAATATTTACTTCCTCTCTCTAAAAACGATAACACCGTACTATTGTTAAGAACAAAACAATTTTCATCAAATATTGCGCTCTACATTTAAAACCCAGAACAAAATAAATACTAACACCGCATCAAAAAAGAAATAATAATTAATATATAAGATAACTTACCGTTTTTGGTGATGATTTTTTTATATATAAATCCCTCGTTGATTTTTTTTTTAATTTTTGCTGAATTCCTCGTTGATTTTTTTTAATTTTTGCTGAATTCCTCGTTGATTTTTTTTTAATTTTTGTTGAATTCCTCGTTGATTTTTTTTAATTTTTGCTGAATTCCTCGTTGATTTTTTTTTAATTTTTGTTGAATTCCTATATGAACAAAAAAACTTCATTAAAACAATGTTCAAAAAAGGGTAAACACATTCAATCGCAAAACACTAGAACCGCGTAATTATTAACTAAAATTTACCCGCGAAACATTATCGCCACGTAATTGTTACCCAAAAATTTATCTGCAAAAACACTAGAACCGCCCGCGTAATTATTAACTAAAATTTACCCGCGTAATTGTTATCTAAAAATGTAACCGCAAAAACACTAGAACCGCGTAATTGTTATCCAAAAATTTATCTGCAAAAACACTAGAACTGCGTAATTGTTAACTAAAATTTAACCGCGTAATTGTTATCTAAAAATTTAACCGCAAAAACACTAGAACTGTGTAATTGTTAACTAAAATTTAACCGCAAAAACACTAGAACCGCCCACGTAATTGTTACCTAAAAATTTTTTTTCCATAATTAATATAAATATAAGATAACTTACCTTTTTTCCTATTTAGTATGATGATGATGATGCTGATTTTTTTTATCTTTTTTTTTTTACACACTTTTTTGATTCACTATATATCAAACAAAACACAATGTATAGCGTAGCTCAACAAAACAAAACAAAACGGATTGGAGGCTTTGGTTCGTCAAAGTAAACTGATACGCACTGGTTTAAACATTCGACATTTTATAGAAGAAATCCCTTCTAATACCGGAAACGAGACATTCTTTATACAATATGGAAACTATGATAAGAATAATGACCAGCGACATAGAAATCATTATTTAGTCATATCACCGGACCAGCAAAACATTTTTGAACAATATGACGAAAAAAAGAAAAAATGAGATAAGAGAACTAGGCGTCTTAATTAATATTTCTAAGAATTCAAAAAAATTTTGTTGTAAAATATGAGGTCATTGGACCGGGTAACCATTTATATTTTTGAACTCAAACAATTTTTTATGATTAAATATGAGGTGTAAATATTGAGAGGCTATGGAAATTGGGATGAGCAATCAGTTTTCTGGCGCTGTGTGAATTTCTTTCTCCTTCCCATTGAGAGACAATTTTTACATCTCGTCGCTTCTCAACATTCTCCATGGTTTTGCCATACACACTATTATTCATTAATTTAAAAAAGTCTTTTTCAAACTTATTTTTTGCCTTTTTTCTATATTCCGTGTTGAGGGTTATATATTTTTGCAACCACTCAGATTGTGTAAAAGACAACACTCTATGAACTCTAGTGAGAATCAGCCCATGTTTCAGACATTGTTGTAAATTCTTTAGATGAATTATATACTTTGTCTTTGAATGTAGACTAGCGACAAGCTTAGGAATTTTGCACCCCGGCGTTATCATATTTTCTGGGCAAAATGGAAGATCATTGTGCTGATCGTGAAGATCAATTGGATAAGTTAAATCTACTTCCAATACATAGCCGATTTTATCGTTTCCATCACAATTTAAAATATATTCGGCTGTGAAGATTTGTGGATCAATCCATTGAAAATTTCCATCTGGAAGATGTTGCGACATTGCCCAACCGTACAGGTTATTTGCATCTAAATACATAAGATATTTATTTGGTTTGCTAGCATCGAAATTTTTCAAATATTTATTATTCGCAACGGTATGTCGATGACTACACTGACATAAACCGCCACGGATGCCATTCTTAAAGAAATTAAGCATCTCAACATCTGTTAGAAGTTCCAGATTGATTTCTGTTGTTTTCAACATTGCATCCCAAGATAAGTCGGGAGATGTATAGTAATGACATGGATCTAACTCATATATATCTAGACAAACCTTACGAAAATTCTCAAATACATCTGCCAACAATAAGACATCGCTCTGCAGATATAAAAGCATGTACTCTTTTAATGTTTTGCAATTGAAATGCTTCCACACTTTTTGAGCATAATCGTAATCTTCAACTAAACAATCTTCATTCGTTAGTCTATTATAGAATTCAGTAATTGGAGGAAGAGAACAGTCATCTAAACGAGCCCAACAATTAACATATTCATAGGGAAATACCCCCTTCCTCATCATTAACTTCAAAGAGGCATCGTTTTTGTAAAATCCCCTATTAATTATGAAATCGTCTTCAGATAAATTTTTAGTTAGCGAATCTATGCTAGACTGTAGAAATCGACATGAATCTAAAAACCTAATCTCAAATGAATTGTGCTCATCTAAATATATGCGTTTGGAAATCGATATATAATTTTCCTTATTTAGTGGAATTATACATATTTCCCCCTTAATACAACCCAGACTTTTCATAAATAGATGTGAATCATAACCCGTCAAATTATGGAAAAAGACTGGGAAAAAGGTTGGAACGCGAAAATCTAAATTACACTGAGAATGGGCTGGTCCTCTATAGACACCAGTGAAATGGCAATGGTCCCTTACTCTTACATCTAATTCATTAAATCTAACCTTACAAATACTGCAGACTGGCGATGTTGTTTGATGCTGCTTCTGTTGATCCGTTAAAGGAGCCATTGTCTTTGGTCGACCAATGACTTCCTTGTGAATATGAATTAAATCGCTCACTAGCATCTTCACAAAACGGATTGGTGTGTCTTCTCCTGCAAAAAAATGTTTTATTAGTTTTATGATTTTTTCTTATTAAACATGTTTTGACTTACCAACAAATATGCGGTGCTTGCTTAAATCATCATCAAAGGAGCATTTGATATGGTATGAAAAAGCGCACGGGATATGTTGTTGGACGTCTGTTGTTGAAGAAATTTCCGGATCCGGTGCACATTGGCTAATGGGGCGTAGAATGGATTCAAAATCCGCATACACCACAAAAGGAACAATTAATTTGCGATTATGCTTTTTAAATTTAAGTATTTTATTACTTTCATCGGGCATAACTGTTGTTATTTTTTTGCATTCGCTCTTATGCATTTGTAGGGCAGATTCTGAAGCGAATCGCAGCAAGCAGCCGTTGCATAAATGCATTCGATTGTTATCTTTGGTAATCTGAGTTCGCAACAAACGTGAGATGTTTTTAATGAATACATAATGCGTTTTATTCACATCATCACTACTTATGCAATAAAGCAAGTTAATATGTTTTGCTTTTTCCTCACGAGTATGATAGAAGGGTCCAATTATCTTATATTGTCCTTTATCATTAATCTCATAACCAAAAACATTTATGCTAATGGTTGGATTATTTGCTTCGAATATGCTCGTGTCTTTGACTATCAGAGGAAATTGCATATTCTTGATACAAAGTACTTGATCATTGTATACTATTGTTTCGCTTGCAATGTTGTCAATTTTATAGTACGATGGTCTATCAGCATTGTGTGTATCATTCGCGAAAGCCGATATAATGGCCCATTTAAAACAATATTCATCGTTGTTTTTCACATTGATGCATGCGTTTTTCTTTAATATTTGTTCGGGCAAATTAAAATGTGGAGTGTATTCATTCCGACTATAATCCGGAAATTTCTGTATTCTATTTTTTCCCTCGGACATGTTTGTAATTACTTTGCGACATTCGCTCTTATGTTTTTGCAGTCCGGATTCAGTGGTGAAGTGGTGTAAGCAGCCGTTACATAGATGCATTCGTTTGGTATCTTTGATGATCTGGCTTTTCAATAAACGTGAGATGTTTTTAATATACACATAATGCGTTTTATTCTCATCATCACTAATTATGCAATAAAGCAAGTTAATATGCTTTGCTTTTTCCTCACGAGTATGATAGAAGGGTCCAATTATCTTATATTGTCCTTTATCATTAATCTCATAACCAAAAACATTTATGCTAATGGCTGGATTATTTGCTTCGAATATGCTCGTGTCTTCGACTGCCAGAGGAAATTGCATATTCTTGAAACAAAGTACTTGTTCATTGTATACTATTGTTTCGCTTGCTATGTTGGCAATTTTATAATGAGATGGTCTATCAGCATTAGTTGTATCATTCGCGAAAGCCGATATAATGGCCCATTTAAAACAATATTCATCGTTGTTTTTCACATTGATACAGGCTTTTTTGGTCAATATTTGCTTAGGCAGGCTAAAATGGGAAGAAGCTCGAAGTGGATCGTATTTGTTGATGTTAATTTCAATGCTCTGAAATGTTAACAACGTCCATCCGCTCTCTTTTTCTTGAAACTCTTCCAATTTTGTTTTGATATTTTCAATTGCCGTGCTCAAATGTTCCCTTATGTCTTCCTCGTTCTCAATCGTGTACATTTTAGTTTGCATGCTTTTTATATCTATTTGCATTAACTCATCACATTCTTTGGTGAATTTCGCAAACTTAGCAAAAAGCTCCATGCTAAATTTAAATGTGCTCAAAATTTCCAATTGATTTTTCAATAATTCATTAATCAATGGAATATTTTTTTCAAACAGATTATTCACATTTACCATACTCTCATCTTTGTTGGTGATGGAGAATGTTTTTACACGATTTTTGAACGCGTTTGCTATCAAGGAAACATTTTCATTTAGAGATTGTTGAGCGTTTGCTTTATGGGTATTTTTTCTTTGATGTTGAACCCAAAGCTGCTCTTCAACATTCTCATAGCAAAACAAGCATCTTTTGTATGTCGACTACTTAGATTTTTTTGCAGGTTGTTCTCCTGACATTGTTGGTGCTTGTTGTTGTTGCCCTGCTCGCTTCATATTATTAAATATTTTGTTATGTTATTAAATTAAATTTTTTTTTTTTTGGTTGGTGTTTTTTTATCTAAAAAGGAATGAATAAAATTTTATTGTTACTTCTACCGTTTTTTGTTTGGAAGAGAGGTTGAGTAGGTATTAGGCGGTGTCATTTTAGCAATAAGAACGGATAAAAAAGCAGAAAAAAATCGCTATTACAAAACATCACTACCATAGACCGCGATTGTCTATTAAAAAGTGATAATTTTTGCTATATATATTTTTTCACTATAAATTTCATATTAATATTTACTTCCTCTCTCTAAAAACGATAACACCGTACTATTGTTAAGAACAAAACAATTTTCATCAAATATTGCGCTCTACATTTAAAACCCAGAACAAAATAAATACTAACACCGCATCAAAAAAGAAATAATAATTAATATATAAGATAACTTACCGTTTTTGGTGATGATTTTTTTATATATAAATCCCTCGTTGATTTTTTTTTTAATTTTTGCTGAATTCCTCGTTGATTTTTTTTAATTTTTGCTGAATTCCTCGTTGATTTTTTTTTAATTTTTGTTGAATTCCTCGTTGATTTTTTTTAATTTTTGCTGAATTCCTCGTTGATTTTTTTTTAATTTTTGTTGAATTCCTATATGAACAAAAAAACTTCATTAAAACAATGTTCAAAAAAGGGTAAACACATTCAATCGCAAAACACTAGAACCGCGTAATTATTAACTAAAATTTACCCGCGAAACATTATCGCCACGTAATTGTTACCCAAAAATTTATCTGCAAAACCACTAGAACCGCCCGCGTAATTATTAACTAAAATTTACCCGCGTAATTGTTATCTAAAAATGTAACCGCAAAAACACTAGAACCGCGTAATTGTTATCCAAAAATTTATCTGCAAAAACACTAGAACTGCGTAATTGTTAACTAAAATTTAACCGCGTAATTGTTATCTAAAAATTTAACCGCAAAAACACTAGAACTGTGTAATTGTTAACTAAAATTTAACCGCAAAAACACTAGAACCGCCCACGTAATTGTTACCTAAAAATTTTTTTTCCATAATTAATATAAATATAAGATAACTTACCTTTTTTCCTATTTAGTATGATGATGATGATGCTGATTTTTTTTATCTTTTTTTTTTTACACACTTTTTTGATTCACTATATATCAAACAAAACACAATGTATAGCGTAGCTCAACAAAACAAAACAAAACGGATTGGAGGCTTTGGTTCGTCAAAGTAAACTGATACGCACTGGTTTAAACATTCGACATTTTATAGAAGAAATCCCTTCTAATACCGGAAACGAGACATTCTTTATACAATATGGAAACTATGATAAGAATAATGACCAGCGACATAGAAATCATTATTTAGTCATATCACCGGACCAGCAAAACATTTTTGAACAATATGACGAAAAAAAGAAAAAATGAGATAAGAGAACTAGGCGTCTTAATTAATATTTCTAAGAATTCAAAAAAATTTTGTTGTAAAATATGAGGTCATTGGACCGGGTAACCATTTATATTTTTGAACTCAAACAATTTTTTATGATTAAATATGAGGTGTAAATATTGAGAGGCTATGGAAATTGGGATGAGCAATCAGTTTTCTGGCGCTGTGTGAATTTCTTTCTCCTTCCCATTGAGAGACAATTTTTACATCTCGTCGCTTCTCAACATTCTCCATGGTTTTGCCATACACACTATTATTCATTCATTTAAAAAAGTCTTTTTCAAACTTATTTTTTGCCTTTTTTCTATATTCCGTGTTGAGGGTTATATATTTTTGCAACCACTCAGATTGTGTAAAAGACAACACTCTATGAACTCTAGTGAGAATCAGCCCATGTTTCAGACATTGTTGTAAATTCTTTAGATGAATTATATACTTTGTCTTTGAATGTAGACTAGCGACAAGCTTAGGAATTTTGCACCCCGGCGTTATCATATTTTCTGGGCAAAATGGAAGATCATTGTGCTGATCGTGAAGATCAATTGGATAAGTTAAATCTACTTCCAATACATAGCCGATTTTATCGTTTCCATCACAATTTAAAATATATTCGGCTGTGAAGATTTGTGGATCAATCCATTGAAAATTTCCATCTGGAAGATGTTGCGACATTGCCCAACCGTACAGGTTATTTGCATCTAAATACATAAGATATTTATTTGGTTTGCTAGCATCGAAATTTTTCAAATATTTATTATTCGCAACGGTATGTCGATGACTACACTGACATAAACCGCCACGGATGCCATTCTTAAAGAAATTAAGCATCTCAACATCTGTTAGAAGTTCCAGATTGATTTCTGTTGTTTTCAACATTGCATCCCAAGATAAGTCGGGAGATGTATAGTAATGACATGGAACTAACTCATACATATCTAGACAATCCTTACGAAAATTCTCAAATACATCTGCCAACAATAAGACATCGCTCTGCAGATATAAAAGCATGTACTCTTTTAATGTTTTGCAATTGAAATGCTTCCACACTTTTTGAGCATAATCGTAATCTTCAACTAAACAATCTTCATTCGTTAGTCTATTATAGAATTCAGTAATTGGAGGAAGAGAACAGTCATCTAAACGAGCCCAACAATTAACATATTCATAGGGAAATACCCCCTTCCTCATCATTAACTTCAAAGAGGCATCGTTTTTGTAAAATCCCCTATTAATTATGAAATCGTCTTCAGATAAATTTTTAGTTAGCGAATCTATGCTAGATTGTAGAAATCGACATGAATCTAAAAACCTAATCTCAAATGAATTGTGCTCATCTAAATATATGCGTTTGGAAATCGATATATAATTTTCCTTATTTAGTGGAATTATACATATTTCCCCCTTAATACAACCCAGACTTTTCATAAATAGATGTGAATCATAACCCGTCAAATTATGGAAAAAGACTGGGAAAAAGGTTGGAACGCGAAAATCTAAATTACACTGAGAATGGGCTGGTCCTCTATAGACACCAGTGAAATGGCAATGGTCCCTTACTCTTACATCTAATTCATTAAATCTAACCTTACAAATACTGCAGACTGGCGATGTTGTTTGATGCTGCTTCTGTTGATCCGTTAAAGGAGCCATTGTCTTTGGTCGACCAATGACTTCCTTGTGAATATGAATTAAATCGCTCACTAGCATCTTCACAAAACGGATTGGTGTGTCTTCTCCTGCAAAAAAATGTTTTATTAGTTTTATGATTTTTTCTTATTAAACATGTTTTGACTTACCAACAAATATGCGGTGCTTGCTTAAATCATCATCAAAGGAGCATTTGATATGGTATGAAAAAGCGCACGGGATATGTTGTTGGACGTCTGTTGTTGAAGAAATTTCCGGATCCGGTGCACATTGGCTAATGGGGCGTAGAATGGATTCAAAATCCGCATACACCACAAAAGGAACAATTAATTTGCGATTATGCTTTTTAAATTTAAGTATTTTATTACTTTCATCGGGCATAACTGTTATTATTTTTTTGCATTCGCTCTTATGCATTTGTAGGGCAGATTCTGAAGCGAATCGCAGCAAGCAGCCGTTGCATAAATGCATTCGATTGTTATCTTTGGTAATCTGAGTTCGCAACAAACGTGAGATGTTTTTAATGAATACATAATGCGTTTTATTCACATCATCACTACTTATGCAATAAAGCAAGTTAATATGTTTTGCTTTTTCCTCACGAGTATGATAGAAGGGTCCAATTATCTTATATTGTCCTTTATCATTAATCTCATAACCAAAAACATTTATGCTAATGGTTGGATTATTTGCTTCGAATATGCTCGTGTCTTTGACTATCAGAGGAAATTGCATATTCTTGATACAAAGTACTTGATCATTGTATACTATTGTTTCGCTTGCAATGTTGTCAATTTTATAGTACGATGGTCTATCAGCATTGTGTGTATCATTCGCGAAAGCCGATATAATGGCCCATTTAAAACAATATTCATCGTTGTTTTTCACATTGATGCATGCGTTTTTCTTTAATATTTGTTCGGGCAAATTAAAATGTGGAGTGTATTCATTCCGACTATGATCCGGAAATTTCTGTATTCTATTTTTTCCCTCGGACATGTTTGTAATTACTTTGCGACATTCGCTCTTATGTTTTTGCAGTCCGGATTCAGTGGTGAAGTGGTGTAAGCAGCCGTTACATAGATGCATTCGTTTGGTATCTTTGATGATCTGGCTTTTCAATAAACGTGAGATGTTTTTAATATACACATAATGCGTTTTATTCTCATCATCACTAATTATGCAATAAAGCAAGTTAATATGCTTTGCTTTTTCCTCACGAGTATGATAGAAGGGTCCAATTATCTTATATTGTCCTTTATCATTAATCTCATAACCAAAAACATTTATGCTAATGGTTGGATTATTTGCTTCGAATATGCTCGTGTCTTCGACTGCCAGAGGAAATTGCATATTCTTGAAACAAAGTACTTGATCATTGTATACTATTGTTTCGCTTGCTATGTTGGCAATTTTATAATGAGATGGTCTATCAGCATTAGTTGTATCATTCGCGAAAGCCGATATAATGGCCCATTTAAAACAATATTCATCGTTGTTTTTCACATTGATACAGGCTTTTTTGGTCAATATTTGCTTAGGCAGGCTAAAATGGGAAGAAGCTCGAAGTGGATCGTATTTGTTGATGTTAATTTCAATGCTCTGAAATGTTAACAACGTCCATCCGCTCTCTTTTTCTTGAAACTCTTCCAATTTTGTTTTGATATTTTCAATTGCCGTGCTCAAATGTTCCCTTATGTCTTCCTCGTTCTCAATCGTGTACATTTTAGTTTGCATGCTTTTTATATCTATTTGCATTAACTCATCACATTCTTTGGTGAATTTCGCAAACTTAGCAAAAAGCTCCATGCTAAATTTAAATGTGCTCAAAATTTCCAATTGATTTTTCAATAATTCATTAATCAATGGAATATTTTTTTCAAACAGATTATTCACATTTACCATACTCTCATCTTTGTTGGTGATGGAGAATGTTTTTACACGATTTTTGAACGCGTTTGCTATCAAGGAAACATTTTCATTTAGAGATTGTTGAGCGTTTGCTTTATGGGTATTTTTTCTTTGATGTTGAACCCAAAGCTGCTCTTCAACATTCTCATAGCAAAACAAGCATCTTTTGTATGTCGACTACTTAGATTTTTTTGCAGGTTGTTCTCCTGACATTGTTGGTGCTTGTTGTTGTTGCCCTGCTCGCTTCATATTATTAAATATTTTGTTATGTTATTAAATTAAATTTTTTTTTTTTTGGTTGGTGTTTTTTTATCTAAAAAGGAATGAATAAAATTTTATTGTTACTTCTACCGTTTTTTGTTTGGAAGAGAGGTTGAGTAGGTATTAGGCGGTGTCATTTTAGCAATAAGAACGGATAAAAAAGCAGAAAAAAATCGCTATTACAAAACATCACTACCATAGACCGCGATTGTCTATTAAAAAGTGATAATTTTTGCTATATATATTTTTTCACTATAAATTTCATATTAATATTTACTTCCTCTCTCTAAAAACGATAACACCGTACTATTGTTAAGAACAAAACAATTTTCATCAAATATTGCGCTCTACATTTAAAACCCAGAACAAAATAAATACTAACACCGCATCAAAAAAGAAATAATAATTAATATATAAGATAACTTACCGTTTTTGGTGATGATTTTTTTATATATAAATCCCTCGTTGATTTTTTTTTTAATTTTTGCTGAATTCCTCGTTGATTTTTTTTAATTTTTGCTGAATTCCTCGTTGATTTTTTTTTAATTTTTGTTGAATTCCTCGTTGATTTTTTTTAATTTTTGCTGAATTCCTCGTTGATTTTTTTTTAATTTTTGTTGAATTCCTATATGAACAAAAAAACTTCATTAAAACAATGTTCAAAAAAGGGTAAACACATTCAATCGCAAAACACTAGAACCGCGTAATTATTAACTAAAATTTACCCGCGAAACATTATCGCCACGTAATTGTTACCCAAAAATTTATCTGCAAAAACACTAGAACCGCCCGCGTAATTATTAACTAAAATTTACCCGCGTAATTGTTATCTAAAAATGTAACCGCAAAAACACTAGAACCGCGTAATTGTTATCCAAAAATTTATCTGCAAAAACACTAGAACTGCGTAATTGTTAACTAAAATTTAACCGCGTAATTGTTATCTAAAAATTTAACCGCAAAAACACTAGAACTGTGTAATTGTTAACTAAAATTTAACCGCAAAAACACTAGAACCGCCCACGTAATTGTTACCTAAAAATTTTTTTTCCATAATTAATATAAATATAAGATAACTTACCTTTTTTCCTATTTAGTATGATGATGATGATGCTGATTTTTTTTATCTTTTTTTTTTTACACACTTTTTTGATTCACTATATATCAAACAAAACACAATGTATAGCGTAGCTCAACAAAACAAAACAAAACGGATTGGAGGCTTTGGTTCGTCAAAGTAAACTGATACGCACTGGTTTAAACATTCGACATTTTATAGAAGAAATCCCTTCTAATACCGGAAACGAGACATTCTTTATACAATATGGAAACTATGATAAGAATAATGACCAGCGACATAGAAATCATTATTTAGTCATATCACCGGACCAGCAAAACATTTTTGAACAATATGACGAAAAAAAGAAAAAATGAGATAAGAGAACTAGGCGTCTTAATTAATATTTCTAAGAATTCAAAAAAATTTTGTTGTAAAATATGAGGTCATTGGACCGGGTAACCATTTATATTTTTGAACTCAAACAATTTTTTATGATTAAATATGAGGTGTAAATATTGAGAGGCTATGGAAATTGGGATGAGCAATCAGTTTTCTGGCGCTGTGTGAATTTCTTTCTCCTTCCCATTGAGAGACAATTTTTACATCTCGTCGCTTCTCAACATTCTCCATGGTTTTGCCATACACACTATTATTCATTAATTTAAAAAAGTCTTTTTCAAACTTATTTTTTGCCTTTTTTCTATATTCCGTGTTGAGGGTTATATATTTTTGCAACCACTCAGATTGTGTAAAAGACAACACTCTATGAACTCTAGTGAGAATCAGCCCATGTTTCAGACATTGTTGTAAATTCTTTAGATGAATTATATACTTTGTCTTTGAATGTAGACTAGCGACAAGCTTAGGAATTTTGCACCCCGGCGTTATCATATTTTCTGGGCAAAATGGAAGATCATTGTGCTGATCGTGAAGATCAATTGGATAAGTTAAATCTACTTCCAATACATAGCCGATTTTATCGTTTCCATCACAATTTAAAATATATTCGGCTGTGAAGATTTGTGGATCAATCCATTGAAAATTTCCATCTGGAAGATGTTGCGACATTGCCCAACCGTACAGGTTATTTGCATCTAAATACATAAGATATTTATTTGGTTTGCTAGCATCGAAATTTTTCAAATATTTATTATTCGCAACGGTATGTCGATGACTACACTGACATAAACCGCCACGGATGCCATTCTTAAAGAAATTAAGCATCTCAACATCTGTTAGAAGTTCCAGATTGATTTCTGTTGTTTTCAACATTGCATCCCAAGATAAGTCGGGAGATGTATAGTAATGACATGGATCTAACTCATATATATCTAGACAAACCTTACGAAAATTCTCAAATACATCTGCCAACAATAAGACATCGCTCTGCAGATATAAAAGCATGTACTCTTTTAATGTTTTGCAATTGAAATGCTTCCACACTTTTTGAGCATAATCGTAATCTTCAACTAAACAATCTTCATTCGTTAGTCTATTATAGAATTCAGTAATTGGAGGAAGAGAACAGTCATCTAAACGAGCCCAACAATTAACATATTCATAGGGAAATACCCCCTTCCTCATCATTAACTTCAAAGAGGCATCGTTTTTGTAAAATCCCCTATTAATTATGAAATCGTCTTCAGATAAATTTTTAGTTAGCGAATCTATGCTAGACTGTAGAAATCGACATGAATCTAAAAACCTAATCTCAAATGAATTGTGCTCATCTAAATATATGCGTTTGGAAATCGATATATAATTTTCCTTATTTAGTGGAATTATACATATTTCCCCCTTAATACAACCCAGACTTTTCATAAATAGATGTGAATCATAACCCGTCAAATTATGGAAAAAGACTGGGAAAAAGGTTGGAACGCGAAAATCTAAATTACACTGAGAATGGGCTGGTCCTCTATAGACACCAGTGAAATGGCAATGGTCCCTTACTCTTACATCTAATTCATTAAATCTAACCTTACAAATACTGCAGACTGGCGATGTTGTTTGATGCTGCTTCTGTTGATCCGTTAAAGGAGCCATTGTCTTTGGTCGACCAATGACTTCCTTGTGAATATGAATTAAATCGCTCACTAGCATCTTCACAAAACGGATTGGTGTGTCTTCTCCTGCAAAAAAATGTTTTATTAGTTTTATGATTTTTTCTTATTAAACATGTTTTGACTTACCAACAAATATGCGGTGCTTGCTTAAATCATCATCAAAGGAGCATTTGATATGGTATGAAAAAGCGCACGGGATATGTTGTTGGACGTCTGTTGTTGAAGAAATTTCCGGATCCGGTGCACATTGGCTAATGGGGCGTAGAATGGATTCAAAATCCGCATACACCACAAAAGGAACAATTAATTTGCGATTATGCTTTTTAAATTTAAGTATTTTATTACTTTCATCGGGCATAACTGTTGTTATTTTTTTGCATTCGCTCTTATGCATTTGTAGGGCAGATTCTGAAGCGAATCGCAGCAAGCAGCCGTTGCATAAATGCATTCGATTGTTATCTTTGGTAATCTGAGTTCGCAACAAACGTGAGATGTTTTTAATGAATACATAATGCGTTTTATTCACATCATCACTACTTATGCAATAAAGCAAGTTAATATGTTTTGCTTTTTCCTCACGAGTATGATAGAAGGGTCCAATTATCTTATATTGTCCTTTATCATTAATCTCATAACCAAAAACATTTATGCTAATGGTTGGATTATTTGCTTCGAATATGCTCGTGTCTTTGACTATCAGAGGAAATTGCATATTCTTGATACAAAGTACTTGATCATTGTATACTATTGTTTCGCTTGCAATGTTGTCAATTTTATAGTACGATGGTCTATCAGCATTGTGTGTATCATTCGCGAAAGCCGATATAATGGCCCATTTAAAACAATATTCATCGTTGTTTTTCACATTGATGCATGCGTTTTTCTTTAATATTTGTTCGGGCAAATTAAAATGTGGAGTGTATTCATTCCGACTATGATCCGGAAATTTCTGTATTCTATTTTTTCCCTCGGACATGTTTGTAATTACTTTGCGACATTCGCTCTTATGTTTTTGCAGTCCGGATTCAGTGGTGAAGTGGTGTAAGCAGCCGTTACATAGATGCATTCGTTTGGTATCTTTGATGATCTGGCTTTTCAATAAACGTGAGATGTTTTTAATATACACATAATGCGTTTTATTCTCATCATCACTAATTATGCAATAAAGCAAGTTAATATGCTTTGCTTTTTCCTCACGAGTATGATAGAAGGGTCCAATTATCTTATATTGTCCTTTATCATTAATCTCATAACCAAAAACATTTATGCTAATGGCTGGATTATTTGCTTCGAATATGCTCGTGTCTTCGACTGCCAGAGGAAATTGCATATTCTTGAAACAAAGTACTTGTTCATTGTATACTATTGTTTCGCTTGCTATGTTGGCAATTTTATAATGAGATGGTCTATCAGCATTAGTTGTATCATTCGCGAAAGCCGATATAATGGCCCATTTAAAACAATATTCATCGTTGTTTTTCACATTGATACAGGCTTTTTTGGTCAATATTTGCTTAGGCAGGCTAAAATGGGAAGAAGCTCGAAGTGGATCGTATTTGTTGATGTTAATTTCAATGCTCTGAAATGTTAACAACGTCCATCCGCTCTCTTTTTCTTGAAACTCTTCCAATTTTGTTTTGATATTTTCAATTGCCGTGCTCAAATGTTCCCTTATGTCTTCCTCGTTCTCAATCGTGTACATTTTAGTTTGCATGCTTTTTATATCTATTTGCATTAACTCATCACATTCTTTGGTGAATTTCGCAAACTTAGCAAAAAGCTCCATGCTAAATTTAAATGTGCTCAAAATTTCCAATTGATTTTTCAATAATTCATTAATCAATGGAATATTTTTTTCAAACAGATTATTCACATTTACCATACTCTCATCTTTGTTGGTGATGGAGAATGTTTTTACACGATTTTTGAACGCGTTTGCTATCAAGGAAACATTTTCATTTAGAGATTGTTGAGCGTTTGCTTTATGGGTATTTTTTCTTTGATGTTGAACCCAAAGCTGCTCTTCAACATTCTCATAGCAAAACAAGCATCTTTTGTATGTCGACTACTTAGATTTTTTTGCAGGTTGTTCTCCTGACATTGTTGGTGCTTGTTGTTGTTGCCCTGCTCGCTTCATATTATTAAATATTTTGTTATGTTATTAAATTAAATTTTTTTTTTTTTGGTTGGTGTTTTTTTATCTAAAAAGGAATGAATAAAATTTTATTGTTACTTCTACCGTTTTTTGTTTGGAAGAGAGGTTGAGTAGGTATTAGGCGGTGTCATTTTAGCAATAAGAACGGATAAAAAAGCAGAAAAAAATCGCTATTACAAAACATCACTACCATAGACCGCGATTGTCTATTAAAAAGTGATAATTTTTGCTATATATATTTTTTCACTATAAATTTCATATTAATATTTACTTCCTCTCTCTAAAAACGATAACACCGTACTATTGTTAAGAACAAAACAATTTTCATCAAATATTGCGCTCTACATTTAAAACCCAGAACAAAATAAATACTAACACCGCATCAAAAAAGAAATAATAATTAATATATAAGATAACTTACCGTTTTTGGTGATGATTTTTTTATATATAAATCCCTCGTTGATTTTTTTTTTAATTTTTGCTGAATTCCTCGTTGATTTTTTTTAATTTTTGCTGAATTCCTCGTTGATTTTTTTTTAATTTTTGTTGAATTCCTCGTTGATTTTTTTTAATTTTTGCTGAATTCCTCGTTGATTTTTTTTTTAATTTTTGTTGAATTCCTATATGAACAAAAAAACTTCATTAAAACAATGTTCAAAAAAGGGTAAACACATTCAATCGCAAAACACTAGAACCGCGTAATTATTAACTAAAATTTACCCGCGAAACATTATCGCCACGTAATTGTTACCCAAAAATTTATCTGCAAAAACACTAGAACCGCCCGCGTAATTATTAACTAAAATTTACCCGCGTAATTGTTATCTAAAAATGTAACCGCAAAAACACTAGAACCGCGTAATTGTTATCCAAAAATTTATCTGCAAAAACACTAGAACTGCGTAATTGTTAACTAAAATTTAACCGCGTAATTGTTATCTAAAAATTTAACCGCAAAAACACTAGAACTGTGTAATTGTTAACTAAAATTTAACCGCAAAAACACTAGAACCGCCCACGTAATTGTTACCTAAAAATTTTTTTTCCATAATTAATATAAATATAAGATAACTTACCTTTTTTCCTATTTAGTATGATGATGATGATGCTGATTTTTTTTATCTTTTTTTTTTTACACACTTTTTTGATTCACTATATATCAAACAAAACACAATGTATAGCGTAGCTCAACAAAACAAAACAAAACGGATTGGAGGCTTTGGTTCGTCAAAGTAAACTGATACGCACTGGTTTAAACATTCGACATTTTATAGAAGAAATCCCTTCTAATACCGGAAACGAGACATTCTTTATACAATATGGAAACTATGATAAGAATAATGACCAGCGACATAGAAATCATTATTTAGTCATATCACCGGACCAGCAAAACATTTTTGAACAATATGACGAAAAGAAGAAAAAATGAGATAAGAGAACTAGGCGTCTTAATTAATATTTCTAAGAATTCAAAAAAATTTTGTTGTAAAATATGAGGTCATTGGACCGGGTAACCATTTATATTTTTGAACTCAAACAATTTTTTATGATTAAATATGAGGTGTAAATATTGAGAGGCTATGGAAATTGGGATGAGCAATCAGTTTTCTGGCGCTGTGTGAATTTCTTTCTCCTTCCCATTGAGAGACAATTTTTACATCTCGTCGCTTCTCAACATTCTCCATGGTTTTGCCATACACACTATTATTCATTCATTTAAAAAAGTCTTTTTCAAACTTATTTTTTGCCTTTTTTCTATATTCCGTGTTGAGGGTTATATATTTTTGCAACCACTCAGATTGTGTAAAAGACAACACTCTATGAACTCTAGTGAGAATCAGCCCATGTTTCAGACATTGTTGTAAATTCTTTAGATGAATTATATACTTTGTCTTTGAATGTAGACTAGCGACAAGCTTAGGAATTTTGCACCCCGGCGTTATCATATTTTCTGGGCAAAATGGAAGATCATTGTGCTGATCGTGAAGATCAATTGGATAAGTTAAATCTACTTCCAATACATAGCCGATTTTATCGTTTCCATCACAATTTAAAATATATTCGGCTGTGAAGATTTGTGGATCAATCCATTGAAAATTTCCATCTGGAAGATGTTGCGACATTGCCCAACCGTACAGGTTATTTGCATCTAAATACATAAGATATTTATTTGGTTTGCTAGCATCGAAATTTTTCAAATATTTATTATTCGCAACGGTATGTCGATGACTACACTGACATAAACCGCCACGGATGCCATTCTTAAAGAAATTAAGCATCTCAACATCTGTTAGAAGTTCCAGATTGATTTCTGTTGTTTTCAACATTGCATCCCAAGATAAGTCGGGAGATGTATAGTAATGACATGGATCTAACTCATATATATCTAGACAAACCTTACGAAAATTCTCAAATACATCTGCCAACAATAAGACATCGCTCTGCAGATATAAAAGCATGTACTCTTTTAATGTTTTGCAATTGAAATGCTTCCACACTTTTTGAGCATAATCGTAATCTTCAACTAAACAATCTTCATTCGTTAGTCTATTATAGAATTCAGTAATTGGAGGAAGAGAACAGTCATCTAAACGAGCCCAACAATTAACATATTCATAGGGAAATACCCCCTTCCTCATCATTAACTTCAAAGAGGCATCGTTTTTGTAAAATCCCCTATTAATTATGAAATCGTCTTCAGATAAATTTTTAGTTAGCGAATCTATGCTAGACTGTAGAAATCGACATGAATCTAAAAACCTAATCTCAAATGAATTGTGCTCATCTAAATATATGCGTTTGGAAATCGATATATAATTTTCCTTATTTAGTGGAATTATACATATTTCCCCCTTAATACAACCCAGACTTTTCATAAATAGATGTGAATCATAACCCGTCAAATTATGGAAAAAGACTGGGAAAAAGGTTGGAACGCGAAAATCTAAATTACACTGAGAATGGGCTGGTCCTCTATAGACACCAGTGAAATGGCAATGGTCCCTTACTCTTACATCTAATTCATTAAATCTAACCTTACAAATACTGCAGACTGGCGATGTTGTTTGATGCTGCTTCTGTTGATCCGTTAAAGGAGCCATTGTCTTTGGTCGACCAATGACTTCCTTGTGAATATGAATTAAATCGCTCACTAGCATCTTCACAAAACGGATTGGTGTGTCTTCTCCTGCAAAAAAATGTTTTATTAGTTTTATGATTTTTTCTTATTAAACATGTTTTGACTTACCAACAAATATGCGGTGCTTGCTTAAATCATCATCAAAGGAGCATTTGATATGGTATGAAAAAGCGCACGGGATATGTTGTTGGACGTCTGTTGTTGAAGAAATTTCCGGATCCGGTGCACATTGGCTAATGGGGCGTAGAATGGATTCAAAATCCGCATACACCACAAAAGGAACAATTAATTTGCGATTATGCTTTTTAAATTTAAGTATTTTATTACTTTCATCGGGCATAACTGTTGTTATTTTTTTGCATTCGCTCTTATGCATTTGTAGGGCAGATTCTGAAGCGAATCGCAGCAAGCAGCCGTTGCATAAATGCATTCGATTGTTATCTTTGGTAATCTGAGTTCGCAACAAACGTGAGATGTTTTTAATGAATACATAATGCGTTTTATTCACATCATCACTACTTATGCAATAAAGCAAGTTAATATGTTTTGCTTTTTCCTCACGAGTATGATAGAAGGGTCCAATTATCTTATATTGTCCTTTATCATTAATCTCATAACCAAAAACATTTATGCTAATGGTTGGATTATTTGCTTCGAATATGCTCGTGTCTTTGACTATCAGAGGAAATTGCATATTCTTGATACAAAGTACTTGATCATTGTATACTATTGTTTCGCTTGCAATGTTGTCAATTTTATAGTACGATGGTCTATCAGCATTGTGTGTATCATTCGCGAAAGCCGATATAATGGCCCATTTAAAACAATATTCATCGTTGTTTTTCACATTGATGCATGCGTTTTTCTTTAATATTTGTTCGGGCAAATTAAAATGTGGAGTGTATTCATTCCGACTATGATCCGGAAATTTCTGTATTCTATTTTTTCCCTCGGACATGTTTGTAATTACTTTGCGACATTCGCTCTTATGTTTTTGCAGTCCGGATTCAGTGGTGAAGTGGTGTAAGCAGCCGTTACATAGATGCATTCGTTTGGTATCTTTGATGATCTGGCTTTTCAATAAACGTGAGATGTTTTTAATATACACATAATGCGTTTTATTCTCATCATCACTAATTATGCAATAAAGCAAGTTAATATGCTTTGCTTTTTCCTCACGAGTATGATAGAAGGGTCCAATTATCTTATATTGTCCTTTATCATTAATCTCATAACCAAAAACATTTATGCTAATGGCTGGATTATTTGCTTCGAATATGCTCGTGTCTTCGACTGCCAGAGGAAATTGCATATTCTTGAAACAAAGTACTTGATCATTGTATACTATTGTTTCGCTTGCTATGTTGGCAATTTTATAGTACGATGGTGTATCAGCATGGTGTGTATCATTCGCGAAAGCCGATATAATGGCCCATTTAAAACAGTAATCATCATTGTTTTTAACATTAATACAGGCTTTTTTGGTCAATATTTGCTTAGGCAGGCTAAAATGGGAAGAAGCTCGAAGTGGATCGTATTTGTTGATGTTAATTTCAATGCTCTGAAATGTTAACAACGTCCATCCGCTCTCTTTTTCTTGAAACTCTTCCAATTTTGTTTTAATATTTTCAATTGCCGTGCTCAAATGTTCCCTTATGTCTTCCTCGTTCTCAATCGTGTACATTTTAGTTTGCATGCTTTTTATATCTATTTGCATTAACTCATCACATTCTTTGGTGAATTTCGCAAACTTAGCAAAAAGCTCCATGCTAAATTTAAATGTGCTCAAAATTTCCAATTGATTTTTCAATAATTCATTAATCAATGGAATATTTTTTTCAAACAGATTATTCACATTTACCATACTCTCATCTTTGTTGGTGATGGAGAATGTTTTTACAAGATTTTTGAACGCGTTTGCTATCAAGGAAACATTTTCATTTAGAGATTGTTGAGCGTTTGCTTTATGGGTATTTTTTCTTTGATGGTGAACCCAAAGCTGCTCTTCAACATTCTCATAGCAAAACAAGCATCTTTTGTATGTCGACTGCTTAGATTTTTTTGCAGGTTGTTCTCCTGACATTGTTGGTGCTTGTTGTTGTTGCCCTGCTCGCTTCATATTATTAAATATTTTGTTATGTTATTAAATTAAATTTTTTTTTTTTTTTTGGTTGGTGTTTTTTTATCTAAAAAGGAATGAATAAAATTTTATTGTTACTTCTACCGTTTTTTGTTTGGAAGAGAGGTTGAGTAGGTATTAGGCGGTGTCATTTTAGCAATAAGAACGGATAAAAAAGCAGAAAAAAATCGCTATTACAAAACATCACTACGATAGACCGCGATTGTCTATTAAAAAGTGATAATTTTTGCTATATATATTTTTTCACTATAAATTTCATATTAATATTTACTTCCTCTCTCTAAAAACGATAACACCGTACTATTGTTAAGAACAAAACAATTTTCATCAAATATTGCGCTCTACATTTAAAACCCAGAACAAAATAAATACTAACACCGCATCAAAAAAGAAATAATAATTAATATATAAGATAACTTACCGTTTTTGGTGATGATTTTTTTATATATAAATCCCTCGTTGATTTTTTTTTTAATTTTTGCTGAATTCCTCGTTGATTTTTTTTAATTTTTGCTGAATTCCTCGTTTATTTTTTTTTAATTTTTGTTGAATTCCTCGTTGATTTTTTTTTAATTTTTGTTGAATTCCTATATGAACAAAAAAACTTCATTAAAACAATGTTCAAAAAAGGGTAAACACATTCAATCGCAAAACACTAGAACCGCGTAATTATTAACTAAAATTTACCCGCGAAACATTATCGCCACGTAATTGTTACCCAAAAATTTATCTGCAAAAACACTAGAACCGCCCGCGTAATTGTTATCTAAAAATGTAACCGCAAAAACACTAGAACCGCGTAATTGTTATCCAAAAATTTATCTGCAAAAACACTAGAACTGCGTAATTGTTAACTAAAATTTAACCGCGTAATTGTTATCTAAAAATTTAACCGCAAAAACACTAGAACTGTGTAATTGTTAACTAAAATTTAACCGCAAAAACACTAGAACCGCCCACGTAATTGTTACCTAAAAATTTTTTTTCCATAATTAATATAAATATAAGATAACTTACCTTTTTTCCTATTTAGTATGATGATGATGATGCTGATTTTTTTTATCTTTTTTTTTTTACACACTTTTTTGATTCACTATATATCAAACAAAACACAATGTATAGCGTAGCTCAACAAAACAAAACAAAACGGATTGGAGGCTTTGGTTCGTCAAAGTAAACTGATACGCACTGGTTTAAACATTCGACATTTTATAGAAGAAATCCCTTCTAATACCGGAAACGAGACATTCTTTATACAATATGGAAACTATGATAAGAATAATGACCAGCGACATAGAAATCATTATTTAGTCATATCACCGGACCAGCAAAACATTTTTGAACAATATGACGAAAAAAAGAAAAAATGAGATAAGAGAACTAGGCGTCTTAATTAATATTTCTCAGAATTCAAAAAAATTTGTTGTTAAATATGAGGTCATTGGACCGGGTAACCATTTATATTTTTGATAAGAGAACTATGGAACTCAATTAATATTTCTTAGAATTCAAACAATTTTTTATGATTAAATATGAGGTTATTGGATCGGGTAAGCATTTATATTTTTGATAAGAGAACTATGGGACTCAATTAATATTTCTTAGAACTCAAACAATTTTTTATGGTTAAATATGAGGTCATTGGACTGGGTAAGCATTCATATTTTTGATAAGAGAACTATGGGACTCAATTAATATTTCTTAGAACTCAAACAATTTTTTATGATTAAATATGAGGTGTAAATATTGAGAGGCTATGGAAATTGGGATGAGCAATCAGTTTTCTGGCGCTGTGTGAATTTCTTTCTCCTTCCCATTGAGAGACAATTTTTACATCTCGTCGCTTCTCAACATTCTCCATGGTTTTGCCATACACACTATTATTCATTCATTTAAAAAAGTCTTTTTCAAACTTATTTTTTGCCTTTTTTCTATATTCCGTGTTGAGGGTTATATATTTTTGCAACCACTCAGATTGTGTAAAAGACAACACTCTATGAACTCTAGTGAGAATCAGCCCATGTTTCAGACATTGTTGTAAATTCTTTAGATGAATTATATACTTTGTCTTTGAATGTAGACTAGCGACAAGCTTAGGAATTTTGCACCCCGGCGTTATCATATTTTCTGGGCAAAATGGAAGATCATTGTGCTGATCGTGAAGATCAATTGGATAAGTTAAATCTACTTCCAATACATAGCCGATTTTATCGTTTCCATCACAATTTAAAATATATTCGGCTGTGAAGATTTGTGGATCAATCCATTGAAAATTTCCATCTGGAAGATGTTGCGACATTGCCCAACCGTACAGGTTATTTGCATCTAAATACATAAGATATTTATTTGGTTTGCTAGCATCGAAATTTTTCAAATATTTATTATTCGCAACGGTATGTCGATGACTACACTGACATAAACCGCCACGGATGCCATTCTTAAAGAAATTAAGCATCTCAACATCTGTTAGAAGTTCCAGATTGATTTCTGTTGTTTTCAACATTGCATCCCAAGATAAGTCGGGAGATGTATAGTAATGACATGGATCTAACTCATATATATCTAGACAAACCTTACGAAAATTCTCAAATACATCTGCCAACAATAAGACATCGCTCTGCAGATATAAAAGCATGTACTCTTTTAATGTTTTGCAATTGAAATGCTTCCACACTTTTTGAGCATAATCGTAATCTTCAACTAAACAATCTTCATTCGTTAGTCTATTATAGAATTCAGTAATTGGAGGAAGAGAACAGTCATCTAAACGAGCCCAACAATTAACATATTCATAGGGAAATACCCCCTTCCTCATCATTAACTTCAAAGAGGCATCGTTTTTGTAAAATCCCCTATTAATTATGAAATCGTCTTCAGATAAATTTTTAGTTAGCGAATCTATGCTAGACTGTAGAAATCGACATGAATCTAAAAACCTAATCTCAAATGAATTGTGCTCATCTAAATATATGCGTTTGGAAATCGATATATAATTTTCCTTATTTAGTGGAATTATACATATTTCCCCCTTAATACAACCCAGACTTTTCATAAATAGATGTGAATCATAACCCGTCAAATTATGGAAAAAGACTGGGAAAAAGGTTGGAACGCGAAAATCTAAATTACACTGAGAATGGGCTGGTCCTCTATAGACACCAGTGAAATGGCAATGGTCCCTTACTCTTACATCTAATTCATTAAATCTAACCTTACAAATACTGCAGACTGGCGATGTTGTTTGATGCTGCTTCTGTTGATCCGTTAAAGGAGCCATTGTCTTTGGTCGACCAATGACTTCCTTGTGAATATGAATTAAATCGCTCACTAGCATCTTCACAAAACGGATTGGTGTGTCTTCTCCTGCAAAAAAATGTTTTATTAGTTTTATGATTTTTTCTTATTAAACATGTTTTGACTTACCAACAAATATGCGGTGCTTGCTTAAATCATCATCAAAGGAGCATTTGATATGGTATGAAAAAGCGCACGGGATATGTTGTTGGACGTCTGTTGTTGAAGAAATTTCCGGATCCGGTGCACATTGGCTAATGGGGCGTAGAATGGATTCAAAATCCGCATACACCACAAAAGGAACAATTAATTTGCGATTATGCTTTTTAAATTTAAGTATTTTATTACTTTCATCGGGCATAACTGTTGTTATTTTTTTGCATTCGCTCTTATGCATTTGTAGGGCAGATTCTGAAGCGAATCGCAGCAAGCAGCCGTTGCATAAATGCATTCGATTGTTATCTTTGGTAATCTGAGTTCGCAACAAACGTGAGATGTTTTTAATGAATACATAATGCGTTTTATTCACATCATCACTACTTATGCAATAAAGCAAGTTAATATGTTTTGCTTTTTCCTCACGAGTATGATAGAAGGGTCCAATTATCTTATATTGTCCTTTATCATTAATCTCATAACCAAAAACATTTATGCTAATGGTTGGATTATTTGCTTCGAATATGCTCGTGTCTTTGACTATCAGAGGAAATTGCATATTCTTGATACAAAGTACTTGATCATTGTATACTATTGTTTCGCTTGCAATGTTGTCAATTTTATAGTACGATGGTCTATCAGCATTGTGTGTATCATTCGCGAAAGCCGATATAATGGCCCATTTAAAACAATATTCATCGTTGTTTTTCACATTGATGCATGCGTTTTTCTTTAATATTTGTTCGGGCAAATTAAAATGTGGAGTGTATTCATTCCGACTATGATCCGGAAATTTCTGTATTCTATTTTTTCCCTCGGACATGTTTGTAATTACTTTGCGACATTCGCTCTTATGTTTTTGCAGTCCGGATTCAGTGGTGAAGTGGTGTAAGCAGCCGTTACATAGATGCATTCGTTTGGTATCTTTGATGATCTGGCTTTTCAATAAACGTGAGATGTTTTTAATATACACATAATGCGTTTTATTCTCATCATCACTAATTATGCAATAAAGCAAGTTAATATGCTTTGCTTTTTCCTCACGAGTATGATAGAAGGGTCCAATTATCTTATATTGTCCTTTATCATTAATCTCATAACCAAAAACATTTATGCTAATGGTTGGATTATTTGCTTCGAATATGCTCGTGTCTTCGACTGCCAGAGGAAATTGCATATTCTTGAAACAAAGTACTTGATCATTGTATACTATTGTTTCGCTTGCTATGTTGGCAATTTTATAGTACGATGGTGTATCAGCATGGTGTGTATCATTCGCGAAAGCCGATATAATGGCCCATTTAAAACAGTAATCATCATTGTTTTTAACATTAATACAGGCTTTTTTGGTCAATATTTGCTTAGGCAGGCTAAAATGGGAAGAAGCTCGAAGTGGATCGTATTTGTTGATGTTAATTTCAATGCTCTGAAATGTTAACAACGTCCATCCGCTCTCTTTTTCTTGAAACTCTTCCAATTTTGTTTTAATATTTTCAATTGCCGTGCTCAAATGTTCCCTTATGTCTTCCTCGTTCTCAATCGTGTACATTTTAGTTTGCATGCTTTTTATATCTATTTGCATTAACTCATCACATTCTTTGGTGAATTTCGCAAACTTAGCAAAAAGCTCCATGCTAAATTTAAATGTGCTCAAAATTTCCAATTGATTTTTCAATAATTCATTAATCAATGGAATATTTTTTTCAAACAGATTATTCACATTTACCATACTCTCATCTTTGTTGGTGATGGAGAATGTTTTTACAAGATTTTTGAACGCGTTTGCTATCAAGGAAACATTTTCATTTAGAGATTGTTGAGCGTTTGCTTTATGGGTATTTTTTCTTTGATGGTGAACCCAAAGCTGCTCTTCAACATTCTCATAGCAAAACAAGCATCTTTTGTATGTCGACTGCTTAGATTTTTTTGCAGGTTGTTCTCCTGACATTGTTGGTGCTTGTTGTTGTTGCCCTGCTCGCTTCATATTATTAAATATTTTGTTATGTTATTAAATTAAATTTTTTTTTTTTTTTTGGTTGGTGTTTTTTTATCTAAAAAGGAATGAATAAAATTTTATTGTTACTTCTACCGTTTTTTGTTTGGAAGAGAGGTTGAGTAGGTATTAGGCGGTGTCATTTTAGCAATAAGAACGGATAAAAAAGCAGAAAAAAATCGCTATTACAAAACATCACTACGATAGACCGCGATTGTCTATTAAAAAGTGATAATTTTTGCTATATATATTTTTTCACTATAAATTTCATATTAATATTTACTTCCTCTCTCTAAAAACGATAACACCGTACTATTGTTAAGAACAAAACAATTTTCATCAAATATTGCGCTCTACATTTAAAACCCAGAACAAAATAAATACTAACACCGCATCAAAAAAGAAATAATAATTAATATATAAGATAACTTACCGTTTTTGGTGATGATTTTTTTATATATAAATCCCTCGTTGATTTTTTTTTTAATTTTTGCTGAATTCCTCGTTGATTTTTTTTAATTTTTGCTGAATTCCTCGTTTATTTTTTTTTAATTTTTGTTGAATTCCTCGTTGATTTTTTTTTAATTTTTGTTGAATTCCTATATGAACAAAAAAACTTCATTAAAACAATGTTCAAAAAAGGGTAAACACATTCAATCGCAAAACACTAGAACCGCGTAATTATTAACTAAAATTTACCCGCGAAACATTATCGCCACGTAATTGTTACCCAAAAATTTATCTGCAAAAACACTAGAACCGCCCGCGTAATTGTTATCTAAAAATGTAACCGCAAAAACACTAGAACCGCGTAATTGTTATCCAAAAATTTATCTGCAAAAACACTAGAACTGCGTAATTGTTAACTAAAATTTAACCGCGTAATTGTTATCTAAAAATTTAACCGCAAAAACACTAGAACTGTGTAATTGTTAACTAAAATTTAACCGCAAAAACACTAGAACCGCCCACGTAATTGTTACCTAAAAATTTTTTTTCCATAATTAATATAAATATAAGATAACTTACCTTTTTTCCTATTTAGTATGATGATGATGATGCTGATTTTTTTTATCTTTTTTTTTTTACACACTTTTTTGATTCACTATATATCAAACAAAACACAATGTATAGCGTAGCTCAACAAAACAAAACAAAACGGATTGGAGGCTTTGGTTCGTCAAAGTAAACTGATACGCACTGGTTTAAACATTCGACATTTTATAGAAGAAATCCCTTCTAATACCGGAAACGAGACATTCTTTATACAATATGGAAACTATGATAAGAATAATGACCAGCGACATAGAAATCATTATTTAGTCATATCACCGGACCAGCAAAACATTTTTGAACAATATGACGAAAAAAAGAAAAAATGAGATAAGAGAACTAGGCGTCTTAATTAATATTTCTCAGAATTCAAAAAAATTTGTTGTTAAATATGAGGTCATTGGACCGGGTAACCATTTATATTTTTGATAAGAGAACTATGGAACTCAATTAATATTTCTTAGAATTCAAACAATTTTTTATGATTAAATATGAGGTTATTGGATCGGGTAAGCATTTATATTTTTGATAAGAGAACTATGGGACTCAATTAATATTTCTTAGAACTCAAACAATTTTTTATGGTTAAATATGAGGTCATTGGACTGGGTAAGCATTCATATTTTTGATAAGAGAACTATGGGACTCAATTAATATTTCTTAGAACTCAAACAATTTTTTATGATTAAATATGAGGTGTAAATATTGAGAGGCTATGGAAATTGGGATGAGCAATCAGTTTTCTGGCGCTGTGTGAATTTCTTTCTCCTTCCCATTGAGAGACAATTTTTACATCTCGTCGCTTCTCAACATTCTCCATGGTTTTGCCATACACACTATTATTCATTCATTTAAAAAAGTCTTTTTCAAACTTATTTTTTGCCTTTTTTCTATATTCCGTGTTGAGGGTTATATATTTTTGCAACCACTCAGATTGTGTAAAAGACAACACTCTATGAACTCTAGTGAGAATCAGCCCATGTTTCAGACATTGTTGTAAATTCTTTAGATGAATTATATACTTTGTCTTTGAATGTAGACTAGCGACAAGCTTAGGAATTTTGCACCCCGGCGTTATCATATTTTCTGGGCAAAATGGAAGATCATTGTGCTGATCGTGAAGATCAATTGGATAAGTTAAATCTACTTCCAATACATAGCCGATTTTATCGTTTCCATCACAATTTAAAATATATTCGGCTGTGAAGATTTGTGGATCAATCCATTGAAAATTTCCATCTGGAAGATGTTGCGACATTGCCCAACCGTACAGGTTATTTGCATCTAAATACATAAGATATTTATTTGGTTTGCTAGCATCGAAATTTTTCAAATATTTATTATTCGCAACGGTATGTCGATGACTACACTGACATAAACCGCCACGGATGCCATTCTTAAAGAAATTAAGCATCTCAACATCTGTTAGAAGTTCCAGATTGATTTCTGTTGTTTTCAACATTGCATCCCAAGATAAGTCGGGAGATGTATAGTAATGACATGGATCTAACTCATATATATCTAGACAAACCTTACGAAAATTCTCAAATACATCTGCCAACAATAAGACATCGCTCTGCAGATATAAAAGCATGTACTCTTTTAATGTTTTGCAATTGAAATGCTTCCACACTTTTTGAGCATAATCGTAATCTTCAACTAAACAATCTTCATTCGTTAGTCTATTATAGAATTCAGTAATTGGAGGAAGAGAACAGTCATCTAAACGAGCCCAACAATTAACATATTCATAGGGAAATACCCCCTTCCTCATCATTAACTTCAAAGAGGCATCGTTTTTGTAAAATCCCCTATTAATTATGAAATCGTCTTCAGATAAATTTTTAGTTAGCGAATCTATGCTAGACTGTAGAAATCGACATGAATCTAAAAACCTAATCTCAAATGAATTGTGCTCATCTAAATATATGCGTTTGGAAATCGATATATAATTTTCCTTATTTAGTGGAATTATACATATTTCCCCCTTAATACAACCCAGACTTTTCATAAATAGATGTGAATCATAACCCGTCAAATTATGGAAAAAGACTGGGAAAAAGGTTGGAACGCGAAAATCTAAATTACACTGAGAATGGGCTGGTCCTCTATAGACACCAGTGAAATGGCAATGGTCCCTTACTCTTACATCTAATTCATTAACACTAGATATACCAACAAATTTACATACCTATTTATACCAAAACCAGTCAATTTGACTGTATATGACAAGTTCTATTCATTTATATTATAATGCTTTATCGTTTGAGAGAATTGATGAGATATATAAAAATTGGTTCTAAGGCGAAGCAAGGGTTGTTTTTCCAATAAGCGGGGGGTGTGAGGGGCAAGGCCCCCCGCATTGATAACATTGAAATTAAAAATTTAGGGATTTAATATCTCGGTTATTTATGAAATATGCCCAAAAAAATATGAAATTACATCCCAAAAATCAATTTATGTCACAGGGCAAATAAGTAATGTCAAAAAAAAATTGGGGCATAACTTCCGTTTCAGTTTGAGGCATAAGTTCGTACCCCCATAAAAAATAAAAATATAAAAACTCATCAATTATATTCCAGTTTTATTCAGAATGATCATGTTTACATGCTTTACAAATACTAACTTTTTTTTCCACGCATTTTCCGCACACATATTTCTTACAGATGTCACAATTTGTAGTTGTCTTGTTGTTATTACAAAGTCCTATTTGGCACCATTTACGTACTGGCCGGGGATTCTGGGTTGCTGGACGGAGAATTTCACTTGCCCTCCCTTGGCTTGATGACTTATATTCAGATGTGAGCTCTTCAGCTAATCGAAACAAAAAGTCTTTCCTAGAAATATTCTTTCCTGTTATACTTCTATACAAAATCCAGGAATTGATGCCGGCCAAATCTAAAATATTGAAAAATACTTGAAGTGGCCACCTTCTGGATCCTGATTTCACACTATACTTTCTTGCCATTTGATCAGTTACATCAACACCGAATTTGGTTTTATTGTAAAAAGATATAGTTTCAGGTAGTTTCTTGGAACTGGTATCAATTTTGACGCCTTTGTGTTTAGTACTCAATAAAACAACCTTTTTGTTAGGCTTACTCTTATAAACAGTAAGTGTGCATTCATTTGTTTCATATAGATGCGTTGAAAAACGTTCCATACCATCTTTTTTTTCTTTGCAAATTTTTGGAAGCTCCCGTTTGTTGCAACGTACTGTACCAACCAATGCAGTATTTTTAGCTAATAATTTTGAAGCCAGGGGGAGGCTGGTAAAAAAATTGTCGGTTGTCACACACCTTCCTTTCATGATATAAGGTTCTAGTAGTCTTGTTACAACAAATTCACTGAGAGGAGTTGACGAATTTCGTTTTTCGTCTTTTCCTAAATAGGGAAAGCCATTTATAACATACTTCGTTTCAACATCAGAAGCCAGCCAGAATTTTATCCCAAATTTGTCTGGTTTGTTTGGCATATACTGGGTAAATCGACATCTAGCCTTCGTTGGAAACAGTTGCTCATCTACTGTGATAAATGCTCCTGGTTTGAAAGCGTTTTGACTATTCTCGATAAATTTATCCCAAACAGTTGATACCAGCGCAAATTTATCCGTTTGCAAGCGCTGACTCCTCTCATTTCTTTTATCAAAGCGAATAAAACGTAAAATTTCCGTAAAGTCATTCCTGCTCATATTTTCGGAAAAAAAATCAGGACCCCACTTTTTGTTCCATAAATATGATAATTTCAAACCTTTTGCTTCGTATGCACCACGGCCATACAATATTCCAATAAAGGCCTTCAGTTTTTCCTGCGAAAGGGTCCACTTCTTGCCTAAAACTCGAGAGGCTTCTATTTCAGTGCAATTTCTAATATGTTCTAATATATGATGATCAATCAATAGTAAGAAGGCACTGCTTATCTCTTCTTCCATAATATTTCTTCTAGCATGTGCTGTAGGCCCAGGTAAATCTTTGAAAATGCGATGACTTGGTAACCTTCCAACGGCACCCCCTTCTTGTATTTTTTTCCAAATTGTTCCATCAGCAGAAACTTCAATTTGCATATTTTGTGTGTTTTCCTTTTCAGAACTCGAGGAAAGCCGCATACATCTTCGTTTTTGCGTATTATGCTGTTGTCTTATGTTGTCTTCTTCGTCACTCGATTCGCCTCCAACATTTTCATCAAATTCCTCGTTATCACTGCTTTCAATATGAACACTTTGATTACCATCATCATCCGTATCACTGTCGCATCCCAAAAACTCATATTCGCTATCACCACCATCAACGTCTGATAGATCCGAAAGTATATCTTGTATTTCTTCCAATTTCAAAATTTTTCGTTTTTCCATTATGAGCAATTTGTATGTAGCAAAAGTAATAAAATTATTTCTTACTGAACAGAACAGAACTCAATGAATAAATAATGGTTTATAACAGTTTCCTACGAAATTCTTGATAAAAAAAATAAATAGGGAGATTCCCTGAAAAATATGAAATTTGAAAAATATGCTGATATACAATACTATTTTACCAGGGATGCGCAAACATTTTTCTTTACACGCCATTTTCCAAACAAGGGAATTTCCTAAAAGTGAAGAATATAAAGCATTTGCACATAGAACTACAAAAACGTGTACCAGGTCAAAATGACTGGTTTCGGTATAAGTACCAAAAACAAAAAAAAAATTTTTGTTATGAACACAAAATCAAATTAACTTATCAAATTATTTGTATTTAATTGTTGTTATAAAAGTCATATAATAGTTTCGAAAAAAAATAAATATACATAGTAAATATTTATGAAATAAAAGGTAAAACCAGTCATTTTGACTGGTATGGTAAATCTAGTGTTAAATCTAACCTTACAAATACTGCAGACTGGCGATGTTGTTTGATGCTGCTTCTGTTGATCCGTTAAAGGAGCCATTGTCTTTGGTCGACCAATGACTTCCTTGTGAATATGAATTAAATCGCTCACTAGCATCTTCACAAAACGGATTGGTGTGTCTTCTCCTGCAAAAAAATGTTTTATTAGTTTTATGATTTTTTCTTATTAAACATGTTTTGACTTACCAACAAATATGCGGTGCTTGCTTAAATCATCATCAAAGGAGCATTTGATATGGTATGAAAAAGCGCACGGGATATGTTGTTGGACGTCTGTTGTTGAAGAAATTTCCGGATCCGGTGCACATTGGCTAATGGGGCGTAGAATGGATTCAAAATCCGCATACACCACAAAAGGAACAATTAATTTGCGATTATGCTTTTTAAATTTAAGTATTTTATTACTTTCATCGGGCATAACTGTTATTATTTTTTTGCATTAGCTCTTATGCATTTGTAGGGCAGATTCTGAAGCGAATCGCAGCAAGCAGCCGTTGCATAAATGCATTCGATTGTTATCTTTGGTAATCTGAGTTCGCAACAAACGTGAGATGTTTTTAATGAATACATAATGCGTTTTATTCACATCATCACTACTTATGCAATAAAGCAAGTTAATATGTTTTGCTTTTTCCTCACGAGTATGATAGAAGGGTCCAATTATCTTATATTGTCCTTTATCATTAATCTCATAACCAAAAACATTTATGCTAATGGTTGGATTATTTGCTTCGAATATGCTCGTGTCTTTAACTATCAGAGGAAATTGCATATTCTTGACACAAAGTACTTGATCATTGTATACTATTGTTTCGCTTGCAATGTTGTCAATTTTATAGTACGATGGTCTATCAGCATTGTGTGTATCATTCGCGAAAGCCGATATAATGGCCCATTTAAAACAATATTCATCGTTGTTTTTCACATTGATGCATGCGTTTTTCTTTAATATTTGTTCGGGCAAATTAAAATGTGGAGTGTATTCATTCCGACTATGATCCGGAAATTTCTGTATTCTATTTTTTCCCTCGGACATGTTTGTAATTACTTTGCGACATTCGCTCTTATGTTTTTGCAGTCCGGATTCAGTGGTGAAGTGGTGTAAGCAGCCGTTACATAGATGCATTCGTTTGGTATCTTTGATGATCTGGCTTTTCAATAAACGTGAGATGTTTTTAATATACACATAATGCGTTTTATTCTCATCATCACTAATTATGCAATAAAGCAAGTTAATATGCTTTGCTTTTTCCTCACGAGTATGATAGAAGGGTCCAATTATCTTATATTGTCCTTTATCATTAATCTCATAACCAAAAACATTTATGCTAATGGCTGGATTATTTGCTTCGAATATGCTCGTGTCTTCGACTGCCAGAGGAAATTGCATATTCTTGAAACAAAGTACTTGATCATTGTATACTATTGTTTCGCTTGCTATGTTGGCAATTTTATAGTACGATGGTGTATCAGCATGGTGTGTATCATTCGCGAAAGCCGATATAATGGCCCATTTAAAACAGTAATCATCATTGTTTTTAACATTAATACAGGCTTTTTTGGTCAATATTTGCTTAGGCAGGCTAAAATGGGAAGAAGCTCGAAGTGGATCGTATTTGTTGATGTTAATTTCAATGCTCTGAAATGTTAACAACGTCCATCCGCTCTCTTTTTCTTGAAACTCTTCCAATTTTGTTTTAATATTTTCAATTGCCGTGCTCAAATGTTCCCTTATGTCTTCCTCGTTCTCAATCGTGTACATTTTAGTTTGCATGCTTTTTATATCTATTTGCATTAACTCATCACATTCTTTGGTGAATTTCGCAAACTTAGCAAAAAGCTCCATGCTAAATTTAAATGTGCTCAAAATTTCCAATTGATTTTTCAATAATTCATTAATCAATGGAATATTTTTTTCAAACAGATTATTCACATTTACCATACTCTCATCTTTGTTGGTGATGGAGAATGTTTTTACACGATTTTTGAACGCGTTTGCTATCAAGGAAACATTTTCATTTAGAGATTGTTGAGCGTTTGCTTTATGGGTATTTTTTCTTTGATGGTGAACCCAAAGCTGCTCTTCAACATTCTCATAGCAAAACAAGCATCTTTTGTATGTCGACTGCTTAGATTTTTTTGCAGGTTGTTCTCCTGACATTGTTGGTGCTTGTTGTTGTTGCCCTGCTCGCTTCATATTATTAAATATTTTGTTATGTTATTAAATTAAATTTTTTTTTTTTTTTTGGTTGGTGTTTTTTTATCTAAAAAGGAATGAATAAAATTTTATTGTTACTTCTACCGTTTTTTGTTTGGAAGAGAGGTTGAGTAGGTATTAGGCGGTGTCATTTTAGCAATAAGAACGGATAAAAAAGCAGAAAAAAATCGCTATTACAAAACATCACTACGATAGACCGCGATTGTCTATTAAAAAGTGATAATTTTTGCTATATATATTTTTTCACTATAAATTTCATATTAATATTTACTTCCTCTCTCTAAAAACGATAACACCGTACTATTGTTAAGAACAAAACAATTTTCATCAAATATTGCGCTCTACATTTAAAACCCAGAACAAAATAAATACTAACACCGCATCAAAAAAGAAATAATAATTAATATATAAGATAACTTACCGTTTTTGGTGATGATTTTTTTATATATAAATCCCTCGTTGATTTTTTTTTTAATTTTTGCTGAATTCCTCGTTGATTTTTTTTAATTTTTGCTGAATTCCTCGTTTATTTTTTTTTAATTTTTGTTGAATTCCTCGTTGATTTTTTTTTAATTTTTGTTGAATTCCTATATGAACAAAAAAACTTCATTAAAACAATGTTCAAAAAAGGGTAAACACATTCAATCGCAAAACACTAGAACCGCGTAATTATTAACTAAAATTTACCCGCGAAACATTATCGCCACGTAATTGTTACCCAAAAATTTATCTGCAAAAACACTAGAACCGCCCGCGTAATTGTTATCTAAAAATGTAACCGCAAAAACACTAGAACCGCGTAATTGTTATCCAAAAATTTATCTGCAAAAACACTAGAACTGCGTAATTGTTAACTAAAATTTAACCGCGTAATTGTTATCTAAAAATTTAACCGCAAAAACACTAGAACTGTGTAATTGTTAACTAAAATTTAACCGCAAAAACACTAGAACCGCCCACGTAATTGTTACCTAAAAATTTTTTTTCCATAATTAATATAAATATAAGATAACTTACCTTTTTTCCTATTTAGTATGATGATGATGATGCTGATTTTTTTTATCTTTTTTTTTTTACACACTTTTTTGATTCACTATATATCAAACAAAACACAATGTATAGCGTAGCTCAACAAAACAAAACAAAACGGATTGGAGGCTTTGGTTCGTCAAAGTAAACTGATACGCACTGGTTTAAACATTCGACATTTTATAGAAGAAATCCCTTCTAATACCGGAAACGAGACATTCTTTATACAATATGGAAACTATGATAAGAATAATGACCAGCGACATAGAAATCATTATTTAGTCATATCACCGGACCAGCAAAACATTTTTGAACAATATGACGAAAAAAAGAAAAAATGAGATAAGAGAACTAGGCGTCTTAATTAATATTTCTCAGAATTCAAAAAAATTTGTTGTTAAATATGAGGTCATTGGACCGGGTAACCATTTATATTTTTGATAAGAGAACTATGGAACTCAATTAATATTTCTTAGAATTCAAACAATTTTTTATGATTAAATATGAGGTTATTGGATCGGGTAAGCATTTATATTTTTGATAAGAGAACTATGGGACTCAATTAATATTTCTTAGAACTCAAACAATTTTTTATGGTTAAATATGAGGTCATTGGACTGGGTAAGCATTCATATTTTTGATAAGAGAACTATGGGACTCAATTAATATTTCTTAGAACTCAAACAATTTTTTATGATTAAATATGAGGTGTAAATATTGAGAGGCTATGGAAATTGGGATGAGCAATCAGTTTTCTGGCGCTGTGTGAATTTCTTTCTCCTTCCCATTGAGAGACAATTTTTACATCTCGTCGCTTCTCAACATTCTCCATGGTTTTGCCATACACACTATTATTCATTCATTTAAAAAAGTCTTTTTCAAACTTATTTTTTGCCTTTTTTCTATATTCCGTGTTGAGGGTTATATATTTTTGCAACCACTCAGATTGTGTAAAAGACAACACTCTATGAACTCTAGTGAGAATCAGCCCATGTTTCAGACATTGTTGTAAATTCTTTAGATGAATTATATACTTTGTCTTTGAATGTAGACTAGCGACAAGCTTAGGAATTTTGCACCCCGGCGTTATCATATTTTCTGGGCAAAATGGAAGATCATTGTGCTGATCGTGAAGATCAATTGGATAAGTTAAATCTACTTCCAATACATAGCCGATTTTATCGTTTCCATCACAATTTAAAATATATTCGGCTGTGAAGATTTGTGGATCAATCCATTGAAAATTTCCATCTGGAAGATGTTGCGACATTGCCCAACCGTACAGGTTATTTGCATCTAAATACATAAGATATTTATTTGGTTTGCTAGCATCGAAATTTTTCAAATATTTATTATTCGCAACGGTATGTCGATGACTACACTGACATAAACCGCCACGGATGCCATTCTTAAAGAAATTAAGCATCTCAACATCTGTTAGAAGTTCCAGATTGATTTCTGTTGTTTTCAACATTGCATCCCAAGATAAGTCGGGAGATGTATAGTAATGACATGGATCTAACTCATATATATCTAGACAAACCTTACGAAAATTCTCAAATACATCTGCCAACAATAAGACATCGCTCTGCAGATATAAAAGCATGTACTCTTTTAATGTTTTGCAATTGAAATGCTTCCACACTTTTTGAGCATAATCGTAATCTTCAACTAAACAATCTTCATTCGTTAGTCTATTATAGAATTCAGTAATTGGAGGAAGAGAACAGTCATCTAAACGAGCCCAACAATTAACATATTCATAGGGAAATACCCCCTTCCTCATCATTAACTTCAAAGAGGCATCGTTTTTGTAAAATCCCCTATTAATTATGAAATCGTCTTCAGATAAATTTTTAGTTAGCGAATCTATGCTAGACTGTAGAAATCGACATGAATCTAAAAACCTAATCTCAAATGAATTGTGCTCATCTAAATATATGCGTTTGGAAATCGATATATAATTTTCCTTATTTAGTGGAATTATACATATTTCCCCCTTAATACAACCCAGACTTTTCATAAATAGATGTGAATCATAACCCGTCAAATTATGGAAAAAGACTGGGAAAAAGGTTGGAACGCGAAAATCTAAATTACACTGAGAATGGGCTGGTCCTCTATAGACACCAGTGAAATGGCAATGGTCCCTTACTCTTACATCTAATTCATTAACACTAGATATACCAACAAATTTACATACCTATTTATACCAAAACCAGTCAATTTGACTGTATATGACAAGTTCTATTCATTTATATTATAATGCTTTATCGTTTGAGAGAATTGATGAGATATATAAAAATTGGTTCTAAGGCGAAGCAAGGGTTGTTTTTCCAATAAGCGGGGGGTGTGAGGGGCAAGGCCCCCCGCATTGATAACATTGAAATTAAAAATTTAGGGATTTAATATCTCGGTTATTTATGAAATATGCCCAAAAAAATATGAAATTACATCCCAAAAATCAATTTATGTCACAGGGCAAATAAGTAATGTCAAAAAAAAATTGGGGCATAACTTCCGTTTCAGTTTGAGGCATAAGTTCGTACCCCCATAAAAAATAAAAATATAAAAACTCATCAATTATATTCCAGTTTTATTCAGAATGATCATGTTTACATGCTTTACAAATACTAACTTTTTTTTCCACGCATTTTCCGCACACATATTTCTTACAGATGTCACAATTTGTAGTTGTCTTGTTGTTATTACAAAGTCCTATTTGGCACCATTTACGTACTGGCCGGGGATTCTGGGTTGCTGGACGGAGAATTTCACTTGCCCTCCCTTGGCTTGATGACTTATATTCAGATGTGAGCTCTTCAGCTAATCGAAACAAAAAGTCTTTCCTAGAAATATTCTTTCCTGTTATACTTCTATACAAAATCCAGGAATTGATGCCGGCCAAATCTAAAATATTGAAAAATACTTGAAGTGGCCACCTTCTGGATCCTGATTTCACACTATACTTTCTTGCCATTTGATCAGTTACATCAACACCGAATTTGGTTTTATTGTAAAAAGATATAGTTTCAGGTAGTTTCTTGGAACTGGTATCAATTTTGACGCCTTTGTGTTTAGTACTCAATAAAACAACCTTTTTGTTAGGCTTACTCTTATAAACAGTAAGTGTGCATTCATTTGTTTCATATAGATGCGTTGAAAAACGTTCCATACCATCTTTTTTTTCTTTGCAAATTTTTGGAAGCTCCCGTTTGTTGCAACGTACTGTACCAACCAATGCAGTATTTTTAGCTAATAATTTTGAAGCCAGGGGGAGGCTGGTAAAAAAATTGTCGGTTGTCACACACCTTCCTTTCATGATATAAGGTTCTAGTAGTCTTGTTACAACAAATTCACTGAGAGGAGTTGACGAATTTCGTTTTTCGTCTTTTCCTAAATAGGGAAAGCCATTTATAACATACTTCGTTTCAACATCAGAAGCCAGCCAGAATTTTATCCCAAATTTGTCTGGTTTGTTTGGCATATACTGGGTAAATCGACATCTAGCCTTCGTTGGAAACAGTTGCTCATCTACTGTGATAAATGCTCCTGGTTTGAAAGCGTTTTGACTATTCTCGATAAATTTATCCCAAACAGTTGATACCAGCGCAAATTTATCCGTTTGCAAGCGCTGACTCCTCTCATTTCTTTTATCAAAGCGAATAAAACGTAAAATTTCCGTAAAGTCATTCCTGCTCATATTTTCGGAAAAAAAATCAGGACCCCACTTTTTGTTCCATAAATATGATAATTTCAAACCTTTTGCTTCGTATGCACCACGGCCATACAATATTCCAATAAAGGCCTTCAGTTTTTCCTGCGAAAGGGTCCACTTCTTGCCTAAAACTCGAGAGGCTTCTATTTCAGTGCAATTTCTAATATGTTCTAATATATGATGATCAATCAATAGTAAGAAGGCACTGCTTATCTCTTCTTCCATAATATTTCTTCTAGCATGTGCTGTAGGCCCAGGTAAATCTTTGAAAATGCGATGACTTGGTAACCTTCCAACGGCACCCCCTTCTTGTATTTTTTTCCAAATTGTTCCATCAGCAGAAACTTCAATTTGCATATTTTGTGTGTTTTCCTTTTCAGAACTCGAGGAAAGCCGCATACATCTTCGTTTTTGCGTATTATGCTGTTGTCTTATGTTGTCTTCTTCGTCACTCGATTCGCCTCCAACATTTTCATCAAATTCCTCGTTATCACTGCTTTCAATATGAACACTTTGATTACCATCATCATCCGTATCACTGTCGCATCCCAAAAACTCATATTCGCTATCACCACCATCAACGTCTGATAGATCCGAAAGTATATCTTGTATTTCTTCCAATTTCAAAATTTTTCGTTTTTCCATTATGAGCAATTTGTATGTAGCAAAAGTAATAAAATTATTTCTTACTGAACAGAACAGAACTCAATGAATAAATAATGGTTTATAACAGTTTCCTACGAAATTCTTGATAAAAAAAATAAATAGGGAGATTCCCTGAAAAATATGAAATTTGAAAAATATGCTGATATACAATACTATTTTACCAGGGATGCGCAAACATTTTTCTTTACACGCCATTTTCCAAACAAGGGAATTTCCTAAAAGTGAAGAATATAAAGCATTTGCACATAGAACTACAAAAACGTGTACCAGGTCAAAATGACTGGTTTCGGTATAAGTACCAAAAACAAAAAAAAAATTTTTGTTATGAACACAAAATCAAATTAACTTATCAAATTATTTGTATTTAATTGTTGTTATAAAAGTCATATAATAGTTTCGAAAAAAAATAAATATACATAGTAAATATTTATGAAATAAAAGGTAAAACCAGTCATTTTGACTGGTATGGTAAATCTAGTGTTAAATCTAACCTTACAAATACTGCAGACTGGCGATGTTGTTTGATGCTGCTTCTGTTGATCCGTTAAAGGAGCCATTGTCTTTGGTCGACCAATGACTTCCTTGTGAATATGAATTAAATCGCTCACTAGCATCTTCACAAAACGGATTGGTGTGTCTTCTCCTGCAAAAAAATGTTTTATTAGTTTTATGATTTTTTCTTATTAAACATGTTTTGACTTACCAACAAATATGCGGTGCTTGCTTAAATCATCATCAAAGGAGCATTTGATATGGTATGAAAAAGCGCACGGGATATGTTGTTGGACGTCTGTTGTTGAAGAAATTTCCGGATCCGGTGCACATTGGCTAATGGGGCGTAGAATGGATTCAAAATCCGCATACACCACAAAAGGAACAATTAATTTGCGATTATGCTTTTTAAATTTAAGTATTTTATTACTTTCATCGGGCATAACTGTTATTATTTTTTTGCATTAGCTCTTATGCATTTGTAGGGCAGATTCTGAAGCGAATCGCAGCAAGCAGCCGTTGCATAAATGCATTCGATTGTTATCTTTGGTAATCTGAGTTCGCAACAAACGTGAGATGTTTTTAATGAATACATAATGCGTTTTATTCACATCATCACTACTTATGCAATAAAGCAAGTTAATATGTTTTGCTTTTTCCTCACGAGTATGATAGAAGGGTCCAATTATCTTATATTGTCCTTTATCATTAATCTCATAACCAAAAACATTTATGCTAATGGTTGGATTATTTGCTTCGAATATGCTCGTGTCTTTAACTATCAGAGGAAATTGCATATTCTTGACACAAAGTACTTGATCATTGTATACTATTGTTTCGCTTGCAATGTTGTCAATTTTATAGTACGATGGTCTATCAGCATTGTGTGTATCATTCGCGAAAGCCGATATAATGGCCCATTTAAAACAATATTCATCGTTGTTTTTCACATTGATGCATGCGTTTTTCTTTAATATTTGTTCGGGCAAATTAAAATGTGGAGTGTATTCATTCCGACTATGATCCGGAAATTTCTGTATTCTATTTTTTCCCTCGGACATGTTTGTAATTACTTTGCGACATTCGCTCTTATGTTTTTGCAGTCCGGATTCAGTGGTGAAGTGGTGTAAGCAGCCGTTACATAGATGCATTCGTTTGGTATCTTTGATGATCTGGCTTTTCAATAAACGTGAGATGTTTTTAATATACACATAATGCGTTTTATTCTCATCATCACTAATTATGCAATAAAGCAAGTTAATATGCTTTGCTTTTTCCTCACGAGTATGATAGAAGGGTCCAATTATCTTATATTGTCCTTTATCATTAATCTCATAACCAAAAACATTTATGCTAATGGCTGGATTATTTGCTTCGAATATGCTCGTGTCTTCGACTGCCAGAGGAAATTGCATATTCTTGAAACAAAGTACTTGATCATTGTATACTATTGTTTCGCTTGCTATGTTGGCAATTTTATAGTACGATGGTGTATCAGCATGGTGTGTATCATTCGCGAAAGCCGATATAATGGCCCATTTAAAACAGTAATCATCATTGTTTTTAACATTAATACAGGCTTTTTTGGTCAATATTTGCTTAGGCAGGCTAAAATGGGAAGAAGCTCGAAGTGGATCGTATTTGTTGATGTTAATTTCAATGCTCTGAAATGTTAACAACGTCCATCCGCTCTCTTTTTCTTGAAACTCTTCCAATTTTGTTTTAATATTTTCAATTGCCGTGCTCAAATGTTCCCTTATGTCTTCCTCGTTCTCAATCGTGTACATTTTAGTTTGCATGCTTTTTATATCTATTTGCATTAACTCATCACATTCTTTGGTGAATTTCGCAAACTTAGCAAAAAGCTCCATGCTAAATTTAAATGTGCTCAAAATTTCCAATTGATTTTTCAATAATTCATTAATCAATGGAATATTTTTTTCAAACAGATTATTCACATTTACCATACTCTCATCTTTGTTGGTGATGGAGAATGTTTTTACAAGATTTTTGAACGCGTTTGCTATCAAGGAAACATTTTCATTTAGAGATTGTTGAGCGTTTGCTTTATGGGTATTTTTTCTTTGATGGTGAACCCAAAGCTGCTCTTCAACATTCTCATAGCAAAACAAGCATCTTTTGTATGTCGACTGCTTAGATTTTTTTGCAGGTTGTTCTCCTGACATTGTTGGTGCTTGTTGTTGTTGCCCTGCTCGCTTCATATTATTAAATATTTTGTTATGTTATTAAATTAAATTTTTTTTTTTTTTTTGGTTGGTGTTTTTTTATCTAAAAAGGAATGAATAAAATTTTATTGTTACTTCTACCGTTTTTTGTTTGGAAGAGAGGTTGAGTAGGTATTAGGCGGTGTCATTTTAGCAATAAGAACGGATAAAAAAGCAGAAAAAAATCGCTATTACAAAACATCACTACGATAGACCGCGATTGTCTATTAAAAAGTGATAATTTTTGCTATATATATTTTTTCACTATAAATTTCATATTAATATTTACTTCCTCTCTCTAAAAACGATAACACCGTACTATTGTTAAGAACAAAACAATTTTCATCAAATATTGCGCTCTACATTTAAAACCCAGAACAAAATAAATACTAACACCGCATCAAAAAAGAAATAATAAATCTCTAGCACCTGGGAATCATGCGTTAAAACAGTTTACCTGGGTATAAAGTTAATGGTAACTGCATCGCCCGGTAATCAAATCAAATCCTTGTGCAGCTCGACGGGAAACAGCCAGCAAAAAACAGAAAATCCAAAGGTACATCAATTTTATTGTTGCCTCGAATTTACAACTTGTTTTTTTACTTTCACAGATATTTCTTTTTTTTTATTCTCGCATCGTGCCAGTTTTTCCGTTTTCTTTTTTCGAGTTAATTGTTCTCGCTCTTTTTTCTTTTCTTTTTTTTCTTTTTTCACGCAACCACAACTGCTTCTTTTTATTTCTAGCACAAGACTACTTCGAAACTCTCTCCCTCTCAACCTCCACCCACTCCGAAAAGGGAATCAGCTTCCACACGATCCACACCCGAACACATGTGGATCGTGTGTTTCCTCCACCACCTTACCATCTATTATTAAACTATATTAAAAACCATTTAAATGATGGGGGTGGCGGAACCCACACGTAACACCGACTTGAACTAATTAACAAACTTATTGCTTTATCCTTAATTGGATTTTGGTCTTTTTTTTTGTTTGAGCGAAGCTTACTGATTTAGCAAATTATTAAAATGAAGAATTATTATTAAAATTTGAAAAGAGTGAAAGAACAGGTTGTAATTCCATCAATGTTTTGAACTTACGGCCGTAATTGATACATACAGTTGCAAAAAATTCGATCTCCCAGTGCACGACCGCTGAACCTCCTCCAGCAATTTTCCTCTCGGCAGTTGCTCCCTTGCAAGCGTAGGGACGTATGGAGCCTCTGGGCTCCATCCACCAATGGTCTTGCTCCTCCGAGCTAAACGTGCTCAAGGATTTAAGGCACAATGCCAGTGCAGAGCCAATTAATGGGAATCGGCCGCGCCATTGTGGTACTGTGTCTTCTGTTGTGTAATAATTGTATTTGAAATGTACCTGTGTAGTACCCCATAGGTACTCACGTGTGACACCACTTGGTTACACCCAGCGGGAGGGAGTTAATCCCGACTTCCCACCAGTGCCCCGCTCCACGGTCGTCCGTCCACGAGCCACTCCACTCGTGCCTCTGGAGATAACTTCACCAACTCTTGCACTACGCGTAAATCCAGCCCGATGAGTTTTCCGGCACAACAAAATCACGTTGTTTCTCCTTCTCGTTATAATGGTTTTTTGTCTTTATTTGCATTAAACTATTATTTTCTATTTATTTTATTCTATTCTCTTCCTTTCTTCTCCTTTCGTTACGTTAGCAATATTTTTACAACTTAAACGAAGACTTTTTTATTCACACCGAATAGAAGACGTTAATCACGCAGGAAATTACTGTTACTTAACAGACGAAATAATATAGATTGAATTAACGGTCAAAACAACTCTTTTTCTCAGCCAACTGAACTCAACTGTTCCTTTTTTATTTTTGAACCGTTCACAGCGGTCTTCCTGAACAATTCTCATTCAGCAACGTTTTCTCCCTCTCTCTCCTCAGCAACAATTCGATCTCGACGACGGTCGACCTCGAAACTAGCGAAAGCCACCACCGTCGAAAAAAAAAACGGGTTTACACACCAACTGCATCTCAATTCGATATATTATAAATTTAAATGCAGCTGAGTTGATCGAAACAAAAACGACGGAAAGGCCACCCACGCAACAGTTATCGATTATTTGATTATCGTTTATATTTGGTTTATGTCGTTGCCTGTGTTATGATGAGTTGTAATTGTTTGGGTTTCTTATGTTGCATTTGCAACCATAGGTTTGGCTGGACGAAATGTTTTTAAACCCACAGTGGCTTGTGCGGTTCGCAGGACCGCCACACATCCACCGGTTTGCGTCACAATTCAACTTCCGCAGTTGGCAAGGTGTTTCGCCAGCTGGGAACCGCAACTCCGATGTTGCCGATGGTTCGCCAAGTGGGGAAACAGCAAAAGGTGTCTCTGCGTCGATTAATTGCACGGTGAGACAACAAAAATGATTGCCGCATTGGGCACAAACGAAACACATTTTTTAACATTATACTTTTAACTTTTATTGCACGAAAGTTAATGTCACATTAAATAAAAGCACAGGTGCTGAAGGCACCGTAAACAATTTCAATTCTTTAACGTTAAAAAACCTACAGGTGCTGCAAACACCGTATACAAAACAAATCAAAACTGTCAGAGAACCGTACAGTAGTAAAAGATCACACTTCTTTGGTCTCCTTCATGTTATTTTACTGATAACGGGCTCGTTATCAGTCCGATGAATCTGCTGGTTGTCATTGGCAGCATTCAGTGCCAATGGTGTTTTTTCCGTAATGGTATAATGTATAATACATGCTGCGGAACTGCAACACAAAGTAACCCAATAATTTTGTGTGTAATTACATCTTTTTTTTTTTGCTTTACCGATTGTGACGAAATGTGAGGCGAATTAATTGCATTTTCATTCCGAGGGTCATATAGGTTCAGAATCTGTTGGAGGTTTTCGGTTTAAGTACATTAATGACCTTTTGGTCGACACCTTTATTTAGGTCGTCATTGATGTACTTAACACGCATGCAAGACACGATCTGATTTTCTTATTTTCTCCCAACTTATAAACGTATAGTTTGGTGAAGGAGAATTTTAATATGTCGAAGGCCGGTAACTTTACTGTTCGGGCTTACCGTTACAATGAAAAAAAGGTAATTGGCGATTACGATTTCGGGACTTTGTTGTAGAAAAGGGTTTAACAACCATAAATGTTAGGCTTTCGGTTCCAACCGTTTTCAGTTCCTCAATTATTTCCTTGGGTGGATCAACTCCTTTCAGAAGCATGGAGACCACCTTCCCTGATTTTGGGTTGTACGTATAGTAATCGCTGCGCGCTTGCCGTAACATTAATTTCATTTCTTTGTAATCTTTCAAGTTATCACATATTAAACTTATCTGACAGTTATTAATACGGTTAGTTTTAAAACTTTTACAAGTTAACTCACCAAGTTTTATTGGGTCTTTAGCTTCCATTGAGCTAACAACTATTGAAGACTTTTTTTTTTTTTTTTTTTTTTTTTAGTTGCTCCATGTGCCCTTGTTGCTGCTGTTGTTTTTCATGTGGTCGGTCCTTTGTTTCTTCTCCCTGCTCTACCTTGGGTCCATTCTCTTCTTTCTCTAGCTAAAAAAAGGTATCAACCTGCAAAAATGGCCTGTCCAGCTTCTTAAAAAAAAAAGAGTTGAGCAGCGAACTTTATTTTTAAACTTGCGCATGTTTTTTTAAACTTTATTTAAAAATTTAAGTATGTTAACAATGTTATTGTTTAATAAACTTCAAAACATTAGCATAAAAGAATTATGTATAGATATAATAAATTAATTTGAAATAACAAATATGTGCATATGTATGTTAATTATTAATGGCTACCGCTCTCCGATGATGATGTTCCACTGTGGGGTGGAAGTGTTGTGCCTGTTGCGTGTTATTGAACAATTTGTTAATAATATATATATTATATTTTAATATAGTTTAATTTAAGGTACGTTAACGTAAGAAGTAGACTTACTGTGAATAAATTTGTGTTTGTGCGACCGTTGAACGGTCGCACTGTTGTTATTGTTGAGGTTGGCTGCGACTGGTTGCAGGGGGCGTTGATGGTTGCTCCCCTGTAAGTCTCCTCTTTTGATGGACCCGAAATTCTTGAAGAAGCTGTAACTTTTTCTTCTCCAGATGACACAGCAGTTGGAAAGGGCTCTCCCAATTTACTTGGGATTCTTTTGACACTTTTGGTACCACAAGTTGAGTAGATGAAAATTGTTTTTCATTTGAGCTTCCGTTTGTGTTTGGAGTTTGACATTGAATGAATTTATTTTTGCCGTTGACGTTATTTTTATTATTTGACGCCAACGTCGTTTTTTATTTATTTCTCTGCCAAATAGAATTTGCATAAAGTAGTTTATGCAAATTAGCTACTTGGCGAGTTGTTCTTCTTTTACAGGTAAAGAGGGGAAACGAAGGGGGATTAGTGGATTATGGGGGGACCTGGACTCAAGGTCGGTCCGTAACATGCCTGGCACGGACACTCGGTTGACTTCCTCCTCCATCATAAGTTCTTTAATGTTCCGACAAAAGTTAACCGCCCAAACGAATGAACGAAACGCCGCCACGTTTGTTCACAACCACAAAACGAACACCATGACGAAGAAGAAACCGTCAAACACCGGCCAAGTGAAACACACTGCTTAAGTTTAATATAATTTTATTGAACATAAACACTGTCATTTGTTTGTGGTGTACACAAGTATTTTATATTGATATTGATTGTTGACTTATTAATGGTACACGGTTACACGCACGACTCGGTGAATATTTTAAATTGAGATTGAATTGGCTTCTGGTGAATTCGGAACTGTTACACGCACGACTCGGGGGGTATTTTATTACGCTTCTCCGCTGCCGGCGGAGAGCGGGAGTGCTGCGACTAGCGTGGTCGAAGGATGGAATAAGACTCAACGATATCTTGCTCGTTCAGAGCTCACTCGGTCATCGTGATCATGGTGGTATGTGTGTCTAGAACAAAGAAAGACATAAAATGCATTCCTAGGATACGATTTCGGTAAAGCAAACAAAACCGAAATCGTCGGATGCATGTGCGTAGCAGCTAAATAAAGAGACCACGATGCGATGTGGAAATGTGCTAATTAGTTTTAGCTAGGTTACTGGGAAATGGTGTTTATGGCATCGCTAGTAAGGGTACGTATTGAATACTTATTTGCATTGTTTATGCTTGGATTTCAATTGATGCCAAGGGACGCGGAATGCATATTTGCTTTGGGTTGCACATTGTGCGAGTCAGGGAATTTTACTGCTGGGGAAAAAAACGTCGCCAGCCAATGTATACATAAAGAAATTTATCGTATACATGAATGAAGGTGGGAATAGGCGACGCAATGATAATTATCGCTGGCCGGAATGGTTACATGATATGTGAACCGAGGGTATGGGTCTTTTATGTTTTAATGTTACGCGGCGTGTCAATCAGGGTGCTACAGGGGCACAGGTTAACCACGTAACCCCACTAGTTTCGTCCTATATCTGACTCCATTTTTGATACGAACACTTTCTTACGCAGCTTAATAGTCAAATAAAATACACACTTGGTTTAGCACGATTCAGTTCGCAATAATCCTTAAATATTTATTTTTATTATTGAAACTTGTTTAATATTTTACAATTTTAGTTTTGGTGTACCGTACTAACAATCTTGATACACAATACCGAAATATAGTTTTACGTATATGTTAGTTCTTGCTTAATATTTTAATATTTAGTTTGGTGTACCGCACTAACAATCTTGATACACAACACCGAAAATATAGTTCTACGTATATGTTAGTTCTTGCTTAATATTTTAATATTTAGTTTGGTGTACCGCACTAACAATCTTGATACACAACACCGAAATATAGTTCTACGTATATGTTAGTTCTTGCTTAATATTTTAATATTTAGTTTGGTGTACCGCACTAACAATCTTGATACACAACACCGAAATATAGTTTTACGTATATGTTAGTTCTTGCTTAATATTTTAATATTTAGTTTGGTGTACCGCACTAACAATCTTGATACACAACACCGAAAATATAGTTCTACGTATATGTTAGTTCTTGCTTAATATTTTAATATTTAGTTTGGTGTACCGCACTAACAATCTTGATACACAACACCGAAAATATAGTTCTACGTATATGTTACACCACGACGGTTGACTGCCACCTTTTAATTCTGTTCAACGACTAAACTCTTAATTCATCCTGACTCACAAGGGTTACCTCATATGCAATCCTTCTTTTTCTTTTTCTTTCTTTCATTTTGCACACACAGCGCCAGGACCCAAAACAGACCATTGCCTCGACCACCATATATGGTGCGCTTTTAGCTTTTTGCCAGGCGAACAAGAAAAAAAGGAAAGGGTGAAACATACACACGATAATCGCGTCTGCCGCTTACGTGTGTATCCCCCAGCATGTAGACATGGGATCATCGCAATTCACATGATTTGCAGGTTTGCACAGGGGTTGAATTGTTTACACGATCACTACTGCTTGAAGCATTATTGTTGATCGTGCAAACTTCGCTAGTGTATCTTCCCTAGGAACGACGAATATTCATACGATCGCGACTACAACCAAGATCGCCGCCGATCGCATATCGATCGTCGTGCAAATGGTGCAGGTGGCTATTCCCTGTGTTTGCTTCTCTTGTAGGCAAGCATTGTATTGCTTGCCTGTAGGTTGGTTTTTTGCTACCGAATTGCCCGCCGTGTTCGCTGATGAAAAAGGGGGCAGCTTGCCTGTGTGTGTCGGTGCTGGATCGAAGATATTCTTGTCCGAATATCTCGATTGATCCGTTGGTTGAGGACGCGACCGTTTTTCTCCACTCGAGAAAGGGTGCATGTTGGCGGGAACCAATATTGGAATATTTTCCGTTGACCGTCGGCGCCGGTTGAACTTCCCCGGTGTGTGCTGCATGTTGAGCAAATTTTATCGGATATTCATGTTGTGCTACGCACAAACAAACTATTCGTCCTTGCAGGAAATTTTACTCCTTTTCCCCGTAGAACTTGATGCTCTACGGCGACCAGGTTTTTGTTGTTTCCGTTGAAAATGTGAGGCGGGCAGTGGCGTCAGGGGAAACCGCGACAGCACTCGAATAGTTCGCCGGGCAAAACGAGGCTGGTGCCATATGTCAGTTCGGCAGCGGACGCGCCCAAATCCTCCTTTATACATGTCCTCAAACCAAGGAGGACAGTGGGGAGGGCGTCGAACCACTGCGTGTCGTTGTGACACATTAGGGAGGCTTTTAATGACCTGTGCCAACGCTCTATCATCCCGTTGGATGAAGGGTGGTATGCGGTCGTACGATCCCGCCGACAGCCGAGCAACTCTGTGGGCTGTCTGAAGATCGTAGCCTCGAACTGAGGGCCGCGATCTGATGTTAGTGTTGCCGGTACGCCAAAACGTGTAACCCATGTTGAATAAAACGCCCTGGCGACGCTTTCGGCTGTAACCACTCGTAGCGGTGTCGCTTCCGGCCATCGCGTGAAACGGTTAATCATTGTCAGGACGTAGGAAAAACCTCTCGAGGGCGTCAATGGTCCTACGATATCTATATGAACGTGTGCGAAACGTGCCTTGGGGAGCTTAAACTGGGCCGGCTCCAGTACGTTGTGCCGTCCTGCTTTACACCGCTGGCATTTGAGGCACGCGCGAGCCCAACTTGTGAGGTCCTTGTTCATGTGTGGCCATACGAACTTACGTCGAATGGCCGTGGCGGTTGCGCGACCGCTGGGGTGAGCTGGATTGTGGAAGGTTTCGTAAACTCTTCTTCGCAGTTCAGTGGGGATATACGGTCTGACCGTTCCCGTGGAGACATCGCACCAGATCGCATCCGTCGAGTGCCCCAGTGGCAACTTTCTCAACAGAAGTGCGGTGTCCGCTTTTAACAGAGCTTCAAGCTGGCTGTCTTGCTTCTGGGCTTGGGCCAGGTCGGCGTCCGCGATGGCGGAGCGCAACTGTATTGTGTCCACTCGAGAGAGTGCGTCCGCGATAATGTTCTGGTCGCCCGGGATGTGCCTAATCTCGGTGGCGTATTGGCCAATTAAGTCGAGCTGCCGCTCCTGACGTGGTGATGCGTTTCCGGACTTCTTCCGGAAGGCGTAGGTCAAAGGCTTGTGGTCCGTTCTTATCACCACTGGGCGGCCCTCCACCATGTGACGAAAATACTTAACGGCGCTATATATAGCCAGCAACTCTCTATCGTATGTGCTGTATTTCCGCTCGGTATTACTGAGTTTTCTCGAGAAAAACCCGAGCGGTTCCCAACTTCCGTTACTCTCCTGCTCCAATACCGCTCCTATTGCGGTGTCTGACGCATCGCATTGGATGGCCAACGGAGCACCTTCCACAGGGTAGCGCAGCAGTGCTGCGTTCGCGAGTTGTGTCTTAGCCTGGCGAAATGCGTTCTCTGCAGCTTCCGTCCAGGCGATTGGGCGCTTATCGTTCTTTTTTGCCCCTTTTAAATATTCGTTTAATGGGGCCTGGACATGCGCGGCGTTTCGTAAGGTTGGCCGATAAAAATTGAGCATTCCCAGGAAACGCCGTAACTCGCGGACGTTGGAGGGTCGGGGAAATTGGTTGAGTGCTTCTACCCTGTTTGGCAAAGGCCGTATACCCTGCTCGTTGATGTTATACCCCAAGCAAGTCACCTGCTCTTTGGCGAAGTGGCATTTGTCAGGGTTTATCACGAGTCCGAATCGACGGAGGCGTTCAAGCACCTGATTCAGGTGTTGGTGGTGCTCCGTACGGTTTCGGGAAGCTATCAGGATATCGTCTATATAAGCGTAGCAACAGTCCAACCCGCGTAGCGCTGTATCTTTGTACCTCTGGAAAGTCTGTGCTGCGTTCCTGAGGCCAAAAGTCATTACCTTGAACTCATAGAGCCCGAAGGGTGTAATGACTGCTGTTTTAGGGATGTCCTCGTGTGCCACCGGAATTTGGTGGTAGGCTCTGGTTAGATCCAGGGTCGTGAAAACGGTGCATCCTCGTAGCTTGTACGAAAAATCGTATAGATGGGCTATGGGGTACCTGTCAGGGATTGTGACCGCGTTCAGCAGTCTGTAGTCTCCACATGGGCGCCACTCCCCATTGCGTTTCTTAACTAAATGCAGCGGGCTAGCCCACGGGCTGACTGAAGGTTGGCAGATTCCCTTTTCGAGCATGTAATTAAATTCCTCGCGTGCCGCTCGTAATTTGTCTGGTGCGAGGCGGCGCGGGCGTTGACTGACTGGCGGGCCGCGTGTCTCTATATGGTGATAGACCCCTGACTTGATGTGCTTCTGGTTGGGAAGCGGAACTGTTGACTTTTCAAATTCCTCCAATAAGGGCGGGATTGAGTCTAAGCTCGCATCTGTCCCTGCAGGTATCCGTGGGTCCTCCCTAGGCGGCTGCCTGCAGGTATCATTGGCCACCAGTCTGTTGTTTGCGGAATCCACGAGTAAGTTGTGGCGTGCCAACAAGTCTGACCCTATTAACGGTTCGCTGACATCGGCCACCACAAAATGCCAGCCAATGGGGCGCCGCAAACCCAAATTTAGTTTGTAATATCTTCGCCCGTACGTGGCTATGGAAGTGTTGTTCGCTGCCAGCAGCCGGAGCCGACCGGGCACTTTATTGTGCGGGGCGTATGACCTGGGCAGGACGGAGACATCGGCGCCTGTGTCAACGGTGAAGCTTATGTTTAACTGCGGGTCTCTTATCGTCAAGCGCCTTATATAGGGCACGCCGACCGTTCGCGCCTGTATTACGGTCGGCCGTTCTAGTTTAACGCTGGGTTGGGAACAGGAGGTGGTCGCTTCCAACCACACGGCTGTTTACACTTCCGAGCCTTTGCCCCGAAGCGTCGGTGATACACGCACCAAGCGTGTGTCAGGGCTCTGTTTGAATTGTCCCGTCCAGGCACCGATGCCGTTCCGCGTGAGGTCGATGCGCCTCCAGGAGGATCAATCCGTCGGTGTGAAGCCTGTGTTTGTGGTCGTTGGTAGTTTGGTCCGTTAAGCACCGCGCGCGTGGCACTTCGCACCTCCGCGCGTAGCTGGTTAATCTCTCGCTGGAGGTTCGCCTCGAAACGCGACGGTCCCGATTGCCGCGCATGCGCCTGCAATGGGTCACGCGGGGGCGTTGAAGACCGCAACGCATCTTGTGAGGCGGCCGGTAGGGGTGCGGAATCGAAATAGGTACGCGGTGCTGGTTGTGGAACGTATCGATGCTGGGAAAACGGTGCGCCGCTGTGATTTACCGTTGTCACCTGGAAGGTGGGAGATTCGGATTGAGGGTCCGCGCTTTCCATAATTGCGTCTGCAAGCTCTGGTTGGGCTGAGCTATCAAGGCGGCACGTGCATATTGGGGAAGGCATCTTAAAAAATGGGGTCTGATGACATCATCTGAGATCCCGGTTCCCGCTATCGCACGCAGATGTGTCAGCAAATGTGCAGGTTTCATCCCAGTGAAATTCGTCTCTGCAGCCAAACGCTGATGTCGTCTGCCCTCGGGTTCGTCCAGGGCGCCTAGGAGGGCCTCTCTCATGCTGCTATATGGGTTTGGGTCTGGTGACCTAATTATATGTGCGACATGAGTCCTCTGTGTGCGACTCAACACTCGGATTACCTCTACTGCACGGAGCTCTTCATCGTGCAGATCGGTAGCCTTAAATATGCGTTCCGCCATGGCGAACCAAAGCTCGGCGTCCTCCTCGTCAAAAGGAGGTAAACGCAAGTCGCGGTGAGTGGGGCGCGGTGGTTGTTCAGCGCTGGATGCGTCCTCGAACGCTGGTGATTCCGCGCGCGGCTGCTGTTGCTCCAGCTGTGCTGTTTTTGCCCTTGTTGACTGGGCCATTTTTCTCTTTAGAACTGGTGACCCGTGTCCGGACGCGGAGAATCGAACGCGCGACGAAGGAACCTCGACTTGTTGCGCGAATCGACGGAAAAGGTTGTCGTCGCTACTAGTGTCACGGGACAAGGGTGGGTGTACGCGTGTGATGATGGATTACGCGAGTCGAGTCTGGAGGTGCCGATGGAGTCAGTTGAGAATGTCGTGTGTTTAGGTGTCGCCAGTATCGTCTGAATGTATCAGTGTTTGCTGCCCGGAAGGGGCTTACGAGTGTTATTTCCTTATTTATAATATTATTATACTAACGAAAGAAGAAGAGAAAAAAAAATTCACTTTTTGCCTTGAAATGTCCCCTTTTTTCTCGCAGGGCGTATATCTGAAATTTCTCTTACTTCTAAGCGCTATTTATTATTTGCATTTTTCTTAAGTATAGTAAAATAAGGATAAACTGTTCGCTTTACTGTTTTCTTCTTTTTCTTTTTGTGTTAATCAAAAAAAAAAAAAATGATGTACTCTACATGTAAATACAATGGGATTTGAATTTTCCTACAATAGCCGTGTATTTCTTTGGGTAGAAAAAAGATGTTTATTATAATTTTATTGTTTGCAATATATTTTGTGTGAACTATTGTTATTATTCGAATACTTTTATTCGTTATGTATGTATTATAGCGAACCTCTTCTTGGACTAATGTTTTCTATTACCGTGTTTGTGTTTTTGTTTGATTTCTAACTAATATTTTCGGCTATATTACTATTTGCTTTTCCTTTATTTTAATATATTCTATTTTTATTCAGTTGTTCTATGGTTATACTAGTATTGAAAAAATATTTTTTGTTTTGGTGGTTCTGATGGAGCTCACCTAATAAAGAAAGTATAAATCTACTGGCAAAGGAAAATATCACAACAAAAGGAAAGAAAAAAGGAACCTGGAGTCCAACGTTGGGTATCCGAAGATGGTTGCGTCAGTGTGGTCACCCGTTTATTCCTTCAACTGCGTTGCGTTTCGTTGGGGATGGAACCCTTAGTTGTTGTTGTTGATTCACTTAAGACGTTCGTCACACGTCAGCGTGTGACTAATTATGGTTGGTGGTTTCTTTTTGGCGACAGGAAAACGGAAAATGTCACTATTTTGGCACTTGCGTGTCACGTCACACGTCGCTAGGTCACCAATTATAGTGCTTTTATGTTTTAATGTTACGCGGCGTGTCAATCAGGGTGCTACAGGGGCACAGGTTAACCACGTAACCCCACTAGTTTCGCCCTATATCTGACTCCATTTTTGATACGAACACTTTCTTACGCAGCTTAATAGTCAAATAAAATTCACACTTGGTTTAGCACGATTCAGTTCGCAATAATCCTTAAATATTTATTTTTATTATTGAAACTTTTTTAATATTTTACAATTTTAGTTTTGGTGTACCGCACTAACAATCTTGATACACAACACCGAAATATAGTTTTACGTATATGTTAGTTCTTGCTTAATATTTTAATATTCAGTTTGGTGTACCGCACTAACAATCTTGATACACAACACCGAAAATATAGTTCTACGTATATGTTAGTTCTTGCTTAATATTTTAATATTTAGTTTGGTGTACCGCACTAACAATCTTGATACACAACACCGAAATATAGTTTTACATATATGTTAGTTCTTGCTTAATATTTTAATATTTAGTTTGGTGTACCGCACTAACAATCTTGATACACAACACCGAAAATATAGTTCTACGTATATGTTAGTTCTTGCTTAATATTTTAATATTTAGTTTGGTGTACCGCACTAACAATCTTGATACACAACACCGAAATATAGTTTTACGTATATGTTAGTTCTTGCTTAATATTTTAATATTTAGTTTGGTGTACCGCACTAACAATCTTGATACACAACACCGAAAATATAGTTCTACGTATATGTTAGTTCTTGCTTAATATTTTAATATTTAGTTTGGTGTACCGCACTAACAATCTTGATACACAACACCGAAAATATAGTTCTACGTATATGTTACACCACGACGGTTGACTGCCACCTTTTAATTCTGTTCAACGACTAAACTCTTAATTCATCCTGACTCACAAGGGTTACCATATGCAATCCTTCTTTTTCTTTTTCTTTCTTTCATTTTGCACACACAGCGCCAGGACCCAAAACAGACCATTGCCTCGACCACTATATATGGTGCGCTTTTAGCTTTTTGCCAGGCGAACAAGAAAAAAAGGAAAGGGTGAAACATACACACGATAATCGCGTCTGCCGCTTACGTGTGTATCCCCCAGCATGTAGACATGGGATCATCGCAATTCACATGATTTGCAGGTTTGCACAGGGGTTGAATTGTTTACACGATCACTACTGCTTGAAGCATTATTGTTGATCGTACAAACTTCGCTAGTGTATCTTCCCTAGGAACGACGAATATTCATACGATCGCGACTACAACCAAGATCGCCGCCGATCGCATATCGATCGTCGTGCAAATGGTGCAGGTGGCTAATCCCTGTGTTTGCTTCTCTTGTAGGCAAGCATTGTATTGCTTGCCTGTAGGTTGGTTTTTTGCTACCGAATTGCCCGCCGTGTTCGCTGATGAAAAAGGGGGCAGCTTGCCTGTGTGTGTCGGTGCTGGATCGAAGATATTCTTGTCCGAATATCTCGATTGATCCATTGGTTGAGGACGCGACCGTTTTTCTCCACTCGAGAAAGGGTGCATGTTGGCGGGAACGAATATTGGAATATTTTCCGATGACCGTCGGCGCCGGTTGAACTTCCCCGGTGTGTGCTGCATGTTGAGCAAATTTTATCGGATATTCATGTTGTGCTGCGCACAAACAAACTATTCATCCTTGCAGGAAATTTTACTCCTTTTCCCCATAGAACTTGATGCTCTACGGCGACCAGGTTTTTGTTGTTTCCGTTGAAAATGTGAGGCGGGCAGTGGCGTCAGGGGAAACCGCCACAAGGGTTTTTCTTTTCAGGAATTTGTCTGGTACCGAATTGGTTTAGGATACCAGATAAGCAAAGAAAGAAATCTTATGGAAAATTGTATGCGAAGGGATGCATGAAAAGGTAGGTTTTCTTTATAGGGATTTTAAGATTATAGAATGTGATCTATATAATGCGTGAAGCATTTACAGGTACTAATACTGTTGCATTAGCGAACTTAAGGAAGTTGGGTAGTAATTATGGGGTTTTTTCAGGTAAGTGGACCGTAGGGTTTGGCGGAACCGCTACACCACTGTGGGGCTTTTCAGGGCCCGAAGAGCCATGCATCGCTCGATCCCCACTATTCCAGGCGAACGACTTACCTCTCGGTCGAACTTCAGCAAGGTTGCGTAACCTTGCTACGGCATTTACCCCCAGCCAAATCGCCGGAATTAATACGGTTACCCAATCGGATAACTGTGTTGAATTTCTGTTAGGCAGCTTACCTATTCTGTAGGGGTTTTCCTTCCAAACCCCTTTTTCTCCAGCATCACTACTGAAAACATTAAATCCACGGCAAAGCTTATCACCTTGCCGTGACATCGAAAACTCACCCTCGGTCAGACATTATTTCCTAAAAAAACATTAAACCCACGGCAAAGCTTATCACCTTGCCGTGGCATCGAAAATTCACCCCCGAGACGTACATCATTCCCTAAGAAACATTAAGCCCACGGCAAAGCTTATCACCTTACCGCGGCATCGAAAATTCACCCACGAGGCGTACATCATTTCCTAAAAAAAGCATAAGTCCACGGCAAAATCATCACATTGCCACGGCATCTGAAATCCTATCTTTAGGCATACATTCTGCCAGGGCATCTCGTTTCCATAGCCTTAAGCTATGGAAACAACAATCAACAAGAGTTCCTTGTGACTCGTTGTATTTGTTTACCCTCGGCATAACATGCATGCGGCTATTTGCCCCTATTGATTTGCTACCGCCGACAAGGTTTCTGCTGACGCAAACCAAACATGTCCCTGTTTACCAGCAATCGCTGGCTTCCAATTATCGGTCCCCACGTTCAGAGACCATAATCAAGCAACGATCAAGATGCAGCCAGAAAATGTTTACTTTCAACATCTGGCAATGGCTGCACCCTATGTTCGTTGCAATGTTTAATCATCGGCAACCGAAATGATGATTTATGGCCTTCCATTAGGATGACCAAATCATCGGTTTGGGTCTTTCACACCCCAGATGCTAGTATTTACATTCTTAGAAAATGCGCTAGCGATGTGCCGCCATCCACACGGTCGCCGAACGATCGTATGCATGGCATACCCACACATGCATAATGTATGACTACCCCGTCCGGTCCAATCACGATTAACTACTTCAAGTTAATCGTGTAACTCCGCCTCCTTTCCAGTTTCTTTCGGGGTTCTTTCCCTTTAATGACTTCCAATGGGATTAGTCAGTCAGATTTCTTCTTTCGGAGCGGGTACAAGTGCCACAAGGTCAGTCACGAGTCACTCAAACTGTGAGAGTTCGGTCATTTGTTAAAACCATCCTATTACGTATTTCCTTCAATACAGTATCAAGTAAATTTCGTGGCGAAGAATATTCAAATATTAAAGTAATTTAACTGACAGTGCTCGGTACAAATAAAGTATCAACATTATACTGTATCTCTTTCAATATAGTATCAAGTAAATTTCGTGGCGAAGAATATTCAAATATTAAAGTAATTTAACTGACAGTGCTCGGTACAAATAAAGTATCAACATTATACCGTATCTCTTTCAATATAGTGTTAATGTCCAGTAAATTTCACTGCAAAGTATCTTCAAGTATCAAAGTAGCTTAAACAGTGCTTAGTACAATTAAAGGACGGCGTTAAGTTTTAGTGATTTATGTAAAGTTTTTATTCTCTTTTGTGTTTGGAAGATTAATAAATAATAAAGAACAGTCGAGCTGCAGTTTTTTTATTTAACGGAGTTTAGAACAGCATCCTCGGCAGTTGCATTCCACAAGTCGATCTTCAGCACCATTGATAACCAAACGTAAGTGGAACATTTACCCCACATTGGTGACCTAAGGGTGAAGAACACGCCACCTTTCTAACACCAGTGAAAACACCAAAAACAGCACGTGCACATAATGGTCTCAACGCACATCAACCCAACGTAAGTGCAACAAATTCTATGTTAAAATAAATGAAATTATACACATGAGAGACTGCAAAACGCCACAACCTACGTTTTCTCATGGCATATATCTATGAAATAGTTTCACTTGCCCAACTGTAATCAACACCGTTTAAACACTTATTGCCAACCAGAAAATCCAAGTCAAAATTTAAGTATTTTCAACACCTGGACATCGTAAATAAATCAAGTGGACAATACAATCATCGTCACACCAACTAAATCGAAGTACCTGAACCAGTAGAACCATTTCTGTTTGTACGGTGCGAGTGCAGTAACCCCAACGCTGCTGTGTTTATCAACGGCACGTGAGGATCAACAGCATTCTGGATTCCCAGCAAAGCCCCCTTAACCATCAGGACACTCGGTCAGCCGCCAATACCCAGGATTAAGCGCAAGTTTTAGTAAAAAAACATTTGTTTTCTTTTCTTTATTTTCTTTTCATTACTATAGTTTTTTTTATATATCAGATTGTGTATTTTACTTTATATTAAGCAGAAATTAAGCATATACACCACTAATAGTAAGAGATATACATACCCATTTTCTTTTCTCTCTTGTGTGAGCTCCTTCTGAGCTTAAAAGTGTAAAGTTATTGGCTTCTCCTTCTGAGCAAGCATTAAGTACTAAACTTTGACGCAGTTGCCTAAAACCCTTACGCGCACGTAACTTTTATATTAAAAAAAAGAACGAAAAAGTGAACTTAAGACAGAATATGAATTAATAAGTAAATGAAAATTTTCAATAAAGCACACGCCTACCCAAAACATACGATAAATTTTTCCTTAATAGTATACTATATGCGCAAAAATTTTTTTTGTTTTCGTTTTTTTTTTCTTTCCTTTTAAACATTTATTCTATTTACCTAATAATAGGCATTAAGTAAACAATAAGCTAACGTCTCTATGTTATTCTCATTAACCACAGATAAAAACTTGCAGTTTTAAAAACATAGCACAAAGACAAAAAAAAGATAAAATTCGACCGTAATTATAAAATTTTTTTTTTACTCATTTTTTTTATGCTGGTACAACCGGATTATTGTTGGATCGTTTAAATAAAAATTTCCCTGTATAATTTACACAATTTTGTATGGAAAATTAAAATCTTGTCGCAAATCCAAATTGCCACGCATGCTATTAATGATTGTTCAATTTTAAAACCGCATTTAATTTGCCTGAATACGGAATCAGCGTAAAATTGAAAAAAGAAAGCCACCAATATTTCGAACCTAAAAATAACTTAGTCGTTTCCATACATTTGTAAACCCCTTCAGGGTATTGATTAACACACAACTCTCGGTAATCGCATATACGACTCCTCCGACTCTGCGCGACCACTCTCGACTCCACTCGACCATCTTCGACGCCTTTTGACTATTTTGGCCTCTTTCCCCAACTCCTCGCGTCCTCTTTTGACCCTTTTACTTGGCCTCCTTTCACCTTTCTTCGCGTCCTCTTACGCCTTCAGCTCTAGTTTCGCGTCACATAACCTACAATGGTTAACACCCGAAACACCATGGCCAGAAAGGCTCAGGAACAATCCGAGCCCCTCGAATTCCACGACGCCTCCAGCGTCGATTTCCCTGCTGAGCAAGTCGATGCTGACCAAGACTTGCCGGCGCAATCTACCCCTCTGGCACCACTGGTTGCCCCCAGTGTCGTTAACTGACCCCAACCTTCCAGCGCTCTCCCAACCTCTTCCAACGCCCCCGGTATCGGCCCTTTGGCAAATTCCGGCATTTTAATGCCCACAACTGGTGCCAGCACCTCACAACAACCCCAAAGACCTTCAGAGTCCCAAGAATTCCACGATGCTTCCAGCCTCGGGAATGGGACTCGTCACCCTAATATAGGACTTCCCCCCTTCGATGAGGAGGACCCAGACCTTTGGTTTGCAGTGGCAGACCGCATCTTCCAGGCCTCAGCCTTGCACGACGAACAACTTCGTGCAGTTGAGCTGTTGAAAGTGCTTGACCGCACTCAACGACCGCATGTTGCACACATAATAAGGTCGGCCGGCCGCAACCCATATAGCAACATGCGTGAAGCTCTGCTCGACGCATTGGATGAGCCTGGAAGCGCGCGGCAACAACGTTTAGCCGCCGTAACCAACCTGTCTGGGATGCGACCATCTCTTTTCCTGACCCATTTACGCTCTATAGCGGGGACCAGGATTGGGGACGACCTAATAAAGCCTCACTTTTTGAGGTGTCTTCCCCAACATGCCCGTTCGGCACTTATAGCCCAACCCAATCAGAGTTTGGGCTATTTATCCAAAATTGCGGACGCAATTATGGAAAGCTCAGATCAGTATTCTGAGCCTCTTGCGTACCAAGTAGCGGCGGTTTCTCAACACGCCGCCCAGCCTGCACGGCACACCCGTCTGCCTTTCTCAGCCCCTCAATTGGTCCCAACCCTCGATCCTCCTCAAACCCAATTACCTCTTAGAAGGCCCGCCTCAACCAATTTCCCTCAGGGGAATCCAGAGGCAGGCCCCAACGCATTCAACCAAAGAAGTTCACCCTCTCAACTAACTCCTGCTGACCTTCGGGCGCTCCAAACCTCACTCCTCCGCGAGATAACGCAATTGCGCGCGGAGGTGAGGAACAATCCTCGAAGCGCCCAGAATCGAGCCATGCCGAGCCGTCCTCGCAATCGGCGGAATTTCTCCCAAAATGACCCTCAGAGGGCCTATATCCCCCAAAATGCCCCACAGAGGGCCAATCCCACCCAAAACGGCCCTCACCGGGCCAATTCCCGGCGGGCTCCGGCTCGACCTCCCCGTAACGGCAATACTAATAGGCAGAACATACCTGATAATGCCGTTACTCTGCCTTGGTGCGGCAATCACCAGCGATATGGTGATCGCGCATTCAATTGCAAAGCGCCTTGTGGTTGGACGCAACCTTCCACCAATCAGAGGCGCTCTTTAAACTAATTTTGCCGACCGACACCCTCGCGCAATCGGCCGGCACACCTACGATAAGTCGCTTAACCATCCGGGATTCGAAACTGAATATCGCTTTTACTGTCGACACCGGCGCCGATATTTCAGTCCTCCCGCGATCGTTTGCTCCGCGTAACCGCGTGCCAGCCGCACTTAAATTGTCAGCTGCAAATAATACGCCGATACTTACGTACGGACGTAAAAAGCTGACACTTCAATTGGGTCTTTGTCGTCCGATCACTTGGCGTTTCGTCATTGCGGACGTAAATGAACCCCTGATAGGTTCCGACCTATTAGGTGCACATAATCTGTTGGTCGATTCGACCCATAACAGACTTGTGGCCCCAACCGCACCCCCCTTGCCCATGACGGCATCACCAGCGGCAACTTTAGGGGCCACAGAGTGCATAGACCCATTCCAGGTTATGGTACAGGAATTTGTGAGTACAACAATTCCTCTGCCTAACCAGCGCCGACATAAAGCCACGGTGTTTCATCATATAGAAACACGTGGTCCCCCTGTGAGCCAGCGTCCACGTCGACTGGCTCCGGAAAAATTACGTGCGGCGCGCGCGGAGTTCGAGCATATGATCGAACTAGGTATCTGCCAACCGTCGGACAGTCCCTGGGCAAGCCCACTCCACTTAGTGAAGAAACGTTCCGGTGAGTGGCGCCCATGTGGCGATTACAGGCTGTTGAACGCAGCAACTGTCCCGGACAGATACCCAATTGCACACCTCTACGATTTTTCGTACAAGTTACGAGGGTGCAATGTCTTCACTACCCTGGATCTCACCAGGGCATACCACCAAATTCCGGTGGCACCAGAAGACATCCCCAAGACCGCAGTCATTACACCTTTCGGACTCTTCGAGTTCAAAGTGATGACTTTCGGTCTCAGGAATGCCGCACAGACATTCCAGCGGTATATCGACACGGCTTTACGAGGTCTTAATTGCTGCCATGCATACCTTGATGACATTCTCATCGCCTCCAAAGACCTCGCCGAACATAAACGCCACTTACGTCAGGTCCTAGAGCGCCTCCGTGAATTCGGTCTTGTCATCAACCCAGATAAGTGTCAATACGCCAAGGAGCAAATCACCTATCTGGGTTATGTCGTTGACAACCAGGGCATTCGCCCACTTCCAGACCGTGTGGAGGCCCTCATGAAGTACCCCCGGCCTACTAACGTGAGTGAGCTGCGTCGATTTTTGGGCATGCTTAACTTCTACCGTCCTACCCTGAAGAATGCTGCCCAGATTCAAGCTCCCTTAAATGAATTTTTGAAAGGAGCTAAGCGCAATGATAAGCGCCCCATTAATTGGACAGAAGTCTCAGACCGAGCATTCCAACTGTCCAAAGAACAATTGGCAAATGCCACCTTACTCCGATACCCTCTCGAGGGAGCGGCACTTTCCATCCAATGCGACGCATCGGATACCGCAATCGGAGCCGTCCTTGAACAGGACATTGAGGGCCGCCCGGAACCACTTGGTTTCTTCTCAAGGAAACTGAGTCCCACTGAGCGACGTTACAGCGCCTACGACCGTGAATTGCTCGCGATCTACAGCGCTGTTAAGTACTTCCGTCATATGATAGAAGGACGTTCGCTCTCAATTTTAACAGACCACAAGCCATTGGTCTATGCGTTCCGGAAGAAGTCGGGAAACGCCTCCCCCCGACAAGAGCGTCAATTAGACCTCATTGGGCAATATTCCACGGAGATAAGGCATATCTCCGGTAAACAGAATGTCACGGCGGACGCCCTTTCTCGAATCGATACGATTCATTTGCGTACCGCCTTGAATAACGCTGATCTTGCCCTAGCTCAAGAGGAGGACGAACAGCTCAAGTCCCTCCTAACTGCCGATACGGCACTAGAGCTCAAGAAAATTACCCTTCGCGACCCTTTGGGCGAAATCTGGTGTGATGTCTCCACTGGAACCGCTAGACCTTACATTCCCGAGAAACTTCGTAAGGGCGTGTTCCAGGTTTACCACAACCCTGCCCACCCCAGCGGCCGAGCAACAGCCGCTGCTGTCCGTCGCAAATTTATTTGGCCCCGGATGAACAAAGACCTCACCGGTTGGGCCCGTGCTTGTCTCCAGTGCCAGCGCTGCAAGGTAGCGCGACATAATGTACTGGAGCCAGCGCAATTCAAGCTTCCCACGGCACGCTTCGCCCATGTCCACATAGACATAGTGGGACCGCTTACTCCATCAAGAGGATTTTCTTATATCCTCACTATGATGGATCGCTGCACGCGATGGCCAGAGGCGACACCTCTCCGGGCAGTTACTGCCGAATCAATCGCCAAGGCCTTTTATTCAACTTGGGTCACACGCTTCGGTGTACCAACCACCATAACTTCGGACCGAGGTCCACAATTTGAGGCGACAATTTTTAGGCAGCTAACAAATCTTCTCGGCTGCCAAAGAAGTCGTACCACCGCCTACCACCCGCAATCAAATGGGATGATAGAGCGCTGGCACAGATCTCTAAAAGCCTCACTCATGTGTCATAATGACACACAATGGTTTGACGCCCTACCAACCGTCCTCCTCGGCCTGAGGACAAGTATTAAGGAGGACCTGGGTGCTTCGGCAGCAGAGCTTACCTACGGTACCAACCTCCTTCTTCCAGGAGAACTTTTCCTGAATGGCGAAACACCGCGTGACCAACTTCGTGAATTGGGACATCTCCGTGACCTGCTACGTAAGGTTAGGGCAACCCCTGTATCCAGGCACGGCTCCAAAAAACTTTTCGTCCACCCTGAACTGCACAGCTGCACGCACGTCTTTGTCAGGGTGGATAAGGTCAAAAAACCCCTCGACCCACCTTATGATGGCCCATTCAAAGTCTTCCGCCGCATCAGTGACCGCGTCTTCGAGATCGACATTAGAGGCAAGCGATCCACGGTCAGCGTCGAAAGGCTTAAGCCCTGTTTTCTGGAAGCTTCCGCTCCAGAATCACCTCCATCTACTGACACCGCTCCTACTCCACCAGCACAACCTCCCCGTACTCGCGCCCAAATGCGCGCCCATAACCAACTTACCACCCCCTAACCTGCCTTACCCGTTTCGTGACTACGTCACTGGGGAGGGAGTGATGTGGGGCTTTTCAGGGCCCGAAGAGCCATGCATCGCTCGATCCCCACTATTCCAGGCGAACGACTTACCTCTCGGTCGAACTTCAGCAAGGTTGCGTAACCTTGCTACGGCATTTACCCCCAGCCAAATCGCCGGAATTAATACGGTTACCCAATCGGATAACTGTGTTGAATTTCTGTTAGGCAGCTTACCTATTCTGTAGGGGTTTTCCTTCCAAACCCCTTTTTCTCCAGCATCACTACTGAAAACATTAAATCCACGGCAAAGCTTATCACCTTGCCGTGGCATCGAAAACTCACCCTCGGTCAGACATTATTTCCTAAAAAAACATTAAACCCACGGCAAAGCTTATCACCTTGCCGTGGCATCGAAAATTCACCCCCGAGACGTACATCATTCCCTAAGAAACATTAAGCCCACGGCAAAGCTTATCACCTTACCGCGGCATCGAAAATTCACCCACGAGGCGTACATCATTTCCTAAAAAAAGCATAAGTCCACGGCAAAATCATCACATTGCCACGGCATCTGAAATCCTATCTTTAGGCATACATTCTGCCAGGGCATCTCGTTTCCATAGCCTTAAGCTATGGAAACAACAATCAACAAGAGTTCCTTGTGACTCGTTGTATTTGTTTACCCTCGGCATAACATGCATGCGGCTATTTGCCCCTATTGATTTGCTACCGCCGACAAGGTTTCTGCTGACGCAAACCAAACATGTCCCTGTTTACCAGCAATCGCTGGCTTCCAATTATCGGTCCCCACGTTCAGAGACCATAATCAAGCAACGATCAAGATGCAGCCAGAAAATGTTTACTTTCAACATCTGGCAATGGCTGCACCCTATGTTCGTTGCAATGTTTAATCATCGGCAACCGAAATGATGATTTATGGCCTTCCATTAGGATGACCAAATCATCGGTTTGGGTCTTTCACACCCCAGATGCTAGTATTTACATTCTTAGAAAATGCGCTAGCGATGTGCCGCCATCCACACGGTCGCCGAACGATCGTATGCATGGCATACCCACACATGCATAATGTATGACTACCCCGTCCGGTCCAATCACGATTAACTACTTCAAGTTAATCGTGTAACTCCGCCTCCTTTCCAGTTTCTTTCGGGGTTCTTTCCCTTTAATGACTTCCAATGGGATTAGTCAGTCAGATTTCTTCTTTCGGAGCGGGTACAAGTGCCACAAGGTCAGTCACGAGTCACTCAAACTGTGAGAGTTCGGTCATTTGTTAAAACCATTCTATTACGTATTTCCTTCAATACAGTATCAAGTAAATTTCGTGGCGAAGAATATTCAAATATTAAAGTAATTTAACTGACAGTGCTCGGTACAAATAAAGTATCAACATTATACTGTATCTCTTTCAATATAGTATCAAGTAAATTTCGTGGCGAAGAATATTCAAATATTAAAGTAATTTAACTGACAGTGCTCGGTACAAATAAAGTATCAACATTATACCGTATCTCTTTCAATATAGTGTTAATGTCCAGTAAATTTCACTGCAAAGTATCTTCAAGTATCAAAGTAGCTTAAACAGTGCTTAGTACAATTAAAGGACGGCGTTAAGTTTTAGTGATTTATGTAAAGTTTTTATTCTCTTTTGTGTTTGGAAGATTAATAAATAATAAAGAACAGTCGAGCTGCAGTTTTTTTATTTAACGGAGTTTAGAACAGCATCCTCGGCAGTTGCATTCCACAAGTCGATCTTCAGCACCATTGATAACCAAACGTAAGTGGAACATTTACACCACACCACCTATATCGGCCAAGTCTATTAGTAGCGTAAAACTTTCCGCACCATTTCGAAGTAGATAATGTTCAATATGTGGATCTATTTTAGGCATATATGAGCTTTTGAATCTTATATTTGAAATGAGAGGATCCGAAGTAATTAATAAGTGATTCATTGAATCAGTTATTGAATCTATTCTAGAGCACTTTCGACAGTGGTCTAGTCTGGCCTTTCGAATTTCCTTATGCCTAGCTTCTAAAGCTTCTTCTGAAAGGGCACCTATAGGCAAATCGAAAAATGAAATTACGTCCTTTGCATGAACAAGAAGCTTGTGAACGCTGCTAGGCATGTAGTACCAGCTGTATTTGGAAAGATACATAGTTTTAGTATCTTCCAATAGCTTCGCGAATCTTTCGACATTGATTTCACGACCAGTTGCAATCGCTCTTAATATTATTCCAAAATTGCTTATGAGTTCCTTGTCAATTCCTGTAATGTCTGAACTCAATTCAGGATTTGCGAAAAAGCGTCGAGCCGTGTTTCCGTCATTGCTGGTTCCGTATCCTGGTTTAGGGATATCGACACGTAATCCCATTTTGAGCCTAAAATTTTCTTGAATCGCTTTTTTTCTTTCTGCAAATGCAGTTTTATTTTCTTGACCACGTATTTGCCAAGTTTTAAAAGGCAATCTGTAGGAGATGTGCAGCAAGCATTCGAAACATCTGATCCAACAATGTAAAGATGAAAGGCCAAATTTATAATTATCTGTGTTTGACGTCCGATTTTCTACAGAAGGTAGATTCATTTGGGAAGGTTTGGCTCCGCAGATAAAACAATTTTGAGCAGCATTAGTTCCACTTAAGGTATTTATTGCACTCCCACCAAGCATTGTCATAAGCATAGTAAAATTGATGTTAATGTTTCTGCCGTCAATACTGACTTCGGAGTGTTTGTTTGCTTGTTTGCAGACGCATTTATTCACAAAGTCTTTTTTATATTTTACAATTTTAGTCTAAATGCTAAACCTATCTTAATAATTTTACTACATAATGTAATTTACTGGCTCTTCACAAGCACTCTAAATTATACAATATTATATACTTAATTTATGCCTTTCAGCTTACATTTTCTTTTATTTATTCTTAATATAATACACATACATTATAAAAAAAAATAAACTCTTATCTTAGAGGTCTACCTCTTCTTCTTTTCGAAGCATTATGACAAAAAAAAATAGTGTTTTTTTTTTTTTTTTTTTTTTTTTTTTTTTTTTTTTTTTTTTTTTTTTTTTTTTTTTTTTTTGAGGATGCAAAAATTTTAAAAACAAAACAATAAGTGCTTAAAACAAAAAAGATAAAATAACAGAAGTTAACGGGAAGGAGGGCAAAGGAAAAGGAAGGGAGGAAGCTGCGCCAGAGCTGAATATTATATCTGAGGACGTGAAGTCCTTTCTTCGTTTTGGAGCCACCACCAGTTGGGGTTGGTTCGGTCTTTTATTGATTTATCTCTTTCACTGATCACCATACTGAATCGAAGTCGGTCTGGCCTATTAGAGATATCGCTATTGTGGACAATTCGTTTATCCCTAGCACCACGGAAAGCGTGGTATATAATAGGTATTCCACCGTCATCTTGGATTAGACCTTTTCCGTCCAAGAAGAGGAACGCCTCTGGGGGAATGAACCCGTTCTGGAGGGTACTCTCCAGATACATATCGTTCGGATAATATGCTCCCGCGATAAGATTATTTACACTGCACATTGCCCTTGCAATGTGGCCACGAATAATTTTTATAATGAAGTTGTCTATCCTAGTTAATCCTGATTTATCATACAGGGTTTTATTAGGGTAAAATTTCTGGTATCGTGACTCTGGTGTTCTATTAAGTCCGAGGCAGGAACGCAAACACTGTCTCTCGAATACGCGAATCTTTTCCATGTGGAATGGGGATATATTGTACCATATTGGACAGCCATAGACCAACACTGGTCGGATGAATGCCGAATATGAAATTATTTTAACTTTTGGATTGAGAATGCTGCTTCGGAATAGACTTTTTGTGGCAGCAAATGCGTTTCTTGCTGCAGAGAGAGTGACTGCTATATGCTTGTCAAAGTATAAATACTGATCAAGCCAAATACCGAGATATCTGACTACAGTTTTCACTTGTAGTGGGAGATTATTATTCCCTACGATAGAGAAGTTTTTCCAATTGTTCTTTGTATCCTGAGAGGCCCTGGAGAGAGGTGTTCTGAAAAGGATAGTCTCGGTTTTGTGGAAATTAATTTTTAGTTTCCAGTCATTACAAAAACGTTTTATTTTATTGAAGTCGTCCTGGAGAAGTCTATTGATGACATCTATTTTCTCTCCTGTTCTGTATACCACAATGTCGTCTGCGTATGCAATGGCATTGTTAAGCGTACCCACTAGATCACTGGTGTAAATATTAAACAGAATGGGAGAATTCACCGCCCCTTGTTGTAAACCGTTTGTAATTTTGAAGGTCTTGCTTGAGAATATATCTCCGCATTTTACCACAAATTGCTTGTCCGTTATCATTTCGTAAATGTTGTACAATAGATAATGAGGCATTCTCAGGTTTTCTAACTTATGAAGAAGTCCTTCTAACCACACGGTGTCGAAAGCCTTTTCAAAGTCAACTAAGCAGGCACCTGTGCATTGGCGCTTTGTCTTGTTCCATTGTATGTCGGAAACAAGCTTTGACGCGGCATGCACCGTACTATGTCCCGCTTTAAAGCCAAACTGGTTGTTGGGGATGATTTCATTTTCATCACACCAGTTCATCAGTGCTTTGTTTATGATCTTCTCGTAAACCTTGCTGATATTTGGCAGCAAGCTAATCGCACGAAGGTTGGTTGGATTGGTCCTGTCTTTACCCTTTTTAGGGATGGGGTGGACTATTGCAGTTTTCCAGTGGGTTGGATAGTATGCCTTTGACTTCGGAGTGTTGAAGATGTGCAATTAATTCTTCCATGTGGCTTTGTTCGGACAGAATAAGAGTACTATCCTCTTTCTGGAATACTAATTTCATAGGTCTACAGAAATAGGTTGACCCTGGCCGGGAGTTTATCCAAACTGCTTTGCCATTTATGTTATCCACTAATCTAAGTGGCACGAAAGCAGTAACGAACAAGAAACTATCCGTATGCTCACTGTTTAAAAATGTTTGTTTGTAGTTGCTGTGCCCGGAGCTGCCATCAAAGCCCCACTTGCATACAAGATTGAATGAATTACTTGTGTCCAAAGATGGAAGATATTCTTTAACTATATCGACAATGCTTTTTGCAGTTTTAGTTAAAAGCGATTGGAGGTTAACTGCGGCAATCGTTTCCGACGCAACAGGAATTTCGGGTAATAGATCAGATTTATATTTTTTCAATTTATAGTAACTGGGAAAAGAGTCTTTGTGAAGGCCATTTACAACAGATCGTAGAAGAGCGTATTTTCTCTTAGACAAATCCAAATCTAAATGCAATGCTAGTGTTTGTTGCAGAGTTAACGTCTTATTCGATTTTTGAGGAGACTCAGCATAGCTTAGTTCCTCTGAACTGAGCTAATTCATGAACCCGACGTTTTTTCGTCCGTTCACTGCATTCCTCAAATCTTTTTGACGGTCTACCTCTGCTCGTGCCTGGTGCATTTAAACTATTTTTATTTCTCCAATGAGTTAAAATATTTGCTGGCAATGTCAAATTAAGGTTTAGCCAGCTTTCATTAACTTGCATAAATTTATTTCGCTTTCTTTGGCAATTTTCCCATTTTCTCTTTAATGTCAAACAAAAATACTTGGAAACTCTTTGAATTTCAGGTTCAATATTTTCATCTGACCCTTCTAGACCCAGTAATTCACTTAATTTTTCAGCAACAGCAATTATTTTCACTGGCTTCTCACTCTCAATCCATCTTTGGAAAAGGTCACCGTTTTTGATTGATGGAGTTAACCCTACAAAAACGTCAAAAAATTGCAGAAGTGCAAATTTGCGCAAAATTTCGCTTATGGATATGATCAATAGACACATAGAACATCACAAAACATCAAAAATCTCAAAGACGCTTTTTGATGTTTTTTAAAAAATCTTAGCTAAACACAAAAATCGCATTTTAAATTTTCCAATTAGACTAGCACTTCAAACGTCACAATACATAAAAATACGAAACAAACACATTTTTCGATATATTAAAATATGATTTTCCATACCTTGAACACTTTTATTTATCATGGTGTAGTTTTTATTTATACGTATAATTTATATCAAAAAACACTTGTAATCCAAGATTGCGAAAAAAATTTACTTAGTCAAAGTTTACCGCTCTGTAACGTTTGTACCAAATCACAATTCGAAATGATTTCTTTGGATTTATAAAATATATATATATATGATGCCTTTCCAATCACTAAAAAGTACCGCTAAAACTGTTGATTTTTTTATTTATTGCTATGGGTCGTCCCACTGTGCGCGGGTGCGCGAGGAGAAATACAAAGAGCTCAGAAGATCTGAAAAAAGGCTACACAGGCAAAAGAAAAGTGCCAGGGAAAAAACCTTGTGTGTGAAATAGAGAAAAGTAGAGAGCAAGGTCCGCACCAGGCGCGGAAGTTCTACCAAATAATCCGCAGTATGACGCGGTACACACCACGCTGCACTTACTGCAAGGATAAAGAGGGTAATCTGATCACCGATGCTGAAGGCATTCTGGCGCCATAGGAAGTGCACTTCAATGAATTGCTAAATGCAGCTCACAGAAGAATTGTAGGTTCCACCAAGGCAAGATCAAGGCCAGCATTGAGGAAACGTTAAAAGCCATAAGACAGCTCAAATCAAATAAAGCCCCCTGAGCTGATGACATACCAGCTGAGCTGATCAAACAAGGAGGGACAGCGTTACGTAAGCAATTCATGAGATCGTGGTGCACGTATGGAGCAAGAGGAGATGCCGAAAGATTGGCGTCGTGGAATAATTTGCCCCATACATAAGAAGGGTGATATCACACTGTGCAGCAACTATAGGGGTATAACATTGCTGAGTACCGCCAATAAGATGCTCTCAACTATCCTACAAAATCGGATAGCCCCATACGCTAAAGCCATCATTGGTCAATATCAGTGTGGCTCCATCCCAGGCCAATCAGCGATTGAACAGATATTCACCCTTAAGCAGGCGATAAAAAATATCTGGAATTTAAAATTCCATTATATCATCTATTTATAGACTTTACGGCCGCCTACGACAGCATAGCCAGGGTAAAACTATATAATGCCATGAGAGAGTTCGGCATTCCAAACAAAATGATACGGCTTTGTAGATTGACCATGACCAACGTAACTAGTCAATTAAAAATAGCGGGATTGCCGTCCAAACCAATAAACATCTTTAATGGACTCCGACAAGGAGACGGTCTGGCCTGTCTCCTCTTCTACCTGGCGTTGAGAAAGTAATCCGTGACTCTGGGGTAACAACTAGAGGAACTATTATCACCAAGTCCAGCCAGATACTTGCCTACGCAGACGGCATCGATATCATCTCGGTAGAATCGAGTCGGCTGTACAGGACTCATTCACCTAGATCGAGCGGGCGGCACAAAAACTGGGACTGCACATTATTGAGGGGAAAACTAAGTACATGGTGGCGACTTCTGCGAAGAGAAGACCTAACATCAAAGTATCAGGGTAGTGGAGCACGAATTTGAAGTATTGCAATCCTTTAACTACCTTGGGTCAATAGTATCAGCCGATAATAATATGGAAGAAGAAATACGCGAACAGCTGATCAAATCCAACAAAGCATACTATGGTCTATTAAGGCTCTTTAAATCCCGAAATTTATCCAGAACATCTAAGCTACTACTGTATAAGACCGTGGTCTTACCAGTACTCATGTATGGATCCGAGACCTCGGTGCTTAATAAAAGGAACTCTGAACCCTTAGCCGCGTTCGAGAGGAAGGTCTTAAGGAGAATTGTTGGCCCCATATGTGAGAGAGGACGATTCCGGAAACGCTACAACCATGAGTTGTACGCAATCTACCTTGAAGCGAATGTTGTAAGAATAATCAAGCTCGGTAGACTCCGGTGGGTGGGACACCTAGCTCGAATGAGCGAAGAGGAGCCTGCCCGGAAAGTCCTTTGTGGCAGGATGTATGGAAGGAGACTGTGGGGTTATAGGTGCGTTGCGGGCCGGCACGGGCGCTGGCTAACTCCTATTCGCCAACAATCAAAAGTTCCGCCGAACGTTGTTCACCAAAAGGACCGAGCGTAAATGAAAACTCACTCTAAGGTTTTATTTTTAAACGTCTTTTTATTTTTATTATTGTCACTATATTTACAAAGCGATCCACCTTAGTATGGAGGCGCAGGTTTTTGGCGGAAGTTGGTCTCTCTGGATCGTAAGTGTTCCGCCGAACACTGCTGCTACAAGGACTTACACGAAGCGGAAAACTGCACACACGCAAAACACTGTGAAAATAGTCACGAATGAAACTCAAAAATATTAAGTTTCCTTTATTCGCACAAGTTTTTGTAAGTTCATGAGTATACAATTCCTGGTGTTGTAAACTACAAGCTTTTTTTCTGGTCGCGACCGTTCGTTTGCACACTGACGTTACTTTCCGGTTGTATTGTTAATACGCGGATCATCTCAGTCCATCTTTGGAAAAGGTCACCGTTATTGATTGATGGAGTTAAGCCTACAAAAACGTCAAAAAATTGCAGAAGCGCAAATTTGCGCAAAATTTCGCTTATAGATATGATCAATAGACACATAGAACATCACAAAACATCAAAAATCTCAAAGACGCTTTTTGATGGTTTTTAAAAAAAACTTACCTAAACACAAAAATCACAAAATTTTAAATTTTCCAATTAGACTTGCACTTCAAACGTCACAATACATAAAAATACGAAACAAACACATTTTTCTATATATTAAAATATGATTTTCCATACCTTGATCACTATTATTTATCATGATGTAGTTTTTATTTATACGTATAATTAAAACTGACAATAAATTTAATTTATATCAAAAAACACTTGTAATTCAAGATTGCGAAAAAAATTTACTTAGTCAAAGTTTACCGCTCTGTAACGTTTGTACCAAATCACAATTCCCAAATGATTTCTTTGGATTTATAAAATACATATTGTTATGCCTCACTACGGCTTTACTTTTAGCACCACTGCGTTGTCGGGCCAGATGTGGTTCGTGGGGAGAACCTCCGGAATTGCTTTAGACTAAGTTAGACTGGAGTGAAGGGAAGAAAACTACGCGCCGTGGAAAATTTTTCTTTTTTTCTATGTACAGTTTATTTTAATCTTAATTAATACAATTTACTTATAATTATTATTCTTACTGAACTAATACAATTTACAATTTACTGTTGATCTTAATTAAGGCAATTTGATTACAATTATTATTCTTATTGAACTTATACAATTTACAATTTACTGTTAATCTTAATTTAAGGCAATTTGATTACAATTATTATTCTTATTGAACTAATACAATTTAAAATTTACTGTTGATCTTAATTAGGGCAATTACAATTATTATTCTTATTGAACAAATACAATTTACAATTTACTGTTGATTTTAATTAAGGCGATTTGATTACAATTATTATTTTAGTACTTACAGTTTGTTTCTATTCAATATAGCTTTAACCTTTTCAGGAATTTTTTACAAACCGATTCTCTAGAATATTGTTTTCTAATTTTTAACTTAATTTGTTTGAGCTAACTGATTCACCAAAATATTGTTTTCTAATTTTTAACTTAATTTGTTTGAGCTCACTGATTCACCAGATTATTGTTTCTATTATTAACTTATTTTGTTTGAGCTAACTGATTCACCAGAATATTTTTAACTTTTAACTTATTTGAGCTCACTACTGGACTGGAGACGATTCATTCTACTTCTGTCTTTGCTTTTTCATTCTTTATCCACACTATGCCTCGCCAGCCGCCCATGATCGCGTTACCTTTTGCCGACCAAGCAAAACCGTTCGTTCGCGGCTCCCACGGAATGTTGACCTCGGAATAGGCTACTTGCAGATCAAGCAAAATTGTTTCTTATGGATCATGTGACTATGGGACTTGGAATATTTTGTATTTTGTGGATTAAGCAAAATGTCTGTTAGTGGTTCCTATGGGATTTCTACTTCAGAGTAGGTTATTTGCAATCTAGGCAGAATTGTTTCTTATGGATCATGTGACTATGGGACTTGGAATATTTTGTAATTTGTGGATTAAGCGAAATGTCTGTTAGTGGTTCCTATGGGATTTGTACTTCAGAGTAGGCTATTTGCAATCTAGGCAGAATTGTTTCTTATGGATCATGCGACTACGGGACTTGGAATATTTTGTATTTTGTAAACTAAGCAAAATGTCTGTTAGTGGTTTCTATGGGATTTGTATTTCAGAGTAGGTTACTTGCAATCTAGGCAGAATTGTTTCTTATGGATCATGTGACTATGGGACTTGGAATATTTTGTGAGTTAGGCAAAATTCTTTCTTTCTGATTATAGGGTCGGGATTTCAAATAGGTTTTTCTATGATGGATTCGCAGCATCCATAACAATATATTTATGATGCCTTTCCAATCACTAAAAAGTACTGCTAAAACTGTTGATTTTTTTATTTATTTCTATGGGTCGTCCCACTGTGCGACGCCGCGTTAATTTCGGCTTTTTTTCCGGCCGTTCTTGATGACGGCCACACAGTGTGATAACACACACTCACAAGCACGTGCAAGCACTTAATCTCAGTGATGGTCACACTGCGTGAATAATGCACACACGTACACACATTGAACACGTATACAGTGCACAGTTCAATCTTTCACAATAAACTATACAGCCGTTCTCAGTGATGGCCACACTGTATAATTCACACTTTCGCACACACTAAAAATACGCGGGATAGGAGGATACGACGATCCGTATCGTTCGAACGTTAGCTGTTGAATGGCAGAGTTCATCCCTCACGCCCTTTCCTGCACACCGGGTTAGATTATGCCAGACCAGTAATCATCAGATCTTGGAAAGGAAAGGCACCCCAAACCTACAAGGCGTGGATTGCCCTCTTCATTTGTTACGCGACTTCAGCTGTGCACCTGTAAATCGTCAGCGATTACAGTAGCAGTTCCTTCTTTTCTCTTTACTTATTTTTGATTATTTTATTAAACTTTATTTTTATCTTATGGAAGGATTATTTTTATCCTTCTGTTTGAAGTGGTTAGGAAAATAATAGCGGCGGTCTCAGTCTGCGATTATTAAACAGTGGGAAGTTTCGAGGATATTAACTTGAGGTAAAATGAAAAAATAGGGAAAAGAAGAATCGATGTCCATTCGTCTTGAATGGCTGGATTTTGCCATGACAAGGAAACACATGATGAGGCAGAGCATCCATATTCGTGTTGTTCGGCTAAGGATGGACTCTGTAGTTATTTGTGGACAGTTGGTTTTCAACATGAACTGAACACACTTTGAAATATATGCAGACCTGGAATACATTCACCAAGTTCAGTTGAGCATTGACCGTAATAATACTTACAGAAAAGAGGCAGGTGTTATATGTTGATCTCTATGTTCTGACGACAAAATTGAAAGACGCCTGGATCTGATTAGTTTCACTGGTCGGTTTTGCAGCATATCGAGCGGTTTAGCACAGTTTTGGATGCACCTTGCCAAATATACATGAATTCCATTTTAAGACCAAAATGTTTGTAAATTACTGCCTGGTTGGATGGCGTGAAGTATTTCCTTTAAAAAAAAAAAACCGTATTTGGTCGCACTTTTCGTAGTTTCAAATATGTGGTCGTTTCAGTTAAGAGTTGAATCAATTTGAGTGCCAAGGATTGATAGTTCCTTGACTTTGACGATGCAGCATTAACAATGTATTCACATTCCAAAAGACAGCCCTGTGTTTTAAGGTGGTAAATTCTAGTCGGTTAGATAATCGTTATTGGTATATTTTGTTGAGGTCGGAATCTTGATTAACAATGTGATTTGAAGAGTATGGCCGGGAATACTAGATAAGAGTATAAGAAATTCTACGTGCTATTGTGGGGTAAAAGTAAGTGTGCCAAACACGGACACTTGTTTTCTTTTACCCCCAACGAATACCGAAGTTAACTTCTCTCGACGATTAAGATACAAATAAAAGACACTGAGGAATTAGTTTAATAATTTTCTTTGTTGATGCTATTGGTTTAAAATTGTGTTGTTTCTTTTGATGACAAATTTAAACATTAAATACTGTTCGTTACTTTGAAACTGTCTAACTTTTACTTGAGGATAAATTCAAACATTAAATACTGTTCGTCACCTTAAGCTGTTTAGCTTTTACTTCTTTTTTCGGCACTACATAGTCACTGTCTTCGTTTGTGTCTTTTGTGCATTCACTAAACAGGGTCAACATTTTGTCCGAGGTTCAAAAGATTGCGTGTTCGTTTTTTTTTTTTTTTTTTTTTTAAGGAAAAAAAACTTTTCGCGGGTCACCAATGTGGGATAGAAGTATGGTGTGCCGGCGTACGGCACGGGGTTCACTCCCATCCCAATCATCGCTAGAAGTTCCGTCGACAAAAGAACAAAACTCCACCACTTTTAGTTCACAACGAGGAGGAAATAAATGAAACGCACTGGAATATTGTTGTAGAGGATAAGTTATTTATTTTTCACTATGGGTTGGGTTTACATATAAATTGAATTGGAGAAATTATGGTAAATTGAACTTGAGGAAATTATATTCGTTAGTTTCACAATGGTTTCTCTGAATGTAAATTGAACTTGCGGAAATTATGTTCATTAATTGCACAATGGTTTCTCTCGATATAAATTGAACGTGAGGAAATTATATTCGTTAGTTGCACAACGGTTTCTCTGAATGTAAATTGAACTTGAGGAAAATATGTTCATTAATATGCACTAGACGCCACACAACAACGACCTGACACTCTCGCACCGTACCGAGCGAACGATACGGTGGATGGTGACGCGACCGACCCGATCGGTGGTTAAAATACGACTCAATCTAGGGTTGGAATCTGACTCTTGATTCACCCTTAATTCGGTGGTGAGTTTGTCAGAATCACAGAGAAGAGAGAGAACATTTCTCGCGATGGGGTAACCAGTAATTTGGTGGTGTGTTTGTGTGTGTGTGATCGCGTAGATCACTGTTTGCTCATGCAACGAGGCTATGAGAAACGTAATTAAATGTCGAACCGAAATTTGGACAAGGGAATCGTGTAGGTCATTGTTTAAGATGTGCGTTGCAGCTATTTAAATAGACCGCAATGTATCGGGGAAATAGTGCTAAAAGCGACTAAGGGCATTTTGGCGGTTTGTTTGGTCAAGTCACTGCGGAATGATGTTGGAGTGTTCCGCCGAACACTGCTTACCGTAGAGGAAAAATACAGCGAACACAACAAAACACGGGAAAATTATTTCTGTAGATTTTATTTTTTTTTATTGAGTTCCTTTAATTTTTTTCTTGAACAGCACTTAGAACTAAGTTACAAGAATAGTCTGGCGAAGAGCACTCACACACTGATTTTATATGTTCTGATAAATTATCCTCGTTTCTAGGCGAGTTCGCGATTCTTCGATTTGGAATTGATGCGATGTGTCACTACCGTTTCTTTCGCACCTCAAGAATAAAAAAATCGAATCAATTCGATATCCGGCACGCGTGCGCTTTCGTCCGACACGAAAAGTATTGCTAATATTTCTCGTTATTAAATTGTGCCGTATTCGCGATAGTTTATCTTTGGTGTGACTTTCTCGGTTTATTTTCCATACGTTGCGCGGCGCGTACCGACCTCCTAATTGGGTTCTCCAACGATTCTCGCCTCCTCGGTTGCTCGATCAAGATTCGACCACCTGTCTGCCCAAAAAGATATCCCGTAATTATTCTGCCTCGAACTCTATAATTTTTCAATATCAAAGCATCGGTATTATTCTACACCTACAAACATCGTAATAATAAATATAGCAGGTATTAATTAATATATACAAAAAAGATTTCAACATCACAAAATTGGAGTGAGTTTTGATGATCCAGCATATTTCATAATGGGATACAAAAATGCTCATATATACAATTAATAATATATCCGCAATTAATGCGCTTTCAAAAAAATGTGGCCGTTAAAGTGTAAACCCTAAAAGTATAAAAATAAAAATACAATTAATATTATAACAACAACAATTAATGTATCCGCAATTATTGCGCTTTCAAAAAATGTAGCCGTTAAAGTGTAATCCCTAAAAGTATATATCCTGCGCTAAATAAATAAAACACAATTCAAAGCTCCCACAAGAGATATTTCGACACATCTACCTGTATACCCTAAAAATAAAACACATCCCAAAGCTCACAAGACAGCTTTCAAGATAGCATCGCTCACTGCGACGTCAGTGCCACAGAAACGGCAAAAAATGTGCGCCAGAAACCTCATAAACACACTACTGACATCGCTATATATATCCGCGTAAAAATCATTTGTTGTTATTGTATAGATAAAAGATTCCGCGTCCATGTAGTTCAACTGAATCGTTGTGTTAAAGATTTCTTTAACAATTGTTTGTTTGTTTCACTTTTATTTGGTAACCAAACTTACCCCAGATTTGCATAAGGCGCAATAGCCTAGATGTTGTAGATGAGTCCCGCTAGTGCAACGACTTATAGTTCTGATGAACATGCAAACAAGTTATATTCTCCTTTTGTTATAATTTATATTGTTATTCATTTATTTTTTTTTTTTTTATTGCAAATTGAACACTTATTGTTCTATTGTTTTGGTTAATATTTTCTATGGTAATTTATTGTTTTCTGGGAATAATTACTATTTTCTATGATAAGTTAACAGCTATTTATTGTATGTTTGTATTAACGTCTGCGTTATTTAATATTATGTGTCAGTTTCCGACCGGAGTCTATAAAGCAGACTCTCAAAAACTTTTATCAAACTTTTTAATAAAATAAAATAAAAGTTGACGTTTCGGCCCTATGGGTTGGGACCTTCTTCAGAACTACAAAAAGAACCAAAATCACAATTACAATCTTCAAAACGAAAAAAAAAGAATATGAAAAGCAAAAAAAACAAACAAAACACATTCAGTTTCGAATTCACATATTGGTTTTAAATAATTCGTGAGAAAATTCGCAATTTTGTCAATAATAAAACACCGGAGTGAAAAATATGTCGAGACAACACAAATAAACGATCAAACGAGAACGAAGAACAACCACGAGACTGAAATCAACACCGTTAGGTTGAACACAACGGCTAATTTTGACATCTCAATGAGAAATCAAAATACCTCATAGACAAAGGAACTTAATTAGATTCAGAATCATAACTAAAATAGTCAGATTTCATCAAAACGCAGTGGCACAAAATTTAAAACCAATCTCAAAAAAGCCAAAACTCAGTTTCAACAAGAACTAAAAACCGTTTGTATATAAAGCAATAAGTTCAATAGTTGTTAAAAAACCATTGGATTGTCATCACAAAATGGAAGAATAAATATCATTAAGCTTCTCAGTCTCGCATTGCACATTCAAGGTGTTCCTGCTAAGTCCAATGTGCACCATCTCAGAAATATCACGCTTAAATTCACATGTCTCAAAATCTAAAGTTTTTGGACAATCCCACTTCATATCATGATTGCTATTCACCCTGTGAAATGAAATGGCGTTGTATTCATCCGGATGCCGTTTTATGTTAGCCGTATGTTCTCTCAACCTTGTTTTCAAAGCCCTCTTAGTTTGTCCTATGTATATAGAATCACAATTATTACAATCAATTTTATTAACCACATTGTGTTGTCTAAAAACTGAGAGGGTGTTACTACGTTACTCACTACGTTTCCACTATAAGTCAACCGAGTATGTTCGATCACTTTCCTCTAGTTCTACCGAATAGAGGAACGCCGACTGCGCCAGTTATGGTTCGTTGATAACCGTCAGAACCAAGGGGTCGCAACACCAAGAAAAATCACGAATCTAAAACTCTTTTACATCAATCAATGAGCTTCTCTTTTTGTCCTTTTAATATAAAACACGGAGTTTTTCTCATATTTCGTTTCCACTATTTCTTCTTTATTGTCATTAATATAAATTTTCATTCACACAAGTATTCTTATTACATTTACTTATCACAAGGAGTTCGTTTTCTCTGACCTATCTATAAATATTCTTTGAGTTAAATACAGACTTCACTTTCTTTATTGAACACTCAACTTTTGGTTCTTGTACTTTAACATCAGGGTAAATTCTCTACGAGCATTTAACTAAATTCACTTCCTTCCTTGTCCAATCACCTTCTAGTTTTTACTCTTCAATTATTTTAACAAACTTCTTTTATTTATAATTAACTGTATTCACTCTCTTCTTGGTTCAATTAACATCTTTGTTTATACTCTTCAATTATTTTAACATATACGTTTTATTGGTAATTCACCAAATTCACTCTCTTAGTTCAATTAACATTTTGTCTATCTTCTTCGATATCTTAACATATTTCTTTTATTTACAAATAACTGAATTCACTCTCTTCTGGGTTCAATTAACATTTTAGTTTATAGTCTACAGTTTCTTAACAAATTCTTTTTAGTGGTAATTCACCGAATTCACTCTCTTAGTTCAATTAGCTTTTTTGTTTATGTTCTTCGATATCTTAATAGATTTCTTTTTGAATATTTAACTGACTTCACTTTCTTACTTTAACCGATTCACTGTTGTTTCTTATACTTTAATATCTCCACTAATATCTTTATCAGACTGTCCCCGAGTTCAGGTTTCGCTTTTTGATTCGCCGTACCACACTATGACTAACCACTGACTGCCGACCCTTTCGCCAAACCAACCTTTACTTTTTCTTCCACCACTTACTCATCACCTCCGGGGTTAACACCTTTCGTATATTACTTGCAATTGACTTTCAATTAACCCAATTATCGATTCTCAACTTCGATTTGCGATCGCTTCATATCACTGAGCCAGTCAATATTCCTTCATTGATTTGAACTTCCCGTTCAACCTTTGCGATCGCGAATTGACCCAATTAATTTTATTTCTGTTGATTGGGCTGGAACATGCAGTAATTGTTCCGGAATATGCGGTTAATAGCTTTTGCGTTATTGGGCTGTGGGGGGTTTCTCTATTCTACATGAGAAACAACCCACAATTCCAACCAATATTTCCACCTAATTTCGACCGCTTTCAGTGCGTCATACTTACCAATTTCCATTATATGTATTCCCCTGTAAAACATTTCAAACGGATGTATAGCTAAACTCATCATTCTTTGCAGATAATACATAATTGAGTTTAGCTACATAAATGTCATACGGCAACTCCATTCTTGCTAATCATGAGTTTCCCATCGGAAATCTCATAATGTCGGTTAGCAACAACAAGTCTAAAAGAACGACGCTGTTGCAACATAGCAAAATAGCTGGGGTAATTTCAGCGTCTTAGAGTCTGGTTCTCACGCGAATTATTTCCCAAACATCAGCGGCGTCCTATCGACTTTCCCTCAGATCACCCATTCGCTTGGGATCAATGATCTCTCTTTGCAGGGGAGTAACATCCGCTAGGGTTCCCTCTCATTCGTATTTCTTTCCACGGTTCAATGCGCTTTAACTACACCATAGCCGTACCACTGGGTCAGTAGGTCGTGTCAGTAGCTGCATCTGATACCAACACACACAACCAAAGCTACCCCGAGATCACAGCATATCATGTTTTCTGTTCTCTCATTCTTCGTGTCCGTCAATTACCCTATTAACAAAAGTTACTCATACTTTGACGGGCGTGAGGTTGAGAGAGCAGAGGCGTGGGCTCTTTTGGTTGTCCTGTGTGTAGAAAGAAATATGAATTTCAACCCTAATTCACACCAGTCACTTTTCAATCACCATCGCGTGTAGTCACGCTGCCGCAGGAGTCGCTATTTGTATCTGAACCTGGTTGTATCTGCGGATGAGATAGTTCGTTTAGTTCACGGAACAAAAAGCCCAAGGAGCCGTTCGATAGAGTTGGTGTACAAGTAAAGTTTTTTTTTAGTTCCCGAAGCCTATTATTGACGGTTCACCTATATTCGCGATTTGCGTCCGACCGACCAGCTGAACAGTCTAGCGTTTCCGTCGCGTACTGCATTCCCTGCTTGACAGAAGTGAAATAGTAAATCTCTGATTAATCCAGTGAGGCTGTGATTCATGTTGGCAAATACAATTAAGACCAATTTTTAGCTGTGTAATTAAGTTCAATCGCTATTGTGCCATTCACCAGAAATAAAATTAAATAAATAAGAACGTGTTTTTTTCATTTCTTCCTTCGGAGTAACAAGTGTCGGGGTTTTTAAGTGGATCCTGTGCCATACGTTGGCAACATACTTTTACCCCCACAGGGCAATCGCTTTCGGCATATGCAATCAATTGCTTTTGTGTCAATTGGTTCAAAATATGCAATTGATAATTTTATTGCCCCGGGGGTCATTTGAGTTTAAAATCGGATGGCGTTTTTGGGTGTGTCAATGATCTCTTGTACATCATCTTTGATGATGATGTCACTGACACACTTAACACGTGCGGCTTCCGCCATCCCCATCGTTTGTTTTGTTTTTTATTTTTGACAAACAAAGCCGTGCTATTATATCACCAATTACGAATCAAAAAATCTTTCTTTCTTTTTTACAATCTTTACAATTTCTTACTTCTTCACTACTCCAACCGGAACATTGCTGTTTTTTTCTTTTTTTTTCTTACAACCGTTAACACGAACCGACACTCATCATCTCCTCTTTCCCTTCCCATTCAAAAACGGAACCAAAAACTTGCTGTTCTTTGCTCCGCTAAGCACACTAAACCCTTTCTCCCTCTCAAACTCCATCCACTCCGAAAAGGAATCCAGCTTCCACACGATCCACAATCGAACAAAAGTATGTTCGTACATTCAACATGTGGATCGTGTGTTTTTTCACTACCTTACCATCTACTATTATATTATATTTAAAACAAAACAAACGATGGGGATGGCGGAAGCCGCACGTAACAAGGGTCTCTTTACCCCTTTTAACTATTGAATCCAACCTATTATTGTTATTAAAAATAATATCTGTATGAAAATCTTTAAAGATATTTGATAGTGGTTTGGAAGTTAAGGAATGAGATGGTAAAACTATAAAATTTCTTCTTTCTTGATTATCTCGCTTGTATCGGTTGTCACCGTTGTCATATGTAAGATGTCGAATTCTCCGTGAAATATTATCGTTTATAAACCTGATTGGACAGTGATTCCGTAACAATACACTTCTGACGATGTTCAAGTTTTCAGCATGGAACTGTGGATTTGACAACAAGATGGCCTTATCCAAAAGATTGTAGATTACTGCTTTCTTCTGACTAAACGGGTTGCTGGACTTGAAGTGCAAGAGTCTTCCCGAGTATGTCGGCTTCCGGTACTGTGGGTGTTTTCTTTTCTTATGTTCCTTTAAATCCCTGAGGAGTCTTCCCCTTCGGACAGGTTATACCAACACAAAAAAACACACCAGTCTTCTCTCCTCACTATATTTATTTCTTTATTCGGTTATAGGTTAACTGAAACTGATTCAAAATTACAACTCCTACTCATTGGACTTATGCTCTATTATTGATAGAATGAAATTCATTACGTCAAAGGTTCTTATACACATTATTGCTTAACTGAAACTTATCACAATTTGGGTTCCTTTTCACTGTTCTTATGAAAGATTAATGATTGAATGAAATTAAATCAAAGGTTGGTATACACATTATAACGCAAATGAAACTGTTGTATTCCAGAATACTACCCTTATTAACACTGAATCTCCTTACACATCCTTAAAAACTTCCTTTAACATATATTACATTCTCACTTAATACATACCATTCATAAACATTCACAATATTGCCAGTTACAGCACATTTAATAACCTGCACCTTTTTATTCATTCAAACCATAGTAACTTTGATTTTCGTTCAAATTTTATTCAATTTAAAAGTCACAGAGACTTTGTTAAAATTTGTTTTGTTCATGTTATAATTTCCAGTAAATTAGAACACGATGTTCTATAAGTAGAGAAAAAATTCAATTGTAAAATCAGTTAGAGTTGAGTTGGAATAGAGAACATAGTTGAATTGATTACAGTCTGAAGTAAGTTTATGTTTTGAGAATACGTTTTCCTTGAGTGAAGAAGATGATACACAAAATAAACAATATTAAAGAGACGGAAATTAGTTTTTTTCTTAATTAATTAATTATCAATTGCAACAAATTTCCGCTCAAACATACTTTCTATCGGAGCGGTATAATAAATAAAAGGAATAATAACTAACAGAAAAACAAAGGGTCCCCGCTCTTCCCTCATTCCGAGGAACCACGGCGCCGGACGTCAACAAAACTTATTACAATTCGAATCCACTTTTACTGTTCTCATGCAATATCATTGATTAAATGTAATTAAATCAAAGGTTGGTATACACATTATAACGCAAGTGAAACTTATTACAACTCGAATTCACATTTACTGTTCTTATGCAATATTATTGATTAAATGTAATTAAATCAAAGGTTGGTATACACATTATAACGCAAATGACACTTATTACAACTCGAATCCACTTTTACTGTTCTCATGCAATATCATTGATTAAATGGTGCGTCCGACCAGGGCATTCAGGCAACAAACACAACAAAACTATCAATGAAAGCTCGCGACTGTAACTATATTCGATCCGTTGTGACTTCGTCCATCGACGGTGGCTGATTCCGACTGACTCATGCGATCCCTTGGGACGCCACACGAGGGGTGTATTTAGTAACGTGAGGGCACACCCCTGCCCTCATGGAATGCGAATCGCGATTTTTTAGTCATCGAAGCGACATGACACGAAGATTCCATCCATCGCCTCGATGACCATATATGGTAAAATATCCTTTTTGCGCTTGATTCAAGGATTGAAACACACACACGATGATTGCCTCTGTGGTACCCATCGTGTGTGTCCACAAGTATGCAGACCTAGGATAAATCCAATCTACACGCTCGCAGCAGGTGCAAGTATCTCAACGAAACAGGGTTGAAACGTTTACACGATCGATGACTGCGTAAAGCATTATAGCTGATCGTGTACATTTGTTGGCATATTCTCGCAGTCGAATTCTGATGGTAAATTTCCATTTGCAAATTCGGCTGCTCGGGCGGTCGGCCGGATGCCCATGTATTGATGAGTCGGGTGACCGATCGATGTGGACATGCTATGCTGAGGAAAGATACACATTCCCTGCAGGTGTGCGGCTGGCGCACAAAAGAATATCGTGCACGGGCAATATTGGTCGCTAGGAGGTGCAACCAAATTGCGCTTACGTGTAGAGGATGCGACCCAAAACATGTACGATAAATCTGGTTGGGTTCATGTTGGTTGCGTGATGATGCGACCAAACTGCTTCCAGAGATATAGCATTTGTTGCTGCTGGAATTTCGTGTCAGCGAGGATTAATGTTTCGCGAGCTTTACTGATGTTATAGGTACGACTAACGAATTTTACGTTGCGCTTGAACAGGTAAATACCTATTTGCGCTTTGATATGCCCTACGTGGTAATGGAAAGTTTAATTGGTGGCGCTCCAATGAACCGCCACAGTACCAGTTGGTGCTGAAGCTGCAATTCTTCAGTATCACCTCCGTGTCCAAGAAGCTGATCCTCCCATCTACAGATCTCTCATGAGTGAATTTTAATTTTTGGTGATAGTTATTAAACACATTAATCATGTCATCTATTTTGTTTGTAAGAAATATGCAGAAAATATCATCAACAAATCGAACATCGATCACAGGCTGGAAATCAAACCTTTTAGACATGTCTCCTCGAGTCGATTCATCACAAAGTCGGAGAACGTGGGAGAAATAGTAGATCCCATGGAAGTGCCATCTATCTGTTGGTACTGTGGGGTTGAAATGTGTATGCCGACGTACGGCAAGTATTCCAATAACTCCCCAACGATGTTGCTGCACGAAAATGATCTCCGACACTGTCATTCTTTACACAAGAATTGCTCCAGAGGAAGACAGGAAAAGAACAAAAAACACTTTTTTTATTTATATAACTTAATTAATATTTAGTTTATTCTTTTGATTTTAATAACACTGGTATTTCCTTTGAATATCTTAGGCACATATGTATTTCCCATCAGTTGTCGTCCTCGAGATGCGCACTCTACGTGGGTTGAAATTACCTTTTTTTTTATTACACCGACTATGTTAAAAGTTAAAATAACGCGCGACTCTTGTTGTGTGTATGAACACCTCGGTGGTTGAAAAACTTAACTTCTCCGGCAGCGTGACTGCAAGCAATGAAGATTGAATAGCGACTGATCTGAATTAGGGTGGAAATCGTGATTTCTGCTTTTTACACATTGATCCGCCAATGGTAATCATGCTCTCTTGTGCGTTCCCCAACTCACCACACTCACCGAGTTCGAAATGTACTTGTGTATTCGTTCGGCGTCGATGGGCGTGGCCAGAATGGAGAAATCAAAAGAGAAAGCACAATAACCCAGGGTTGATCTAGCTTAGTGTGTGTGCGTCAGTGCCGTGTATGCAGCTGGTCTACTGACCTAGTGATGATCTCTTAGGTCATCGCACTATAGCAAGACAGAAATACGAGAGAGAGGAAAACCTAGCTAAGGTTATTCACCAGCAAAAAGAGATCATTGATTCCAAGCGAATGGGTGATCTGGGAAAAGTCAATAGGACCCCGCGTCGGCTGGGGATATAATACCATCGGGGGAGCTCTGTGGAATGTTCGATAAATACCCAAGCCTATGGGCAATGATGCAACCGCGTCGCTTGGTTTGACTTGGTTGTTGCTAACCAATACGAATGTAATTTCCGGTGGAAATCCCATGGTTAGCGCAATAGTGTTGCCGAATGGCGAAGATTGTAGCTAAACTCAATTATGCATTATCTGCATAGAATAATGAGTTTAGCTATGCGTCCCTTTGACATGTTTTACAGGTAAATAACTTATCAAGGAAATGGGTAGGTATTGTGGTTGGAATTGTGGGCTGTTTCTCCTATAGGATAGAGAAACCCGTACAGTACTCCCCCGCCAGTGACATAGTCACGAAATAATGGTAGCTCGGAAGGAGTAGTTTGATAGGTGTCGGAAGGAAGTTAGATTGGTGGTGGATTGGGAGGATTTTTTGATTGCCTACGGAGACGTGCTTGGCTTCTGGTGAGTGGAGGTTGAGGTGGTTGTCGAATGTTACGCGTGATACGCGGTCGTGCGACTTCGTTGGCAGCCGAGGAGATCTGTCAGCTGCCCGAAGATCGTTGCTTCGAATTGCGGCCCTCGGTCTGTAGTAATGGTGGCAGGTACGCCGAAACGTGTGACCCAGGTCGAATAGAAGGCTTTGGTGACTGATTCAGCAGTTACTGCTCTGAGAGGAATCGCCTCTGGCCATCGCGTGTAGCGATCCATCATAGTGAGGATGTACGAAAATCCTCGTGATGGAGTAAGCGGTCCCACTATGTCAATATGGACATGGGCGAAGCGTGCGGTGGGTAGCTTAAATTGTGCAGGTTCTAATACATTATGCCGCGCTACTTTGCAGCGCTGGCATTGGAGGCAAGCGCGGGCCCAGGTGGTGAGGTCTTTGCTCATTCGGGGCCAAATGAATTTCTTACGGACGGCAGCAGCGGTTGCACGGCCGCTGGGGTGGGATGGGTCATGGTAGACCTGGAACACGCCCCTACGAAGCTTCTCGGGAATGTAGGGCCTGGCGGTTCCAGTTGAAACATCGCACCAGATTTCGCCCAAAGGATCGCGGAGGGTGATTTTGCGTAGCTCGAGTGCTGTATCAGCAGTTAGAAGAGATTCGAGCTGGCTGTCCTCCTGTTGGGCCAGGGCTAGGTCGACGTTGTTCGGAGTGGCGCGCAAGTGAATCGTATCGATTCGAGAAAAAGCCACCGCCGAGATGTTTTGTGGACCAGAGATATGTTTAATCTCGGTAGTATATTGCCCGATGAGGTCGAGTTGACGTTCTTGTCGGGGAGAAGCATTCCCGACTTTTTCCGGAACGCAAAGACCAGTGGTTTGTGGTCAGTATCCACGGAGAGCGAGCGACCCTCTACCATATGACGGAAATATTTAATGACGCCATAGATCGCCAGTAATTCCCGGTCATAGGCGCTGTATCGCCGCTCTGTGGGACTCAGTTTCCTGGAAAAGAAACCGAGCGGTTCCGGTTGGCCTTCGAAATCTTGTTGCAGGACTGCTCCGATTGTGGAATCCGATGCGTCGCATTGGATAGACAAAACTGCTCCCTCTAAGGGATATCGGAGTAGTGTGGCGTTAGCCAGTTGAAACGCTCCTTGGACAGTTGAAACGCACGGTCCGAAGCTTCTGTCCATGGAATTGGGCGCTTGTCGTTGCGCTTCGCTCCTTTTAGAAATTCAGTCAGAGGAGCCTGGGTTTGGGCGGCGTCTTTAAGGGTTGGTCGGTAAAAATTGAGCGTTCCGAGGAAACGTCGGAGCTCGCTTATGTTGGTTGGGCGAGGATATTGTATCAGGGCCTCCACAACGTCTGGAAGTGGGCGAATGCCCTGATCGTCAACAATGTAGCCCAGATATGTGATTTGCTCTTTGGCATTTTGACACTTATCTGGGTTGATGACAAGACCGAATTCTCGGAGGCGCTCAAGGACCTGTCGTAAATGGCGCTTGTGTTCAACGTGGTCTCGTGATGCGATGAGAATGTCATCGAGATAAGCAAGACAGCAATTGAGACCACGTAAAGCCGAGTCGATGTATCTCTGAAATGTCTGCGCGGCATTCCTGAGACCGAAAGTCATTACTTTGAACTCGAAGAGTCCGAAAGGAGTAATGACTGCCGTTATTGGGATGTCTTCTGGTGCCACCGGGATTTGGTGGTAAGCCCTGGTGAGATCCAGGGTGGTGAAGACTTTGCACCCTCGTAATTTATATGAAAAATCATATAGGTGTTCAATGGGGTATCTGTCGGGGACTGTTGCTGCATTCAGCAGTCTGTAATCCCCGCATGGGCGCCACTCCCCGGAACGTTTCTTAAGTAAATGGACAGGGCTTGCCCAAGGTCTGTCTGATGGTTGACAGATACCTTGTGCTATCATTTCATCGAACTCGGCGCGTGCCGCGCGTAGTTTTTCTGGAGCCAGGCGACGTGCGCGTTGGCTTACTGGAGGGCCCCGTGTCTCGATGTGATGAAACACATTCGCCTTATGTCGTCGCTGGTTAGGTAGAGGAATTGTCGTATTGACAAATTCCTGTACCATAGCTTGGATAGGGTCTGTACACGGTGTGGCCCTGGATATTACCACTGGAGATGCCGACAAGGGCAAGAAAGATGCGGTGTGGGCTACTAGCCTGTTGTGTGTCGAATCGACCAACAGATTGTTTTCCTAATAAGTCGGAACCTATTAGGGGTTCGTTAACACCAGCAATCACAAACTGGTGTGTGATTGGATGTCTGAGACCCAGATGGAGTGTCAGCTTTTTTTGTTCGTACGTGCGTATCGGAGAATTGTTTGCTGCTGACAACTATAAGGCGGTGGGCACACGGTTGCGTGGGGCGAACGATCGCGGAAGGACCGAGATATCTGCGCCGGTATCGACGGTAAAATTGATATTCAGTCTCGAGTCCCTGATCGTAAGGCGTCTTATGGATGCGGTGCCGGCCGGTTGCGCAGGGGTGTCGGTCGGCAAAATTAGTTTAAAGACTGACGCCGGTTGTTGGTTGGTCGAGTCCAACCGCAGGGTGCTCTACAATTAGTTGTACGCTCTCCGTACCGTTGGTGGTTGGTGCACCAAGCGCGTGTGATGGCATTGTTGGGCGGATTTTGCCTATTGGCAGGTTTGTCACGAGAAGGCCGTGGAGGTGGGCGACGAAAAGAAGTCGGCTGGGATGTATATTGTATAGGTTGCCGCCGGTTTATTGGGCGGTTTGGCGCGCTTCGTTGTGTGGTTTGGAACCTCGCACAAACTTGATCCAATTCACGGCGGAATGAGGCCTGAAGCGCGAGTAGGTCAGCCGTAGTGACCTGAGTAGGAGGGTTGTCTGGCTGAGTATCGCCGATAATATGGTCGAGGGTTTGTTGGGTTGGGTTCGGATTAACGCCAGTGTGCCTTCTAGAGGATGAGGAGGGTAGCTGAGTCGAAGCTACCAGAGCGGTTCGAGGTGCAGTTTGAGACGACTGAGGGTGCCGTGTAGGCAGTGCGGCGTGTTGACTAACCGCCACGAGTTGATATGGTGGTAGCCCGGACTGTGGGTCCAAGGTTTCAATAATCGAATCAGCCACCTTTGATAAATAGCCCAAACTTTGATTAGGTTGGGCCATTAATGCCGAGCGGGCATGTTGAGGTAAACTCCTCAGAAAATGTGGCCTAATTAGATCATCCGAGATCCTGGTCCCCGCTATCGAGCGTAAATGGGTCAGGAAAAGGGATGGTCTAATACCTGAAAAATTGTTCTCGCTCGCCAATCGCTGTAGTCTGATGCTGGTGGGTTGGTCCAAAGCGTTAAGGAGACTCTCGACTCTCCCGCATGTTGCTGTAGGGATCAGGGCCCGGTGACCTGATCGCCTGCGCAACATGCATTCGCTGTGTCCCATCCAGATCCCGCAACAATTCTACAGCACGATGTTCTTCATCGTGGATGTTGGCGAACCGGAAAAAACGGTCGGCTATGGCGAACCAAAGCTCTGGATCCTCCTCGTCGAACGGAGGGAGCTTTACACTTTGTGTGTGGGATGGCAAATCGTCGCTAGAAGCATCGTGGAAAGCGGGAGATTGAGGTCGGGCTTGCGCCTGCTGGGATGTACCGGCTCGTGTGGTGGGCATTGTGGTGCCGAAGGTGAAAAGGGGAAACCGGTAATTTGGGGGTTCTGGAAGAGACAAGATGTGTCAGTGGAAGTAGAAAGAGGTCGCTAAGGAGGCGAAAGAGGTCGCAAGTGAACGCGTGGAGTCGAGAGGAGTCACAAAAGAGAGTCGCGTCGAGTCGAATAATGCCGTGAAAACAGGCAGGGCTGTATTATGTTGATGTTACTCAATGGAATTTAAAATTAATTGATATAAAATATTCAATTAAGAGGTTTCCTTCCTTCCAATGTAAATTTATCTATAATATCTATTAATAATTGAGTTATATTAATATTCCGTTCGTTCCCTTTTGGTGGAAATTATGATTTAGAATAATGTTAGTTTATTTTTTATTTAACTAGCTTGGTATTTTAATAAATTCCCGAACATGTCTTTATATTTGATAACAAAGAAATAAAGAGAAAAAATAAAGTAAGTCTAATTCAAAAAAAAACTTAAAGGAATTACGAATGTCTCTAAGGAAAATTACTAATTTATCCAGGTTACTGAGTTCTACTTATTTTTGTAATGCAAGGGATTGCTTGTTCAAAGGAACTGTTGCTGGACCACTGAATATTTTCTCTAAATGGATTGATTTAATTAGTTATCTAATTTTTAATGCTAATCAAAATTTGCTTTTTAATTGGAGAAATTAATAATAATTCATTACACTTGTTGCTTATTTATGCATATATACAAATTTCTAGATAAATATTGTTTGTCCGTTTTTTAAAATAAATTATAAATTTTAGAGTACTCTTTACAGTTTAGTTTAAATGCTTTTAACTATTGTTTAAAATTTTATGTTTGGTGGCTCGGAAGAAGCTCACCGTAAAAGAATAATAACCACTTTGAAAAAAAATAAAAGGAAAAGAAAAACCTGGTTTTCTGGAACTGTTGTGACGATGTCGGTGCGGCAGCTCCTGGTCCGTTGATGATGTTGTCCAAAGGTGGGCGGTATTTGTTGCGTCGCCGTAGTGTTTGTCGAGACGATGATGTCTAAAGTTGTGATCTTTGGGTTTAAAGATGAGGTGGGGCTCTACTTGCCCTTTCAGCGTCTTTAAATTTTGTGGTTTTGTTTAATTAGATTTTGAATTAAGAAATTTTGATTATTTTTGATTAATTTTGTTGAATTTATCAGAAGGGGTATTTGATTTGGTTCAATGTTCGGAAGGTTCACTTTATTTAAAATTTTTGTTGAAGAGTTTTTAGTAAAATTTACTTTATTTTTGAAATTTTTAGGTCACTGTCTTTGATTTCTGTTGAACTTTGCACTATTTTTGAACTGTTTTTTATTTTTGGTTTTCACCGGTGTTTATTGTTTTTGACTATGTTGGCACCGTTTTGTTGAAGTTATATTGTCATTTTTTTAAGTAACTGATTTGGTTTAATTTCACAGAAGTTTCTCTTTTTTTTAGTTAAATGTTTTTGATTGATTTTTATTTTGATTTTCTTTAAAAACTTTTCACTTTCATTTTGGATTTTTGTTGAATTATTTTTGAATGTTCAATTTATCAGAAGGTTGCGTTATTTTTTTGTTGCGTCACCAATGTGGGGTTTAAAAGTATTGTTGCCAGCGTATGGCACGAGATTCACTTTAACCCACTGCACCGTCACTGCGAAAACAATAGTTCACCCGAAGAAATGAAAAATGCCTTTTTATTTATTTAAAGTTTTTTTTTTATATTTATTATTTACAGCTCCTCATTTTTTCTTTTCTTATTCATGTGTTTTATTTCTCTTTGTAACTCGACGCGACGCGACCTTTTGTCCTGGTGATTGAATAGCGACTCCTGCGGCAGCGTGACTGCACGCGAAGGTGATTGAATAGTGACTTATGCGGAGAAGGTTTAATCTTTATTTCGCGAAGCAGCGTGACTACCCGTGACGATAACCGACAAGCGACTGGTTCTATTTAGGGTGGAAATCATAATTTCTGCTTTTTACACATTGATCTGCCAATGGTAATCATGCTCTCTTGTGTGTTCCCCAACTCACCACACTCATCCAGGTCGAAACGTACTTGTGTATTCGTTCGACTTCGATGGGCGTAGCCAGAATGGAGAAATCAAAAGGGAAAGCACAATAACCCAGGGTGGATCTGGCTAGGTGTGTGTGCGTCAATGCCGTGTATACGGCTGGTCTACTGACCTAGTGACAATCTCTTAGGTCAACGCACTATAGCAAGACAGAAAAACGAGAGAGAGGGCAAACATAGCTAAGGTTATTCACCAGCAAAAAGAGATCAATGATCCCAAGCGAATGGGTGATCTGGGAAAAGTCAATAGGACGCCGCATCGGCTGGGGATATAATTCCATTCTGTGGAATGTTCAATAATACCCAAGCCTATGGACTATGACGCAACCGCGTCGCTTGGTTTGACTTGGGTGTTGCTAACCAATACGAATGGAATTTCCGGTGGAAATCCCATGGTTAGCGCAATAGTGTTGCCGTATGTTGTTGATTGTAGCTAAACTCAATTATGCATTATCTGCATAGAATAATCAGTTTAGCTATGCGTCCCTTTGACATGTTTTGCAGGTAAATACCTATCAAGGAAATGGGTAGGTATTGTGGTTGGAATTGTGGGCTGTTTCTCTTATAGGATAGAGAAACCCCTACAGGTGAATTCTAGAAGTAGCCTACATAGGATTTAGGGATGAATGGTGTGGACAATGCGTTTCTTGCAGTGATATTATATGTGGGTTATAGTCTTTAATTAGCATGTTTAATTCGTCATAGTTGTTGGTATAACCGTTCATGTTCCATTGTAGAATGGTGAATGGTTATTGTTTTGGAGTGAGTTTTGGGCGTTCAGCCGTGCTAGTGTGCTTAGTTCTTGATTTTGCAGAGGGATGTGGTTGTATATTCTTAAATGTATTAAGGTGTTGGAAGGTATGGTGGGCGGGATGTATGTTGTTAGGATCAAGACTCCGCTGTTCCGGATGTTGCGTACTTGAACTCTGGATTGAGTTCAAGTGTCCAACCGCAGGAACAGCAGAGTCAGGGGCTTGGTTGTTAGTTTTATAGTTACATTGTAATATCATCATCTACTAAGGTGTGTACATTTTTATTAATATTTATATTAGTGAGAGACGGTTTACTTGTTACCTTTGATTTGGGTGAAGGGGTGCGTTGCGAATGGTTATTAGCAGAGCAGCTTGTAGTGGTTTGTGGAATGGATTCAGTTTGGTTGTTTGTTGGCGAACTTGTTTGTAGTTGTGAGGGTTCGAATGTGGTTAGTTGAGTTGATGATGTTTGTTGAGTTGATGGCGTTAATTGAATTGATGGTGTTCGTTGGATTAGTGGTGTTATTGACTTTTTTGGCTTGTGGGGCAATGCAATTTGAATACTGTTGATTGTAGCAGATGAGGAGGAGCTGGTTGGAAGGGATTCCTTGGGTGTAGTTTTTTGTTTGTTTTGTTCCGTTGAGGGTCCTTGTAATTGGCTCGATTTTAGTGTATCTGCAAAGCTTTCTGAAAGTTGATCAGGTTTGTGGATATTTTTTTCCTTATAAATTCGTTTGGCTTCACCCATTGAACATTTGTTTGTGGTTTTTATTGTTAAAACTTCGTTCGCTTGGATATACAAGGGACAGGTTTTATCCGCGGCCGAGTGAGGGAGCGAGCAGTTTGCGCACATAGTGCGACTGCAATTTACGGAGCTATGAGGTGACAGATTACACTTTTCGCACATTGTGGTATTAGTGCAGCGTTTTGTGGTATGGCCGAGTCGTTGGCAGTTGCGGCATCTCATGGGGTTGGGGATATATTCACTGACCTTAGCTTTATAAAAACCGATGTCAACCGATTTCGGTGGTTGGAATAGGTTAAAAGTAAATAACATAAGTCCGGAGGGTCTTAGCACTTTACAGTCATCTACTTTGGTAAATTTGTACACATCTGTGACTTTTTGTTGACCCATTTCGGCTATTATTTCCGCTTCCGAGATGTTTATGAGACGATTCTAGTGTATCTGGGGCGTACACTATGCCTTTGCATTCATTTAATTTTTCGTGTAATTTTACAGAAACGGGACACACGTTGCCAAAGTTTGTTATTTTAAGAAAACGGTCTGCGATTTTTTGAGAATTAGCTTTTACTAATAATTGTCCTGTGGCGTATTGGTTTGCTCACTCTCGGCGATCGGTCTCGGTAGTGTGTCCGTCCGACACTGGTTCACCGAGACGTACCCAAACTCCGTACCCGCTCGCCTAAGCTTGTTCGCTTGTGCCCTGTAGTTCAGTGCAAAACCAACGATTTACCTTCGTCTACTTGTTTTTACTCGTAAATAAACTTATTCAGGTTTGTAGACAGTATTTATTTCGTGAGTTGAACTTAATTTATATTAACATAGAACATAGTATTGTAATCATTACTCTTATTTTACCATGAATGTAGAATAAACATTACACGAACTTATTTTAACATAGTATATTGTATTGTAATCATTAATCTTATTTTACCATGAATGTAGAATAAACATTACATGAACTTATTTTAACATAGTATATTATATTGTAAACATTAATTTTATTTTACCATGGATGTAGAATATACAGTACACGAACTTATTTTAACATAGTATATCGTATTGTAAACGTTAATTTTATTTTACCATGAATGTAGAATAAACAGTACATGAACTTATTTTAACATAGTATATTGTATTGTAAACATTAATTTTATTTTACCATGGATGTAGAATATACAGTACACGAACTTATTTTAACATAGTATATCGTATTGTAAACGTTAATTTTATTTTACCATGAATGTAGAATATACAGTACACGAACTTATTTTAACATAGTATATTGTATTGTAAACATTAATTTTATTTTACCATGAATGTAGAATAAACAGCACACACGGTTGACACCATTCTCAAGAAAAAAACTCAGACACAAAACAAAAGGGTTCAAAGTTCAGTCGTGTGTGGCACTGTATTAAGAATTTCGTTTAATTACAAACAGAGGTAATTATTCTCTGCGCAAGTGCGGTCACTTTAACTAAAAAATGATTGACGCGAAAGTTAACATCCAATCGGTCGTGGCACTGTATTGACAAAATCGTTTAATTACAAACAGAGGTACTTATTCTCTGTGCAAGTGCGGTCACTTTAACTAAAAAATGATTGACGCGAAAGTTAACATCCGATCGGTCGTGGCACTGTATTGACAAAATCGTTAATTACAAACAGAGGTAATTATTCTCTGTGCAAGTGCGGTCACTTTAACTAAAACATGATTGACGCGAAAGTTAACATCCAATCGGTCGTGGCACTGTATTGACATTATCGTTTAATTACAAACAGAGGTAATTATTCTCTGTGCAAGTGCGGTCACTTTAACTAAAAAATGATTGACGCGAAAGTTAACATCCGATCGGTCATGGCACTGTATTAAGATTTTCTCGATTTTCACACTGGGGCACGTATCCACCATTCAATGCAGAAATTATCAACAGACTGAATTAGTTTACCGAAGCGACAGAATATCTCGTACTCCATCATCGCTTCGATGCCCATATTTGGTCATTTTACTTTTCGAGCTCCTCGGGATTGGTCTCGCTACCAAAACATATTACATCCCTTGGTGTGGGTAACCGCATTTTACCCCTGCCTGTGTGTATTTTTATTATTGTTCGCACGGGGGTGAGCGCCATTGCGAGTGTTTACCCTTTGTACCAAATTATGTGTAGGGACGTTCATATTGTTTATACGTGCAATGTGATGCTGCTACATGGGCATGCGTTATATCTCACGTATTTGTATTTGTTGAGATGTGTCCTTTTAAAGGGCATGCGTTGTAGGTTTCGTCGGTGTGCGCGCCTTCTGGTAATTCCAGGAATTAGTCGCAGGCTTGCGCAACCGTATCATGTTTTTCTTGGTTGTTCTGCAACATCCGATCGTTGGTTGATGGTTTTACCAGATCGATGTGCAGGTGTCCCATGCTCTCCTCTGGTGTTTAGTTTCTTACCATTGGTGCTACGCTGTGCTTGGTCATCGTGACATGATTTCCTTGATTTATGCATTTCTACTTTTAGGAAGATGCCTGTATTGGACAAACGCTTGTATCAGCGGGCCTGTGGTTATTTACATGCTAATGCAGGTAAGTATTCGCTTTTCTGGCGCCGACTGCCTGCGAAAAGAGGTTACCTGGTGGTAAGTAGGCCGGTGGGTAGTGGCGTTCGCGGTAACCGCCACAGTACTCCCCCCCCCAGTGACATAGTCACGATAAAATGAAAACATAACAAAAACGAAGAGGTGTTGAGACTGAGGCGTGTTCTTGGTTGGCCACGCGACTGGTCCCCATTGGTTCTGTCATTACCATCATGGTGGTAACACTTGTCGAGTGCGCAGTCTTTTACGACTTCGCGTAATGGGCCCCTTATATTGTTCTGGCGCGCCCGCCGTGGTCGGCGGCGTCTTTTTCTGCACCTCAGCATTTTGAGAAGTGCACCCCTGGTTACTTTCTTCCAAAAAGCAAGGTTTTAGCCGTTCCACGCTGATTGTGGCTGCTTTCCCACGCATGTCCACCTCGTAGACCCGTTCGCTGATTCTTTTAATCACTTTGAACGGGCCCTCAAACGGAGGGTCGAGTGGTTTCTTTACTTTATCCACTCTAACGAAAACGTGTGTACAGGTGCGCAACTCTGGATGCACGAAAACTCTCTTTGACCCGTGTCGGGCAACCGGTCTTGGTCGTACCTTTCGCATCAAATCACGCAGGTAACCCACGCTCTTCGTCAGCTCCGCAGGTGCCTCGCCGTCGACGAAAAGCTCCCCGGGCAAAACGAGGCTGGTACCGTAAGTGAGCTCGGCTGCTGAGGCGCCCAGGTCTTCCTTCATGCTGGTCCTCAAACCAAGGAGGACTGTGGGCAGTGCGTCGAACCACTGTGTGTCATTATGGCACATTAAAGAGGCCTTCAATGATCTATGCCAACGCTCTATCATTCCATTGGCAGCAGGATGATATGCTGTCGTACGCTCTCTTTGACAACCCAGCAACTCCGTAAGCTGTCTGAAGATCGTAGCCTCGAACTGAGGTCCCCTATCCGAGGTGAGTGTTGTGGGAACGCCGAAACGCGTTACCCACGTTGAGTAGAAAGCCCGCGCCACGCTCTCTGCGGTTATCACACGTAATGGGGTAGCCTCGGGCCATCGCGTAAAGCGATCTATCATCGTGAGCAGGTACGCGAATCCTCTGGAGGGAGTTAAAGGGCCGACTATGTCGATGTGTACGTGGGCGAAACGCGCCTCGGGCAGCTTGAATTGTGCCGGTTCCAGTACGTTGTGTCTGCTTATCTTACAACGTTGACACTTGAGACACGCCCTCGCCCACCTGGTGAGGTCTTTATTCATATGTGGCCAAACGAACTTACGTCGAATCGCCGCAGCCGTCGCGCGCCCGCTGGGATGAGCTGGGCTATGAAAGGTCTCATAAATGCCCCTACGCAACACCGCAGGAATGTATGGCCTGACTGTACCCGTTGAGACGTCGCACCAAACGGTTTTCCCGTTGGTGTCGACAGCGAACCTACGCAGTTCCAGTGCTGTGTCTGCTGTTACGAGAGCTTTAAGTTGGCTGTCGTTTTTCTGGGCTTGCTCCAAGTCAGCGTCAGCTAAGGCTGCGCGCAATTGAATCACATCTATGCGAGATAGTGCGTCTGCTATTACGTTCTGATTACCAGGAACGTACTTTATCTCGGTGACGTATTGGCCTATAAGGTCCAGATGCCGCTCCTGTCGCGGCGATGCATTTCCGGATTTTTTTCGGAAGGCGTGGCTCAATGGTTTATGGTCCGTTCTGACGATCGCCTGCCGACCCTCGACCATGTGTCGGAAGTATTTGATGGCACTGTATATGGCCAATAACTCTCGGTCATAGGTGCTGTACTTTCGTTCCGCCGTACTGAGCTTTCTAGAGAAAAAACCCAGCGGCTCCCAGCTACCGTCGCTCTCCTGCTCCAATACCGCCCCAATAGCGGTGTCCGACGCGTCGCATTGTATTGCTAACTGTGCGCCCTCTGCTGGGTAACACAGCAGGGTGGCGTTTGAAAGTTGCGCTTTTGACTGCCGGAATGCATTACTTGCTGCTTCCGTCCAGACGATTGGACGTTTGTCATTCTTCTTTGCCCCCTTTAAATATTCATTTAAAGGGGCCTGGACATGCGCGGCATTTTGTAATGTAGGCCGGTAAAAATTAAGCATGCCCAGGAAACGTCGTAATTCGCGAACGTTGGTAGGACGTGGGAATTCGTTGAGAGCTTTAACTCTGTCCGAGAGAGGCCGAATACCACGATTGTTGATATGATAACCCAAATAGCTCACCTGCTCTTTGGCAATTTGGCATTTGTCCGGGTTAATCATGAGTCCGTAACGGCGGAGGCGTTCTAACACCTGTTTAAGATGTTGCTGGTGCTCTGCTCGGTTTTGGGACGCAATCAGGATATCATCGATGTAGGCGTAACAAAAATCCAGTCCACGCAGAGCTGAATCGATGTACCTTTGAAATGTTTGTGCGGCGTTTCTAAGGCCGAAAGTCATTACCTTGAACTCATATAGTCCAAAAGGGGTAATGACCGCGGTTTTTGGGATGTCTTCGTGGGCCACTGGTATTTGGTGGTATGCCCTGGCGAGGTCCAGGGTCGTGAAGACTGTGCATCCGCGCAATTTGTATGAGTAATCATACAAGTGTGCGATGGGGTATCGGTCCGGGATTGTGACCGCGTTTAACAGTCGGTAGTCGCCACACGGGCGCCATTCGCCGCTTCGTTTCTTAACTAGGTGAAGCGGACTGGCCCATGGGCTTACTGAAGGTTGGCAGATTCCTTGCTCCAGCATGTAGTCGAATTCTTCGCGTGCTGCGCGCAATTTGTCTGGTGCTAGTCGACGCGGACGTTGGCTTACGGGTGGACCCCGTGTCTCGATGTGATGGTATACCCCGGACTCTATGTGCTCCTGGTTGGGAAGTGGTACTGTCGAGTGTCTATACTCTTCCAGTAGAGCCGGAATCTCATCGCATGTGATGTCGGCCTCGTGTGGCGTCCGTGGGGCCTCCCCAGGCGGATGACCGAGTGGCCGTTGTTCCACTAATCTATTGTTCGCGGTATCGACTAGCAATTTGTGGCACGATAGTAAGTCCGACCCTATTAATGGTTCGGAGACGTCCGCCACTATGAAGTGCCAACCTATGGGGTGCCGCAAACCTAGATCCAGGCGTAGGTACTTACGTCCGTAAGTAGCTATGGATGTGTTGTTCGCTGCTAGTAATTGGAGTCTGCTAGGCGTTTTATTTTGCGAAGCGTACGACTTAGGCAAGACTGATATGTCGGCGCCAGTGTCGACCGTAAAACTTATATCCAATTTCGCGTCTTTGATTGTTAAGCGGCTTACTTGGAGTGTGCCGACCGTTTGCGCTGAGGTTGCGGTCGGCCGTCCTAGTTTAAATTCGCGTTTGTTGTTGGTTTTACTGGCTTCCACCCGCAGGGTTGTGTGCATTTGCGGGCCTTTGCCCCAAACCGCCGATGATATGAACACCACGCGGGTGTTAATGCCCTTTGGGGGTTCGCCGTCGGCTGTGGCGTGGATCGTCCGCGCGTGCTAGTGGCACCTCTCAGGTTTTCGCGTTGCCCAGCTGGGCTGGGCTGGGTCTGGGGCCTCTGATATGTTGGGCGATTTTGGGCCGTGCGCGCGAAGTCTCGTAATTCGGCCCGTAATTGTGCGATTTCGCGTTGTAAACTTAATTCGTAACGCGAGGGTCCCGGTTGCCGGAAGTGTGATTGCTCTGCGTCCCGAGTATGCGCCTGAGCCCGTGCCGAGTCTGTGGCGATTGGTTGTGACGCGCGCGGAATATTATGGGGCGAGGAGTAGTATCGCGCAGATGCTTCATCCGAGCGGTTAATGGTCGCTACGTGAAAGGCGGGGGACTCCTCTCGTTGGTCGGCGCTTTCTACGATTGCATCTGCAATCTTAGCCAGCCAACTCAGGCTTTGATTGGTTTGAGCGATTACTGTAGGACGCGCTTGTTGCGGAAGACCCCTAATGAAGTGGGGTCTGATGACATCATCTGAAATCCCCTTTCCCGCTATAGACCGCAAATGAGTGAGAAAGTGCGATGGCTTCATCCCCGTGAAATTGGTCTCGTTGTACAAGCGTTGGTGCCGCTTGGCAATTGACTCCTCGAGTGCATTGAGGAGCGTTTCCCTCATATCTGTATACGGGCTGTTACCAGGAGCTCTTATGATGTGTGCCACGTGTGTACGCTGGTTTCGGTTTAAAACCCTCATAACCTCCAGCGCACGTGGTCTCTCCTCGCTCACGCCCGCTGCCTCGAATATGAGGTCCGCCATGGTGAACCAGAGCTCCGATTCCTCCTCATCAAAAGGAGGCAAGCGCAGGTCGCGCGAGGTAACATGTAGTGCCTGCACTGTTGGAGTCGCACCAGCGGGTAACGGAAACTCCGTTCTGTGAGGGCGTGCGTCGCGGGCTATTTCGTGCAGCGAGTCCGTGGGCTGTTCTACGCTGAGGGCGTCCACGAAGGCCGGGGACTCGGGACGCGGTACTCCTAGCTCCCGATGTAGCTCCGCCCGTGGGACCGTCTGTGGTTCGGTATGCACCTCCCGCAGTGATTCCGGTTGGGACTCCTGTTGAGCCTTCTTTGACCTCGTAAACTGGGCCATTTTCTACAAAAGGGTGGTGGCCGTTCCTCGACACGCGAGAACCACGAGAAATTGCAGGAAAAGGTTAGCAAGGAGAAGTTGTAGCTCTGCCTAGTTGGCGGAAAGCCCGTTGCTTGCAGCTGTTGATGGGAACGAGTGAACAGTGTATGTGTGGGTTGTTTAATTTACTCTGTATAGTTTCCGGTGCTAAATCCGTATTAGTTCCGATTTTTCGATGCCCGGAAGGGGCTTACTATGCGAATTTGTTGTAGTGAACGTTTGTACTATTCAATTACTAATAAATATTTTTAAATTTGGTTATTACTTACTGCTACTTTTTAAATACAATAGAAGGAGAAGAAAATATTGTGTTTTAGCTGGCTCTAAAGGGGCTCAGCGTATATATATATATATAAAAGAAGAGAAAAAAAATTACGTCACCTGGAGTCCAACGTTGAGAATTTGGTTTCGTCAGGTGTCGTTACTCGCACTGTGTTGAGGATAGTGCTGCGATCTGACTCCAGATCAGAAGGTTGCGTGTTCAAATCACGTCGGGGTCACCAATTGTGGCGTATTGGTTTGCTCACTCTCGGCGATCGGTCTCGGTAGTGTGTCCGTCCGACACTGGTTCACCGAGACGTACCCAAACTCCGTACCCGCTCGCCTAAGCTTGTTCGCTTGTGCCCTGTAGTTCAGTGCAAAACCAACGATTTACCTTTGTCTACTTGTTTTTACTCGTAAATAAACTTATTCAGGTTTGTAGACAGTATTTATTTCGTGAGTTGAACTTAATTTATATTAACATAGAATATAGTATTGTAATCATTACTCTTATTTTACCATGAATGTAGAATAAACATTACACGAACTTATTTTAACATAGTATATTGTATTGTAATCATTAATCTTATTTTACCATGAATGTAGAATAAACATTACACGAACTTATTTTAACATAGTATATTGTATTGTAATCATTAATCTTATTTTACCATGAATGTAGAATAAACATTACATGAACTTATTTTAACATAGTATATTATATTGTAAACATTAATTTTATTTTACCATGGATGTAGAATATACAGTACACGAACTTATTTTAACATAGTATATCGTATTGTAAACGTTAATTTTATTTTACCATGAATGTAGAATAAACAGTACATGAACTTATTTTAACATAGTATATTGTATTGTAAACATTAATTTTATTTTACCATGGATGTAGAATATACAGTACACGAACTTATTTTAACATAGTATATCGTATTGTAAACGTTAATTTTATTTTACCATGAATGTAGAATATACAGTACACGAACTTATTTTAACATAGTATATTGTATTGTAAACATTAATTTTATTTTACCATGAATGTAGAATAAACAGCACACTCGGTTGACACCATTCTCAAGAAAAAAACTCAGACACAAAACAAAAGGGTTCAAAGTTCAGTCGTGTGTGGCACTGTATTAAGAATTTCGTTTAATTACAAACAGAGGTAATTATTCTCTGCGCAAGTGCGGTCACTTTAACTAAAAAAATGATTGACGCGAAAGTTAACATCCAATCGGTCGTGGCACTGTATTGACAAAATCGTTTAATTACAAACAGAGGTACTTATTCTCTGTGCAAGTGCGGTCACTTTAACTAAAAAATGATTGACGCGAAAGTTAACATCCGATCGGTCGTGGCACTGTATTGACAAAATCGTTAATTACAAACAGAGGTAATTATTCTCTGTGCAAGTGCGGTCACTTTAACTAAAACATGATTGACGCGAAAGTTAACATCCAATCGGTCGTGGCACTGTATTGACATTATCGTTTAATTACAAACAGAGGTAATTATTCTCTGTGCAAGTGCGGTCACTTTAACTAAAAAATGATTGACGCGAAAGTTAACATCCGATCGGTCATGGCACTGTATTAAGATTTTCTCGATTTTCACACTGGGGCACGTATCCACCATTCAATGCAGAAATTATCAACAGACTGAATTAGTTTACCGAAGCGACAGAATATCTCGTACTCCATCATCGCTTCGATGCCCATATTTGGTCATTTTACTTTTCGAGCTCCTCGGGATTGGTCTCGCTACCAAAACATATTACATCCCTTGGTGTGGGTAACCGCATTTTACCCCTGCCTGTGTGTATTTTTATTATTGTTCGCACGGGGGTGAGCGCCATTGCGAGTGTTTACCCTTTGTACCAAATTATGTGTAGGGACGTTCATATTGTTTATACGTGCAATGTGATGCTGCTACATGGGCATGCGTTATATCTCACGTATTTGTATTTGTTGAGATGTGTCCTTTTAAAGGGCATGCGTTGTAGGTTTCGTCGGTGTGCGCGCCTTCTGGTAATTCCAGGAATTAGTCGCAGGCTTGCGCAACCGTATCATGTTTTTCTTGGTTGTTCTGCAACATCCGATCGTTGGTTGATGGTTTTACCAGATCGATGTGCAGGTGTCCCATGCTCTCCTCTGGTGTTTAGTTTCTTACCATTGGTGCTACGCTGTGCTTGGTCATCGTGACATGATTTCCTTGATTTATGCATTTCTACTTTTAGGAAGATGCCTGTATTGGACAAACGCTTGTATCAGCGGGCCTGTGGTTATTTACATGCTAATGCAGGTAAGTATTCGCTTTTCTGGCGCCGACTGCCTGCGAAAAGAGGTTACCTGGTGGTAAGTAGGCCGGTGGGTAGTGGCGTTCGCGGTAACCGCCACAGTCCGTCTCGTAGAACCGTGATTTGTTCATTGTCTTTGCTAACATCGTCTATCACTTTTTTAATTAAAAATGGGCTTAGAGATGAAATAGGCTTACTACTCTCCTTGGATGATATAATTAGAAATTTTGGATCTTTTGTATTGTTCATTGTTGGTAAGCTAGGAAAAAATTCCTCTGTTTTCATAAGTGTCCTTCTCATTTTGTTTGGTCGAATATCACTATTTGTATCTTCCGTAAGATCGCTAAACCGGTTACTATTCACATTTGGCCCGCAGGCCATTTCATTACAATTGTTTTACACTACTCTTTTGTCTTATAAACACAGCACACTGCACATGGGGTATGGTCTGTTTTTTTTTTTTTTTTTGGTTTTTTTTTTGCACTGCACTATTACACAAAGGGGATGTAATATAATTTTGTTACGTAGGACTGATGTTACACGTACTGAAGACAATTCGCGACGATCTAAACTCGCCGACGGTTGGAAAGAGAAAGCAGTGTAATTTAGATTTTCGCGTTCCGACCTTTTTCCATAAATTGACGGGGTATGATTCGCATCTATTTGTGAAAAGTCTGGGTTGTATTAAGGGAGAAATAAGTATAATTCCACTAAATAAGGAAAATTATATATCGATTTCCAAACGCATATATTTAGATGAGCACAATTCATTTGAGATTAGGTTTTTAGATTCATGTCGATTTCTACAGTCTAGCATAGATTCGCTCACTAAAAATTTATCTGAAGACGATTTCATAATTAATAGGGGATTTTACAAAAACGATGCCTCTTTGAAGTTAATGATGAGGAAGGGGGTATTTCCCTATGAATATGTTAATTGTTGGGCTCGTTTAGATGACTGTTCTCTTCCTCCAATTACTGAATTCTATAATAGACTAACGAATGAAGATTGTTTAGTTGAAGATTACGATTATGCTCAAAAAGTGTGGAAGCATTTCAATTGCAAAACATTAAAAGAGTACATGCTTTTATATCTGCAGAGCGATGTCTTATTGCTGGCAGATGTATTTGAGAATTTTCGTAAGGTTTGTCTAGATATATATGAGTTAGATCCATGTCATTACTATACATCTCCCGGCTTATCTTGGGATGCAATGTTGAAAACAACAGAAATCAATCTGGAACTTCTAACAGATGTTGAGCTGCTTAATTTCTTTAAGAAATGTCAGTGTAGTCATCGACATACATATATAATTCATCTAAAGAATTTACAACAATGTCTGAAACATGGGCTGATTCTCACTAGAGTTCATAGAGTGTTGTCTTTTACACAATCTGAGTGGTTGCAAAAATATATAACCCTCAACACAGAATATAGAAAAAAGGCAAAAAATAAGTTTGAAAAAGACTTTTTTAAATTAATGAATAACAGTGTGTATGGGAAAACCATGAAGCGACGAGATGTAAAAATTGTCGCTCAATGGGATGGTCAAGGAAATTCACACAGCGCCAGAAAACTGATTGCTCATCCCAATTTCCATAGCGTCTCAGTATTTACACCTCAAATGTGTGCTATTGAAATGAGCAAGGCGAGATTAGTGTTTGATAAACCCATTTATTTAGGATTCGTAGTATTAGAACTATCAAAATGGCTCATGTATGACTTTCACTATGATTACATGAGAAAAAAGTTTGATACGGCGATTCAGTTGAATTACATGGATACAGACTCTTTTATCTATACAATATCAACTAACGATTTTTATTCTGATATATATATATATATATATATATATATATATATATAGCGATATTGTTGATCCAGAAAAATCTAGGTTTGATACGTCGGAATATCCAATAGATAACGCTCATAATTTCCCTCAAATAAATGGAAAAGTTCTCGGAAAATTCAAAGATGAGAATAATGGTAAAAACATGACTGGGTTAAGAGCTAAAATGTACTCTTTTTCTATCGACACAAATGAAGTGGTAAAAAAAGCCAAGGGTGTAAAGAAGTGCGTTACAAATAGTTTAGATATAAGTGATTATAGAAATTCTTTATTAAGAAGAAAATTATTATATAAGCCTATGTTTGCTTCTAAATAAAACTGCACAATATTTACACCCAGGCTATAAATAAGTTAGCATTAAGCGATAGCGATACAAAAAGATATATTTGTGAAGATCGCGTAAACACATATGCTAGGGGGCATAATAGATTAAGTAATGGATAAATAAAAAATTATGTCTCATATTTATATTTAATAATAGGATAGATATAAGTAATATTTATGATGTAATTAGTTTTTGTAGCTAATAGGATAGATATAAGAGATATTTGTAGTAATAAATTATAATGTTATAAGAAAAAAATTAATTATTGTTTTCATTATTGCTTCGTTTGTGTACCCTTGGAATGAATGTTTTGGACTAACTGGATACACTCGGTAGTCTATCATTTTAAATAGGACTTTATTACCCGTGCTGATTACTGTGGAAAAACTAATTGACTATGGTACTGTGGAAACACTAATATTGATGTCAATGGGTTAAAAAATTTGAAACCAAACAAGGGTATGGAGAACAATGTATCTGTTTTCGAAAAATAAAGAAAAATTATAAATAGAAAAACAAGATTGTATTTTTTAAATTCATTGTTTTTATTTTTTTTTTATTTTTTTATTTTTTGTATAAATTTTACACACCTCTGTGGTAGTTTCAATTAGTGCGTCAGCACGGACGCGGATTCAACAAAAAACACCACCGCTGTTGCACTGAGCGAATCCAACCGGAGACACAGAAAAGTAAATCCGACAAAGAAAAACACTGAGATCGTTTTTGTCCCGTAACATTTTATTGCGGCGGCACTCGTTCACAATTATTCTTAAATCTAGGTTACCGAAGGTAACATCTATTGTATCGTTAATTTTTATCAATTAAAATTCATGTTTATTTCTGGTATTTAAACCATAACTATGATATTAAGGGACACGTAAACCAAATTAAACACGATAACACAACGCGCCAAACAACGTGTATCGTAAAACTCGCAAACTTCGACGTGTACTCGTGGTACCGATGCTCTCTCCAAGTGTTAAGATCTGACTGTTCAATTGGTGCTCACAAAAGAAAAGGGAAACCTCAAGGAAACTGCAAAAGAGGAGGAGCTACACGATTAACTCGAGGTAGTTAATCGTGATTGGACCGGGGGGAAATAGGCATACATGATGCGTATGTGTGTACGCCTCGCATACGATCGTCCGGCGACCCTGGACGGATGCCAACATCGCTACAGCATCTTACACGAATGCAAACAATAACATCTGGGGTGCGAAAGACCCGAACCGAAGATCTGGTCATCCTATGGGAGGCCATAAATCAACATTTCGGTTGACGATGTGAATTCCCTTTGGTCCGCCGACGGGTGGCGGCCGTTATTAGGGATTATTGTATGCATAGCATTCTGTGGTGCCAATGCTATGTTTAGATATTGCAACGAATATAGGGTGCAGCCATTGCCAGATGTTGAAAGTAAACACTTGCTGGCTGCATCCAATTCGTTGCTTGTTTGCGGTCCCTGATCGGTGGAGACCGATAATAGGAAACCAGCGATTGCTGGAAATTAGGGAAATGTTTGGTTTGCCTCAGCCGAAACCTTGTCGGCGGTGGCAAACCAATGGGACCCAATAGCCGCATGCAAGGAGTGCCATGGGCAAACAAATAAAACGAGTCAACAAGGAACTCTTTGTTGATGTTGTTTCCATAGCATAAGGCTAAGGAAACGAGATGCCCTGGGTAGAATGTATGCCTAAGGATAGGATTTCGAATGCCGCGGCAATGTGATAATCTTTGCCGTGGACTTATGTTTTTTTTAGGAATCAATGCCTGCCCGAGGGTGAATTTTCGATGCCACGGCAAGGTGATAAGCTTTGCCGTGGACTTAATGCTTTTTTAGGAATTAATGCCTGCCCGAGGGTGAATTTTCGATGCCACGGCAAGGTGATAAGCTTTGCCGTGGACTTAATGTTTTTTAGGTGGTGATGTTGGAGAAAAAGGGGTTTGGAAAGAAAATCCCCCACAGAATAGGTAAGCTGCCTAACGGATATTCAAAACAGTTATCCGATTGGGTAACTGTATTAATTCCAGCGATTTGGCTGGGGGTAAATGCCGTAGCAAGGTTACGCAACCTTGCTGAAGTTCGACCGAGAGGTAAGTCGTTCGCCTGGAATAGTGGGGATCGAGCGATGCATGGCTCTTCGGGCCCTGAAAAGCCCCACATCACTCCATCCCCAGTGACGTAGTCACGAAACAGGTAAGGCAGGTTAGGAGGAGGTTAGCTGGCTATGGGCGCGCGCCTGAGCGCGAGTACGGGGAGGTTGTGCCGGTGGTGTAGGAGTGGTATTTGAAGATGGAGATGATTCTGGAGCGGAAGCTTCCAGAAAACAGGGCTTAAGTCTTTCGACGCTGACCGTGGATCGCTTGCCTCTGATGTCGATCTCGAAGACGCGGTCACTGATGCGGCGGAAGACTTTGAATGGGCCATCATACGGTGGGTCGAGAGGTTTTTTGACCTTATCCACCCTGACAAAGACGTGCGTGCAGCTGTGCAGTTCAGGGTGGACGAAAAGTTTTTTGGAGCCGTGCCTGGTTACAGGGGTTGCCCTAACCTTACGTAGCAGGTCACGGAGATGTCCCAATTCACGAAGTTGGTCACGCGGTGTTTCGCCATTCAGGAAAAGTTCTCCTGGAAGAAGGAGGTTGGTACCGTAGGTAAGCTCTGCTGCCGAAGCACCCAGGTCCTCCTTAATGCTTGTCCTCAGGCCGAGGAGGACAGTTGGTAGGGCGTCAAACCATTGTGTGTCATTATGACACATGAGTGAGGCTTTTAGAGATCTGTGCCAGCGCTCTATCATCCCATTTGATTGCGGGTGGTAGGCGGTGGTACGACTGCTTTGGCAGCCGAGAAGATTTGTTAGCTGCCTAAAAATTGTCGCCTCGAATTGTGGACCTCGGTCCGAAGTTATGGTGGTTGGTACACCGAAGCGTGTGACCCAAGTTGAATAAAAGGCCTTGGCGACTGATTCGGCAGTAACTGCCCGGAGAGGTGTCGCCTCTGGCCATCGCGTGCAGCGATCCATCATAGTGAGGATATAAGAAAATCCTCTTGATGGAGTAAGCGGTCCCACTATGTCTATGTGGACATGGGCGAAGCGTGCCGTGGGAAGCTTGAATTGCGCTGGCTCCAGTACATTATGTCGCGCTACCTTGCAGCGTTGGCACTGGAGACAAGCACGGGCCCAAACGGTGAGGTCTTTGTTCATCCGGGGCCAAATGAATTTGCGACGGACAGCAGCGGCTGTTGCTCGGCCGCTGGGGTGGGCTGGGTTGTGGTAAACCTGGAACACGCCCTTACGAAGTTTCTCGGGAATGTAAGGTCTAGCGGTTCCAGTGGAGACATCACACCAGATTTCGCCCAAAGGGTCGCGAAGGGTAATTTTCTTGAGCTCTAGTGCCGTATCGGCAGTTAGGAGGGACTTGAGCTGTTCGTCCTCCTCTTGAGCTAGGGCAAGATCAGCGTTATTCAAGGCGGAACGCAAGTGAATCGTATCGATTCGAGAAAGGGCGTCCGCCGTGACATTCTGTTTACCGGAGATATGCCTGATCTCCGTAGAATATTGCCCAATGAGGTCTAATTGACGCTCTTGTCGGGGGAGGCATTTCCCGACTTCTTCCGGAACGCATAGACCAATGGTTTATGGTCTGTTAAGATAGAGAGTGAGCGACCTTCTATCATATGACGGAAGTACTTAACAGCGCTGTAGATCGCGAGTAATTCTCGGTCGTAGGCGCTGTAACGTCGCTCGGTGGGACTCAGCTTCCTTGAAAAGAAACCAAGTGGTTCCGGACGGCCTTCAATGTCCTGTTCAAGGACGGCTCCGATTGCGGTATCCGATGCGTCGCATTGGATAGAAAGTGCCGCTCCCTCGAGAGGGTATCGGAGTAAGGTGGCATTTGTCAATTGTTCTTTGGACAGTTGGAATGCTCTGTCAGAGACTTCTGTCCAATTAATGGGGCGCTTATCATTGCGCTTAGCTCCTTTTAAGAATTCATTGAGCGGAGCTTGAATCTGGGCAGCATTCTTCAGGGTCGGACGGTAGAAGTTCAGCATGCCCAAAAATCGACGAAGCTCACTCACGTTAGTAGGTCGGGGATACTTCATGAGGGCCTCCACACGGTCTGGTAATGGGCGAATGCCCTGGTTGTCAACGACATAACCCAGATAGGTGATTTGCTCCTTGGCGTATTGACACTTATCTGGGTTGATGACAAGACCGAATTCACGGAGGCGCTCTAGGACCTGACGTAAGTGGCGTTTATGTTCGGCGTGGTCTTTGGAGCCGATGAGAATGTCATCAAGATAAGCATGGCAGCAATTAAGACCACGTAAAGCCGTGTCGATATAACGTTGGAATGTCTGTGCGGCATTCCTGAGGCCGAAAGTCATCACTTTGAACTCGAAGAGTCCGAAAAGTGTAATGACTGCGGTCTTGGGGATGTCTTCTGGTGCCACCGGAATTTGGTGGTATGCCCTGGTGAGATCCAGGGTAGTGAAGACATTGCACCCTCGTAACTTGTACGAAAAATCGTAGAGGTGTGCAATAGGGTATCTGTCCGGGACAGTTGCTGCGTTCAACAGCCTGTAATCGCCACACGGGCGCCACTCACCAGAACGTTTCTTCACTAAGTGGAGTGGGCTTGCCCAGGGACTGTCCGACGGTTGGTAGATACCTAATTTGATCATCTGTTCGAATTCCGCGCGCGCCGCTCGTAATTTTTCAGGAGCCAGTCGACGTGGACGCTGGCTCACCGGGGGACCACGTGTTTCTATATGTGATGAAACACCGTGGCTTTGTGTCGGCGTTGGTTAGGTAGAGGAATTGTTGTACTAACAAATTCCTGTACCATAACCTGAAATGGGTCTATGCACTCTGTGGCCCCTGAAGTTGCCGCTGGTGATGCCGTCATGGGCAAGGGGGGTGCGGTTGGAGCCACAAGTCTGTTATGGGTCGAATCGACCAACAGATTATGTGCATCTAATAGGTCGGAACCTATCAGGGGTTCATTTACGTCCGCAATGACGAAACGCCAAGTGATCGGACGACAAAGACCCAATTGAAGTGTCAGCTTTTTACGTCCGTACGTAAGTATCGGCGTATTATTTGCAGCTGACAATTTAAGTGCGGCTGGCACGCGGTTACGCGGAGCAAACGATCGCGGGAGGACTGAAATATCGGCGCCGGTATCGACAGTAAAAGCGATATTCAGTTTTGAATCCCGGATGGTTAGGCGACTTATCGTATGGGTGCCGGCCGATTGCGCGAGGGTGTCGGTCGGCAAAATTAGTTTAAAGAGCGCCTTTGGTTGGTGGAAGGTTGTGTCCAACCACAAGGCGCCTTGCAATTAAATGCGCGATCACCATATCGTTGGTGATTGGCGCACCAAGGCAGAGTAACGGCATTATCAGGTATATTCTGCCTATTAGTATTGCCGTTACGGGGAGGTCGAGCCGGAGCTCGCTGGGAATTGGCCCGGTGAGGGCCGTTTTGAGAGGAATTGGCCCTCTGTGGGGCATTTTGAGGGATATAGGCCCTCTGAGGGGCAGTTTGGTAGGAATTCTGCCGATTGAGAGGACGGCTCGGCATGGCTCGATTCTGGGCGCTTCGAGGATTGTTCCTCACCTCCGCGCGCAATTGAGTTATCTCGCGGAGGAGTGAGGTTTGGAGCGCCCGAAGGCCAGCAGGGGTTAATTGTGGTGGTGAACTTCTTTGATTAACGTTGGGGCCTGCCTCTGGATTCCCCTGAGGGAAATTGGTTGAGACGGGCCTTCTATGAGGCAATTGAGTTTGAGGAGAATGGAGAGTTGGGACCAATTGAGGGGCTGTGAAAGGCAGACGAGGGTGCCGTGCAGGCTGGGCGGCGTGTTGAGAAACCGCCGCTACCTGGTACGCAGGAGGCTCAGAATACGGATCCGAGCTTTCCATAATTGCGTCCGCAATTTTGGATAAATAGCCCAAACTCTGGTTGGGTTGGGCTATAAGTGCCGAACGGGCATGTTGGGGAAGACACCTCAAAAAGTGAGGCCTTATCAGATCGTCCCCAATCCTGGTCCCCGCTATAGAGCGTAAATGGGTCAGGAAAAGAGATGGTCGCATCCCAGAAAGGTTGGTTACGGCGGCTAAACGTTGTTGCCGCACACTTCCAGGCTCGTCCAGAGCGTCGAGCAGAGCTTCACGCATGTTGCTATACGGATTGCGGCCGGCCGACCTTATTATGTGGGCAACATGCGGTCGCTGAGTGCGATCAAGCACTTTCAACAGCTCGACTGCACGAAGTTGTTCGTCGTGCAAGGCTGAGGCCTGGAAGATGCGGTCTGCCACTGCAAACCAAAGGTCTGGGTCCTCCTCATCGAAGGGGGGAAGCCCTATATTTGAAGGACGAGTCCCATTCCCGAGGCTGGAAGCATCGTGGAATTCTTGGGACTCTGGTTGCCTATGGGCTTGTTTGGAAGTACCGGCACTAGTTGTGGGCATTAAAATGCCGGAATTTACCAAAGGGCCGGTACCAGAGGCGTTAGGAGCAGTCGGGGGGGTGTCTGTGGAAGTAGGCTGGGGTCGGTTCACGACGCCGGGGGCAACGGTTGGTGCTAGGGGAGTAGATTGTCTGGGCAAGTCTAGGTCAGTATCGACTTGCTCGGTGGGGAAATCGACGCTGGAGGCGTCGTGGAATTCAAGGGATTCGGGGTGTTCCTGGGCCTTTCTGGCCATGGTGTTTCGCGTGTTGACCATTATGGATAGTGACGCGAAACGGGAATTACAGGCGTAAGAGGACGCGAAGACGGTGAACGGAGGCCGACGAGTCAAAAGATATCACAGGGCGTTGGAAGAATCCACGAATGTCCTAAAACAATGGTTTTCGCTAATCAAAATAAGTCGTGCGAAGGTCGGAAGTGGAGTCAAGTGGAGTTACAGGGAGTCGAGGGACGTCGATAAGTCAATGCGAGTCGCTGAGAGTTGAGGGTGATCGATTGGTCGCGGGTAAAACGGAAGAATAATTAAACTTTAGTTTGGCTTATAAGCGTGGAAGTGAAAAAACCTCGAAAAGAAGAAGTCGAGTGTAGTTGGGGAGTCGGGAGAAGTAGTAAGCGGAGTAGTGTGGAGTCGAGCAGCGTTGCGAGAATTGCCGAAAGGTAATTGTGCAGTGAATGTACCCTGAAGGGGTTTACAAATGGGGTGATATTAATTAATAAAAATACTTCGGCTCGTTTAATTTGAATATGTCTCTTTGCCGTTGTTTTCACTAAGGTTTTTAATTTCTAATAAAAGAAAAATCTATAATAATTTATTGTTGGCTAAATCTTGTATGGTATACAATATTAGGGAAATTGTTACAAAATAGTATGAAACAAGAAGGTGGAAGTATTATCATTGAATTATACAGATTAAATGGCTATGAAAATGTTTAAATTGAGAAGCGTAATTGGCTAAAGGAATCAAAAAAAAGACATTGATATAGGAAAAACACAAAAAAAAAATCAAAAATTATCAAGGGTATCTTCTCTTTCGTGGAAGGAAGAATTCTGGGTGACAAATAGTTCAATTAAAACGGTTATCTATAAGGAACTTAAATTTACGCAAAACAATTAGGAGAAACTTATTCTTAATAAACTGAATTTTTCTAAGATAGTTTAAACAATTTGTATTTTCGTATATTTGATTGTTAATGCCGGTGCGAAACAGTTTTAATGCCAACTTCCGCACTTGAAATGTCATATGAAACAAACAAAAATGAAAAGCAAACTTGTTATTATTGCTACGAAACACTTCGGTGTAATGTACATGTGAAAAAAAAAAAAAAAAAAACTTTAGCTTAGGTGACAACAAATAGATGTGTATACGAATCTAGAAAAAGATGATTCGTAAAGGCGCTGGTCCTTTAATGATTTCGTTTTAACATACATTGACCTAGTTTCGTTAGTTGACTATACTTTTAATTACTACAATTTTTAAGTGTTCCCAAGTTTTTAATTTACATTAATTTGATGGTAGTGGTATTTAATTCAAGTGACGGTAAAACTTAATGACAATTAACAATTCTTCACTACTGGGAACACTGGGAGTAAATAAATTTGTTTTAATGGAATCGGGAAAATACTTTACGCGTAACAACTTAAGACTAACAATAAGCTTTTAATTCACTTTTGATTTAATATGCAGCCAGTGTATTTGCTCGACACTATACGAGTACTTTAAAGAAAAGAAGAACAAATGAAAAATAGGGTACCTGGTGTCTTTATCGATGAAGTTGTGATGGGACTGATGTTCCTAGCCCGGTGATGATGGGGATCCGGAATGCTGGAACCGGCCACTGTCAGGTGTGTGTCACTGGTTAGTTGAAAACACTCGTACTTGCACTGTTTATTAATTTTAGTTTTTCCTTAATGTTTGTTTCAAGATTCACTGGCTGGTGAAGTTATGGTAGCTGATGATGGTCCAAAGATGGTGTTGTTCCTCGTGTGAGGTGTTATGCCAGGTGCTGTTGTTGGGCTGGCGTTGGGGCGTACCCTTTAATTGTATGAATTGGTCACTGAATTGTCCGGAAGTTGGGCGCTCACGGTTGCGTTAAGGCGCGTGTTCACTTTTCGCGGTCACCAATGTGGTAGTTTCAATTAGTGCGTCAGCACGGACGCGGATTCAACAAAAAACACCACCGCTGTTGCACTGAGCGAATCCAACCGGAGACACAGAAAAGTAAATCCGACAAAGAAAAACACTGAGATCGTTTTTGTCCCGTAACATTTTATTGCGGCGGCACTCGTTCACAATTATTCTTAAATCTAGGTTACCGAAGGTAACATCTATTGTATCGTTAATTTTTATCAATTAAAATTCATGTTTATTTCTGGTATTTAAACCATAACTATGATATTAAGGGACACGTAAACCAAATTAAACACGATAACACAACGCGCCAAACAACGTGTATCGTAAAACTCGCAAACTTCGACGTGTACTCGTGGTACCGATGCTCTCTCCAAGTGTTAAGATCTGACTGTTCAATTGGTGCTCACAAAAGAAAAGGGAAACCTCAAGGAAACTGCAAAAGAGGAGGAGCTACACGATTAACTCGAGGTAGTTAATCGTGATTGGACCGGGGGGAAATAGGCATACATGATGCGTATGTGTGTACGCCTCGCATACGATCGTCCGGCGACCCTGGACGGATGCCAACATCGCTACAGCATCTTACACGAATGCAAACAATAACATCTGGGGTGCGAAAGACCCGAACCGAAGATCTGGTCATCCTATGGGAGGCCATAAATCAACATTTCGGTTGACGATGTGAATTCCCTTTGGTCCGCCGACGGGTGGCGGCCATTATTAGGGATTATTGTATGCATAGCATTCTGTGGTGCCAATGCTATGTTTAGATATTGCAACGAATATAGGGTGCAGCCATTGCCAGATGTTGAAAGTAAACACTTGCTGGCTGCATCCAATTCGTTGCTTGTTTGCGGTCCCTGATCGGTGGAGACCGATAATAGGAAACCAGCGATTGCTGGAAATTAGGGAAATGTTTGGTTTGCCTCAGCCGAAACCTTGTCGGCGGTGGCAAACCAATGGGACCCAATAGCCGCATGCAAGGAGTGCCATGGGCAAACAAATAAAACGAGTCAACAAGGAACTCTTTGTTGATGTTGTTTCCATAGCATAAGGCTAAGGAAACGAGATGCCCTGGGTAGAATGTATGCCTAAGGATAGGATTTCAAATGCCGCGGCAATGTGATAATCTTTGCCGTGGACTTATGTTTTTTTTAGGAATCAATGCCTGCCCGAGGGTGAATTTTCGATGCCACGGCAAGGTGATAAGCTTTGCCGTGGACTTAATGTTTTTTTAGGAATTAATGCCTGCCCGAGGGTGAATTTTCGATGCCACGGCAAGGTGATAAGCTTTGCCGTGGACTTAATGTTTTTTAGGTGGTGATGTTGGAGAAAAAGGGGTTTGGAAAGAAAACCCCCCACAGAATAGGTAAGCTGCCTAACGGATATTCAAAACGGTTATCCGATTTGGTAACTGTATTAATTCCAGCGATTTGGCTGGGGGTAAATGCCGTAGCAAGGTTACGCAACCTTGCTGAAGTTCGACCGAGAGGTAAGTCGTTCGCCTGGAATAGTGGGGATCGAGCGATGCATGGCTCTTCGGGCCCTGAAAAGCCCCACACCTCGGTATTCACCTAGGAACATGATGTCTTCATTGATGTCATCGTCGGGGCCTTCATTTTGCTGATATTCACCCAGGAACATCATGTCTTCATTGATGTCATCGTCGGGGCCTTCATTTTGCTGATATTCATCCAGGAACATGACGTCTTCATTAATGTCATCGTCGGGGCCTTCATTTTGCTGATATTCACCTAGGAACATGATGTCTTCATTGATGTCATCGTCGGGGCCTTCATTTTGCTGATATTCACCTAGGCATAAGATGTCTTCATTAATGTCATCGTGGGGGCCTTCATTTTGCTGGTATTCACCTAGGTACAAGATGTCATCGTCGAGGCCTTCATTCTGTTGATAATCAGCTAGGAACATGATGTCATCGTCGGGGCCTATATTCTGTTGGTATATACCTAGGTACATGATGTCATCGCCATCGACATCATGCACAAAATAGTCATCAGTAGGCTCACCCCTTGGTTGCTCTACGTAAGGTTTGACTATGCATATTGGTTATCATTCAACCCATCGTCCTCGCTGCTGGAAAAACAATTATTTATAATTCCTGGTGATTCCATCTTTAATAAAAAAATTAATTAAAAAATGAATATAATAATAATAACAATGCACCTTACCATGAGCTTCGTCTTCGTGTTGATAGTATATGTAATTTTATGAGTGATGAGTCATCGTGTCTATAAATAGAAAAACTGTGCCAGAAGACCCCAAAAGTGATTTGGAAGCGTATAAACATACTACTGGCAGTAGCGGTCGCACGGCCGCTGGGGTGGGCTGGGTCATGGTAGACCTCTGGAACACGTCCCTATGAAGCTTCTCGGGAATGTAGGGTCTCACGGGTCCAGTTGAAACATCGCACCAGATTTCGCCCAAAGGATCGCGGAGGGTGATTTTGCGCAGGTCGAGTGCTGTATCAGCAGTTAGAAGTGATTCGAGCTGGCTGTCCTCCTGTTGGGCCAGGGCTAGGTCGGCGTTGTTCAGAGTAGCGCGCAAGTGAATCGTATCGATTCGAGAAAAAGCGTCCGCCGAGATGTTTTGTTTACCGGAGATATGATTAATCTCGGTAGTATATTGGCCGATGAGGTCGAGTTGCCGTTCTTGTCGGGGGGAAGCATTTCCCAACTTTTTCCGGAACGCAAAGACCAGTGGTTTGTGGTCTGTATACACGGAGAACGAGCGACCCTCTACCATATGACGGAAATATTTAATGGTGCTATAGATCGCCAGTAATTCCCGGTCATAGGCGCTGTATCGCCGCTCTGTGGGACTCAGTTTCCTGGAAAAGAAACCGAGCGGTTCCGGTTGGCCTTCGAAATCTTGTTGTAGGACTGCTCCGATTGCGGAATCCGATGCGTCGCATTGGATAGACAAAACCGCTCCCTGTAAGGGATATCGGAGTAGTGTGGCGTTAGCCAGTTGCTCCTTGGACAGTTGAAACGCACGGTCTGAAGCTTCTGGCCATGGAATTGGGCGCTTGTCGTTGCGCTTCGCTCCTTTTAGAAATTCGGTCAGCGGCGCCTGGGTTTGGGCGGCGTCTTTAAGGGTTGGTCGGTAAAAATTGAGCATTCCGAGGAAACGTCGGAGCTCGCTTATGTTGGTTGGGCGTGGATATTGTATGAGGGCCTCCACACGTTCTGGAAGTGGGCGAATGCCCTGATTGTCAACAATGTAGCCCAGATATGTAATTTGCTCTTTGGCATATTGACACTTATCTGGGTTGATGACAAGACCGAATTCGCGGAGGCGCTCGAGGACCTGTCGTAAATGGCGCTTGTGTTCAACGTGGTCTCGTGAGGCGATGAGGATGTCATCGAGATAAGCGTGACAGCAATTTAGACCACGTAAAGCCGAGTCGATGTATCTCTGGAATGTCTGCGCGGCATTCCTGAGACCGAAAGTCATTACTTTGAACTCGAAGAGTCCGAAAGGAGTAATGACTGCCGTTATTGGGATGTCTTCTGGTGCCACCGGGATTTGATGGTAAGCCCTGGTGAGATCCAGGGTGGTGAAGACTTTGCACCCTCGTAATTTATATGAAAAATCATATAGGTGTGCAATGGGGTATCTGTCGGGGACTGTTGCTGCGTTCAGCAGTCTGTAATCCCCGCATGGGCGCCACTCCCCGGAACGTTTCTTCACTACATGAAGTGGGCTTGCCCAAGGTCTGTCTGATGGTTGACAGATACCTTGTGTGATTATTTCGTCGAACTCGGCGCGCGCCGCGCGTAGTTTTTCCGGAGCCAGGCGACGTGCGCGTTGGCTTACCGCAGGGCCCCGTGTCTCGATGTGATGAAACACATTCCCCTTGTGTCGTCGCTGGTTAGGTAGAGGAATTGTCGTATTGCCGAATTCCTGTACCATGGCTTGGATAGGGTCTGTACACGGTATGACCCGGGGTATTCCCGCTGGAGATGCCGGCGGGCAAGGAAGATGCGGTGTGGGCTACTAGGCTGTTGTTGGTCGAATCGACCAACAGATTGTGTTTTCCTAATAAGTCGGAACCTATTAAGGGTTCGTTAACATCAGCAATCACAAACTGGTGTGTGATTGGATGTCTGAGACCCAGATGGAGTGTCAGCTTTTTTTGTTCGTACGTGCGTATCGGAGAATTGTTTGCTGCTGACAACTATAAGGCGGTGGGCACGCGGTTGCGTGGAGCGAACGATCGCGGAAGGACCGAGATATCAGCGCCGGTATTGACGGTAAAATTGATATTCAGTCTCGAGTCCCTGGTCGTAAGGCGTCTTATGGATGCGGTGCCGGCCGGTTGCGCAAGGGTGTCGGTCGGCAAAATTAGTTTAAAGACTGGCGCCGGTTGTTGGTTGGTCGAGTCCAACCGCAGGGTTGTGCGATCTCCGTACCGTTGGTGGTTGGTGCACCAAGCGCATCTGACGGCATTGTTGGGCGGATTTTGCCTGTTGGCGCGTTCGTCACGAGAAGGCCGTGGAGGTGGGCGACGAAAAGAAGCCCGCTGGGAGGAATATTGTGTAGGTTGCCGCCGATTCATTGGGCGGTTCTGCCCGCTTCGTTGTGTGCCTTGGACCCTCGCACAAAATTGATTAAAATCACGGCGGAATGATGCTTGAAGCGCGAGTAGGTCAGCAGTAGTGACCTGAGTAGGGGGTTGTCTGGCTGGGTATCGCTGGGAATGCGATCGGGGGTTTGTTGGGTTGTGTTCGGATTAAGGCCAGTGTGCCTTCGGGAGGATGAGGAGGGTAGCTGAGCAGAAGCTACCAGAGCGGTTCGAGGTGCTGTTTGTGACGACTGAGGGTGCCGTGTAGGCAGTGCGACGTGTTGACTAGCCGCCACGAGTTGATATGGTGGTGGCTCAGACTGTGGGTCCAAGGTTTCCATAACTGCGTCAGCCACCTTTGATAAATAGCCCAAACTTTGATTAGATTGGGCCATTAATGCCGAGCGGGGATGTTGAGGTAGACTCCTCAGAAAGTGTGGCCTAATTAGATCATCCGAGATCCTGGTCCCCGCTATAGAACGTAAATGGGTCAGGAAAAGGGATGGTCTAATACCTGAAAAATTATTCTCGTTGGCCAATCGCTGTAGTTTGATGCTGGTGGGTTGGTCCAAAGCGTTAAGGAGATTCTCCCGCATGTTGCTGTAGGGATCAGGGTCTGACGACGTGATCATGTGCGCAAAAGGCATCCGCCGTGTCCCATCCAGCACCCGCAGCAATTCTGTAGCACGATGTTCTTCATCGTGAATATTGGCGAACCGGAAAAAAACGGTCGGCTATGGCGAACCAAAGCTCTGGATCCTCGACGTCGAACGGAGGGAGATTTACGTTTTCTGAAAAGGATGGAAATTCGGCGCTGGAAGTGTCATGAAAAGCGGGGGATTGAGGTCGCGCTTGCGCCTGCTGGGATGTACCGGCTCGCGTGGTGGGCATTGTGGTGCCGAAGTGAAAGGAGAAGCCGGGAATTCGGAGGGTTGAGAGGAGAGGTCGAGTTGTGTCTGCGTGTGTAGGCAAGAACGTCGCAAAGGAGGCGAAAAGAGTAAGAGGTCCAGTGAAAGGAGTCGTTTGGGGTCGAGAGGAGTGTGGGTGGTGTATGTTGGTATGTCAACACGGACACGGTTTCACATACACGCCATAGATTGTTCACCGAATTGTCTACAAAAAACACCAGCACGGTTTCACTAGGAGGATTCAGTCACGAAAGAGTGGAGCACAGCAGCGGCCTCGATGATCGCCAATAAAACACACTGATGTTGATTTGATCTTGTATACAGTTTCTTTATTAGTAACGAAGCACTTATATTACGGTCTGTACATCACACAGTCTATATTTGTGTTGTCGATATTTAATTTCACGGATACAAAACTATAACTTAGACGTAGTCTTTAAATTTTACCGATAGCTTCTTGTTAGGTATGGTTTCTTCTATTTTTGTCCACACTTTGTCCACACTAATTTACGTTCAAATAAACCGTAAAGCCGATTAAGTTAATATAAAGGATCTACCGACTAAATTTTCACACAGGACACATATCCAGTTGCTTTGTTGCATCGCTTTCCTCGAGGTGTGTTTCGGCTATTTAAAAAAAAACGACTTTTACGGCTCCCTTCACGTGGCGTCCCTCTGGTTCGGTAGCTAAAATCTGACTGTTCAATTGGTGCTCACAAAAGAAAAGGGAAACCTCAAGGAAACTGCAAAAGAGGAGGAGCTACACGATTAACTCGAGGTAGTTAATCGTGATTGGACCGGGGGGAAATAGGCATACATGATGCGTATGTGTGTACGCCTCGCATACGATCGTCCGGCGACCCTGGACGGATGCCAACATCGCTACAGCATCTTACACGAATGCAAACAATAACATCTGGGGTGCGAAAGACCCGAACCGAAGATCTGGTCATCCTATGGGAGGCCATAAATCAACATTTCGGTTGACGATGTGAATTCCCTTTGGTCCGCCGACGGGTGGCGGCCGTTATTAGAGATTTTTGTATGCATAGCATTCTGTGGTGCCAATGCGATGTTTAGGGTATTGCAACGAATATAGGGTGCAGCCATTGCCAGATGTTGAAAGTAAACACTTGCTGGCTGCATCCAATTCGCTGCTTGTTTGCGGTCTCTGATCGGTGGAGACCGATAATAGGAAACCAGCGATTGCTGGTAATTAGGGAAATGTTTGGTTTGCCTCAGCCGAAACCTTGTCGGCGGTGGCAAACAAATGGGACCTAATAGCCGCATGCAAGGAGTGCCATGGGCAAACAAATAAAACGAGTCAACAAGGAACTCTTTGTTGATGTTGTTTCCATAGCATAAGGCTATGGGAACGAGATGCCCTGGGTAGAATGTATGCCTAAGGATAGGATTTCAAATGCCACGGCAATGTTATAATCTTTGCCGTGGACTTATGATTTTTTTTTAGGAATCAATGCCTGCCCGAGGGTGAATTTTCGATGCCACGGCAAGGTGATAAGCTTTGCCGTGGACTTAATGTTTTTTAGGAATTAATGCCTGCCCGAGGGTGAATTTTCGATGCCACGGCAAGGTGATAAGCCTTGCCGTGGACTTAATGTTTTTCAGGGGTGGTGTTGGAGAAAAAGGGGTTTAGAAGGAAAACCCCCCACAGAATAGGTAAGCTGCCTAACGGGTATTCAAAACAGTTATCCGATTTGGTAACTGTATTAATTCCAGCGATTTGGCTGGGGGTAAATGCCGTAGCAAGGTTACGCAACCTTGCTGAAGTTCGACCGAGAGGTAAGTCGTTCGCCTGGAATAGTGGGGATCGAGCGATGCATGGCTCTTCGGGCCCTGAAAAGCCCCACATCAGTCCCTCCCCAGTGACGCAGACACGAAACAGGTAAGGCAGGTTAGGAGGAGGTTAGCTGGCTATGGGCGCGCGCCTGAGCGCGAGTACGGGGAGGTTGTGCCGGTGGTGTAGGAGTGGCATTTGAAGATGGAGATGATTCTGGAGCGGAAGCTTCCAGAAAACAGGGCTTAAGTCTTTCGACGCTGACCGTGGATCGCTTGCCTCTGATGTCGATCTCGAAGACGCGGTCACTGATGCGGCGGAAGACTTTGAATGGGCCATCATACGGTGGGTCGAGAGGTTTTTTGACCTTATCCACCCTGACAAAGACGTGCGTGCAGCTGTGCAGTTCAGGGTGGACGAAAAGTTTTTTGGAGCCGTGCCTGGTTACAGGGGTTGCCCTAACCTTACGTAGCAGGTCACGGAGATGTCCCAATTCACGAAGTTGGTCACGCGGTGTTTCGCCATTCAGGAAAAGTTCTCCTGGAAGAAGGAGGTTGGTACCGTAGGTAAGCTCTGCTGCCGAAGCACCCAGGTCCTCCTTAATGCTTGTCCTCAGGCCGAGGAGGACAGTTGGTAGGGCGTCAAACCATTGTGTGTCATTATGACACATGAGTGAGGCTTTTAGAGATCTATGCCAGCGCTCTATCATCCCATTTGATTGCGGGTGGTAGGCGGTGGTACGACTTCTTTGGCAGCCGAGAAGATTTGTTAGCTGCCTAAAAATTGTCGCCTCAAATTGTGGACCTCGGTCCGAAGTTATGGTGGTTGGTACACCGAAGCGTGTGACCCAAGTTGAATAAAAGGCCTTGGCGACTGATTCGGCAGTGACTGCCCGGAGAGGTGTCGCCTCTGGCCATCGCGTGCAGCGATCCATCATAGTGAGGATATAAGAAAATCCTCTTGATGGAGTAAGCGGTCCCACTATGTCTATGTGGACATGGGCGAAGCGTGCCGTGGGAAGCTTGAATTGCGCTGGCTCCAGTACATTATGTCGCGCTACCTTGCAGCGTTGGCACTGGAGACAAGCACGGGCCCAAACGGTGAGGTCTTTGTTCATCCGGGGCCAAATGAATTTGCGACGGACAGCAGCGGCTGTTGCTCGGCCGCTGGGGTGGGCTGGGTTGTGGTAAACCTGGAACACGCCCTTACGAAGTTTCTCGGGAATGTAAGGTCTAGCGGTTCCAGTGGAGACATCACACCAGATTTCGCCCAAAGGGTCGCGAAGGGTAATTTTCTTGAGCTCTAGTGCCGTATCGGCAGTTAGGAGGGACTTGAGCTGTTCGTCCTCCTCTTGAGCTAGGGCAAGATCAGCGTTATTCAAGGCGGAACGCAAGTGAATCGTATCGATTCGAGAAAGGGCGTCCGCCGTGACATTCTGTTTACCGGAGATATGCCTGATCTCCGTAGAATATTGCCCAATGAGGTCTAATTGACGCTCTTGTCGGGGGAGGCATTTCCCGACTTCTTCCGGAACGCATAGACCAATGGTTTATGGTCTGTTAAGATAGAGAGTGAGCGACCTTCTATCATATGACGGAAGTACTTAACAGCGCTGTAGATCGCGAGTAATTCTCGGTCGTAGGCGCTGTAACGTCGCTCGGTGGGACTCAGCTTCCTTGAAAAGAAACCAAGTGGTTCCGGACGGCCTTCAATGTCCTGTTCAAGGACGGCTCCGATTGCGGTATCCGATGCGTCGCATTGGATAGAAAGTGCCGCTCCCTCGAGAGGGTATCGGAGTAAGGTGGCATTTGCCAATTGTTCTTTAGACAGTTGGAATGCTCTATCAGAGTCTTCTGTCCAATTAATGGGGCGCTTATCATTGCGCTTGGCTCCTTTCAAAAATTCATTTAAGGGAGCTTGAACTTGGCCAGCGTTCTTCAGTGTTGGACGATAGAAGTTAAGCATGCCCAAAAATCGACGAAGCTCACTCACGTTAGTAGGCCGGGGATACTTCATGAGGGCCTCCACACGGTCTGGTAGTGGGCGAATGCCCTGGTTGTCAACGACATAACCCAGATAGGTGATTTGCTCCTTGGCGTATTGACACTTATCTGGGTTGATGACAAGACCGAATTCACGGAGGCGCTCTAGGACCTGACGTAAGTGGCGTTTATGTTCGGCGTGGTCTTTGGAGGCGATGAGAATGTCATCAAGGTATGCATGGCAGCAATTAAGACCACGTAAAGCCGTGTCGATATAACGCTGGAATGTCTGTGCGGCATTCCTGAGGCCGAAAGTCATCACTTTGAACTCGAAGAGTCCGAAAGGTGTAATGACTGCGGTCTTGGGGATGTCTTCTGGTGTCACCGGAATTTGATGGTATGCCCTGGTGAGGTCCAGGGTAGTGAAGACATTGCACCCTCGTAACTTGTACGAAAAATCGTAGAGGTGTGCAATAGGGTATCTGTCCGGGACAGTTGCTGCGTTCAACAGCCTGTAATTGCCACACGGGCGCCACTCACCAGAACGTTTCTTCACTAAGTGGAGTGGGCTTGCCCAGGGACTGTCCGACGGTTGGTAGATACCTAATTTGATCATCTGTTCGAATTCCGCGCGCGCCGCACGTAATTTTTCAGGAGCCAGTCGACGTGGACGCTGGCTTGTGGGGGTAAAAGTATGTTGCCGACGTACGGCAAGTATTCCATTAACTTCCCCCAAACACTTGTCCACAGCAAAGGGAAGAAAGAATGAAAGCACTGGAGGTTTTATTGTTAGTGTTTTCTTTATTTAACTAATTCGGTTTATATTATTGTCTTTTTTTTTTTTACAAAAAAAAACTGATTTTAAATTAATAAATTTTCGTTTTTATTTCATTAGATGTTTTATCGAAAGTATACATGACGCGACCTTTCACTTGAACTCTTGAGACGTGACTCTTGCGACCGGTAGCGAATTAAATTAAAAATTAGTACAGCGCGTCCAACACCAATGATGAATGAATAGCGACTGAACTAATTAGGGATGGAAATTGTAATTTCTGCTTTTTTACACATTGATCTGCCAATGGTAATCATGCTCTCTTGTGTGTTCCCCAACTCACCACACTCATCCAGGTCGAAACGTACTTGTGTATTCGTTCGACGTTGATGGGCGTAGCCAGAATGGAGAAATCAAAAGGGAAAGCACAATAACCCAGGGTGGATCTGGCTAGGTGTGTGTGCGTCAATGCCGTGTATGCGGCTGGTCTACTGACCCAGTGACAATATCTTAGGTCAACGCACTATAGCAAGACAGAAATACGAGAGAGAGAGCAAACATAGCTAAGGTTATTCACCAGCAAAAAGAGATCATTGGTCCCAAGCGAATGGGTGATCTGGGAAAAGTCGATAGGACGCCGCATCGCCTGGGGATATAATTCCATTCTGTGGAATGTTCAATAATACCCAAGCCTATGGACTATGACGTAACCGCGTCGCTTGGTTTGGCTTGGTTGTTGCTAACCAATACGAATGGTATTTCCGGTGGAAATCCCATGGTTAGCGCAATAGTGTTGCCGTATGTTGTGGATTGTAGCTAAACTCAATTATGCATTATCTGCATAGAAAAATGAGTTTAGCTATGCGTCCCTTTGACATGTCCCGCTGGTAAATACCTAAAAAGGGAAATGGGTAGGTATTGGTTGGAATTGTGGGCTGTTTCTCCTATAGGATAGAGAAACCCCTACAGTACTCCCCCGCCAGTGACATAGTCACGAAATCATGGTAGGTCGGAAGGAGTAGTTTGATGGTTGTCGGAAGGAAGTTAGATTGGAGGTGGATTGGAAGGATTTTTTGATTGCTCGAGGAGACGTGCTCGGCTTCGGGTGAATGGAGGTTGAGGTGGTTGGCGAATGTTGGCAGAGTCGGTTGTTGACTGAGGATCTGGAGCTGACGCCTCGAAGAAACAAGGTTTGAGTCTCTCAACACTGACCGTGGATCGTTTTCCTCGAATATCAATCTCGAAGACACGATCGCTGATGCGGTTGGAGACTCTGAAGGGACCGTCATACGGAGGGTCCAAAGGTTTTTTAACCTTATCCACCCTGACAAAGACGTGCGTGCAGCTGTGCAGTTCAGGGTGAACGAAAAGTTTTTTAGAACCATGCCTGGTCACGGGCGATGCTCTAACCTTACGAAGAAGGTCGCGGAGGTGGCCCACATCCTGCAACTGGTTGTGTGGCGTATCACCATCCACGAACAGTTCGCCTGGTAGTAGGAGGTTGGTGCCATAGGTGAGTTCCGCAGCGGAAGCACCTAGGTCCTCCTTAAAACTAGTCCTCAGACCAAGGAGTACGGTAGGTAGACCGTCAAACCATTTAGTGTCGTTATGACACATGAGGGAAGCCTTGAGAGACCGATGCCAGCGTTCGATCATCCCGTTGGATTCGGGGTGATAGGCGGTCGTGCGACTTCGTTGGCAGCCGAGGAGATCCGTCAGCTGCCCGAAGATCGTTGCCTCGAATTGCGGCCCTCGATCTGTAGTAATGGTGGCAGGTACGCCGAAACGTGTGACCCAGGTCGAATAGAAGGCCTTGGCGACTGATTCGGCAGTTACTGTTCTGAGAGGAATCGCCTCTGGCCATCGCGTGTAGCGATCCATCATAGTGAGGATGTATGAAGATCCTCTTGATGGAGTAAGCGGTCCCACTATGTCAATATGGACATGGGCGAAGCGTGCCGTGGGTAGCTTAAATTGTGCAGGTTCTAATACATTATGCCGCGCTACTTTGCAGCGCTGGCATTGGAGGCAAGCGCGGGCCCAGGTGGTGAGGTCTTTGCTCATTCGGGGCCAAATGAATTTCTTACGGACGGCAGCAGCGGTTGCGCGGCGGCTGGGGTGGGCTGGATCATGGTAGACCTGGAACACGCCCCTACGAAGCTTCTCGGGAATATAGGGCCTGGCGGTTCCAGTTGAAACATCGCACCAGATTTCGCCCAAAGGATCGCGGAAGGTGATTTTGCGTAGCTCGAGTGCTGTATCAGCAGATAGAAGAGATTCGAGCTGGCTGTCCTCCTGTTGGGCCAGGGCTAGGTCGACGTTGTTCGGAGTGGCGCGCAAATGAATCGTATCGATTCGAGAAAAGGCGTCCGCCGAGATGTTCTGTGGACCAGAGATATGTTTAATTTCGGTAGTGTATTGGCCGATGAGGTCGAGTTGACGTTCTTGTCGGGGGGAAGCATTTCCCGACTTTTTCCGGAACGCAAAGACCAGAGGTTTGTGGTCTGTATACACGGAGAGCGAGCGACCCTCTACCATATGACGGAAATATTTAATGGCGCTATAGATCGCCAGTAATTCCCGGTCATAGGCGCTGTATCGCCGCTCTGTGGGACTCAGTTTCCTGGAAAAGAAACCGAGCGGTTCCGGTTGGCCTTCGAAATCTTGTTGTAGGACTGCTCCGATTGCGGAATCCGATGCGTCGCATTGGATAGACAAAACCGCTCCCTCTAAGGGATATCGGAGTAGTGTGGCGTTAGCCAGTTGCTCCTTGGACAGTTGGAACGCACGGTCCGAAGCTTCTGTCCATGGAATTGGGCGCTTGTCGTTGCGCTTCGCTCCTTTTAGAAATTCAGTCAGAGGAGCCTGGGTTTGGGCGGCGTCTATAAGGGTGGGTCTGTAAAAATTGAGCATGCCGAGGAAACGTCGGAGCTCGCTTATGTTGGTTGGGCGTGGATATTGGATGAGGGCCCCCACACGGTCTGGAAGTGGGCGAATGCCCTGATCGTCAACAATGTAGCCCAGATATGTGATTTGCTCTTTGGCATATTGACACTTATCTGGGTTGATGACAAGACCAAATTCGCGGAGGCGCTCGAGGACCTGTCGTAAATGGCGCTTGTGTTCAACGTGGTCTCGTGAGGCGATGAGAATGTCATCGAGATAAGCATGACAGCAATTGAGACCACGTAAAGCCGAGTCGATGTATCTCTGGAATGTCTGCGCGGCATTCCTGAGACCGAAAGTCATTACTTTGAACTCGAAGAGTCCGAAAGGAGTAATGACTGCCGTTTTTGGGATGTCTTCAGGTGCCACCGGGATTTGGTGGTAAGCCCTGGTGAGATCTAGGGTGGTGAAGACTTTGCACCCTCGTAATTTATATGAATAATCATATAGGTGTGCAATGGGGTATCTGTCGGGGACTGTTGCTGCATTCAGCAGTCTGTAATCCCCGCATGGGCGCCACTCCCCGGAACGTTTCTTAACTAAATGGAGTGGGCTTGCCCAAGGACTGTCTGATGGTTGACAGATACCTTGTGCTATCATTTCATCAAACTCGGCGCGTGCCGCGCGTAGTTTTTCTGGAGCCAGGCGACGTGCGCGTTGGCTTACTGGAGGGCCCCGTGTCTCGATGTGATGAAACACATTCGCCTTATGTCGTCGCTGGTTAGGTAGAGGAATTGTCGTATTGACAAATTCCTGTACCATAGCTTGGATAGGGTCTGTACACGGTGTGGCCCTGGGTATTACCGCTGGAGATGCCGACAAGGGCAAGGAAGGTGCGGTGTGGGCTACTAGCCTGTTGTGTGTCGAATCGACCAACAGATTGTGTTTTCCTAATAGGTCGGAACCTATTAGGGGTTCATTAACATCAGCAATCACAAACTGGTGTGTGATTGGATGTCGGAGACCCAGATGGAGTGTCAGCTTTTTCCTTCCGTACGTGCGTATCGGAGAATTATTTGCTGCTGACAACTATAAGGCGGTGGGCACGCGGTTGCGTGGGGCGAACGATCGCGGAAGGACCGAAATATCGGCGCCGGTATCGACGGTAAAATTGATATTCAGTCTCGAGTCCCTGATCGTAAGGCGTCTTATGGATGCGGTGCCGGCCGGTTGCGCAGGGGTGTCGGTCGGCAAAATTAGTTTAAAGACTGACGCCGGTTGTTGGTTGGTCGAGTCCAACCGCAGGGTGCCCTACAATTAGTTGTACGGTCTCCGTACCGTTGGTGGTTGGCGCACCAAGCGCGTGTGACAGCATTGTTGGGCGGATTTTGCCTATTGGCAGGTTCGTCACGAGAAGGCCGTGGAGGTGGGCGACGAAAAGAAGTCCGCTGGGTTGTATTTTTTGGAGGTTGCCGCCGGTTCATTGGGCGGTTCTGAACGCTTCGTTGAGTGTTTTGGAACCTCGCACAAACTTGATCCAATTCGCGGCGGAATGAGGCCTGAAGCGCGAGTAGGTCAGCCGTAGTGACCTGAGTAGGAGGGTTGTCTGGCTGAGTATCGCCGATAATACGGTCAAGGGTTTGTTGGGTTAGGTTCGGATTAAGGCCCGTGTGCCTTCTAGAGGATGAGGAGGGTAGCTGAGTCGAAGCTACCAGAGCGGTTCGAGGTGCAGTTTGAGACGACTGAGGGTGCCGTGTAGGCAGTGCGGCGTGTTGACTAACCGCCACGAGTTGATATGGTGGTAGCTCAGACTGTGGGTCCAAGGTTTCCATAATCGAATCAGCCACCTTTGATAAATAGCCCATGATTAGGTTGGGCCATTAATGCCGAGCGGGCATGTTGAGGTAAACTCCTCAGAAAATGTGGCCTAATTAGATCATCCGAGATCCTGGTCCCCGCTATCGAGCGTAAATGAGTCAGGAAAAGGGATGGTCTAATACCTGAAAAATTTGTCTCGCTCGCCAATCGCTGTAGTCTGATGCTGGTGGGTTGGTCCAAGGCGTTAAGGAGACTCCCGCATGCTGCTGTAGGGATCAGGGCCCGGTGACCTGATCGCCTACGCAACCTGCATTCGCTGTGTCCCATCCAGAACCCGCAACAATTCTACAGCACGATGTTCTTCATCGTGGATGTTAGCGAAACGGAAAAAACGGTCGGCTATGGCGAACCAAAGCTCTGGATCCTCCTCGTCGAACGGAGGGAGTTTTACACTTTGTGTGTGGGATGGCAAATCGTCGCTAGAAGCGTCATGAAAAGCGGGGGATTGCGGTCGCACTTGCGCCTGCTGGGATGTACCGGCTCGCGTGGTGGGCATTGTGGTGCCGAAGGTGAAACGAGAAGCCGGAAATTTGAAAGGTTAAGAGGAGAAGAGGTGTGTCCGTTGATGAAGCTTAAAGGGAGGCTTAAAGCGGATTCGTGAGTCGAAAGGAAGCGAAAGGGTTCGCTAGTGGACGCGAGGAGTCGAGAGGAGTCAAACGTGGGAGTCGCGTCGAGTCGAATAATGTCGTGAAAAGTTCGGTGAAGACGTGAATATTGCCGTGTTGGACACTAATTATGCCCAGGAGGGGCTTACAATTCTTTAATTTAAATTAATTAAAACCTACCGAAATTATTTATATATTATGACTTCGTCTCCGTTTTCGGGGGAAGAATTATTTAGGATTAGTGTTAAAGGATAAATGCTTATTTGCTAATTGATTTCGTGGTTACAGTAGTTTTTGTTGTACTTTTTCCTATTACTATTATTACCTAAACAATTCGACTATTAAATGAATATTTACTAGAATTGTACTGGACCACCTAATACAATCTTTATTTATTTGTTTGTTTTTGTTTATGAATCGGAACACCTTTGTATGATTTGTAATAAATTGAATTTAATAATTTACCTTTTTTTTGTTTATGTTACTATAAATGTATTGCTCGTAAAATATTTGGTACAACGGGACATGAAATGACCAACAATGCTTGAACTTTTGAGCTTAATTAACTATGACACTGTTTCTAAATTAGGATCTTAAAGCTAACATTTAATCAAATAATTTATACGATTTAAATTTAAATTTTATGTTTGGTGGCTCAGACGGAGCTCACCCAAAGAAGAAATAACACTTGAAAAATAAATTAAAACGGAGAGAAAAAACCTGAGATCCAGCGCTGAGTTTTAAAGGTGGGCGGTATTTGGTTGGCGTCGCCGTTGTGCTTGCTGAAAAGATGGTGTCAGTCCGGGACTTCTGATGATGTTGCGGTAATGCTAAAGCTGCGTTGGGGCTCTACTTGCCCTTTCAGCGTCTTTTAATTTATTTTCCGTTTTAGTTTTTTGAAAATTTTTAAATTGTCTTTGATTTATGTTGAATTTTTTGTTTAATTTATCAGGTTTACTTTATTTTTGAAATTTTTTTTAGATTTTTCGTTTGTCCGAAGATTTTTTTAAAATTTTCTTTTAAAACTGTTCACTTTTATTTCGTGTTGAAGTTAAATTGTCTACTGAATTTATGTTTTGGCACTAGTTTTTTAAAATTTTAAATTTAAAAGTTTTGTCACTGCACTCCGCTCGAAATTTTTGGCACTTTGATTTTTTGTTGAAAAAATTTATTGTCTTTTTTTACAATTATTTTCCACTTTAATTTTTGATTACTTTTGATTAATTTTGTTGAATTCATCAGAAGGTTTTTGTTAAATTCATTAAAATTTTATTGTTTTTTGATTTTTTGTTGAAAAATTTTTGTTTAAATTTGTTCACTATTTTTTTAATTAACTTTTTAATGTTTTTGATTTTTTGTTGAAAGTTTTTGTTGAAGGTTGCGTGTTGTTTTTTTTTTGTCGCGTCACCAATGTGGGGGTAAAAGTATGTTGCCGACGTACGGCAAGTATTCCATTAACTTCCCCCAAACACTTGTCCACAGCAAAGGGAAGAAAGAATGAAAGCACTGGAGGTTTTATTGTTAGTGTTTTCTTTATTTAACTAATTCGGTTTAACTTATTGTCTTTTTTTTTTTTACAAAAAAAAACTGATTTTAAATTAATAAATTTTCGTTTTTATTTCATTAGTTGTTTTATCGAAAGTATACACGACGCGACCTTTCACTTGAACTCTTGAGACGTGACTCTTGCGACCGGTAGCGAATTAAATTAAAAATTAGTACAGCGCGTCCAACACCAATGATGAATGAATAGCGACTGAACTAATTAGGGATGGAAATTGTAATTTCTGCTTTTTTACACATTGATCTGCCAATGGTAATCATGCTCTCTTGTGTGTTCCCCAACTCACCACACTCATCCAGGTCGAAACGTACTTGTGTATTCGTTCGACGTTGATGGGCGTAGCCAGAATGGAGAAATCAAAAGGGAAAGCACAATAACCCAGGGTGGATCTGGCTAGGTGTGTGTGCGTCAATGCCGTATATGCGGCTGGTCTACTGACCCAGTGACAATATCTTAGGTCAACGCACTATAGCAAGACAGAAATACGAGAGAGAGAGCAAACATAGCTAAGGTTATTCACCAGCAAAAAGAGATCATTGGTCCCAAGCGAATGGGTGATCTGGGAAAAGTCGATAGGACGCCGCATCGCCTGGGGATATAATTCCATTCTGTGGAATGTTCAATAATACCCAAGCCTATGGACTATGACGTAACCGCGTCGCTTGGTTTGGCTTGGTTGTTGCTAACCAATACGAATGGAATTTCCGGTGGAAATCCCATGGTTAGCGCAATAGTGTTGCCGTATGTTGTGGATTGTAGCTAAACTCAATTATGCATTATCTGCATAGAAAAATGAGTTTAGCTATGCGTCCCTTTGACATGTCCCGCTGGTAAATACCTAAAAAGGGAAATGGGTAGGTATTGGTTGGAATTGTGGGCTGTTTCTCCTATAGGATAGAGAAACCCCTACAGGCTCACCGGGGGACCACGTGTTTCTATGTGATGAAACACCGTGGCTTTGTGTCGGCGTTGGTTAGGTAGAGGAATTGTTGTATTAACAAATTCTTGTACCATAACCTGAAATGGGTCTATGCACTCTGTGGCCCCTGAAGTTGCCGCTGGAGATGCCGTCATGGGCAAGGGGGGTGCGGTTGGAGCCACAAGTCTGTTATGGGTCGAATCGACCAACAGATTATGTGCACCTAATAGGTCGGAACCTATCAGGGGTTCATTTACGTCCGCAATGACGAAACGCCAAGTGATCGGACGACAAAGACCCAATTGAAGTGTCAGCTTTTTACGTCCGTACGTAAGTATCGGCGTATTATTTGCAGCTGACAATTTAAGTGCGGCTGGCACGCGGTTACGCGGAGCAAACGATCGCGGGAGGACTGAAATATCGGCGCCGGTATCGACAGTAAAAGCGATATTCAGTTTAGAATCCCGGATGGTTAGGCGACTTATCGTATGGGTGCCGGCCGATTGCGCGAGGGGGTCGGTCGGCAAAATTAGTTTAAAGAGCGCCTCTGGTTGGTGGAAGGTTGCGTCCAACCACAAGGCGCCTTGCAATTGAATGCGCGATCACCATATCGTTGGTGATTGGCGCACCAAGGCAGAGTAACGGCATTATCAGGTATATTCTGCCTATTAGTATTGCCGTTACGGGGAGGTCGAGCCGGAGCTGGGAATTGGCCCTGTGAGGGCCGTTTTGAGAGGAAATGGCCCTCTGTGGGGCATTTTGAGGGATATAGGCCCTCTGAGGGGCAGTTTGGTAGGAATTCTGCCGATTGAGAGGACGGCTCGGCATGGCACGATTCTGGGCGCCTCGAATATTGTTTCTCACCTCCGCGCGAAATTGACTTATCTCGCGGAGGAGTGAGGTTTGGAGCGCCCGAAGGTCAGCAGGCGTTACTTGTGGTGGCGAACTTCTTTGGTTAACGTTGGGGCCTGCCTCTGGATTCCCCTGAGGAAAATTGGTTGAGGCGGGCCTTCTATGAGGTAATTGAGTTTGAGGAGGATGGAGAGTTGGGACCAATTGAGGGGCTGTGAAAGGCAGACGAGGGTGCCGTGTAGGCTGGGCGGCGTGTTGAGAAACCGCCGCTACCTGGTACGCAGGAGGCTCAGAATACTGATCTGAGCTTTCCATAATTGCGTCCGCAATTTTGGATAAATAGCCCAAACTCTGATTGGGTTGGGCTATAAGTGCCGAACGGGCATGTTGGGGAAGACACCTCAAAAAGTGAGGCCTTATCAGGTCGTCCCCAATCCTGGTCCCCGCTATAGAGCGTAAATGGGTCAGGAAAAGAGATGGTCGCATCCCAGAAAGGTTGGTTACAGCGGCTAAGCGTTGTTGCCGCACACTTCCAGGCTCGTCCAAAGCGTCGAGCAGAGCTTCACGCATGTTGCTATACGGGTTGCGGCCGGCCGACCTTATTATGTGGGCAACATGCGGTCGCTGAGTGCGATCAAGCACTTTCAACAGCTCGACTGCACGAAGTTGTTCATCGTGCAAGGCTGAGGCCTGGAAGATGCGGTCTGCCACTGCAAACCAAAGGTCTGGGTCCTCCTCATCGAAGGGGGGAAGCCCTATATTTGAAGGACGAGTCCCATTCCCGAGGCTGGAAGCATCGTGGAATTCTTGGGACTCTGAAGGTCTATGGGCTTGTTGTGAGGTACCGGCGCGATATGTGGGCATTATAATGCCAGAATCCGCCAATTGACCGGCACTAGGGGCGTTAGCGGAAGTCGGGGGTGCGTCAGAAGAAACAGGTATGGGTCGTTTAACGACACTGGGGGTAACTGGTGGTGCCAGGGGGGCAGGCAGTTCGGGTGGGTCTTGATTGGTATCGAGTTGCTCAGTCGGGAAGTCGATACTGGATGCGTCGTGAAACTCGAGGGGCTCGGGTTGTTCCTGGGCCTTTTGGGCAGCGCTATTTCGTGTGACAACCATAGTGTTTTGCACGAAACAGGACTGAAATTAAAGGTGTAGGGGCAGATCTAGATATTCACTACGTAGAACGCAGAAATGGGCGTAAGAGGACGCGAAAAAATTCGAGAGGTCGCCGAAGAATAGTCGCGTACTGCGAGTTGGGGTTGGGGCTATTACTGCGGTTTATCTCTTAAAGAGATTTCGATCTTAAAAAAAAGAAAAAGAAAAAAAAAAAACTCTGTGAACTCCGGTAGTCGGAGTTCGAGCTAGAATCACCAAGGATTGAAAATGAGCCAAATGTGGATGACGTGAAGTCGTGTAAAGTCGAGGGACGTCGGAAGGAAGTCGTGCGAAGTCGGAAGTGGAGTCAAGTGGAGTCGCGTATGTGTAACGATTTGTATATTTTTTAATCGCTTAGATTAATGTCAATATTGGTATTTATTTGTAAACTAACCTCGTGTAATTATGTAAATACGTAAAATATGCGTTAAGGAAAATAATAAGAAGGTTGCTGCTGAGGGAAAGCAAATTAAAATACGAAACTTTCTATGAACACCCGGAACGTTTCTGTTTTTCAATGTTTTTGCGAATGTACAATATGAAATAACATATACCGAAAGTAATAATAAGTTAAATAATGTGAATTATCTATGCAACTTATGTATTTGTATATATGTATATCACGATTTGAAACTGTTGCCTTTCTTAATAATCACTATCGAAAACTACAAAATTTTCGGGCAATGTACGGTGGCGAAACCCGGTTTTCAGTGGTATGTCGTGTTAAATAGTTGCTTATTGCTTATTTTGTTTTTAAAGTTTAATGAACAATGTGCGATGTGTGTGGGCGTATGTTTATTTGTCGTAAATCACTGGTTCTTATTTACTAAGTACCCTGAGGGGGTTTACAAATGTATTAAAATAATGAAATTCTTAGATAGTCAGTACACTGATTAGTTTTTATTTATCTCAAGCGCTAAGTTTTTTTATTTTAAATTGATGTATGCATAGACCTGTACTTAATTTCTCTAATTTGACCATTCCTTTGGGTTTAAAATTGGTTTAATTTATTGATGAAACAGTGGAACGAAAAAAATGTCTCCTCTGATAATTTAAAAAAACAAACTGAAAATTAGGAGAACACCCAGTGAAATTTAAGTCTATGAAAAATATTATCTCTTGGTTAAACAGGTTGGTTTGAGAGAACGATCGTAGTTAACATTATCAAAAATACATCACGGGATATTTCTTTCATATAACATCAGCAATTATTTTTATTACAAAATTTTCTTTTAGAGTTTCATGTTCTTAATTTAATTTAATTTGATGATGATGGTATGTAACTCAATGACGGTAAAACTTAGAAGCGCAAATGCACTTATTCTTAGAAGAAGAAAGGAAGGAAAATTAACAAAAAAAAAGTTATGTGCTCCTTCTGACCTTATTTTAGAATAAAAAGACTAATAATTCTTCACAATTGGAAACACAAAGGGGTAAATAAATTTGTATTACAAAAATCAAGGTAATGCGTTACACGTAATAGCTTAAGACTAATGATGTGCTTTTAAATCACTTTTACGAAATTTAGGAAGACGCCAGTGTATTTGCTCGACGCTATCTGAACAATTAAAGAAAACAAAAACTAATAATTAGGTTACCTGATGTCTTTATTTGATGAAGTTGAGTTACAGTTGCTGCTCCTAGTGGTGATGTTAGGTCTCCGGGGTGGCGGGGCGGTCGTCAACAGGATGCGTTACAGGTGAATTGTGGTCACTCACACTTGGACGGTTTATTGTTCTATTGTTTTTTATTTTGCCCCTATGCTCGCGGTTGCGTGTTCTTTTCGCGGTCACCAATGTGGGTGGTGTATGTTGGTATGTCAACACGGACACGGTTTCACATACACGCCATAGATTGTTCACCGAATTGTCTACAAAAAACACCAGCACGGTTTCACTAGGAGGATTCAGTCACGAAAGAGTGGAGCACAGCAGCGGCCTCGATGATCGCCAATAAAACACACTGATGTTGATTTGATCTTGTATACAGTTTCTTTATTAGTAACGAAGCACTTATATTACGGTCTGTACATCACACAGTCTATATTTGTGTTGTCGATATTTAATTTCACGGATACAAAACTATAACTTAGACGTAGTCTTTAAATTTTACCGATAGCTTCTTGTTAGGTATGGTTTCTTCTATTTTTGTCCACACTTTGTCCACACTAATTTACGTTCAAATAAACCGTAAAGCCGATTAAGTTAATATAAAGGATCTACCGACTAAATTTTCACACAGGACACATATCCAGTTGCTTTGTTGCATCGCTTTCCCCGAGGTGTGTTTCGGCTATTTTAAAAAAAACGACTTTTACGGCTCCCTTCACGTGGCGTCCCTCTGGCTCGGTAGCTAAAATCTGACTGTTCAATTGGTGCTCACAATAGAAAAGGGAAACCTCAAGGAAACTGCAAAAGAGGAGGAGCTACACGATTAACTCGAGGTAGTTAATCGTGATTGGACCGGGGGGAAATAGGCATACATGATGCGTATGTGTGTACGCCTCGCATACGATCGTCCGGCGACCCTGGACGGATGCCAACATCGCTACGGCATCTTACACGAATGCAAACAATAACATCTGGGGTGCGAAAGACCCGAACCGAAGATCTGGTCATCCTATGGGAGGCCATAAATCAACATTTCGGTTGACGATGTGAATTCCCTTTGGTCCGCCGACGGGTGGCGGCCGTTATTAGGGATTTTTGTATGCATAGCATTCTGTGGTGCCAATGCGATGTTTAGGGTATTGCAACGAATATAGGGTGCAGCCATTGCCAGATGTTGAAAGTAAACACTTGCTGGCTGCATCCAATTCGCTGCTTGTTTGCGGTCTCTGATCGGTGGAGACCGATAATAGGAAACCAGCGATTGCTGGTAATTAGGGAAATGTTTGGTTTGGCTCAGCCGAAACCTTGTCGGCGGTGGCAAACCAATGGGACCTAATAGCCGCATGCAAGGAGTGCCATGGGCAAACAAATAAAACGAGTCAACAAGGAACTCTTTGTTGATGTTGTTTCCATAGCATAAGGCTATGGGAACGAGATGCCCTGGGTAGAATGTATGCCTAAGGATAGGATTTCAAATGCCACGGCAATGTGATAATCTTTGCCGTGGACTTATGATTTTTTTTTAGGAATCAATGCCTGCCCGAGGGTGAATTTTCGATGCCACGGCAAGGTGATAAGCTTTGCCGTGGACTTAATGTTTTTTAGGAATTAATGCCTGCCCGAGGGTGAATTTTCGATGCCACGGCAAGGTGATAAGCCTTGCCGTGGACTTAATGTTTTTCAGGGGTGGTGTTGGAGAAAAAGGGGTTTAGAAGGAAAACCCCCCACAGAATAGGTAAGCTGCCTAACGGGTATTCAAAACAGTTATCCGATTGGGTAACTGTATTAATTCCAGCGATTTGGCTGGGGGTAAATGCCGTAGCAAGGTTACGCAACCTTGCTGAAGTTCGACCGAGAGGTAAGTCGTTCGCCTGGAATAGTGGGGATCGAGCGATGCATGGCTCTTCGGGCCCTGAAAAGCCCCACAGGAGTCACTAGATAGTCCCGCAAAGATGGTTGGAGTCAAAAGAGAGTCGAATAAGTCAATTGAAGTTTAAAATATTGCCGCGGTTTTACTCCAAATTAAAATGTATGTTTTAATGAATCTAAAATTCTTCTTGGCGAGTTCAAGATTGTGCCTTTAAAAATTCTTAAATGAATAGAACTAGGTGCAATAAAAAGAAATATGAATTCAGTTAGTTTTCTTCGGTGTTATATACTATATCACTGAACTCAAGTAAAATCAGTACTATTCTGAAGGATATCACTCGAATTCCTTTTAGAAATGTTATAGTTGCTTAAACTGGTCAACGAATAAATGGTCATTTACCAGAATTGTCCTTAAGCCACTAAAGATTTTTTAATTTGACTTCTTTTGTTTAATTATCTTGCTTTTTTTTAAATGTCAAATAGATTTTGTACAGTCAGTTGTCTTAAGTGTAATTTTTTTATTTAATTTACTTAAAATTAATGGACCTTAACCTCCAGTTTGAAATGTTAAATTTTAATTCGTTGTCGAGCTAAGTTCGATTATTCTGAAAGAGTCGAATTAACTTGGTATTTCTCTGTTTTTGTTAAGCAAATCCAAACACACCTAAATTTTGTTTTATTTTTAACAGATTATACTAAGTGCTTAAATTTAATAGAATCCTGTAATTCATTTCTATTGTTTCAAAAATTTGCCTAAAGAATCACAATTAGATCAAATATTGGAAACAAAAAACTAATTAAAAAGTGAAGTTTGATGGCTTAGAAGGAAAATAACCACTTTTGAACAATAATACCAAAAGAAAAAACCTGGTTATCCTGTGGTGCTGTGACTTGAAGTATTAAAGTTGGTCAAAGGTGGGCGGTATCGTTTGGCGTCGCCGTGGTGTTACAGATGAGATGTTGTCCGCTGATAAAACTCGCCGTGTTAGAGCTGTGTTGGGGCTCTACTCCTCACCCTTTAAAATGTCTTTAATAAAATGTTTGCACTTCGATTTTTGAAATTTTTAGATTTTTTTGTGGCGAAGAACTTTGTTATTTATAATGGAAACTTTAATAATCACTTAATTACTCTATGGACAAAATACCGAACAGGCCTAATTCTTAGCAGCAAGACGACTCCGGGATGTGTTTGCGCTTAAGAGATTGATACTCGACTCACTCTAATTTTTGCTCTTTAATTTGGACTAGTGCGGCAGCGTGAATACGCTCGATGGTGGTTGGTTAGTGACTGACTCAAATCAGGGGTGAAATTCGTATTTCATTGTGGAGACCTTCTCCGTCTTGGTACCGGCGTTGGCACAGGTTGTACGAAGATTCTCCATCATAAGTTCACTGGACACAAAACACTGAGCAACGCAGCAAACTGTTCACTAGAAAAACCATAGTACACTGAAACAAACACTCCACCCACAAGAAGTAAAATTCCGCCACAAGACAGTTAAATGAAACGCTCGAGTTAGTTTATTATTTATTGAATTTGGTGATTACAGAAGACCGATTCTAAGTACACTCAATTACACGCAACTGGTGAAGAATTACACTAATCGATTATAATTAAAATTACCGTATTCGACTCAACACTAGCCACGACTTGGGAATTTAACTTGACGACGAGACTATATTCGCGTCACCGTGCGCATCGGTGAGCGGGAGATCGCGTGACCATGGCGGCCAGTGGATGGAAATCGACTCAACGATATTTTATCGTTTGGGGTGAGTTTTTGGTGGTGTGGTGAAAAGGAAATGAAATTTAATTTGACCAGTTACCAATGGAAAGCGATCTCAGGAACGCGGTGGTGTATGTGTGTGTTCGTACACATCACCGTGTTCATCGATGCGTTTTGCCTGAAACGAGGAAAAAAGGAACAATGGTGAAACGACCTACAGCATCTTTCGGTAATGAGGGTCGGCTGTCTAAATAGCAGCCACTCATTAGATGCTAAAAGGATCGTATACATGATTACCTGCGAAGAAATTCGTTTTATGACTCTAGGGTAGGATGCGAGTATTCGCTTTTGTCCGATGGTCAAAGAGTTGCCGCGGCCGTGGAAATGCCAGGGACATGTTGTATGCACGGTCTGCGGATGTAATCTCTGTGATTCGATCCTCGTTTTGGGGTGAGATTGGTGGTGTGGTGAAAAGGAAATGAAATACATGTGGTATGCACATGTACGGCGGAATTGCATTGGTGGAACATGGGTGACTAATGGCCGGGAATTTATGGTGCATATGCACGTTACAGAAATGTTTTTAGGGATTCCAGGATCGATTGCGCTAATTGAATGCGGCCGCTGGTATATTATTGCTGGGTGAAAAAGGTCGCCGGCCAATGTGTACATTAAGAGAATTTATCATACACATGGCGAAGCTGAAGAATAGACAGCGCAATGTTTTCGGCCCCTGCTGAAGGTTATGTTGTATGTAATTCAAATCCTTTTGTTTACAGGAATTCGTCTAGGGAGATTTGCTTGGCAGACAATGGTGCCGGAATAGTTTTCCTGCGAATTCTAGTGATGCATTGGACTATGAATGCTCTTGTAGATGCAATTCTGTTTTGTTTTTTTTTTTAACATACTGTATTTATTTGACCAATAATCAATGTTTACATTAAGTACTACAGCTAACTTATAATTCTAGTGATACGACTGTTTACATGCATACATTACACATTTTTCAAACATAACTGAATGTGTGAATAACTATTTGAGTATTATAGGTTTGAATATTAACAGTTTTCCTGGAAAAGGTCAGAAAACCAGGATTTTTATTTTTTAATTTAATCTAATCTAATACTTAACTTAACTCTAACTTATTCTAGCTTAACCTAATTTATTTTATAATAAGTTAAATATGTAATGTGAATTACACATATCGCTATAGGATGCCATTTAATTTTTTATTGTTTGTTGAATCAAATTAAGGTCACTTGGAATATTTAAGTTTCTTAATTTGTGTTCTCATTTCGACATTCAAAAGTACACAACTCAGGATTAGACAGGAAGCAACAACTACTCGACTCGCGGTTGATTCGATGGTATATCTCGCATCCCCGTGCGCATCGGGGCAGCGAGATTGCCACGACCAGCTCGGTCTGCGGATGTAATCTCTGTGATTCGATCCCCTCTTTGGGGTGAGATTGGTGGTGTGGTGAAAAGGAAATGAAATACATGTGGTATGCACATGTACGGCGGAATTGCATTGGTGGAACATGGGTGGCTAATGGCCGGGAATTTATGGTGCATATGCACGTTACAGAATTGTTTTTAGGGATTTCAGGGTCGATTGCGCTAATTGAATGCGGCCGCTGGTATATTATTGCTGGGTGAAAAAGGTCGCCGGCCAATGTGTTCATTAAGTGAATTTATCATACACATGGCGAAGCTGAAGAATAGACAGCGCAATGTTTATGGCCCCTGCTGAAAGTTATGTTGTATGTAATTCAAATCCTTTTGTTTACAGGAATTCGTCTAGGGAGATTTGCTTGGCAGACAATGGTGCCGGAATAGTTTTCCTGCGAGTTCTAGTGATGCATTGGACTATGAATGCTCTTGTAGATGCAATTCTGTTTAGGAATTTTATGTAATGCTTTTATGCATTAATGTCCTTGGAAAAGGAAATATTTTCAGGTGCCAATGCGATTGCATTGGCGGCAGACAATGGGAGTTGAGTTGCGGATATGGAGGGTTTTTCAGGTAAGTGGGCCGTGGGGTTTGGTGGAACCCGCACAGACCACGCCTCTGCTCTCTCAACCTCACGCCCGGCAAAGTGTGGGTAACTTTTGTTAATAGGGTAATTGCCGGACATGGAGAATAAGAGAACAGAAACATGATGTGCTGTGATCTCGGGGTAGCTTTGGTTGTGTGTGTTGATATCAAATGCAACTACTGACATGACCTACTGACGCGAGTGGTGCGGCTATGGTGAATGGGTGATCTGGGAAAAGTCAATAGGACGCCGCGTCGGCTAGGGATATAATACCATGGGAAAAACTCTATGGGATATTGGTAAATACCCAAGCCAATGGATGATGATGCAACCGCGGCGCTTGGTTTGACTTGGTTGTTGCTAACCAATACGAATGGAATTTCCGGTGGAAATGCCATGGTTAGAGCAATAGTGTTGCCGTACGGTGAAGATAGTAGCTAAACTCAATTATGCATTATCTGCATAGGATAATGAGTTTAGCTATGCGTCCTTGGGGAAATTATGTATTTCAGGTGAATAACATATAAGGGAAATGGGTATGTATGACGCGCTGAAAGCGGTGGAAATTGTGGTTGAGATTGTGGGTTGCTTCTCATATAGAATTGAGAAACCTCACGCAATTGCTGACAAGCCGAGCCGATGGAGATATGGTACGGTTCATATAATAATTCAATGTGATGCATGCCTTGATGGGGTTAAACCTTCAGGTGGAAGTTATTTGTAAGTATAGTGGTTTGCATGCAAAGAGGAAGGTGGTTAATTTAAGACGATGGACGGTTCTTTGGGAATGTATTAAAGAACCGCCACAGGTTTCTTAACAACTATTGTAAAGCGACGTAAACCAACTAACCCGGTTTATCGGTTTACTTACAAGATGTTCATACAACACATTTCCGCTGAACGGGGAATGTCGTGTGGTATTCAGCGATGTTGCTTGTTCGCTCTGAAACATTCATAATGCAATGGGCTTAAAGAGGAATGAAATACCTAAACGTGTGGTGGTTGCAGCCTTCCCTTTGAAACTTCCTCCAGATTGTAGTAATACCAACGCCTGTGATTATTATTATCTTTATTTTGACTGAACTGCAGTCGCCAAGCGCTCACGAAAAAGTAGAAAAAGGTTTTTCAGCAATGACAACTCGAATTTTAATATTATTGAAATGCCAGCTGTTTGCTGACATTTGTTATTCGTGTTGTCATGACAGCATTTTAAGTAGTGCCTGCGCCTGTGCTGCCATCGTGTGCTGCTCCGTCTCCAACAACTATGTACATTTTCTTTGTTTTCTTTTTTCTTATCCACTTCAAATTATCACTGTTATAACAGTTTAGTCACTTCTTTTATGTTTTACAATAATATATCCAGCATATTGTGTTGCTTAATAACTATGTACATTTTTGTTTGTCATTTCTTTTTTCTCTTTTTCCTTATTGCTTATCCACTTCTGATTTTTCAGTTTTACAATTATCACGTCACCGTAATTACTAATTTTGCTTTGTTTCCATTTGTCTTTTCTCTAGGTCTCTTTTCCTTTTCACACAGCATATTCACTAGTAATAATAATAAATGAGCGATTATACTTCCAGACTCTTCCGTTCTATTCACTTAGCTAACCACTTTCCGCAAACCGTAAATACACGACTTTCCTTTAAAACTCTTTCGATCTATTCACTTAGCCAACCACTTTCCGCCTTCTGACCAACCTCTCCCTGCTGCTAGCTTCTTCCTAAACAAAACTCGTCACCGCGGGGTCAACACCTCCCGATGACGATCATGCAATTACATTTTCATCGACTCAATTTCCGGATTTTAACTTTAATTTGTTTTACTACGGCGTCAATATCCGTCGTTGCGAATTGACCCGATTAATTATTTTGTGCTTGACTGCAATTAATTGCCTTTCCGTAGTTTGTTAATTGACCCGGAATATGCAATTAATAGCTTTTGCGTTATTGGCCAATTGCTTTTGGCATATGCAATCAATTGCTTTTGTATTATTTGGTTATTGACTTTAAAATATGCAATTAATTGCTTTATCGCCCCGGGGGGTCATCTGAGTTTAAAATCGGGTGGCGTTTTTTTGTTTGGGTGTATCAATGACCTCTTGTACATCATCTTTGACTATGATGTCACTGACACACTTAACACGCGCGGCAGGACGTCAAAAATGTCACTCTGGAGCTTTGGTCCAACGTAGAGGCATTCGTTGATTTAGACTCCAGTCTCCGGCTGGACGGAACCATTGAACACCACGCGGATCTTGGGTGTCTGGTCAAACGCTTTGAACACCCCATGGTGTGGGATAATGAATCCCTGTTCTTGGGTGTCCGCGCTCGTGGTGTCCACCTGAGTCATATGGTCGAGTTCGATGTATTCCTCCATGAATCTCTCATATAGATCGCGGAACTGGGGTTGGCGCGGGAACCTGCTCTCCAGTCGTCGCAATGCAGCGCGGGCGACACTGCGCGAATCCCCGAGCAACGTTGAGTTAGGCTTCAAAGGCAGTCGTAGTATGTAGCGGCCTTGCTGGTCGCGTCTGGTCGTTGAGGTGAAGTCAGCCTCGCATGCTTGCTCCTCCAAAGTCAGAGCGGCTGGGTTGGGAGAAATCTCCTCCTGAATCCAGAACATTTCCAAGAGGTCGCGCAGCTCGCGGTCGACACTGATCTGGTGACTGGTCAGAGGGCGGCTGGTGTTGGTGTGCCGCGGGCCGCGGGCCGCGGGAAGCTCCACCCGTTAGTATCCACCCAAGGTGCGTAGACTGGGCGATCACGTCGGAGTTTTTGGACTTCTTTAGTCCGCCTGTAATGATCGCCGGGTATGCATCAGCGCCAATGATCAGATCCACCTCTTCCGTTGATGAGACGTCTGGGTCTGCCAACTCCAGGCCCACCACAATAGAGAGATCGGTTGGCATGAGTCGTGGGGGTGGCACGTAGTCCGACAGATGGGGCACGATGAGCGCGTTGACAGTCCAGCCTTGCGAGCCCTTGGTCCGGGGCAGTATGGTGACGGAGGATAGGGCCTTCGCTGTCTGGCGGTGGGCGCCCCCGACTCCATGGACTGGGATGAATGATGCACGCCGGCGAAGGCGCAGTCGCTGGGCGAGGGATTCCGAAATAAAGGGGGCTTCTGAGCAGGGGTCCAGTAGAGCCCGACTGGACGAGGACGCGTGCTGTGGCTAGGAGGATCGCCCGGGCGGGCGGGGCGCTAAGTGTGTGAGATGACATCCCGGGGATCTGGCCGCCTTGGAGCTTGGGGGTTGTGCTCCTTTCCGAATCCGGGTCGGTCGCTGTAGTATGTAGCGGAATGTGGTGCCGCTCCTGGCACTGACGGCATCTGGATGCTGGTGGGCAGTCACGGAGTAAGTGCCTTCCTAGGCAGTTAAAGCAAAAGCCCTGTTTGGTGACGTGCGACCTTCGCTCTTCCGGGCTGAGGGCCCGGAATCTCTCACACGATCCGATGTAATTATCTCATCTGCAGACTGAGCAGCGGGCAGGTGGTGAGGCAGTTTGCACTGAAAGGCGAGCTTTGGCGTTGTGCTCCGTCTGGCGGGATCTGTTGCGTTGGGGTTGATCGATGGCGGTCCGGGGCAGCCCGACGAACTCCAATGCTTCGATCCCTGTCTTCAGGAAGGCATCGAGCTGGTGGTACGTGGGCGGCTGTTTGGTGTTGCCATACGCCGTTTGCCAGTCACGAGCGGTACGGGGGTCCATGCGCTGTGTTGTCAAGTGAACCAGTATGTCATCCCAGGCGGTCACGGGGTGGCCGAGCGCATCCAAGGTTTCGAGTGGGTCATTCGTACTATCGCGGAGATGGCGCAGGCCGGCAGCAGATTCCTATACGACGGCCTGTACCTGGAAGAGGGTACTCAAGGCAGAGTGGACCAACGCACGAGTGTTGTCGAAATGCTCCACCAGCTTGTTCCAAGCTCATTGGTAATTCTGCTCCGTGACGGGAATGTTTTTTATGGCCCGGCCGGCGTCGTCGCGGAGGCTCGACTTCAAGTAATATAGTCGTTCTACATCACTAAGATCAGGGTGATCCGCCAATACCGCCTGGAACAGGTCCTTAAATGGCCGCCATTCCGAGTACTTCACGGAAAATGTCGGCAGTTGCACTGGGGGCAGATTGCGGGGATTGGCGCGGGGTGTCACCGCTGCAGCCGCGGCTTTGGTTGTTGTCGGCGGTTCAATGTTGAGGTCACGAAGCTCTTCGGCGAACTTCGCCATTTCCTCCAAGTAGACCTCGGCTGACTCGAGGAAATCATCAGGGGAGTAGCGATCGTCCTTAGTCTCCGGCGTCGCCAACTCCAGGATATCGTCGTGTCGTCTACGGATCTCCTCCCATTTGCCCTGTAAATTATGTTTGCGGGTTTCCACAGCACTTACCGTCGATGGCCCTCGCTTCCTCAAATTGATGAATGCGCGCGACATCTGGCTCTGTGCCGCGTACTGCGCGGCGATTTGTTTTTCCATCGCTAACATCGTCGGTGTGATTAGAGATGTTCTGATACAGTTTCCTATCCGGAATTTTTATGAGAATCTTTTATATTCACGTGGTGAATGTTATTTTAGGTTTATGATCTTATAGTGCGGTCTTAAATTTCGAGACCTGATATTAAGTTTTCGTTCTTCTTATCTGCACTTCTTAAATCAACGCCAATTTTTTCGGATGTGAGAAATTTTGCACCCATAAATTGAAAACTCGAAGTTTTAGAAGATTGTTGTTGTTCCTTATATTAAATTTCTGCGAATTGATGGAATCTGAAATTTGTGAGTTTCTTTTATGTCGCGAACTGTGCGGCGACGAGTGGATCCAAAAGGCACTGGATCCGGCTCGAAGGACCAGAAATTAATGTAGAAAAAGCCTTTGTAGATACTTATCCTGTGCCGTCAATGTTCCTCCAGGAAGTCGATTTCCTCTTTGCTCCTTCAATTTACTCAAAGGTGACAAGTGTTGTCAACTACAGAGTGTTGCTGTAAAACTCCAAAACTATTTTAAACAATGGCAACTTGGAATCAAATAGAAATGCAACTGCGATGTTCCACAAATCCTGTTGTATTCTTTGACATATCAGTCGAAACCAATCGTAGTAAATGGGTCGAATGATATTCGAGTTATTCGCAGACACAGTCCCACAGACAGCAGAAAATTTTCGACAATTGTGCACTGGTGAATACCGTCGAGATGGAGTTCCTATGGACCACATCTGTTGACGTTTTCGATTCAAAAAAGAAAGAACTCTTTTCTATTATATACATCGCTAACCTCATTTTTGGTGACAAACCGCCAGATGGTCCATGACAGCTGCCGCGCAACTGGTATACTGCGACTGTGCAAGATTTCGCCTGCACATCCCAGCACATCCAATTGCCAATTCGCAACCCCACTCAAACGCCAAAACCTCTCCAAAGATTATAAATCAGTCGAGAGTATCGATGCCTCGGAAAAGAAGAAAAACAGACGCAAAGAAAGGAAAGGGTAGGGAATTTCCGTGCACTGCACTTCACTTTCATGTATATTTTCACACTTTCCGCACAATCGGAGATCCGTTTATTTATTTTGGATTCACAAATATCTCAGTACTGCACTCGGGCGCGTGCGTGGAGATCCGTTTGTTTATTTTGGATTCCACAGAAGACTTGACGCGAGTTAATAACCACTATAGATAACGAATATTACAAACTTGACTAAGATAAGGCTTGACACAATATGACTCACTTGGGAACACATAGTTTTAAGTATGAATACAAAATGTAAAACCCAGAACGGGGTTCATCGATCTATGTGACCAATAGTGTTAAGAAGTGAAATAATAAAGGACCACGGTCGACAAAAATTCATATTTTTTGTATTTTTTCACCAACACATAATTCTACATACTCGCACAAACCGGTAGTGCAATTAGGGTATGTTGTGTTTACTTAAGATACCTTAAACAGATTGCACAATTAATCCGACGGTACGGATCACGTGGCAGAAGTGCACATGCTGACACGCCGGCGGTTAGACTTCGAATCACTTCGTGTCGTGGTAGCATTGAGCATAAAAACGCTTTAAACACTGATTGTCCATCAGAAGAGCCTTTAGTCCAGTGGTTCTTAACCTTTTTAGCTACCGGCACCCCTAAAATTTTCAAACAATATTCTCGCACCCCTTACTAGAAATTATTGAGTTATATAAATTAAAAAACAAACATTATGCAAAACATATTTTTTATTAATTTTATGTGCGTAACAAATTTTTTATAAATTTTAATTGTTAGCTGAAATAATCAATTATAAATTATCAAAGTTTTTATTAATGGCTTTTTTGTTGTTGCTTTTCCTCAATTATTTTTGAAAACCGGGGGATCTTTTTTGAAATAGCTACACGCATATCATTACTAACACTAAGTCTATTTCTAGCTTTTGTTTTTATATGCACAAGTGACGAAAATCCCATCTCACACAAATATGTTGTGGCAAATGGAACAAGATGCTGAAGCGCTATTTTAGCTAATCGTGGATATGACATTACTTGAGCACACCAGAAATTTTCCAAATTCTCTGCTTCAAATTCCATTTGATTATGTCCATTTGTCCGTAGTTCAACAAGGTCATCTTTCAATAAATTACTGTCATCCATTGAGTCCAGATTATAAATAAATGGATCTAATATCCATTTTTCTGATATATCTATATCTCCAGTAGCAAAATATCCCTCAAAAGATTCGCTCAACTTTTGCAAATGATCTTTAATTTCGGTGGTAATATTGTTTCTTTCATCATCTGAAACAAGAACTTCTTCAAGCAAAGGAAAGTTAGCATAATTTATCTTGTCAACACGGTTAATCCAAATTGAAAGTTTTCGACTAAACGCAGTCAACTTCTCTTTCGCTGTTATAGTGTTCACTCCAAATCCTTGGATTGAAATATTTAATTCATTAAGGTGCGTGAATATGTCTGCCAAATACGCTAGCTGAATTATAGCATCTCTATTGCTGAATTCATCAGCTAAACCACTGCCTTGATTATTAAGAAACTGCATTATTTCACTTCGCAATTCGTACACACGATTTAGCATACGTCCACGCGATAGCCATCTTACTTCTGTGTGAAATAAAAGGACAGTATGCTCGGCACCAAGTTCTTCGCATAAAGCACGGAAGAGACGATGATTTAAAGCTCGACCTCTGATAAAATTTACAACTTTGACTGAAGTGATTAATGTTTTCTTTAATTTTTCAGGCAATGTCTTTGTAGCTAGCGCATGTCTATGTAAAATACAATGGGTAATTGTAACGTGAGGCACTTCCTTTTTTACATACGCTACAAATCCAGAATTTTTGCCTAACATGGAAGGAGCTCCATCAGTACAAATTGATCCTATTTTGTTCATCGGTATCTCATATTGTAATAAAAAGTCTTTGACTTTATTAAATATATCAATTCCTTTTGTAGTCAATTCTAATGGTTCACAAAACAAAAATTCTTCAACAATTTCTTTTTCTTTTACATATCGTACAAACACCATCAGCTGAGAACAATTTTCAACATCTGTAGATTCATCCAATTGAATACCCACTGGGACATTACTAGCTTTAATATCTTCAATTACTTGTTGTAAGATGTCTTTACTTATATCAGAAATTCTAGTACGGATTACGTCATTTGACAAAGGAATTTGTTGAAGCTTTTGTTGTGCTTCAGTACCCAACACTATTTTTGCCATTTCTAATGCACAAGGCTTTACAAGTTCTTCAGCTATTGTATGTGGTTTCTTCTTCTTGGCACAGATATATGCAACTTGATAAGACGCTTGCAACAGCGGCTTTTCGTGTGATATAAATCCAAAAGTTGTGATAGTTCCACTTTTATCAAATCGAACTCGTTTAGATTTCAAACTTTCAAAATCATAGCCAGCATCTACACCACCATGCTGTTTGGTAAAATGCTCATTTAGTTTCGACGGCTTGAGATTGGCGTTTGAAAATTTATTGCAGCACAGAATACATTGTGGTCGCTGCGTTCCATCCTTCTCCGTTGTAAATGTAAAACCATAACGAACATAATCGTCATTCCAACATCGTTTCTTTGACATGGCGCCTTTTGAATTTGACTTTAATGTACCAAATTATATTCTAATAATTAGAATATAAATATTCAACTAAACTTGTAAAATTAACTTGTATTAATTATTTTATTATTAATATTTAACTTTTAATATTCAACACGAAAATTCAAACTTGTAATAGTCGACACTAAAATTCAATTATTTTTAAATTTTTATTCAATGTAATGTGCGCATCAACAGTATTTATATTTCTAAGAATAATCGCAACAATCAACTGAAATTTCGAGGAAATATAAAAATTAGTATAGAAACTAGAAACGCATTTGAATTTTTGTAATTGTAGAAAAAATACAAAAATTAATTTGTCTCGATGGTTTATAATTTACAAACATATTTAAAAAATGTTTAGGGAATAAAAAATTTACTAACCAAAATGAATTTTTAAGATTAGTTTTTTATTTTGCTAGCTACACGTGAATTTGTAAAATTACAATTTCGCACCCCAAAATATTCAAGCTCGCACCCCTAAGGGGTGCGTGCACCACCGGTTAAGAACCACTGCTTTAGTCGAATAGGCACTCCGCCCTATCTCCTAAAAATTGTTATAAGCTAATACATGGGCTGAAAAGTCCCGGAATTTTACAATAACTGGCGCCACTAGAAAATGAACATAACTCATTTCAAAAGGCTCATCTGTCACTAGTTTATGTATGTTTATGTTTCGTAACATTTCGTTCATTCGTTTACAAGCTACAGTCGTTTGAGTGACGCTACTTTCGCCTTCGTAAAAAAAAAAAAAAATTGCCTTGATAGTATAACGGTCGGTATCCCCACCTGTCTATTTTTTGTTTTTAATTTTTATTTATTGGCCTTTAGGAACCGGAGAGTTCATGACCTGACTGACTCGTCTACGTCTTCTTTTTGTCGGGTCGTTATTTTCTTGATGAATTCTTCCCTTATGGTAGTGTACGCTCATCACACTTACGCCTACCGGGTTTTTTGCATGTTTGTTTTGTTTATAGTTTTCATTTATTTTTGTTCTCGAGAGAATTTTGATTCCCAGTATTAAAGCGTATAAAAAAATATAACTTTATTTTTCAAACTCTTACACACTGTGTTAATAGAAAGCTTAATATTAGTGTGGCGTTTCCACCTAACGCCACTGATTACCGCTGGCAGGTACAACAGGGCCTTCTTCACCAAAAACCTAAAAACCTCGCGTAAGCATTTGCGGCATCTCTACGGGGCCCCAGCCCAAAAGAAAAATTTACCCTAAACGAAGAATCGTTCACCAGTGCGTTGCATAACATTAATTCGAGAAACGGATTACCTAACAAGCAACGCACACCAGGGAAATCAATCGGCGCCACATTGCCGAGAATTCAATTGTTTTAGCATTATAACATGCAATCATGAATTTAACATTGGCTACCAACTTCGATGCGACGCACAAGCACCGTCACCAGGGTATACCAACAGCAAATACCCCAAGTAGCATCATGTGCTTGGAGAGCAAAACGGTTGCAGCACCAAGCAACCGACATAAAACTCGAACGATATTAATGCTAATATCTACCATTTGAATTACGCCGCACACGTGCATGGCATCTTCACCCTTGTTTTATCCGCAGACCCTCCGGTCGGTCGTTCATAGATGGTGTGCGCAGTTGCCGATCGTATAACCACCCAAATCCCTTTTTCATGAAAGCTTACCCAGCTGCAAGCGCTTCTCTCGGTTTGCTTTTATTGGATTTGTATATCCACGGTTCGCATGCTGAGGGACACACATCATGAGCAACCGGGGTTATCGTGGTGTATGTACACACCCTCACTGGGACCAGTTGTCGGAGATCTTCTCCCTTTGGTTACTGAGCGAGGGGTGAAATTCATTTTATCCTGACCACTGGGATCTTCATTCGGTCAGCAGTGCACACACGAAGAGTCGCAATTCAACCATCGACCAACGCGGGTCGATGTCATCCCCCATAGTGTACGCAGTGCCTCAGCATGTGTACAACAATCTTCCTCACATACACATTGGCTGGCGACTCTTTTGTCCAACGACAAAGCAATTCCTAGCAGTGTTAAAGGTTATTTTATAACAATTGTTTTTTTGTTTATAGTTGTGTCACAGAACTTACCCCTGTGTGTTCTTGAAGGAAAAGCCGCTGATGTGTCTTCGTATATGATGCACCTGCATCAGAATTTTATTCGCTTATCAACATCAGCACTTCAGGCAATTCAGCGCACTCGAAGAACAAAATGCAAATTCTATAATTCCTTCTTTTTTTTATTTTAAATCTATTTCAGGAGCCGACCGAACCGTTCATACTCACAACTGAATTCGAACCAAAAATCTAATTTTATTTTATCCGACGACCACACTCTTCAACCACTGAATTAACAAGAAGGAACTCAATCTTGTGTCTTTCGCCACATATCCTTTTACCGTCCGCTTCCACGATAGTTATTTCTAGGAAGCGGAATTGCCTAATAGGGGGCGACTATGGCTAATAAAAGGAAAATGACTATTGCAATGTGAGTGGAGTTTTAAATGGGTGTTTACTTTTATTTAAATTATCTACTATTGTATTTGGGGATATTCTATTGTAAAGAGACATTAGTGATTTGGAGGGAAGGAAAGGATATGTATGTGAAGACACGAGATGTTAATAATTCAAAGGGGGGGGTGATAATTAATTGAACTTTAATTATATAACAGCAGCCTATTGAAACAGCTGCATACAATTAGCGCAATAGCCGCCAAAACCAAATTCTTTATCACACATCATGTGCAAACAAAAGAATTCTGTTCTACCGCAGGCATTCTGGCAATACGATAAACAATTTAAATTGTTTGACGTATTCCAAATGCATTTCCCATTTAATGAGTTGCAGCTTATTTATTTAGCCGACCCTCTTAGGTTAGGTCGTTCTCCCTTTGTTTTTTTTTTTTCTCGTCTCAAGTTTTGTTTATCCTTTGCTAAACGCAACGATAAACACGGGGATGGGTACGATTACACACATACCACCATGATCTGTATTACGAGATTTGGTTCTCTGTTCCTCAAAGAGAGATTTTACGTCTCACTTGTGGTAGGTAAAACATATTCTTAGTGGAGAGGATATCCACCACCACCGAATCGAGAGTTAATCAAGAACCAGATTCTAACCCTCGATGGAGTCCAATTCCATCCGTTGACCACAATGGTCACGCGATCTCCCGCTCCTCGTCGCGCGCCGAGGACGCGAAAATACCAGTAGTCGTATGGGTAGTCAACTAAAATTATAAAAAACCCAATTTCGTATTAGCAATAAGTTTAAGCGCAGCATAAGAACGCTAAATATTTAATAATGTTTTAGAACAAAAGTATTGATTGTGAAATGTAAGAACCTTTAATAAAAAGTGCGTGTCAATTATAAAGACAAACTTGAGTGTTTCATTTACTTTCCTCCTGGTGAACTCCTTGTGAACGGTGTGTTGCGGAGTTTGTATATGTTTCTTCTTTGATGAACAGTTGCTGCGGTGGAAATTACGTTTCGTGATTGATGGGGAAGAAGTGATCCATGTGCCCGTGTCCGGCATAATACTTCTCCTCCCTACAGTCTTTCGTAATGTGCCGTCAATGGAACAGGTTCATGAAAATTCCACTCATAATAGTTCACCGTAAGATTAGTAGCAAAACTCCGCCACTCGCCGTTAACAAGAATAGGAAATGAAGCACACCGGCTTATATTTAATGAATGATCTTAATTGTTATTAACTTTCTTCATTTGTAAAAAAACCACAATCCATAGTTCTGCAACACTTTTTGATATAATACAGGAAATCGAATATAGAATATACACATGAGTTAAACATAAAATGTTAGATTACAGTTTTGCAACATTTTTTGATATAATATTGAAGTCGAATATAGAATATACACATGGTGAGTCTGGGAATACCCGACTCAATGATCATTATCCGTGACTATGATGGTTACATGGTACTGTAACCGATATGATTTCTATCAGGGATATGAGGTTTGTTCTTTAAGAAATTCGTCTAGGATAGCAAATATGATGCATTGAATTATGAATGCCTGAGAATCCTTTTAGGAAATTTCCTGTAATGCGTTGAAAGCATTAATGTCCTTGTACAAGGAAATGTTTCAGGTATGCTGGGTGGAGATTGCGGTGCAGGTGTGGGAAAGTTGAAATTTGCCTGGGGTTCTTGAAAAGGTAGAAAGAAATTCTTACAGGGAATTTGTATGCGAAGGGATGCATGAAGGTAAGTTTTCTTTTCCAGGGACGTTTTAGATTAAGGATTTGATCTCATTAATGCGTGAAGCATTTACGGTGCTAATGCGATGGCATTAGTGGAATTAGGAGATTGGTGGAAGATGGGGGTTTTTTAGGAAAGCGAACCGTGGGGTTTGGCGTCACCGGCACAAGACCAAATTCCCACATCAGTGCCTAATGTAGTGTTGAATCGGGAATGCTGCTGCTGTCTCTGCATTTTGTATTTATATGGAGAGTGCAATCGCATTCTGATGTTCATGGGATTTTCCTTTGTGTGGTTAGGTAGATTGTGGGGGTAGAGTTCTTGTGCTAAATCACGAGCACTGTTTTTCTTCTTCCCCAAACGCTGTTACTCCGTAAGTAAGAAGTTGTTCTCCAACGATGTCCACAAAACGGTAAAATGATTAATAAGAATGCACTGAGGTTTTATTGCTAAGGTTGTACGTTCAAGCAAGCGTTGAACACACCTTCCACTAACAACGGGTTCTTGTTTTGTTGTGGGCTGGGTGCTGGCGTCAGGAATACGATGGTGTCTCCTGGCGTGCACTGATGGTTCTGAAATACTGATGACGTTAATTAGTAAAAATAGCAAAGAATACCTAATGGGCTGGTATCAGTCCACAACGTATTTCTCCTCCAGACGGGAATGGATGTATTTGTTGAACTGGCTTGTCCCACTATAGGCAGTGATGATTAGTTTGATGTTTGGTTGATGGGTTGTATTCAAAAACGAATTAACCCAGGATATCAACTAGCACGTTCCTTGTTATCACTTCTATGCAACTCGAAAACCCGCAATTGTACAATATAAATTAAATGCAACCTAATGAACATTTAAAGACTCAAATTTGAGTCACAACCTTTAATTTATTTAACACGATTGCCCTTGTTAAAGGATTTTTTAACAATTAATCTGTCTTTCACAGAACTTACCCCTGCTGATGTATGTTGATGTCCGCTCTACTCTGGATCGGATCAAACAATACCACAACACATTTCTTTCTTTAATTTTTTCACTGTTCATCTTTGTTTAACTTTATTAATGATAATACTTTCTTAATCACAAACATGTATTAATTGATAAAACACAATTCCTTTTCAACTCTTTTTTTTCGTTGAATCTCGACCCGAGCGAGGAATGTCGTCGGCCGAGATCGTTGCAGATGTTGTTCCGCCGAACGAGGAATGTCGTTCGGGGAATTGCGACGGTGAGCACGTTGATATTACAAGAGGATTGACGCAATGGTGTCCTACCCAACGATGCCTGAAACTAAATGTGCATTTAGAAAAAGGAACAGCAATACCTTCTGATAATTCCTGCTGAACGCTCGAATATAGAAAAGTTCGACTGTGGCTCTCGATGGAGAGCACTTTGTTTATTTATCACTAAAAGTTCTTACAAATTTAACAGCCACATGGTGGCGTGCGAGTTAATTCAATTATTAATCCAATTACATCGATCAATTGATCCGCACCAAAACACAGAAAGTGACCGTAATTATCGTTGAGCACCAACAACAGTAATCAAGCATTGACTTGACAGTTTCTCCGCTGTCATCGTGTTGCTTGGCATGTGTGGTGAATATGTGTCGGGGAGAGTACTAGACGATGTACTAGATTCTCCCCGAGCATATAATCATGAATCCGAAACACTTTTAAAATTCTTTTTCAACTGTTTTCTTTTCTCCGTTCTTTTTTCTCTTTTAATTTTAAATTCTTTTTACTTTACTTTGATTCTACACGAACCGCACGCGCACACGAATCGATTGAAAATATTTATATTTATTGCTTTTACCGGCCATCGAAACGACTGAAACGAACTGTTCGCGTCGACCACACGATTAACAAGAAGACTGAATCTCGTGTCTTTCGACACATATCCCTTTTTGTTCCGCTTCCACGATAGTTATTTCTAGGAAGCGGCGGAATTGGCTAATAGGGGGCGACTATGTCTAATAAAAGGAAGATGACTATTGCAATGTGAGTGGAGTTTTAAATGGGTGTTTACTTTTATTTAAATTATCTACTATTGTATTTGGGGATATTCTATTGTAAAGGGAATTTTGTGATTTGGAGGGAAGGTAAGGATATGTATAAGAAGACACGCGATGTTAATTATTTTAAAGGGGGAGTGATAATTAATTGAACTTTAATTATATAACACTTTGATTTTGTGTGATTAATATTATTGCGATCCGTGGTCGCCAAAGAGTTTACGAAGAAGGGATAAAAAATGGTTGTCGTTTGACAACCAACAGAATTTCATTTAAAATGTCAGCTGACTGTTGACATTGGTTAGTGTGGTGCCACGGGTAGCATTCAATTGCGAATTCGCCGGTTGTGTCCAGGGCGAATCCGCAACAAAGGTTGTTTACTTTATTTACAAAATCTGGTAACTATGTTTTTCTATTGTCAATGTGGTTTACTTTATTTACTAAATCTGGTACCTATGTTTTTCTATTGTCAATGTTGTTTACTTTATTTACAAAATCTGGTATCTGTGTTTTTTTGGTTTTGGTACATCAACGGCTACAGCACGATTAACAGCGCATGTTGAATTTACTACGAATTAGATTAATCCTTTTCATAGACTTATTAAACGGCGGTGTGTATTTTGCGCGTTGTGGCTGGGTCTTTGGCGCGTTGTGGTTGAATTCACTTATATCCCCAACGTAAAACTGCTGCGCACCCGTGTTTGAATTGGGGGTGTCGTCGATGGTAGTGGTTTCTGCCACAGGAGATGGGTGTAGATATCCAGTTTAACGGTTCGTTGCTTCGATATCTGTACCTATGAGTTAGTATTACTTATTCAATATTTAGGTCGATCATTATTGAAGATGATCCAGAAAAACCACTAACTACATTTCCACTGATGCAATCCAAATGAATCCACATACTTAGTAAAACACAGCTTCCCTTTTTTTACTTTTATTAATTTTCTCTTTTTTTTATTACTAGGGATTTTTGTTCTATTTCACAAGTTCAATATTATTTGGTGTATTATATTTTTTCTATTTCACAAGTTCTAAATTTAGTATGCTCACTTCGCGAAAAAAACTCGTCCTCAGGTTTTAATCCGGTGACCGAATGTATTGTGGCGTTATATTGCCGAACTGCCTCGAATATAATTTCTTTGTGTTCACACTCGTGTTGCTTTGCTAAGGCACGCGTTATTTCGATTATGGTACTATGCGACCGTTCTATCTGAGCGTTCGAGGTTGAATGGTTTGTTGGAGCTCGAGTATGTGTGACGTTAAGTCTTCGACAAATGCTTTTAGCTGATTGGCTCGTGAATATGGATTCGTTGTCTGTCATGAGCGTTCTCGGTCCGTGATATGTGAATGTTTGGGAGAGTATTTCATCAATTACTCTGTGGCGATTTATTTTATCCTGGATTAATCTTAAGTTTAAAAATCTTGAGTACCTATCTATTATTGATATAAAGATTTCGTTATTAATATAAAAAATATCCATTTGCAAATTCTGTGATGGTTCGTTTGGAATGGGAGTTTTGCCTATAGGTTGTGAATTTGGTTTTCTGTCGTATTACGTAGTTTTGCATATCGTACATTCTGTTGAAAATTTCTTAAAATCCTTTTTTAAAGTTGGCCAGTAATATTCCTTACTATTACATTATTTTGGTATCCCCTGTGAGCTCGATTATGAAGTTTCATTACAATTTCTAATTGGTCATTTTTCTCTACTACATCTTTTGAAAATACCCGTGCTAGTACCATTTTATAATTACTAAATGTTTCCGCTATCATATCTTGTTCTTCGAAAAATAACTCCTTTTTCATCTTTATTGTATTAATTACGTTTGGATTCAGTAGCTTTTTCAATTGGGATATCAAACTTTCGGAATCTTTGTAAGATATTCTATGTCTTGAATTCTTAAAAATTGTATATGAGTGTGTATCGTTAAGGTTTGCTTTTTCTACTAAAAGCTGATTTTTATATTTATTTATAGTTTGGTTTACCCATCTAAGGATAGTGTCCATAGGGTTAGTTCTAATGGTCTCTAACTTGGATTGGGATAAAAGTGGGATTGAAGTGGGATAAAAATCCTACAAGACCAGTAGGTCTGGAGTGGCGTAATAAACGCAGATTACGTCTTTGGCGTCTGATAATCTGCGCTTTGATCGGTGTGTCTTCTAATCTACTTGTTCGAACTTAAATACTAACATTTTGAAACACCTGCAAGTTATTTTGCCCCGATTACATTTCAACACCTGCCACGGTTACTCGTGGGAATCAGTTAAATTCATGGTTCCCTGCTTTGGGGTATTGATATTTATTTGGGTTTTGGATAGAATATGATATAAGGAGTGTGAGCGTATATGGGGAATATTATTAATTGAGCTTTCTGGAGCCCTGCAAGTTGGCGAGGAAGTAATTGCCGATTTTTTCATACAAATAAAACATTTGTTTTCCAACTTTAATTGAAGATATATTCTCCATTTGGAACGTTGATCTCTTGTAATGTTTCTGTAAGCTTCATGATTTCACGCTTATAAAATGTCTAGTTCTTAGTGGAAAAAAACTGAACAAAGTACACTTTTGTAGTATCAGCATTGAAAGTTTTACTATTCAATCAGGTTGTGATTAGATAGGAAACAGGAGCAAGACGGCAAATTATTTTTAAAACGCCAAGCTGATAAATTGTCAAGTTCTATTTGGAGGAAAGGAAGCGGCGAATGATAGCATTAAACAATTGTGGTGGTTTTTTCGCCATATGGTATTTTTGGGTTGTGTTGTCAAGTGGTGGAAGCAGGATCACCATGTAAGGGGGGAGGATCTGAATACCAATCTAAACAATCTAAATTCTGACTTCCCTAATGTTTGCTGTATGAAGCGCAGCTCGCTTAAAGTGTATGGCGAAATGCGCCGCAGTTAATGAATCAAAAAGACAGTTGCTTAATGATTAATTTATTTCCGAAATTGTTGGGGTATTTATACTCCCAATCATTCGTTGAATTATTTACAATTTCTATACACATATTGCTTAATATGCAATTCTTTTCTTAAAGGTATTTCACATATACTGATATTGATTACTTAAGCTATTTTATTCTTTACAATCAATTAAGAGTGCAATGCAAAAATTACGCTACGACTTGACCCAATTAATTCATTAATTGCTTGCTACGATAAACTCGGAAACGTTTCTTCGTAACCGGAGCTATTCGTTTGTTTATGAAATTAAATGAGTTGACCTTGAATTTATGGTCAACAACGAATGCGGGTTATTCGATATTTGGAAAATGTGACACGGGCAGTTAATGCATTTGATATTATTGTCTGTGGTCATGTCGTGCGTATGTTGTTACACTACACAATCTTCATCGTCAACATAAAGAAAGATGTAAAAAATTAGTATAAAAAGAAGCGAACCGAAGTGGTTGTCTTCGGAGACACCGAAAAAACTACCGTTCCATTTCGTTGCTTATAATATAATCTGGAATAATCATTGCGTTTTCGAATCGCTGACCCCACCACTATTGAATTTTTATTATTGGTTTAAAATTAACTTTGAAATGATTTTTATCGTATCTACTTCTTGGTGCCAAGCAATCCCTTAATATGGTTCATCTTTTTACATGATTTATTTAAAAAACAATATTCCACAATTCTACACTGTTACACCTTCCTACCGAAACAATAAAAAACAAAAAAACATGTTAAAATGTAAAACGATTGTTTATGTCGTTTGTCATCTCCTTTAGCTTATATAAATATTATTCATTATGGATTTACTTAAATTTTAGTTTAAATATATTTTTAGCATTGAACTTAATTATTTTACCCCCATCAACATATAAAAATGTAAAACTATTGTTTATATCGTTTTGTTGTAAAATATATATAATGTATACGTATATATATTATCCACTATGGTATTAATTAAATTTGAATTTAAATTTATTTTTAACATTAACATTGAATTTATTTGTTTTACCTACATAGACATTTAAATGTAAGACTATTGTTTATATCGTTTTGTTGCGAAAACACAAAAAAAAATTGGTCGCCATGATTTTGATTAAATTTTAACTTAAACTTGTTTTAAAACTTAAACTTAATTGTTTCACCTCCATAGACATTAAAAATGTAAGACGTTGTTTTGTTGTCAAAAAAAAGAAATTATTCTTATTATTAAATTATATTAAACTTCGTTTTAATACTTAAACTACCTGTTTCACCTTCATAGGTATTAAAAATGTAAAAGTATTGTTTATATCGTTTTGTTGTCAGGAAAAAAAATGGTTTTAACTAAATTTTAATTTGAAATTATTTTTAACATTAACATTGAACTTATTTGTTTTATCTTCATTCAAATGTATTTCTTCAGAGAATTAATTCTATTTGAACATTTTATATAATAAAAAATCAAATAAAAATGTATAAATTAAATTGATAATAATTTTCACGTATGTTGTTTTTTATTTAAGAAATAATACTCACAGTGATAACACTAAATAATAAAAAGTAAAAGTTTCTTCTATTTAAAAATATAATCCATGCAATGCTATAAACACGCATAATACAATAATTTAAATATGTACTCATCACGAGCAAAACATAAATGTAAATATTGTTAGATGTTATTACGGCTACAATTGTAATAATTGTTTTTTAAATCCATGAATAATAACAAATGTAAATGTAAACCTGTTGAATTAATCAGTTATTTTGAGTATATGGGACATTTTTTTTTATCAACGTATTATTTTTAAAGAAGTCTTAAAATAAATAAATTGTAGATCACGTGGTTAAGCCATGCAAAATTTGGAATGCATATATTTCATTATGTTAATGTATTAATTGTTATTATTTAAGGAGTCATCCTTTTAAGATCTGTACATTAAACAAAATTCTTTGTATTTTTGTATTTTTTAATAAATAAATATTTTGTATAAACATTTCCCTACTTTCACGTAAAACAATGAATTCAATACAATTATGTATTTACATAATAAATACCAAACCCGCTAAACGAAGTAAATAAATTTACTGTGTACTCAAATCGAAGTGACTTTCAGTTTGCTTTTCACATAAAAAAATCATGTTTTCCTTTTTATTAATAACTAAAAAGCTCTTGTATACAAAGTGAATGTTTTATAAATAAATAATAAATATAATCCTAATATAAAATGTTTGCGTTTTATTTAACATCATAATTAAATAATTCTTGCTCTAGTTATTATTGTAATTAAAATACGTTTACTCGTTTAACTGCATAACTTAAACTGACCACTTTTCGATATATTAACGTATTGCTTGTTGCTGCTTAAATAAAAGTACCTTAAGGGTGCTGGTGGTCGAATGGACGACAAACAATCACACGAATAGATATTCAGGTTTTTACTGGTCAGAGGTATTTAATGTATTGTTCATTGGGTTCGGTTTGATTTTCACAGTTTTAGTTCATTTTGCTCAATTAGGTGCAAACCTGTGTGAACAGTTGGACCTGTTCCGCGCTTTTCAAAAATGCGCAGTCCGTGACCTTTCCGACGATGACTGAAGAGCGAGCGATGCGGGCGCATTGAGAGGCTGACAAAGACTGTTTAAAAGACTGTTGCACACATTTCAAATAGGTGACAGTCGGATGGCGTCTCTTGGTGATGACGCATTGTCAGCTGGCGGTTGACAGACATGCGGTCAATGGTGGTGAATGTACTAGACGGTGAACGTAATAGATTCTCTCCGCTATATTTACTTACGAATCGGCAACAGATGCACTTATTAAAAAAAAAAAAAAAAACAAAAAATAACAATAATAATAAAGCGTCGATACTCATGGAATCTTTTTTTTTTTTATTGTTCGGTTGTAATGGAGTAAAGACGTTTTTTGTATAACTAAATTTATCAGTTTTAAATTTGAAGCTTTTTAATGTAAATACAAATATTTTGTAAAAGTGTATACAGAAAGTTAATTACTTGATAAATAAATACATTTCATATTATCCAAATATAAAATTTGTTTGCGTTTTATTTATCTTTATAATTTAATAATCGTGCATTGAAGTTGTATTCATCAGTCGCAAAACGGATTGCGAGGGTAGGTTAAGAAGGTAAGTAGTCAGATAAAGTTAATGAGCATTGTTTCACAGATGTATACGCACTCTGATGATTTTCACCCGCTAATATGAATCCCCTAAAATTTTTCTCTTCTAGATAGTTCTTCGTCAATTCAAATTATTTAACATACAGATACAAAAAAAAAATGCAGAGAAAATTCAAGAGGGCTAAAAATGACGCACATTTAAAACACACACAACTTTCATTTAAACGTATTTCTTCAGAGAATTAATTCTATTTGAACATTTTATATAATAAAAAATCAAATAAAAATGTATAAATTAAATTGATAATAATTTTCACGTATGTTAATTTTTATTTAAGAAATAATACCCACAGTAATAACACTAAATAATAAAAAGTAAAAGTTTCTTCTATTTAAAAATATAATCCATGCAATGCTATAAACACGCATAATACAATAATTTAAATATGTACTCATCACGAGCAAAACATAAATGTAAATATTGTTAGATGTTATTACGGCTACAATTGTAATAATTGTTTTTTAAATCCATGAATAATAACAAATGTAAATGTAAACCTGTTGAATTAATCAGTTATTTTGAATATATGGGACATTTTTTTTTATCAACGTATTATTTTTAAAGAAGTCTTAAAATAAATAAATTGTAGATCACGTGGTTAAGCCATGCAAAATTTGGAATGCATATATTTCATTATGTTAATGTATTAATTGTTATTATTTAAGGAGTCATCCTCTTTAGATCTGTACATTAAACAGATTTCTTTATAAATGTTTCGTCAAGCCCATATTTGTATCCCTTGTCGGAAATGCTCATTATTATTCCATTTTATATCTACTCTATCTTTATGAACACCAATCTGTTTAACCTGTTTAATGAGGGGATAAATTTATGTTTGTTTTACAAAAAAATGTATATATCTTGTACCTCAATAGATGTATTTTTTAATAAATAAATATTTTGTATAAACATTTTCCTACTTTCACGTAAAACCATGAATTCAATACAATTATGTATTTACATAATAAATACCAAACGCGCTAAACGAAGTAAATAAATTTACTGTGTACTCAAATCGAAGTGACTTTCAGCTTGCTTTTAACATAAAAAATCATGTTTTTCTCTTTATTAATAACTAAAAAGTTCTTGTATACAAAGTGAATCATGTTTTATAAATATATATTAAATATAATCATAATATAAAATATTTGCGTTTTATTTATCATCATAATTAAATAATTCTTACTCTGGTTATTATTGTAATTAAAATACGTTTACTCGTTTAACTGCATAACTTAAACTGACCACGTTTGGATATATTAACGTATTACTTGTTGCTGCTTAAATAATAATGCCTTAAGAATGCTGATGGTCGAATGGACGGCAAACAATCACACGAATGGATATTCAGGTTTTTACTGGTCAGAGGTTTAATGTATTATTCATTGAGTTCGGTTTGATTTTCACAATTTTAGTTCCTTTTGTTTAATTAGGTGGCAAACCTGTGTGAACAGTTTGACCTGTTCCGCGCTTTTAAAAAATGTGCACCTCCGTGAGCTTTCCGGCGGTGAGTAGAGAGCGAGCGATGCGGGCGTATTGAAAGGCTGACAAAGACTGGTTAAAAGGCTGTTGCAGACATTTCAAATAGGTTACAGTCGGATGGCGTCTCTTGGTGATGACGCACTTGACAGGCATGCGGTCAATGGTGGTGAATGTACTAGACGGTAAAGGTACTAGATTCTCTCCGCTATATTTAGTTGCGAACCCGCAACAGATGCACTTATTCCAAAAAAAAGAAAAAAAAAACAATAATAATAAAGCGTCGATACTCATGGAATCTTTTTTATTTTTTTATTCGATTGTAATGGAGTAAAGTCGTTTTTTGTATAATTAAATTTATGAGTTTTAAATTTGCAGCTTTTTATTGTAAATACAAATATTTTGTAAAAGTATGCTCACAAAGTTAATTACTTCACAAATAAATACATTTCATATAATCCAAATATAAAATTAGTTTGCGTTTTATTTATCTTTATAATTTAATAATCGTGCTATGAAGTTGTATTCATGAGTCGCAAAACTGAATGCGAGGGTAGGTTAAGAAGGTAAGTAGTCAGATAAAGTTAATGAGCATTGTTTCACAGATGTATACACACTCTGATGATTTTCACCCGCTAATATGAATCCCCTAAAATTTCTCTCTTCTAGATAGTTCTTCGTCAATTCAAATTATTTAACATACAGATACAAAAAAAAATGCAGAGAAAATTCAAGAGGGCTAAAAATGGCACACATTTAAAACACACAGATCTTCCATGACCAAAAAGTGAGACACAAATACCACACCCTTCCACAAGTTATGGAACTTTATGGCTCATTTTTGAAAACTATCAAAAACTCTATCCCCTCATCCATTCCGCCGCTTATATTTGAAAACAGCTTAATCATTATTGATTGGTGATTCACATGCTTATACTTATACAATTATTGCCGAAAGCATCCATGTCCTGATATTAGCTGAGTCAAGTGGTAATTCAGCTCGCCATGTTTTCTTTTCACCCATGTTTCTATATCAGGTATCATGGTGTGGGTCCATCTTTCTTTGGCGGAAGTATCCCACCTTCGTTGCCATTCTCTTAGGCTTGAGAGCTCTAACTGTGGCCGCATTCTCCGACGATTCTCTCGGGAGACCTTATGCAATGCAGCGTTTTCTTTAGCTGCAATGTCAAGTGGTGTCCTCCCGGCCAAAATATTTATGTCATCTTCGGATACCGTTCGAAATGCACAGTATACTCTTAGTGATGCCAGTCTATGAGCTGAGTTCACTCCCCTCATGTACGACTTATACTGTGCGGCTCTTGCCCATATATGAGCTGCATACATTATAGTGGAGGTGTTGACACTGGTTATGAGTTTCCTTATGTGGGGCCGGAGTCCTCCAACATTGGTTAGCAGTCTCGCCAAAACTTTGCATACTCTTGCCGTTTTTTCACTCGTGTTCGTCAGGTGTTCCTTGAAGCTCAACCTGCTGTCGAGTATAAAACCAAGATATTTAATATACTGTAGGGACTAGATCTGATTGTTTGTCCTTCTATTTCCAAATCAAGGTGTTCAACTTGCGGCTGCTTATTAAACTGCCTCCGTCTTATGTCCAGCTAGTTTTAGTCTGGCCATATCTAGCCAGCATTTAATGCTCTGGATTGCTTGGGAGCAAATATTCTCCATTTCATCTAGATGTTTAGCTACGGCCACTATCGCCAAATCATCTGCGTACCCAATGATTCCAACCCCTTCTGGTACATGGACCCTGAGCACACCATCATACATGATATTCCATAACAGTGGACCTAATACAGAGTCCTGAGGTACACCCGCTGTTATTTTATATTCTTGTGCTCCCCCATCTCTGTCATAGAGCAGCCTTCTATCCGAGAGATAGTTTGCTAGTATACGCACCAAGTAGGGTGAGACTTGTAGATCGTCCAAGGCTTCTAGAATCCGGTTTCAGTTCACCGAGTTAAATGTATTTTTAACATCTAGTGTCACCACCGCGCAGTATTTCTTCGTACCTCCTATCCATCGTGCTCCAGCTATCGTATTGCGAGCGATGCCGCACACCACAGATAGTGCCTTACCGTTTGATCTACCTTTGCGGAACCCATACTGCCATTTAGAGAGCCCCGATGTCCCTCAGTAAATTCTTCCAGGCGAGTGGCAATTATTCCCTCAAGCAGTTTTTCTTTTGTGTGCAGCATGCACAACGGGCGATAAGACGACGGGTCTTCTGGATTCTTGACAACTTTTGGTATAAGCACATGGCGCTGGTTTGTCCTGTTTAAAAGCAGGTTGTGAAGAGACTGCTGAAGACTTCCGGGTTTTTTGTTAGAGCAGTCTTCACTACAGCGTTAGGGGTACCATCCAGTCCCGGGGTCTTGTTTTTTTTTTTTTTTTTTGATAACCCTTGCAGCCAAGAGTACCTCTTCGGTGGTCACGGGAGGTATCTCTCCTTCAGTGATCCTCCACTCCTCTTGCACTCTCAATACCTCATCACACTGCGTGGAGAGGACAGCAATGATTCTGGCAATGTCAGTTTTCTTTTTTGCATTTGACTACTGTTGCTCTGTAGTCTTTTCGTGACTATCCTGTAAGCGCTGTCCCATGGGTTGTTATTTAATTCATCCCTTAGGGAGTAAAACGCGTCATATTTACTTTTCCGGGTCATATTCCTTAACTCTTTCCGTTTGTTAACGAATTCTCGAATGCAACTGTGGGTAGGTGTAACGGTTTCTTGCTCTTTGTTGCAAGCGTTTTAACCTGTTGCACTCCGATCGCAAATGCGCGATTTCTGAGTTCCACCAATACACTGGTTTGATATTGACAATTTTACATAATTTTTAAAGAAATATGATTTCTCTACAGAAATCGTTGTTAGCTTTATAAAATGCATCGAATATTTGTCGGAGATAGTTCATATGCTTATCCCGAGTCTGTGATAAGACCATCATGTCGTCAATATATACATAACAGGACTTAGTTATAAAAGGTCTCAAAATATCGTCAACACAGCGTTGAACTATTGCTGGGGCGTCCAAAGGCTAATCTATTATATTCATATAATGTTCAATTTACTGCGAATGGGGCTTTCTCTGTGACTTTTTCGTCTATTAGTATTTGATGAAATCCAGACTCTAGGTTTACTGTGGAAGAGACTTTTGCTTCTCCAAAGTTTTGGATTGTTCGATTGACGACCGCTCAGAAGCCCGTTACACTCCGAATACATAATTAACTCGGATTCGATGATCTTTTTCATTACCTTAGATAAGATAGACAGTAATGCGGTTGCCTTCCTATAGTCTAGTCCTCGTAGAATGCGTTGAATACTACCCGGGCGGAAAATCACATTCCGCATCGAAGACCGTACCGACGCGATCACAGGTGGCTCCAAAAGACTGGCATCGAGGTTTGAATTCGCGGAAAATAAATTCGCGAACACAATCCATAAATTTGTGACTAACGCCCCGCTGCCCGTCACTAACGGGGGAAAACAGGAGGAGGCGAAGTTACTGCTGACAGCCCTTGCCATTGTCTAAAAGGGATACGAACTAGTCGGGCACTCAAGGAGTTTACTAGTCACTCCGTGGTTGTAAGCCGGATTCTAACAAACTTCGTTCTGTTCACCTCAGTGGGTTTTAGGGCGCAATTGTTTAAACACACAATTTTTTTGCCGTTTTAATCTGCTCGCATTTTTTATCAAACCAATGTTTATCAGATGAACCTCATTTGATGGAATGCGGAATGCAGATCTCATTCGGAGAAGAATAATTTCTGTGACCGACTCAACATATGCGTTAACATTGGAGTCTCCAAAGCACGCCACCGATCACGAAAAGGATGCGAATAAATCTCTCAAGTCGTCCCAGTTGGCAGCCCCATACCTCCATACGTGGCGAAGCTGCTTAGGTCGGTTATTCGCTTGAAATGCAAGTGGTTGCACGACCGATACCAGACAGTGATCTGAGTTTTCCAGCGGCCCAGCAATCTCCACGGTATAAATGCTCGACTCGAGTGTCAAAAACAGATCTAGGGTGTTCGCATAATCACCTCAGGTGCCCGGCACTCACGTAGGTTCCTCCACGAGTTGATCCAAATTGCGGATAACAGCGACCGTCTCCACCAGCCTCCCAGCCTCGTCAATTGTGTTAGAATTTACCAACTAGCCAGAATTGTGCACATTAAAATCGCCAAGAACGACAATTTCCGAAGCTGGGTGATTGATCTGTATCCAGTCGACGGTACGTGAAAGATGTTCGAAAAGTGTCACCGGTCACCGGGGAGCGGTAAAGACGACAAAGAAATTTAAAAGGATTTCTCAGCACAACCCTTAACCACATGATGTTCATGTTATTGGGTTCCAACGCCTTCATCCTTTGGCAAGACAGATCGGTCCGCGAGAAGACGCAGACTCCGCCCTTAAAACGGAATCTCGAATGTAAGTCGCATCCTGAGCAACGAAGACATGTCGAATCAGTTGACGAATTGACCTGGGTCTCAGTTAGGACAAGGATATCAGGTTTCGCTGTTTGCAAATATTGGTGGACGGCGTTTACATTCATATTGGTGAAACCCATGCCCCTGATATTACAAAATACCGTTATCAATCGAACGTCGACAGAGCCTCGAGAACGAGCCCGATTATGCGATGGCGAATTTCTTAAAGTTCGATTATTTATCAAAATATCTGCATGGTGTTCCCCCTGACATAGTCACCCCCCGGAGATCCGAATGCCATACATCTGAAACTTAGTCGAAATTTTCCCCCGATAACATCAGGGAATGTACAGCCTGGCGGGGTGTTATCTCACTTCGAGACCGACTACCACCTAAACCAACCTTCTCTCGAACCGGTCCATCAGCCAAGCTCCGAAAGATGGCCAGGAATTACTCCCGCCCATTTCATGGAGGCTTTATCTTGATGGGTAGGTATTTCACCGGGGGGCAGGGCGTTGGGACCTCACCTATTACTCGGCCTTTAGTCGCTTCTTACGGCAAACCGGCCTAACAGTGAGCATACTTTAGCTCCGTACTCACCAGGCCAATGAGTGCAGACACTTGTCGAGATCTTTGAGATTTTTTTTCGATTTTTTTTTTACACCAACGCGCGCACGAAAGGCAATTTTGAAGTACCTTTAAATGTCAAAGCAAAGTGCGAGCGGACGGATTGGAAATGGATAAGGAAAGGAGGTATCGATGTAAATTGGTCTTAAATGCATGGACATTACAACGAGGGGGGGACACATGATCAGGTAGAGCACTCCACACACGTGTGGTTCGGCTAGATGGTGACTCTCTATGTTTATTTGTGCGTGTGAAGTTAATTTTAAACGTCAAGTGATACGCATTCTCCGATTGACGGGTATCACGGGAAAATGTCTGAAGAGGAAGAACAGTTTCAGCAAGTTCATTTGAACAACGACCCTGATAATATCTATAGAATAGAGATAGGCATGATACGTTGCACGGATGTCCCAATGACGCAATTGAACGATTTAAAGCTGGATCCCCAATAAGTTTCATTGCTCATTTTTGTATCCTATCGAGCACGTGTAGCGCAGTTGTGAATCCGCCTGACCAAATGCGGGAGTTGAGCTCCATTTTGAGATGAATGTATTCCTTGTAAATAGTGGCAAGGTTGGATGGAGTGAAATATTTTTATCTATCTGTTAAGGAACCCTTTGCACTTGTCCAAACTTTTTGCAGTAAGTTTCATTTCTCATTTTTGTATCCTATCAGGCACGTGTAGCGCAGTTGTGAATCCGCCTGACCATTTTTGAACTCCATTTTGAGATGAATGTATTCCTTGTAAAAAGTGGCAAGGATGGATGGACTGAACATTTTTTATCTATCTGTTAAGGATGTTTTTGCAGCTTCAAATATGTGGTCTTTCCAATTAAGAGTCGAATTAATTCTAGTGCCGAGAATTGATAGTTCCTTGGCTTCGTGGATACAAGTGTCATCCATAGACAGTATATTTACTTTGCCGTTCGCCTTTGACGCCAAGAGGAAGCACTGGTGTTTAAAGGCATTGAATTCCACTCGGTTAAATAACCAAATTGATATAACTTATTGAGGTCGGAACATTATTATGCATTAAGCATAACCTGTTGATTGGCAGTGGGGTTCGAAGACTTCGATCGGGAATGTTCGTATGATATTAGAAACCCAACGTGTTACCATAAGCAAATGAGTGAATTGAGTTGTTGATAATGGATAAAAGATCATTTATAAAGATGGGAAAGAGTGTGGGGGAGAGTACAGAACCTTGGGGAACATATGCATTAATTTGATGGGAGGCAGATTTGACGTTCGACCAGAGGCGTTCCTTGATTTGGACATGAAAGGGCTTATACAGGATAGATCCGGAATTCCGCTGATCTATCATGTAAGTAGATCATCCGTAGACGGGCGATTGTGCTACGACCGGGAAGTAACGCGTACCGAAGAAGAGCTCCTGCGCTTCAGTAGGGCTATCTCCCACAGAGACCGGGACGATAGTATTAGACAGCGTCAACAGTTCTGGTGGTTGAATGGCATATAAACACCTGGATACCAAAGTCGGTATAGAATCACACTATCATCAGCTAGCTTACATAGACTTAGCTTTTCTAGAATTAGGGTAGTATAAGATTTAAGTTAAGTTAAGCTAAGTGATTTTACATAAAATTAAAAAAAAAAAAAAAATAGGTAAATTAAATTTTAAGAAAAAAAAAAAAAAACGAAAAAAAAAATGATAAAGTTTTTCAAATTTTTCTTTGTCTTTCAAATAATTATAAGTATTGCCACAAAGTTCTGTCGCCGAAAGGCAAATTATACAAATATTAAGTAATGTTTAGCTTAGAGCGTCTGCGAAGGACCAGTAAGTTATTATATAAGATAATTAAGCTAGAATTTAAGCATTTTTTGTCTGGCCTTTAATTTAGAAATTAAGAATATAAAAAGAAAATAAAAAAATGTTTAAAAAATGAAAAAAAGGCAGATTTGACACCATCAAAAACCACTTAGATTGAACGGCGAGAAAGATAGTCTCTTATCCATAGGATCGGGAAATTGTTCACTCTATAGAAATACAATTTCGACATAAGGGCCGGATAGCAAACTCTGTTGAAGGATTTTAAAATATCCTATGTGACAACATTGCTTCCGCTGAAAGAGTGGGTGGAAAGGCTCAAATTTTGAGTAAGGTACGCCTTCAGATCTCCTCTGAACTTGTTACTACGAAAGCCATACCGGCGATCATTAAGGAGATCATTTGATTCCAGATGTTTCAAAAACTGACCATTAAAGAGTGATTCCAACATTTTGAGAAAATAGATATTAGTGCTATGGTTCAATGAGAAGGAAGGGACGAGATGTCGCTCTTGTTGGGAATTGGCTTAAAGTGCGTTGACTTCCATCTGTTTGGGAAAGGGGCAGTTGTTATTGACAAATGAACAGAATAGGTTAACCCTATGCTATATTGGTGAATTGATATGAATAAGATATGGATCATATCACGAAATTTCATGGTTTGATTGGGGAGTCAGGAACATATTTCAATACAATTTACTGGTAAAATTGATAATTTACTGATACTGATCCTGAATAGGTTACCTGACTAAAGTGAAGGTCGATAGATGTATCCTACATTACTGTCCACTGATCAAACTTGTAGTCGATGATTTTGTTTATTTTAAAATGTTTCAACCGATTTTATTGCCAGCAACTAGAGTTTTAAAGTGAGCCCTCTTCCAAATGAGTTGTTACTTAGGTGACGGTAATTGTTGCAACAGCAAAACATTTGATCGTATCAAATCGTTCCACTACTACAGAAAAGGTTACTATACAAAAATTAAACTATTATCTACTTCCATACTCATTAACAATTTTTAAAAATCAGACAAAATTGGCTGACTGCAGTCATAGGCCTGTTACAGTGTCTTATTAATAATATTGTAATATTTTTCACAATACAAAAGAAAATATAATGTAAGAGTAAAGAATAAGGAGCAAATAATGACTATACAAGTGCAAACCCGGAGTAAAATGTCATGTGTTTTCAGGCATTGAAACTGTGCTACTGTCAGATTTTGCCGGCTTCTTGTACAGTTTTCGGCGTTGTTTCTAGTTGTGAATTTCGCTAGCTGCAAGTTTGTTGGAAATAATTATTTCATAAGAATATAAATTGTGCTTTAAAAGAGAAGTAATATAGTGTAATGAGTTTGTTATCTTAAACATTTCACATTTTTCCTCGGAATGATTCTCGATGACAAACAGCGATGTAGAGAGATTAAATCAGGACTGTGTTCCTTATGTGTTAACTGTGGCTTACGAATTCAAATCAAACACCAGCAGGGCGAAAAAAAAAGTACTAATGATAGAAATACTTCTAACGTAAACTTGCAAAGAATAGTACCAATTAGGACTATGCGGTAAGTAGAACGAAATTACTGTTTGGATCATTGAGCAATTGTTTGTTGTTTTAGAAACTTGCAGCAAATAAGTTCATTGGAATGCAAGATGTTCTAACTCTGCCATCTGCTATCCAACGGACTGGAATATCTGGGTAAATATTTTGTCATTCAATGGTATTTATCGCAAAATATACCTTATTGTTTGGTTGACTTAGTTGATGTATACTTCTTTGGGTTTTGTACATCCCAATTACCTCAGACCATTCTCTCTTAATTCTTAGTTGTTCGGTTGATTTAATTTTAATGTATAGAGTAACTTGGGGGAATGTGATATAGGTATTTGTTTTCTAACAATTATTCGTAATTTTTATTACATAGCTTTTGCCGCACTATTCATTATAGCTCTTTGATACATTGCGAATTATATTTCGTTTTCAGAACCCTGCAGCGTAAGCAAATCTGCAGCTATTTACAACAAAATAAAAAAATCTCTGTAACCCCCCTTATTAGAATTGGCGGATAATGTGATATACCATATCACTTTTCCCGAATAGTTTCCAACCGAATAAAAATACTTGTAAGCCGATAGATTATGAATTCATTTATTAATTTAACAAAAGTAGGAACATTAGCCACTACATAGTACATAAGAAAAACAAGAGAAAACTTAAATTAGAATTAAAATTAAATTAACAACTCCAATATTTAGCAGAAAAATAGTACTTTCTCTACGTTCTATTTAAAGCGATTTACATGACTCACATACAAAAACTGCTTGCCGCGTTGGAAGACATTCATTGTGAGTCCAAACTAAATCGCACTGCAAGCATGGTACTCATATCTTTGCCTTATTATCCATTTGGGAAGATGTGTTACAAAAGACACAGACACTGTCCTTGTTAGGTGGAGTTTCGGCCCAAGGATCTTCGTCTGAGCTCAGTAAATGCAAACTTTCATCTGAATCGCTCGAAGAACTTTCTTTTGTTTTCTTTGCCCGTTTGCTTTTTACTACCATAGGTCTTTTCGGCTTATTCTTGCGTCTTTCAATGTTCTTAATGCTCTCTTCCAAAGATGTTTTGTACGGTGATGTTGTTAGTACAGTTGCAACTGATCTTTTACCTCTGGACGTGATAACCCGTTTAAGTTTGGGCGGTGGTGAGATATCCCAAGGAGTTACGATCTTTTCCAAAGCTGCCCTGCTAGTACTAGCAACCGGTTCTTCAGCTGCACTACTTGTGCGGGCAACTGGTTCTTCTACTTCTCGTCCTGAAAGAGCAGATTCTGCATCCGGATGATTTTCAAATGTTTGAGCGATAAAATCAACCTCCTGAAACATATTTTTGTCGAATGGATAAATGCCAGTGCATTTGAATCCATTTATTGCGATTTGTGCTGTTTGGACTTTAAGGTAGGCCTTCGAAAAAAGTTCAATAACATCAAACTGTGTTATTTTTCGGCCCTGGTCTCGCATAAATCGCCTAATTTCATCGTTATAATACGTCTTCAGAGGTCCCATAAATGTTCTATCGAGCGGTTGCATTTTGTGAGTACAGTGCGGTGGCAAAGATATAATAATAACACCATTTTTGCGAGCCTTTTCCAAAACCTCAATATTTCGGGTATGACTGTAATGACCGTCTAAAATGAGTAGCGAATAGTTCCCCTTTGAAGGGTTTGTGAACCGCAAGAAATGGTCAAACCACTTCGTAAATATCGGGATTTGTATCCAACCCGAAATGTGGCAGGCAGAATCCGAGCCAGGAGGAGCATGTTTCATTAAAACCGGAGAATGGTTCTTTCTGGGAAAAATAAAGTACGGCGGAACAAATGAACCGCCTGCGCTCATGCAGCTGACAACCGTTATAAGAGAGCCTCTCTTTGCAGACGTCATACAACCTATTTGCCTTTTTTCTTTCGCTGCTAAAATTTTGGGTTGCCTACTTTGTGCAATGGACACTCCTGTCTCATCTACGTTCCAAATACTAGTTGGGGAAAATTTATGTTTTTCGTACTCTTGCTCGAGTAAGCTATAAAATGTGCTCACATTTTCAGCATTAAAGCCTTTTGCCCTATCGATTGAGGTTCCGGTTGGAGTCCTGATACTAATCTCTGATTTGTGCCTTTTAAGAAATGCATACAACCAATCTTTTCCTGCGCATTCTTTCATTACTGAAAATGGGCACGCTATGTTGTTTCTTTTTGCCACTTGGAATGCTAGTGATCGAATGTCACCGCGAGTTAGACCCCAAAAGCGTGATTCCATTTCTCGGATGTATCTTACCAGCTCCAATTCCATTTCCAGGCTAAAAACAGGCTTACGTCCCAAAGGCGTGGCTAAAATATCGCTAATAGATTTATCACTGCGAGCGGATCTTTGTAGTGTTGCAAATGGAACTCCGAATGTCTTCGACGCCAAAAGTATACACATTTCTCCTTCTCGGACTGCTAGAATAGCCTTTCTCATTCCTTCCGCATCCCATTTACGAATCTCCCCTTTTTTTGGCATGATCTGAAATAAATTATAATAATATTTAGTGATTGATAATTTGGTGGGTAATGTGATATGGTATATCACTTTACCCAATTTCAACTATATCACATTAGCCGCATTTGGCTTTTAACACAATCAAGAGATTTTTTTAAAAATGCACTTCACTGAATTAAAAACTCACCCAATATACTGTCAGCTCTATTCACACACAAACAAAATGTATTACTTCAGTTTTTAATTTTGCTCCAATTTTTGCTGAAATATAACAAAGCTCACACAAAAAAACTGTCGACTGTACACCTTAAACAATTTCAATGCACTGACATACAACGCAATGAGCGCGAGCGCGCCTAAAACTGCAGCACGTGTTCTTTTCCATTGCCGTCATGTTGACAAGAAAATTCTTGTCGAGAATTGATTATTTCGGAAAATATGATAGTATATCACATTTCCCATATCACAATACCCGAAGTTAGTCTACCTCTTTGGATTTCAGTATATTTGTGCATCCTAACATTTTATTATGAGGGTTGTTATTTATTTTTTGCAAAATGGATGAACATTAAAATTATTTTGTTTTCGAAGTGTGTTCCGTGATGGCCATCACACGATCACAGTTTTGCTTTCGCCCCAACTTATTGTTATAACATTCATCCCATTTCGGGGGATGTCAAATTAATTGGGATCCAATGTGAAGAACGTGTTTTTGACGGCCAAATGTTGTGTGCTCATCATATTAGAACACAGGGACGCGTCAATCTTACGGTTTGTCACGTCGATCTTGCATTATAAGTTCGTGCACATCATTGATGTTTTCTGGTACACTGATCAGCCTTAGATGCCTTTCAAAACATGGTGAACAAACGACGATCGCAAATCAATGCATTAAACTAGGGGTAAACCGTGACCATGAGTGATGCCTTGTTGCCAAACGTTAATTTGATGTTATTGAAAAGTGATGAAATCCAAGAAGAAATAATATTGATCAATGAGATTCGATGTCAGCCCTTATTATTTTATTTTTTATTTATTGGCATGTAGGAACGCGGAAGTTCATGACCCCACCGACTCGACTCCGCCGTTGTTCCCTGTCCTGTGCGCTCTCCTTCCACGTTCGACCATCCGATCCGATCTCCTCGAGGTCAAACCTAACATTGCCCTCCCATCTCCGTCGCGGTCATCCTCTCGGTCTCTTTCCTGTTGGCTTGCCGTCAAGAATTCTATGCACGGCCCTATCGTTGCTCATTCGAACCACGTCCGGCCCATCTTAACCTTCGCGACATGATCCCTCTCACTACTGCAGGTTTGCGGTATAGCTCTTTCAATTCGTGGTTGCGGAGTTTCCTCCATAGTCCTGCCTCCTCCTCATATTTGCCGCCAAAGATACTCCTTAAAGCTTTATTCTCGAATACGCGGAATTTGTTTTCTTCCCATTTTGTGAGAGTCCATGTTTCGCATCCGTATAGAACAATCGGCACGATTATGGTTCTATAGACACGGAGCTTTATGTTACGTGTTAGCAGTTTGGATTTCAGCAGTTTACTGACTGCTTGCCAACTAGCGTTGCCGGAGTGTAGTCTTTTGTTAATTTCCTTCGACATTTCGTTACTGGCCGTCAGTATTGTTCCCAGATATTTAAATTCTTTGACATTTTCAAATATCTTGCCTCTGATGTTTACGTGTGTTTTCTGAGGTCCACCTGTTCTCGCCAGAATCATGTATTTTGTTTTGTCTTCATTTATTTCAAGGCCCACCTCTTCTGCCGCTTGCATGATGATTTCACTGTTTTTACTTACAGTTTCTAGATTATCGCCCAAAACGGCGATGTCATCCGCATATGCGAGCACTTGTGTGACGCCATTGAGGGATGATCCAGAGAGTGAGACAAAAAAAAAAAACTTCACTCTTCCACAGGTAGTAGAAACTTGTGGACATTTGTGAAGAACATCCAAAACTCGGTCTCCTCACCCATTCCTTCGCTAATATTCGATGACAGACCAGTCATCATTGCAATAGAGAAAGCGAATCTACTTGCTCCACATTTTGCAGCCAACTATATATATGAGATACCACATCAGTTCCGCCTCAACTTGACCAGAAGCAGCACACCATGAGCCAGATTCGCTTCCGAATGCGTACTGTTGCCCGCGCACTCAAGGAGCTAAGCGCACACAAATCCGCGGATTCTGATGGCATTCCCCTAATTCTCTTGAAGAGATGTTCCTCTTTACTCTCTAAGCCACTGCGGAAACTTCCATTTGTCTTATTCTACTAGTCGTTTCCCAAATAGATGGAAGTCAGCGAACATTCAGCCAATTCCCAAAAAGGGCGACAAATCATTCCTCTCTTCTTATTGACCCATACCACTAACTTATATTCTCTCGAAGGTAATGGAATCACTGATTAACCGTCAGGCTTCGAAATATCTGGAATCAAATGACCTCCTCACTGACCGTCAATGTGGCTTTTGTAGCAACAGGTCCACACGAGATTTGATAGCGTAACTTATCGAAACGTGGAGCCATTCCATCCACTATTTCGGAGAAAGCACTTTGTTTGGGTGGGAGGTGAGAAACAGGTCCAGTGTGTTGGCGGAATGGTCATCTATATCTCGTACCCGTTTTGGCTTATTGACGAGTTGAGTTAAATTATTTGACTCAGCAAAGAATTGAACATACTCACCCTCAGGTGTCGTGTGTCCGGAATGGCGAAGCCACTGAGAGTTATGTACATTAAAATCACTCGCAATCATGATTTCAGTGTGGGGATATAGGGTCAAGATCTTATCGATGGAATCAGATAGAGCATCAAATTCGTTAAAGGATGCGTTTCTATCCAAATTTGGGCTTCTGTAAAGAAAGCAGTAATGTATGATATCCCTACTAATTTAATAAACTGCCCTCGTTTCATGTCTATCTCTCTTCTATAGATATTATCACGGGCGTTGCCCAAATGAACTTGCTAAATGTATTCCGCCTCTTCACACATATTCCCGCGATACCTGTCAATGAGAGATCAGTGCACGTTGAAAGTCAACTTCAGAAGGACAAATAAACGTAGGGAGTCATTATTTAGTCGAGTCATTGTTGTAATGTTCATGCATTTAATACCAATGTAAATCGATTACTCTCATTCCGCTCGCACTAGCCAACAACCGGGATCCGGTCTTGACCTTTAGCAAACCTCCCCACCGGTATCCGGTCCATATTCGAGACTCGTTAAATTGTCCATAATAATTCGTTTTTCCGAGCAAGGTTATTAGCCTTGCGCCAATATATATATAGATATATATATACATATAACTATGTATGCACATGTATTTATATGTACATAAATAGATATACATACACACATATATATACATACATATATACATACTCTCGCGCTATGCTCTGAAACTTAAGGATACCTTAAATACCCTTTTTGTGGGTCCGCCGGTGTAATCAAATTCGTAGTTTTCTGTCATTCCTCTATGATTCTTCTGCCACTTGTTTTATTTTCGTCAAGACATTTTGTATCACTTCCCAAATTGCCTTGTTATATGATAGAGCTCCTTGTAATTAGTGTTTTCAAAGGCCAACATATACATATATATATATATATATATCCTTTTTTTTTTGCAGATTTTTTATTCCGATCCAAAAGTTATCTAAGTTTGACGGGCTTGTCATTTCTGCCTGTTCCTTTTGGTACATAAGATGACGACGGCATCGCTCAGATGGTGACATCGTAATTTGCGCTCGGCGAATCAACCCAATATAATTCTCTTGTCATATATGAAAATATGTTAATACCGTCTAAAAAGCAAAGGAAAAGGCCAACAAATATTAAGCTCGATGCTATTACAAGCATTATCAGAATTCATATTACTATAAACTTCAGTGTAATTCTTCTCTACTATCACATACGTACGAGAAGTTAACGTCGTCAAAAGAAAATAATAATAAACGTAGAAGAAATAATTAAGCTGCACTACTATTACAACTATCCTTCAATCATAGTCACCAGATTACACGCTACTACAAGCTACAACGTAAAACTATTCTAATACGACATCCGTATGAAGGGTAACACCATAAAAAACTTACGACAAGTGTAATAAATAATTAAGCAACAATACTGTTACAACTATCAGTTAATCACGTCAATCAGTTTCCACGTCGCCACCAGCCAAACCTTTTTACTATCATATACGTTCGGGATGCCGGTAAAGAAATTAAAAGTGAAACAAATAATGGAGCACAATATATTGCCACTACCAGTTATAATGCAACACTTTTCTACTGCTACTACTATGTCTAAATGACAATACTTCAGAAACGAAGAAATGAGAAGTGCGTCAAACAATTGAAGATGGATGTCGTTACACTTATTATTCATTAACTTTCACATTATCTCTGGTTAGAAGAGAATACCATTTTACCTCCAAGTGGCGATGAACAGTACAGTCAAAGATAAATTAAATAGTATTAAAACTACAAAAAATAATTAGACAGTGATGCCATCACAGCTATCAATCAGTTCCAATAGTACTTCTCTATTATCATATACGTTCAAGATCTCAACACCATAAAAATAAACAATAAGTGTAACAATTGTTTAAGCATCTAGGCTTTTCACTATCGGTCAATCATGTCCATCTGTTTTTTTTTTGCTACCAATTAAAACGTAATACCATTAAAAAGTAGAAAAAAGTGTAACAAATAATAATGCGACGATGTAGTTGTAACTATCATCTATCCCATGTCACCGCCAACTACAATTTAATAGTTTTCCACAACTTCCCACATACGTTGAGGTGTACAAAAAAAAATAAAGCGAAGCCGAATCAAATAATGTATATTATTATTATTATTACAACTACCCGTAAGTCACATTAATCAGGCTCCACATTTCCACTAGCTGCATTGTAATGCTTTTCTAATTCCACATACGTGCCGAAGGCTGACGCCATTAAAAAAATATCGAAATACAAATAATATTTAATTATTTTCTGTTATAGACTATCTATCAATCATATCAATCAGATTACACATTAAACCGAATTTCAGTGAAAAACCTTTCAATTACCATAGACGTGCGAAACAAAATTATTAAAAGTATAATAAATAGTTAGACGACGATGCTGTTACAACAGCCAGTTAATCATATCCATTAGGTTTCACATTACCATCAGCCACAAAGTGGTAGAACTTCAAAAATATATAAATAAAAGTGCAATATAATTATCAGTCATATCCACCACATTTCACATTTCCACTAAAAACCATCAAAAGTGCGTCTTCAAGTAATTCAACATGGATGTCGTTACACCAACGATGTCAGTTGGGTTCCATATTCCACCGACTACAACGCAATACCACAGTCAAAAACAATAATAAAAGTGCAAAAATAATTAGTCAACGATGCTGTTATAGCTTTCAGTCAACTATATCAATCAGTGTCTACATTACCACCAGTTACAACGTAATACCGTTCTACCACAATATACGTACGAGAAATTAACACCATCAGAAAGATAATATTATAAGTTCAACGAATAATTAAACATCGATGCTGTACCAATTATCACTCAATCATATGGACCAGGTTCCACATTGTCACCAGCTGCAACGTAATCATTTTCTACTACTTTTCTATTAAATTATCTTTGAACCCTCAACCACCAACTACACGGCTTCAAATTGTAAACAAAACAGAGCCGTAAGTCATTCTTATATATTTATTCTTTTTTTTTTAACCAAAATTAGTTATTGCAATTTAATAGGAATTTATTTATTTAAACATTTTCTTTGTGAAAGGGAATCGTTGGCCAAGAAGTAGATACAAGAAACAAAAACTACTCCCGAGATCTAATTGTTCTCGGGATGAACGGATAATATATTTACTTTTTAAATTTGAACTTCAATATTATATATCGGGTTTTCCAATAGGGACTTGACAACTTTGAATTTAATTTGTGAACGCACCCTTTCACTAATCATCGAACTGTCACTCAAACTCAACATTTTCATCGTGGTTAAGTACACGAACGAACAACGTCTGCAAATTATAAAAATTTACTACCGAAAAAAAGTTGTCAAGTCCCTATTGGAGAACCCATTACTATTTACTAAAGTGTACTTTGTCATTCATCCTTGCTATTTATTTTTTTTAATTACTTTATTCTAAATTACAAGCTAGATAAAAAAATCTTAAATTCTAGCTAATTATCTTAGATTATAACTTACTGGTCCATGCTCTAAGGTAAACATAAATGACTATCGTCGTGGTTTACCTTTCGGCGACAAAACTTTGTTTGTTTCTTTAATTATGATTATTTGTACTCTGATAAAATTATCCATCCTGTCTATGTTGGGTCCATTACACAAAGTTTCATTTGGATAGTACTTTTTATATTCAGATTCCCGTGTTCGATATAATCTTAGACAAGTTCTGAGACATTTCCTTTCGAACACCTGATTTTTTTTTCTACCAAATGTGGATCCATATTGAACCACACTGAGCATCCATACATAATCAGCGGCCTGTTTAGAGGCTTGTAGCATATACCCTTTGCCCTGCTATCAAGTTGGTTACTGTGAAATAGCCTTCTTGTTGTAGCAAACGTTTCTTTTTTTTTAGCTTTGGTCAAAGCAGTCTCTACATGTTTGTTAAAATAGTGATATTGTTCTTGTTGAGTCGGTGAATAAAAATGATAAGAACGGAGATTTCATTTATTCAATATAAAATACAGGAGTTATTAAATGATAACTTCGCAAACTGGATAACTGCACGAGTTAAATAGAGCCTAAAAAATAAACTTTTGTTCTCTTTATTAAACTTAACAATTTTATTTAACTTGACAACTTTAGTTAACTTAACAACTTTAGTTAACTTAACAACTTTAGTTAACTTAACAACTTCATTTAACTTAACAATTTTATTTAACTTAACAGCTTTATTTATCTTAACAACTTTAGTTAACTTAAATTTTCTCTTTTATATAGATTTTTATTTTCAAGTATCTGATCTGTGTACTCCCGAGTTTAAAAACGGACTGCTTTTAAGTCTGAAATCTAAAACTGAGAAATGCCGTTATCCATACTGACCTTGATACGGTGGGAGAACATTGCACTTCACGGCGTGTCAAGTTCAGTGCCTGGGAAAGGTGCATTTCACAGTTTCGAAAGACTACGTTGCAATTTGCTTTCTGGCCGGAAATTGCTTCTTAAAATTCGGGGATCGTTGTGTTGGCGGTCGCTGACTCCGACATAACTCGCACGGCGCTTATGGCACGTGTATTCATCACGGCGTCTTATGATACTCTCCGCTGTCTATGCTCCTCGCATGTCTCGTTTCACTCAAGCCGCCCTCTCTCTGTATCCACGCATACATTCATAAGAGCGTGCTCATGCGCCACACATTAGGCAATATAAATGTATATTCTTAACAGTTCTAGTCAGATGCCAAGATATATAACTACACTCCTTGTTTCCAGTTTACATTCACACGGTCCCACTATCACTAAATTTCGCCAGTTCTTTTTGTCAATCGTTCGTGGTTTTATACATCGGGGTTCTAAATAGGATGGCTTCACATTTCTGGAATTGGTTGTGTTTAATTGTAACGTTTTATGTTACAACAGTTTTGATGGAAGGCTGCGCCACTTGCAACAAAATAGAGTTTGAGCTCCAATTGCAACAAGAAAAAATGTAACAATATTGGTTTTGTGACAAAACTATAATGGACATCTTGAGATCTTTGTAGGATTTCCAATTTCAGCTGTCGTAGCCTCTTCTTCAGGAACCACAGCGTAAGCGGGCTGCGCCAGTTATCGCACGTAAACGGCCCGCGGGGAAGGTTGTGAGTATAGTTGCGTTTAAATCCTGATCGCTAAATTGCTGCGTTTATCATTTAGTATGCTTACAATGTTTTGAGCGTAAATATCTTATTGCTGGGTCAACTGGTTGTTTCTATATACACACAAAGGGGTACTCATGGTTGTCCCGATTTGGTTCACCTGGTGATCGTGGCGTTGGTGCAGAGATGTGGCTGCCCAGAGCTGTTCGTTTGACTAAGGGGACCGATCCAGCTGATAGATTTCCAGAGCGTCACTGTTGGATGGGAGTTGAATTATCCCTTCCTTATGATCCAGTATGACGGGATTGGTTCTATGTGGAGATGAGTGTGACTTAGAATCGTATTGATCCGGATTTTCAAATCTTGGCAGTCACTGCCCCCTTCCTCGATTGTCGGTGCTCCCGATGGGTACTTGAATGGCGATGTAAGTGAAGCATTAAGTTGCACTCGAAACTGGACTTCTGTTCTCGGTGTAGATCATTTAGATTGAAAAACCTTGGTCCAAATTCCTCCTTTCATTCTCCAAAAACACTTTCAGGTTTCATTCAATTGGCAATGCTTTTATTTCAATTTGGTTTAAGTTAATTATTTCTACACACCATACTCGTAAACACCAATTCATTCTAGGCTTTTTTGTTTTTTATTTACGCTTAATTTCTTTTATTAGGCTCCGTAGCCACCTCTTCCGCACACAACCGCAAACGAACAACCTCTTCTGTTTTACAGCAACCGCAACAGACAGTAAAAAACGTCACACGCAACCAAAAAAAAAAAAACAACCGTCAACAACGGTCTCCACCGAGATCAAAAACTGAACTCTGTCGGCATCTTCTCCCCCGTTATTTCTTTGTCCTCCTCATCCTTCTGTTTTACAGCAACCGCAACAGACAGTAAAAAACGTCACACGCAACCAAAAAAAAAAAAACAACCGTCAACAACGGTCTCCACCGAGATCAAAAACTGAACTCTGTCGGCATCTTCTCCCCCGTTATTTCTTTGTCCTCATGACCTCATAGTCTCGGCAAACTGGTCGAACCCACCAGTGCTTTCCCAACTTACTGGTTAGTTTCTATTTATAATTATAATTTTCTAACAATTTATAACATAATTTTATAACAACTATTTACGTGTAAATCTAAGTGCAAAGGCTGTTAACTATTAGCAATGCAAACATCCAATTAATATTAAAATGGGTTTCTTGCCAGACAAGGGCGATGGGAGAAGTTACCACGTAACACGCCCCTTTATACCGATCATTTGAAATGGAAAGCAAAACCAACGGATAGACTGCGTATCCTCGTTTATAGGCTTGGGTAATTCTTGGAATGCAGAATTACGATGTGAATTGCGAGAAGGGGAAATGGGAGGGGTTGAAAAGTATACACATGCACACTTCTCACCGGATTTCGAAACTATTCCTCACTGATGAATAGTCTGTACTTTTTGTATCCGAAAAGGGCAACATAGGCTTGGGAAAACGTTTACGTCGGAAACTGCGAAGGAATTTGAGGATGGGTTAAACTGTTTCGTTTTGTAGAAACAGCGTCGTCTGCCAATGTTTTGCTGTTGGTAGACAGCGTGATGGATGACGGCGAGTTCATGTAGGGAACTGGTCTGTGGGATTCAAGGACGTAACGTTTGGGTTCATTATGTAACATAGGGTACTTGTAAAAGTAAGAAGTCCGGTTCAACGCCCCTTATAACAGGCGGGGGAAATATTCTAGAATACCTGAAACAGGAAGAAACGGAGCGGATCGTCAAAGGAACAACTTCCCTCTAAATGACAGACCAGTATTTTCTATCTTAGTATAAACCTATTTAATAAGAAAGGACGTACACTATCCTTTGAGCTTTTGAAGAGAACTCAACTATTTAAAACTTTTACATTCCTTATATACTAATCGCACACAGTCATCGACGCCATGTGTCATTGTGCAGCGAGCAGCTGCTGCGCGAATTAGTAAGATTGTTTCTTATTGAATCAAAAAAAATTAAACTTTATTTACAACTTTTACAACCTATATTTACAAACACTTAAGATAGTAGATGTGACGAGACGGGTCATTCGATGAAGCCTGACTCTTTTTCGATAATTTTGTTATTTATAATTTCAGAGTCATCCTTTGTTGTTTCTGGAATCTCTTATCTGTAACTTCATTTGAGTCGTGGGATCGTGTTGATAATTCTGTTTGATGGTTTTGGTTAGCTGTGTCATGTCTGATGCAGCAGTGAATCCTATCTCCAATGCTGAAGGTTTATCAGTTGCATTGTTTGCAATTTAATTAGTCTTATGTCGTGTCGGGTGCAGCAGTGAATCTTATCTTCTATGCTGGTTACGTTGGAGGTCATAATTTGTGTTACTTTGTGGTGCAGGTTTGTGATTTGATGAATCTTATCTTCTAGTTGGGAGTTGGGTGTGTTGTCTATGCTAGTTTTGTCAGGTATGCTCTCTTAGATATGTTGGGGTTGTCAGGTGTGTTAACTCACGTGCTGCTATTGTGTCGGTCGCGTTTTTCCAGGGATCGAGTAATTAGCGCTTCCCTGGGAATCGACACAATGGTGCTTTGATGCAGCTGGAGTTACAATGTAATTTTTTTTCACAATAAAAATAAGACAATTGGTACTCACAGCGGTGCTCCGAGTTTGACTCGGTGGGGTGGGGGATATTCAGTGGGGTTCGTTGAACGGAACTATTTTCGCAGGAACTGTGTTATATAAGGTTGGCAACTAACTAATTGCCGATTTTTTTCACATAAATCAATTTTTTTTTTAAATACAACGAATAAACTTTAATCAAAGATATATTCTCCATTATGTTCGATGACTTTGCCAACTTCATAATTCCACGTTTATAGAACTTCTTATCATTATCGGCAAAAAACTGAATCAAGTGCGATTTCACAACGTTATCATCATTGAAAGTTTTACCATCCGAAGAGTTTTGCAAAGATCGAAATAAATGGTAATCTGATGGAGCAAGGTCAGGACTATATGGTGGATGTAACAGCAATTTCCAACCAAGCTCCAATAATTTTTGGCGAGTGACTCCGGCCGTTTTTCGCTGATCGCTGTATTTAATCTGTCCACTTGTTGACAGTACAAATCCGAATTGATCGTTTGATACCTTGGAAGCAGTTCAAAATGTACCACACCTTTCCAATCCCACCAAATTGAGAGCAAAATATGTTGGTGGATATCAACTTTCGAGGTGGATTGTGCTGGTTTATCAAGCCTGGACCAAGATCATTTTCGATTGACGTTACTGTAAACAAGGCATTTCTTATCGTCAGCGTTGATTCGTTTCAAAAAGGGTCGGATTCACAAGCGTCGATGCGCTTAATTAAATGAATTTCTTTCAAATAATGTATAACCCAAACATCAAACGTTTTAACGAGTTTCATACGTTTTAAATGTTTCTCAATCGCTGTATGTGGCACATTTAATTTTTTTGCTATCTCTCGTACAGTCACATGGCGATCCGACTCGATTATGGCTTTAATTTGATCATCATCATTTGTATCTAACGACAGTGTGGACAGGGTTAGTTCAGGTGTTCTCTAACTACTTGGATGGATGGATGGCGGGAAAGAAATCATACAAAACCGGTAGGTCTTGTGTGGTAGTAAACGCAGATCACGTCTCTGGCGTTTGATGATCTGCGCTTTGGTTGGTGTGTTTGTATGTTTGTGCTTGTTCCTTCTCGTCAATATGAATAAATATTAAAAAGTTTAAAATATCTGTTGGTAGTCTCGTTTTTTCAAGAAAACACAATACAAGTATAAACATCTGTCGTCTTCACTTATTGGTGCCGTTTTTCCTGCCCCTGTGTTGACCGTGTAGGCGCCCCGTCGACTACCATCGCTGATGCTGTTGCAAATTAAATTTATTCATGCACACACATGTATACACAATCGAAGAATGTAGACGGGCATGATTCGCTGGTATATTTTTTGTTTTTCTATTTTCTATTGTCCTTGTTTTCATGTTTCTTTCTACTGCCATTTATGTTGTTTATGTCTCCTGAATTGGTTGTTACTGTTGCAACATCGCTTTTTTTCCAGAAGAGGGAAAGTCCGTGGAAGTCACTTTTGTTTTGTTTTACTGCTGAGAGCTGAACCTAAAAAACAATTACCTTCATTACAAAACTTTAATCGAACACCGCTCAAGTTATTGTATATTTATTAACAGTGCAATTTGACACAATAATGTTTCTCGATAAAGAACAAACAAAATAAAGAGCAGATAATAAAAGTTACTATTCCACTGCACTATTGTCAATCTGACACCTAATCGCTCCCAAAATACTGTATATTTATTCGAAGATCAATCCGATAAAAACGAAAAAAACTCCCGATGCAATGCCAAGGATGATGAAAAAAGAATGGCTAAAAGAAACAGGACAACCAAAAGGAAAACAAGGAAGATGTCCGAATTCTTTTCCTGTATGTTCTCGAAGGTACTAGATGTGCGGTAGTAGATCGAGATACAGTCGATCATCCGCTAACAGATGGCGCTGCCAACAAAGAAGGGAAAGCGAGAAAGTTTGAACAGAGATCATATCTCCTTGTTCTGAAATGAACAAGTCTCTTTTGAGATATCTCTCTATCGCTCGTTGCGGTCATCACCGTGCTTCCTCTAATCAGAGGGAAGAGTGATGACCGAATTTACTGAATAGACTTTGAAATATTTTATATGATTGTTATTATTTGCTTAACAAAACACGGAAAGTTTTGTTAGCTACCAAAAATTTCCAAATTCTTAGAGGCACCTTATTTGAATTGATTCATTCCTTTGTGGTTTCTCCTGATTTGTTTAAAAAGCTGTTCTTTTATTAAGTTTCCAGGTAACTAAATTAAATTTAATCCGTCCGACCTCTCGATGAGCGATATTCTGATTCGCACCGACTTGAAAGCTGCAACATGCATCACGCTGAAATTCAATTATTTGTGGGTGAAAGGAATTGGGGAGATAAGGAGGATTTAGAAGTTGATATGAAGCATTGGTTTATACTAGAGAAGTAGAGAATTAGGAGGCAATACCGGACAGCGATATGAAAGACTGTAACTAGTGAGTGTAGGTGGGGAAGTCAACAGAGCCGACAGAGACGGCTAGTCAGCCAGACTAACTACAAGGTGGGAATCATCGTTGATTCATTGATTTAAAAAAAACGTGAGTTCGGGGATACGTCAAGGTGGACGCCACCGAGGTTGGTAGGGCACTGGTTCAGACCGTTGGCGTCGGTCAATAACTTACCAGACGTTAGTCCATTGTCGTATGTCATTAATCCACAAAAGCGTATACCACCATCGTAGGTCATAATTCAGAAGACCATATACTGCTGTCGTAGGTGATTAATCCACAAGATCATAGACTGTCATCGTAGGTCATCAATTCACAAGACCATAGCCTATAGACTTGGGACTGTTATTTACAATTTATTATTTTTATTGATTTATTAGCGAGGAATATATTGTATGTTTTAATTTTTACGCTTCCGACCGAGGTGATATATTTTAATTGATTGTGAATTTGTTTTTTGCACCTCACTGAAGTTATTTTTTATGCACTTTTATTTTAACTTAATTTAATACACTGTTTTGAATGTTGAAAGTGTTGAATTTTCACTTTTATTCTTCGTTTTGTCTATGTGTTTTTGATGTACTTTGTTTTAATTGTCACAACACATCACGTTACTGTTTTTCCGTTTCGTGGTTTCCTTTTCTTTTATCTGATGGTGATGATGAAGGTGTACTACAAATTATGTTATTGTATCTTTTTTATTTTCGTTTTTTTTTTTTAATGTTTTTAGTGTAATTAAATCTGTTAAGTATGACCACACTGATATGAATTAACAATTTCTCCTTTTCCGCTTATCCTGAGGGATTGTTTGTTTCGCACCTCTACAATTCTTCAATAGGGTATACCACAGACCGATTTTGTTAGTTAATTTATTTACTGCGGATATGAGCGTAGATGGTTGGAGAATACCGCAACACTAACAAAACATATCGGTGCAGGGCTTTTGGTTGTAAAACGGCGCGATTTAAATATTGTGGGCAAAAGGGAACGCATATGTTCTCTTTACTGATCCAGCGCAGACTTGAGCCAGATGAACGATCTGGGCTTGTAAAACTGCGTTAGTGGTCATTTCTGGAGCTGTCGGTTTTATTGAAATAAGCTTGGGTGATTCTTCTGTGTCACTTTCGCTTTCGCTTTGCAGATTACAGCATTACTTTTTACTAAATTGATTTAATTTGTTTTCTTACTTAATTGTTGAACTTTTTCTGTTATGCGGATATTCGTTCTTGTTGGTTAAAAACCTATCACTTTTCACTGGAAATGATGAGTGTTCTTACCAAATTTTGCGTACTATGTACGTCCGTGAAGGTCCGTACTGTTGCGGCCCAATTGTCGTCTTGGATTGTGGGATTGTGGGATTATGGGGTTATGTTTTGTATCTCTGCTGATGTCCTTAGCACTGTTTTACTCCTACTCCCATATTCTGGTGCACTCTGTCCTCAACAACTCGTGGCGACTATGTTGTATTATTTATATTATATATTTATATAAATAGATATATCCTCCGTCTTGGGCCGACGGTAATTGTTGTATAATTTATATTATATATTTATATAGATAGATATGTCCTCCGTCTTGGGCCGACGGTAATTATTGTATAATTTATTTTAATCTTAAAATGACTTACTATTTGTCCAAGAGACGGTTTGGATCTCGTCTCCGTCTTGTCTCCACCGGTGGCTGGTGCGTATACTTTCTTGTCTAAACCAGCTTATGGTTAAGCGTCCGTAGATGGTTGGGGAAACGTCGACTTCCCTACTGTTATGCCGTATCCAACTTTAGTTATTAATTCTACTGGGTATATCCAATCGAGAAAAAGTGCACAACATCCAGGAAGATACCAAACGCCTTTTGTAAGTTATTTAATTCTATTTATTTTGAGTTCACCATTTATTAGTCATTTTTCTGTTTTGCATATAAAACTTCACTTAGCTAAGACACAATATAAATTCGATAAGTTTAGTTTGTTATATAAACTGTTGTTATACATTTATTTTAAGTCTACACGCACCAATGCCGTCTTCGCAAAGCGACTATCACTTCAAAAAATCCGCGAAACTACCCGCACAATACCTCACAATCACGACCGTCTCGGTGTATATCTAAATGCCAACTCTCTTCCTTTTTCGATCGTTTGATCGCAGGAACACATTTTTCTTCTATACACAAGGAAACCTGTTAGGTTTCTTGGGCGATGATGGCCCGCATTATCCTTTGTCTTCGAATTTCTTTTATTGCCCGAGCATCATTTGTCTGATCCCGAGGTGTTTTACCTTGGATCGACACCCGTCCGGAATCCTTAAAAGTATTGTTATTTTATTGGTGCCCAGACTTGGCAATTTATTTTTCTCTGAACATTCGGAGCCAAAGATATGTTGTTCAGCGATTGTTTTTACGATCGCCGTCCTTTGTTCCGTATAGGAAATGTTTCCTTGAATAGGATTTTAAACGGACGGTGTCGCCGTGAATTTTATGGTTTTTTTGCCAACTTTACTTATGAGTTGGCCATGCGGTCCGCAGATTTGGGTCCAGGAGAATTTCCGTGTTGAACATCTGGTTCATCACGTTTTGGGTTTTTATGGAATTCAATATGGATAAATTGCACGTGTAGTTCAATTTCTTTGATATTGAATTATTGAATTTGATATAGGCAAATGGAACGTTTAGTTCAATTTGATTGATATCAATTTTGGTATTGGCCCGTTTAGTGTATGGGGCATGCTAAGGCTTGGGGAGTGCTTCATCCTTTTAGTGGATGGTTTTGCGTGTACCGCAATTCATTGGTGGAGGGTGACTCCAAAGAGGTATATAAAAGAGGTATATATTTATGGGTGGGTGGTTTTGGGCGTAACAACTATTGAAAACACACTGCGATTCCGTTCTCTGATTTTATTTTTTATATAAATAAAAGTCACAATCCAAAATATGTATAAAACACAACAGGGAACTTTGCGCCCAATATTATGTAAGCTTAAATCAAATACAATAAGTCAACTTGTAAACACTTAGTGGTATACAAAGATAATATGTGATGATCATCATCATCATCGGCACTACAACCGGGAACCGGTCTTGGCCTTATTTAGCAAGTCCTGAGGCTTGTTAAATTTTCCATAATGATTTATTTTTTCTGGGCAAGGTCATTAGTCTTGCGCCAGGGGCTCCCCGACGGGGAATCGAACCCCGGTCTCCCGGGTGACAGGCGGGTGTACTAACCACTATACTATCGAGGAGCCCAATATGTGATGATAGTTCCAGTATAATGCTTACGAAACACGTAATTATAATTATTGTAAGTTAATAGCTGTTGTAAATTACATAAACAATTGTTAAGTGTTATTTCGTACACTTATGAACAAAAGGAAACACGTAATTATATACAAAGATGAGATGTTATTCGGTATACACTTATGGAGAACTGTTGTAAATTAAATAAACAATTGTTAAATGTTGTTTCGTTCACTTATGAATAACTAGAAACACGTAATTATGTACAAAGATGAGATGTTATTCGGTATACACTTAAGGAGAACTGTTGTAAATTAAATAAACAATTGTTAAGTGTTATTTCGTACACTTATGAATAACTGGAAACACGTAATTATAATTATTGTAAGTTAATAACAATTTTCCTTTCCTCGAAAATCAACTCGCCATACGGTTTACAGCAATATCTACACACCGTGGTTCTCTTGGACCATTATTATTTTATCAAAAATTACTTCTTCACCCGGTAACAGCGCTATCGATCAACACACTAGACTGACTCCCTATTAACTCATCCCTTGGGACGGCCCAAGAGAGATGTAAATTAACGTGAGGGCGCGACCTGCCCTCACGGAATCCGAACCGAGATTAACCTCGGCCATCCAAACGACAGAACACCAAAATTCCATCCATCGCTTCGATGGCCATATATGGTGCGCTTTAGCTTTGTTAAGCACACGAAAAAGGGTGAAATACACACAATGATCCCCTTTGGTGCTCATTGCCTGTGTCGCCCAGCATGCGAACCATAGACTATGAATCAAAATAAAAATAAACACATTCGCAGCTGGGGCGAGATGTTCTGAAAAGGGTTATTTGTTTACATGATCAGCGACTACGTATAGCATGATTGCTGATCGTACGCATGTAGTTGTTGGCATAAACAGAGGTCGAACCGTCGTGTGAGTATTTACACTGGCGAGTTCTCTATGCTTTTTTGCTGCCAGGTGCGACTTTCCACTTCGTGTGGCTTGATTTAGCGACCGATGTGGGCATTGCATGAAAGAACCAAAAGGACGAAATATCTCTAGTGGAATTGTAGCCGACCTCTTAGGAGACATTTCGTTGGTAGGGACTAATGCAATGTTGGTTGCTAGATGTGCGACCAATTTGCCTTTCCTATGGACATGCTTGTGTTGCTGATGGTGTTTACATAATCAGCACAGTTAAGCATTGCAGCTGATGGTTAGTCGTAAGGGCAGGTAAGTCATACTTTTCAGGTTTAAATATGCCCATGTAGGGAATGTCTGCTGTTGCTGATATATTTTCGTATCAGCAGACATTGTGCTGGTGGTTTTTCGTGGTTATTGGAATAGCCAACGCAGGTAAGTACACGATTTTTCGGAGCCGAACGCTTATTAAAGAGGGGTTACCTGGTGGTAGGTAAGCAGGTGAGTAGTGGCGTTCCCAAGAGCCGCCACAGGATTGTGGATGAGACTGTGGGTGTGCAACCCGTAACACTAATAGCGAAAGTAATCCACAGCTAGCTTCTGGGCACTACCGGAGTTTCTAGGCGGAGTACTCCGCTCACAGTTGTGGTACATTGGAGGGTTCTTTATTCTGGTTCTACTTCCTTTTGTTGTATTCTTGCTGTTTTGTTGGTTATTCTTTCTTCTCACTTCATTTTGCTTTCTATGATATTGATTCCTCGGTAATGTAATTGTTTCGTCACTCCCGGCAGTCTGGTTTTTTTTTTTTTTTTTTTTTTTGGGTCACCACTTTGGAGGTCGTATTTTTCAATTGGAAGCCGAAGTCCACTTGGGGGTCGCGGCTGTCTCCTCCGTAGACTGGCGGAGCTGATGCCTGGCGGAATCTAAACAGGTTGTGGCTGTGAGTTAATACCCACTGGGCTGATCCTGTTTAGCTCCCTGAGGTGGGCGAGTTGACTAATCTAAACACAAAAATCATATTTCCATAAATCAATATACTTTTACTTATGCTAGGCTCGGGTCAAACTGTGGGGAGGAGAAGTGTTGTGCCAGGCATGGACACTCGGTTCCCCATCAATCGCAAGTTCAGCCAAAAGTCAATCATCAGGTAAATGAATGAAACGCGCTACGTTTGTTCACATCCGCCACTAAAACATCGAACGAAAACTTCACAACACACGGAGCAAGCCAACACCCAAGAACTGCAGCCGAAATATTAAGACACTCATTTCATTTTTGTTTGGTTTTATTCTATCAATAAAAACCACTGGTGATGTTGATGTAAATGTTTTTTTATTTTATTTCACTTTCGTTATTATCTTCGTATTAAGTTGATTTTTTCATAAATTTTAAACAGAACGAAACACTTTCTTTTCGACACGACCTACGCTTCTCCGCCGCGCGACGGAGAGCGGGAGGGGCAACGACCGTGGTGGTCGGCGGATATCATTTGACTCGACGATATTCATTTGTCAAAAGAAATTCGGACAGTGAAACTGGCTCTCTTAATTAAGGGGTGCATTTTCCTATTCCAAGAGAGATGTAAAGTCTCTTTGGGGTAACCAAACATCTCATAGTGTGACGTTTCCGCCACAGAAAAATTGGTGTAAAAACAAGTTGGTTACCTGCTTTTCCACCTTTCTCCGGTGACCAGTTCAGCACTCCCACTGTGATCGGTGAAGGTATGTGCAGCAGCCCTTTATTTTATTCAATCTGGATAGTCTTCTGCTTATAAATTTCTTGAATTTGAAATCCGTTTTTCCTCCTTTCTCTGGTGACCAGTTCAGCACTCCATCTGTGATCGGTGAAGGTATGTGCAGCAGCTTTTTATTTTATTCAATCTGGATAGTCTCTACTTAGAAATTTCTTGGATTTGAAATCTATAGTAAATCAAATTGTCCGAAGCACTTTTCAATAACTTTTTATTTATGTTTTTGCCTGCTTCTTTACAATTTCTGTTTTGATTTTTAAACTTTACTTTTTAATTTTTTAAAGCTTAGGACCGGACTTTCTTTCTTCCTTTTTCAACTGTTTTCTCAACTGTATTCTTAACGAAAACAAGACAAACGGAATCCAAAAATTTCTCTCGTTCTCCCTCAACGTCCACTCCGAAAACAGAATTCGAACTCGCCCATGATCCACACTCGAACTGGGGCGTGTTCGAACACTCACATGTGGATCGTGCGCTTTTTTCCACCACCTTACCATCAAACTATATTAAAACAAAACTGTATTAAAAACAATCTAATGATGGGGGTGGCGGAAACCGCACGTAACATTAGAGAAGATCGCCACGGTACACATGTATGTGTGTACATTGGTTCTTTTATGGATCAAAGCCATGGGAATGAATCTAAAACAAAGAAAGGGCATAATGTGCATCCATCAGATATGAGTTCGGCTAAACAAACAAGCCGAATCTCATTGGGTGCTAATTGGGTTTGTGTTTGCTTATGTGAGGTCAATCGTAAACGGATCCAGGAATATGTAGGACAAAGAGGAAACGACCTAAGGCATCGTTCGGTAATGAGGGTCAGATGAGTAAATAGCAGCCACTCATTAGATGCTAAAAGGGATTGTGATAATTCATACAATAGAGATCGTTTATCGTCTCTCTGCCGACTGGGAGAATCGGATTCTTTTGCATATTTTTATGCTATTGAATCCAATCCGCCGGCTAAGCGCGCCGTTGGTGATTGTTTGAAGATTCAAGCAAAGAAGTATTTGCGAGAGAAGTGCTTGCAGCTGAATCAACAGTTGCAAGTCTTCGGAAAGTAATTTAGATGGATACACAATGACGGTTGTGTATACCATCTGTGTTAATTATGCATGGCATCTATGGCGACGCCAGGATCGAACTATAGTGTGAATATCTACACTAATTAGAAATTCGGTTTTTGGTCGCTTATGCAGAGATGCGTTGATACATGTATGAATGCCCTTGTAGCATTAATTGTCTTTGGGAAGGAAATGTTTTTGCTGCGGGGAGATTACGGTATCGGTGTGTGAAGGTTGGAATTTGCCTGGCAACCGAGGGTACCGAATAGGTTTTGTTTTATACTTCTGTATAATGGAAAGAATTCTTGTAGGGAATTTGTATGCGAAGAAATACAAGAAAGGTAAGAATTATTTTACAGGGACTTTTAGGTTATATAAATTTGATCTATTTGATGTGTGAAGCATTTCAGGTGCTAATGCGATTGCATTAGCGGAAGCTTATGCAGACTGGGTTGTAGGGATGGGGGTTCTTTAGGTAAGTAGTCAGTGGGGTATGGCGGAACCGCCACAGAACCAATTCTATAATTATATCACGTAATTACGATGCAGAATAGAATGCTGACGGCGTTAGACAATAATATTTATACTTGATGTTCCAGAGTCAAATCGTGGCTTATCAATCCTGATGTTTATTCTCCATGTCCCAAGGGCAAGTCGTGGCTTATTACTTTTCTGGAATTTTCTTTGTGATGCATTGTTTGTTATAAATGAATATACGGTTCTGGGATTGGTGCTGATGTGGTGTGCTATCTCGCGCGAGTTAATTAAAACAAATTTGTGGGTTTGTTTTTTTACTTATTTTATTTCGGTAAACGATACTGCGTGTGTTCCTTCCCGGCTGGATGATCAATCATACTGGTTCTTCTTCGGTGGCGGTATTTATGCCTCGAATTGTGATAAGGCTGTTTGTGGAGTTCGGCTTATTTGTTGATCTGACCGTGGTGGGAATTTGTTGATTGTTTGTCTTATGATAGATTGGATTGAGTTGCTGTACTGGGCCATGTGTTGATTATTTGTCTTATGATTAGGGGTGTCTTGGCAGTATCGATTGGTTTTATTATCGTCGGTATCCTTTGACTATGTTTTGATAATGCGAGTTCGGGTGAGCATGGTATTTGTACAATATTTATGGAGTATTTAGTTTACAGTGTGGAAAAATTTAATTTGAATTGTATGTATAATGGTATTATGGGGGAGTAGTATGTGTGCGTCGTTGCACGGGTTCTACTCCTCTCCCACTAAAATCGCGACTGTCGTAGTTCGATGAAGCGGCACATTATTACTAAAGGCGGATCGATGAGCGAAGTAGTAGCAAAAAGGGAAAATGTCAAGGAGTTTCAACGGCGAGCAACACACTTCCCGATTGGGGTTAGTCCAGATTTAGTTGAGAGTGATTAAAACACATTTCGCTTTCCTTACATAAAACACATTGATTTAAATTATTTTATTGTTCATAGTTTATAGTTTGCCCGCTGGTTTCGGGAGCACAATTATACATTAAATTAAATGTTCACATTCAGTATCGATATACAATTTCGGGACACGAACTATACACAAAATGTTAACTATTGGGCGCACCACATCCGACTCAGCAAGTGGTTTTTTACCGAACTTCCTCGACCGCAATTAACGACTGACTCTCTATTCTTCAACGATCCTCAAAAGTTCTCCTTGCTTTCCTTTTCTAGGCAGTCATTGCCATTTCATCCTTCTACTTTTTTGCCATCGAAGCGCCAGAACCCAAAAATCCCAAGCATCGCTTCGATGACCATACATGGTGCCATTATCCTTAGCATCGGCACATAGAAGCGCGAAACATAAATAAAGTTTGCATCTGGTGCTCATGGTGTGTGTGTATGTTCACAGTAAGCACACCGTGGATCATCCGATCCCCTAGGGCAGGTGTGGCCAACTTTGGTGCACATAAGATCTACTTTTTATTTATAAATTGTGTCGCGATCGACCTATTTTTTAGGTAAGAAGGGGATGTTTTTGCAATGTGCTTTTATACCGACGTGCACTTTGGCGAGCTCCATGATTAAGGGGTAAATAATCTACATACATGAGTATTTATTTAATGGGTTAAAAAACTTATGTCCAGAGGAATTAAAACAACATGAGCACTTATTAATAACATTTATTCATTCAAACTTTTTAAATTAATGAGAAACCTGAGTCTGCATTTCCTTTACTAGTGCATCATAATTTGGAGTATATCCTGACAAAGACAATAACAATGAGTCCTCAGTATGAGAATCGGTCAGGACGGAACGAAGTTTAGTTTTAGTTAATTGTAAATATGAAAATGCCGATTCGCACAGATACGTAGATCCAAAGCAAGAAAAAATATATTCGCTACATTTGATAATATTGGGATACTTTTCTCGGTTAACATATTTCCAAAAATTTTCTTCAAATTTTCTGGCTTGTAAGATTAAATCAGATTGTAAAATTATAATTTCATTTTCCAAGGCGTTTTGCTCCATATCAAATAAGTCTGCAATTTTTTTGCTAATTTCCTTCACAATTAAATCTTTTTTGAAAGGAAAAGATGTAAATTCCACAATTTCTTTAATTTTTTTAAAATCTTGGAATCGCTTCTCAAAATCTTCCATTACATTTTGTATTTCGGCCACGTACTTGTCAATCTCATAAATAATATTTTTATTTTTTTGTAAGTTGTCTGCCATATTTGGAAAATGGTTCATATTATTTTGTTGTAAATCTTCTATCAACAAAATAAATTTGGTTTTATATGCATCTATGCTCCTAATCATATCAATTATTGTTTTATTTTTACCTTGTAATTCTAAATTTAAATGGCTTAATATGGAAGTAAAATCTGTAAGGAATGCTAAGTCACTAAGCCAGGTTTTGTCATTTAAATATGCATATTTTTTCTCTTGTTCATTAAGAAATTCTATTATTTCAGGCAATAAATCACGAAATCGTTGCAGAAATTTACCTCTACTTAGCCATCTTACATCAGTATGCAATAATAAATCAGACTGACCTTCATCGAGTTTTAGTTGAAAAAGACGACGTTTGAGAGAACTTCCACGAATTGAATTAACAATTTCAAACGCGACGTCCATTACTTCTTTTGTATTTAGTCTCTTGCTGGATAATACTTGCTGGTGAATTATACAGTGGTAACTCAAAAAATCTGGGAATTCAGCGTCATTTCGACATAGGGCTATAAATCCATTTTTGCGGCCTATCATTGCAGCTGCGCCATCCGTTGTTATTGAAACTAATTTAAAGAGAGGTACTTTCTTATCATTAAGCAGACTTTTAAACCCGTTGAATATATCTACACCTCTAGTCCTTTCTTTCAAAGAAATCATACCCAACAATTCTTCTTTAGATGTAAAATCTTCAAAAACTAAACGAATGAAAACAAGTAACTGTGCAGTATCACTTATATCTGTCGATTCATCACATTGAAGAGAAAAACAAGAGCATCTGTTAATATCATTTTGTAACTGTTCCTTTAAATTTCCACCCATCTTTTCGATTCGTCGCATCACTGTGTTTCGGGACAGTTGTAGATCTTGAATTGCAGCAGTAATTTCGCTCTTGTTCTTAAAATCATTAAAAAGGGAATCCGAGATTTCCAAGAACATTTCCTTTACAAATTCACCATCAGAAAATGGTTTACATTTTTTAGCTAATAGATAGCTTCCTTTGAAGGATGCAGTTGTTACTGCTGGTGACTTCAATATTGGCTTTTTGAAAATATTTTGTTGATTTGTTAATTGAGTTTTAAGATCCCGAACTTTACGTTTTCGTAATTCGGAATTTGGTGGATAATCTGTTTGATACTTGTTATGTAAAGATAAGAAATGTCTCTCCAAATTACCCTTTTTAGCAATGGCTATCGAGCTAAGACATATTAAGCAGCAACATTTATCATTCATCATCGTAAAAAAATAGTTAATTTCCCATTCTTCATTGAAATGATATGTTTTCGATTTTTTTGGTTTGCTATCCATGTTCATAAATAGGTATACTAAAATGCAAAAAATATACGACTTAATAATAGGGCATGTAATAAAAGTATTAAACAGTAACAATATAAAATACAATTAATACCTGGTGTAGGTTTAGCCGATAAAACGAAATAGCTAATCATACTTAATAGTTGCGAATAATTAAATTATTATTTTAAATAATGCTTATAAATATTTAATTAAGATTTAAATAATTTTATTTAAAATATATCTCTTATATACTTGCACAATTAATTTAAAGAACACTAATATTTCATTAATACTTACAAATGAAACAATCCGCAAGAGAAATTGACTGTAGCGTACAAACACTAACTTCAGAATGAAAATTTAACACTATATTCTGCAAAATTAGATTCCAAGAATTAATCCTAATGGCTAGCAATTTAAATGTTATTATTTTAATAGTCATAAATTTCTCAGAAGTGTAAATACAAGTCAATTTTAAACGCACTGTATTTCAGATTTATTAAATAAACATCATTTATATACGTTTTTATATGTATTGTATAAGTTTTTATCATAAGCCGAAGTATTATGCTGATTTTGTAATATCCCAACTCAAATAAATTTTATATAGGTAGCAAAAAGTAGCAGCAGCAAAAAAGTTATCTACCGACAAAAGCTTTAAATAGAAAACAGAATTGCAAAAGTGCAAAGAAAAAGAACTTAATAAAACCATTTCAAATGTCAAAACAAACTAATAAAAATAATGATAATATAAAAATTATATCCTTTCTATGAGCTAATCACAGAAAACATTTGAATAAAAGGTATTTGTACTTTTTAAGTTAAAAGTTTTTATGAGATACTTTTCGCAAACCCCGAACTTGCGAGTGATCGACCAAAATTGGTCTCGCGATCGACCGGTCGATCGCGATCGACTTGTTGGCCACCCCTGCCCTAGGGCAACACCATGAGCGACGTCTCGCAGCTGGCAGCAGCATCACAACGAAGGGTTGGAATGTTTACCTTACGCAAGAGGCACACACGATGAGTGTGTCGTCGCACCAATGACGGTGGCCCAACCAAATTACTCATGTGCACAATACAATGTTGCCTCCGACGTCTGGACGAGAGATAAAGGAGCAAGCTTGCTGCTTGGTTACTCTGTTGTGTATTTGCATGCATGACACGATCCTCGCGCAGGTGCGTAGCAGTGCACACAAATAAGGGTAGCGCCGAATGTGTTCCCCGGATGTATGCCGCGTTTATAATTCCTTACCAGAATTTTGATGATGCCACATACAACCGGTGAATTGCTTTTAGGGCTTGATACTTGATGCCGATGCGGTTTGTGTCGGCCACAATTATTGGCTCCAATATTCCTGCCATGCCAGGTACGGCGATCACCTTATTGAAGTAGTGACGTTCAGTGGGACTATGGGTATTTAACTGTTTTTATCTTGTCTCTCCTCGGGTTTATCGATAAAAACACACCTCATGTTCGTTTCTTATTTTTATTTACTTTATTTAGTTTGATTTGAAGTTCTTAACACTAGTTACTTACAGGAAACATAGGTTGCTTAAGAGTCTAATTAATTACAAACAAACTTAAAGCAGATTAATTATCCATTAAGTGGCTTAAAGTTATTAAAAAGTTTACTTAATCACTAACAAACTTCACGTAGATTAATAATCCGTTAAGTGGCTTAAAGTTATTGAATAGTTTAATTAATCACAAATAAACTTCACGTAGATTAATTATTCGTTAAGTGGTTTAGACTTATTAAATAGTTTAATTAATCACAAATAAACTTCACGTAGATTAATTATTCGTTAAGCGGTTTAGAGTTATTAAATAGTTTAATTAATCACAAACAAACTTAACACAGATTAATTATCCATTGAGGGGTTTAAAGTTATTAAAAAGTTTGATTGGTTTGCACGACTTTACAAACACGACCGACTCCAACACGCGATGTATTTAGACACCTTGCCGGAACTCGTAATTTCAGATCTTCCGCCGGGACTCGTAATTTCAGACTTGTACGAAAGAATTAACAGATCCCTTGGGACGCCCAAGAGGGATGTAAATTAACATGAGGGCACAACCTGCCCTCACGGAATCCGAATCGAGATTAAATCAGTTCATCGAAGCGATAGGATACCAAAATCCCATCATCGCCTCGATGACCATATTTGGTAATTTACCCTTTTGCGTTTTGTCCAACACAAAAGTGGTTGAAACACACACGATGATTGCTCTGTTGTTCATCGCGTGTATCCGCAAATATGCAGACACAGCATACATCCCATTTAAAGTTCGCAGCAGGTGCGAGTATCTCTGCTACAAAAAGGGTTGAAGTGTTTGCACGATCAACGTGTGCGTAAGGCATTATTGCCGATCGTGTACTTTCCATTTCCATAAATGGATATGTTCCTTCGACATCACTGTGTGGAACCTCACGCTGCTTGGGCGCGCTTTGCCGGCGTCCCCTGGTATAAATCGCCATGCGCGTGTGTGCGAAAATGCTTTCGTCTTATGCGCATGGGTATTGTCAGGGAATTATATCGAACACGTGATGTTGTATCGAACAGTGTTTCAAGGGCATTTGGCTGGCGCCAACAAATTCGCTTGTCGGACGGGTGGTCGATCGATGTAGGTATATACGACCACAAAAAGGAAGAAATATCTCCTGCAGTATGTGGTAAACACATTAGGAGGTTTTCTTTGATACTTGTTGGGCAATGTTGATTGCTGCATGCGCAACCGGATTTGCCTTTTGGGAACATGGTGCGTTTCGCACGACTATGCCCTTGTAGTAGATGTCGTTTTTGCTGATGAAATTTCCTATCAGCAGGCATTATGCTTCACACGTTTTTTGTAGTTATTGGTATGACCAATGCAGGTAAGTACACGCTTTTTATGAATTAGGACGCGCGTGGAAATGGTTACCTGGTGGGAAATGAGCAGGTAAGTAGGGTGGCAGTTGAGCAGGTAAGCAGTGGCGTTCGAAAGAACCGCCACAGGACTGTCACTAAACCCGCCTCTTATGCCCTCTGCATGCCCTCGGTGGGGTTTTTACCCAGGTAAATGGAAAGGTGGATGGTGGCGTTCAAGGAAACCGGCACAGTATCATAATGTAAGTGTACAAAGGTTGGTAGAGATTGATAATAAAGATATTTGGGGTTTATAATACAAGGGTTATTGTGTACAGAGATTTGTTTGGGGTGTGAATTACAATAATACATAGGTATGTATAATACATGATGTGGGATGTGTGAACTGTCCCCTCCTTAAGTTAAAACGTCCTCGTTTTTTATATTTTCGGTTTTTTGGGCTAGTTGTGTCATATCTTATTTAGATAGTAGATTACATTTTTCTAAGTTTCTTTTCTTTTTATATATTAAAATTACTTTTATAATATAAAGTGTTAATGTGATGATTACAATTGTTTCGCCAGCTGGGAACCGCAACTCCGATGTTGCCGATGGTTCGCCAACTGGGAAACAACAAAATGGTTTTTCTGCATCAGCCTTCGTTCTGGTTGACTTTAGAATAACCAACATCATCTCAACTTCAGAACACCTCTGGATGGTTTCCGAATAATGCCGCACTGGACACAAATAATTTGATCAATTTGATCTCAAAGAAGCCGCATCCACTAAATAAAACAAATGAATTGAAAAAAGTAGATCGCAACACGAGATCCCTTTAAACTTTATTTTACGATGGACTGGAACTATTAACAAAACAAAACTGTCAAAAAACAGGTACTGAAAAACACCGTAAAGACAACCTTTTTTACTTTTAATGTTAAAAACAGATACTGTGTAAAAAACAGTACAACAAAAATCATAAAACTCTATCAAAACAGTAACAGTTAAACGGTTAAATGAGCAGTCTCTTATTTCAGCAATTGGTGGCATTCAGTGCCACCAGAAATTTATGTTGTCAGCTCTTTGGTATGTTTCTTTCAGAGTATAATCTCAGGTGCTTAATGCATGAAAGAAACTGTGACAATTGATTGTTATTGTGCCGAGCAGTGAATCTCAGATCAATTTGTCGTTTCGAATCACTGCTAGCATTTCTGAATAACATTTAGGATCCTTCTGTTCTTGGTGTTTTGTTGCTGTACTGCAACAACAATGATTCCCAGTACGCAGCAGAATGTTCTTATAGGGTGGTTTTCTAAGGGTGTGAAGAATGTAGATATTTCTTGTAAGTTTGTCAATTTGTTAGTTGTATCTGAGGACAATAATTCAATTATTTTTAATTCTTCATTATGCCTTGGTGCTACAGTTTCTTTGATTACATTTTTTTATATTTACATATTTCTTATTGTCTATGATTACATTTTTTCGGAACTTATAAGGTTAGGCCTGTGGGGGTTTAAGTTTGGGTGCCGAACACGGGCACAGATTCACTAATATCCCCAACGTAAAGCTGCTGCGGACTGTTCACGAAACGGTAAAACGGATAAATGAAGACGCACTGAGGTAGTTTTATGTTAATGTTTTTTTCTCTTTATTTTGTGTCACTTAAAATAGTCCATAAATTAAATTCACACTAAACAATTCTCCATAAGTTTATAAGCCCGCTGGCGGTTCTTTCACACCTTCTACATCGAATCCTAATTGGTATTTAAATGGTCTCTGAACGTCCACAAAATTTTCAGCTTCGTGATTTGTCTCTTGCGCAACAGATTTAAACCAAACTAACTCCCGACTTTGAGTGTGGGTGCTCCGCAGCGTACCAAACTCGGCTGTGTCGCGACTCGAATGCGGTTGTGACGACTGTGGTTGTGACTCGACTTGGTGATGCGCACCATTCGGCGGATGAATCTCGACTGTGTCGTGGGAGAGCGTTGCGCGCTTGGTGGTGGCTGTGACTCGAGTTGGTGATGCACACGCGGATGAATTTCGACTGACTGAAAAAGGGCAAGAATCCATTCATCGTGTCGTGGCAGTGGAGTTGTGAGGGTACGAGATCGCGACGCCCCACGGGCGAGAGTTCTACCTCGTCCCCACAACTTCCATTAAATGTTCTGACCAGTACAACCCGAGGGAAAACCAAACACCAACATATGACACGTAAAAATATGAAACACACTGGAGAAAAAACTGCTCACCACCTCCAGCACAGGAAGGAAGGTATCGTGCGCTGATCACTGAACATCACCGAGGGAAGGTCCCACAAGTGAAAATAAAGCACACTGCATATAGTTATTTATGAAAGATTTTACTTCAGCAAACATTATTTAAATTATTTAACATTATTTAATTTATTCAAACATTATTTAAACACATTAGCGTCCAGAACGAATGATTCCGCGAGAGAAATCTGCATTAATATTAATTTATTACGACAACCCGATCACAACACTTTACTCGAACGACTTCGTAAATTATCGCGTGTCCGCCGTGCGACGGACAGCGGGAGTAGAACCACCGGCTCGGTCGGTGGATGGAAGTGGACTCAGCGATATTAATTCGCTGACAAGGGAATTCGGCCAGCGAAACTGACTCTCTTAATTAAGGGGTGCGTTTTCCTATTCCAGGAGAGACGTAAAGTCTCTCTTTGGAGTAACCAAACCGATATCATAGACGAGATCTTCACGATACACAAGTGTGTGTGTACGTCGGTTCTTTTCATAGATCAAAGCCATGATGATGAACCCGAAACACAAAGAAAGGGAAAAGGATCGTAGAGATCTTTGTTTATGTGAGAAGGTTACTGGGAAACGGATCCAGAACTATGTAGGATAAAAGAGATTTATGACCTGTGACTTCAACTGAGTAATCAAGTTGCAACTCATTAAATGGTAGATGCATGTGGGATATGTTTTGGTGATTGGGGTGTTTGTGTATCCCCAGAATGCCTGCTGGTAGACATTGTTCTTTTGTATGCACTTAGTGCATTGGTAAGGCATTAGTCTCAACGCAGATGGTGCTAATTACATGCATCTGCGTTGGACCGTTTATCGCTGGCTAAACGGGGTCGCCAGCCGATGTGTGTGTGTAGATAGTTTTTGTGCACACATCGAGGCTCGGAAAATAGACAGCGCAATATTTATGATCCCTGTCATGAAGGTTACATTGTATGTAAACCGAATCATTTGTTTACAGGATTTCGTGTAGGGGAATTTGTCTGGCAACGTAGATGCCGAAATTGGTTTGGAATTCCTGATAAGCTAATAAAGAAATCTTACAGAGAATTGGTATGCGTAGAGAATGCATAAAAGGTAAGTATGGGTGTTGTTTCGTAATGTCTCGGTAGGGTGCCGGCCCGACACTGGTTTACCAAGACGTCCCCAATCTCCTTAACCTTCTTACAGGCTTGTGTTCTCCGCTTCGGTGAGACCAATTAAAAACAGTCGGTATCTTTTTCTTTATTTTTACTCGAACCTTACTTCCTTGTAATACAAAAGTATTCGGTATTTTATTGAATATACTTATTAACTCAATTAATATGTAAAATTGGTGAAACTGTATTTCATAGAACTTGCTTAATAATTTCGTTCATATGTAAAATTAGAGTGTACAGTATTTCCAAGAACTTTCTATGCACTTCATTAATATGTAACATTACTGAGTACAGTATTCCAAAGAACTTTTTATGCACTTAATTAATATGTAACATTAGTGAGTACAGTATTCCAAAGACTTTCTTATGCACTTAAATAATACGTAATATTAGTATGTACTGTATTTCAAAAAAACTTCTTATGCACTTAATTAATATGTAATATTAGCGAGTACAGTATTTCAAAAAACTTCTTATGCACTTAAATAATATGTAATATTAGTGAGTACAGTATTCCAAAGAACTTTTTATGCACTTAATTAATATGTAACATTAGTGAGGTCTATTTACTACCTCTTTACCAAAAACGTACACTGCGTGTCACTTGGTTATTGCCCGTGGTTGACACTAACTTTTTCGCGTGCACGGACGTGACCTTTAAACAATTAATGTTGGTTCGTAAAATGACACTCTCCTTTTGGTAATCGCCAGCAGACTGACTCGCTGGTTATGCTATGGCACCCTAGGGGTTGATTTTGCATACCCACACAGTGACAACCATCTCTTCGTGAACCAATTCATGCGGAGTCCAATTCTTTGATGAAATCTCTCACACAGCCAAGGATGCGATCACACCATTGCCTTGGACTGTGTAAGTCATCGCAGGGACCGGGATCGTTGTTCGTCGCCAACCCGTGCCCTTACCGGTGTGTACTTGGGTCGCTAAATACAGTGGTAAGCACTGTGTGTGCGGTTCTGGTATTGGTGCATATTCATATCAAGGGTCGCCCGTATTGCTCATACGTGCGACTTGATGCAGTTACACGGGCATGCGTTGTATCTCTCGTATTTGTATTGGTTGAGATGTGTCCTTTTAAGGGCATGCGTTGTAGGTTTCATTTGTTTGCGCGCCTGCTTGGTAATTCTGGGAATTAGTCACAGACTTGCGCTACCGCACAATGTGTTGGATGGTTATTCTGCTATATCCGATCGTTGGTTGGTGTTTTTACCAGATCGATGTGCAGATGTCCCATGTTTGCTTAAGACATAGAGTTTCATGCTTCTGCAACTACGTTGCGCTTGGTCTTTATGTCGTGCTTTTAGATATTTTAAGTATTTCCATGTTGGGGAATGCCTGTTATTGCTGATACACTTTTCGTATCAGCAGACCCTGTGGTTGTTAGAAATGCTAATGCAGGTAAGTACACGATTTATCGGAGCATGCCGCTTACGAAAAGGGGGCTACCTGGTGGTAGGTAAGCAGGTAAGTAATGGCGTTCACAAGGGCCGCCACATACGTTTTCTCTACAGGGACTTAAAGATCATAGATTTGATCTCTTTAATGCGTGAAGCATTTTCAGGTGCCTAATGCGATCGCATTGGCGAAAACTTATGCGTCTTGGGATGAGGTAATGGGGGTTTTTAGGTAAGTGTACCGTGGGGTTTGGCGACGCCGCCACAGAGTCATAGCTGAATAAACTCACTGCCACTTTCTAGGAACTTGAAAAGGGTTGCTATGCGTGCATAGGGAACTTAGTTCCAGCGAATTACTGCCGTACAGGCTGGGCTAGATTCCTCGGTTGCTATGTATACTGAGAAATCGGTTTTGGGAACACGACCAAGTATGGGCATGAGTTGTCGGGTAGACAAGGGAATGTGGGTCTTGGTTGTTTCGCGGAAATGCAACGCATCGTGCTGGTGACTTACCAGTAAGGAGAATTGGTATTGGGTAGGATGGGAGCCGCAATGATTTTCGGGGAAACTAAGTGTTGCTTGGTTACAAGCGAGGACATAGTTTCAGCAGGAAGTGAGTCGGAATCATTTTCGAGGGAAATTCGAGCTGCTTGGTTGCAAGCGAGAAATACAATTTAAGTAGGAAATTAACCGAAGTGGTTTTTGGGAAAAATGTATGCGGTTTGATGTAGTTGAGGGAGATGATTAATATTCCGTTGTAAGTTTGAAAATGCATTTTATTACAGCTTGGGAAATGGATTCTTGGTAAGTTTGGGGATGTATGCGATTGCAGATTTGGGTTATGGTGGCGCGCTGTTAGCGGTCGAAGTTAGGTAAGAATTGTGGGTTGGTTCTTCGTGTGGTATAGAGAACCCCCACATGACTTTTAATGGTTTTGTCGTCTACGACATGACTTTTATCTATAAAATTATATCCGTTTTCTATTTCTTTAATCTCCGCATTGTTTTCTTTTATAAAGTTACAAGTGGCTGGTTCATCGGTTATTAATGGTAACGTACAGTCTACATCTTTGTAATTTTGAATAAGTTAACAGACATATGTCCCTACATAGTTTTTACAATTGGTAATATGTGTATATTTAAATTCGCGCATTTAGCGATTTTATCAGACATTATAGGTTTACCATATTTATTTGACAATGCATGTATATGAAAAAGTTGACATTTTTTATTTAATACAGGGTACTTATATGTTATTATAATCGTATCAATATAGAAGCAAATAAATATACTGGAATATTCCATTACATGAATTTATAGGTATGCTGAGTCCGTTTCCACTAAAACATTTTTTTTTTTTAAATCCTTGATTTCGATTGGCTGGACTAGGCCTATCATTGTTATGACAAGGAGAATGGTTAGATTTTTCATCCTGGGAAAATTTGATTCTCGATCGTATATTATCTTTGTGGATTTTTTTGTTGAGTGTTGTAATTATGGTGTCACCTTTGTCTTCCTTTACCGTGTGTTCGCTGAATCGATCGCTATTTTTATTTCTGCGTGAAGACCTAACAAAGATTTTATTCCCAGGTCGGTCTCGATATTTACGCGTTTTTTATTAACGTGATCCAACAGTTTTTGTTGATTGTTTTTTAATTTCTCCTCTATATCAGGATAATCTACTCTGTTGAAAAATACGTCTTCAGGTTTGCACCCAGTCGACGAGTGGATTGTTCGGTTGTATTGAGCGACTGCATCAAATAAGAAATCCCTGCATTCACCATCTTCTTGTTTACTGAGGGTTCTGGCTATTTCAATGAGTGTGGAATGTGCTCTTTACACTTGGCTGTTGCTGGTAGAGTGGTCGACAGCTGTAGTAGTGTGGCTAACGTGATGCCGGTTGAACACGGCTTTTACCTGTTGACTAATAAAAATAAACTCGTTATCCGTCATGACACTTTGTTGGCCGTGATAAACAAATATTTGGGATAGGAGTTCGTTTAAAGTAATGTGGGTATTAATTTTATTAAATATATAACGTAAGTGCCAGTACTTTGAGTACCTATTTACAGTACTAATGTATACTTCATTGTTCATGTGGAATACATCCATTTGCAGATATTGGGAGCATTTTCTTAGTATAGGAGTTCACCCTATGGGTTGATGGTTGGGTTTCCGATCGCGCTTGGTGACATGGCATATTTTACAGTTTGTTGCATATCTCTTGCAGTCTTTTGACCCGGTCGGCCAATAGTTGGTTTCCCAAGTTTCTTTTGAATTATTTCTGTAATTACGATGAGCTCGAATGTGCACGTCTTCCAAGATCTGTAATTGTTTCTCTCTATCCGTTATGTCTTCTAATAGTTTGTCGGTTAAGGCAATCTTGTATCTCCCGAATACTTTTTTAATTTTATCACCGTATTTCATCATTATTTCTGCTTCCATTTTTAAAGCGTTAAATTTATTTTGATTTAAAGTTTTCTTCATGAAGTGGATTATAATAAAACTTGCAATGATTCTTTTATTTTTATTATAAATTTAAACAGAATATTCCATTGCAATTATGAAATAAACAGATTGGAGGTAAACACATAAAGTTATTTTGTATAAAATGTTGGTAAGATTAAGTTTCCTTTAAGTATATATATAGATTTTTTTTTTTTTTTTTTTTTTTCAATTTACATGTAGTTGTAGACAAGATTATATTATTGTTTACATGTTTAAAACTTTGGTTTGAGTTTTTTTTTGTTTTTAATTTATTGATAATAATTATTGCTTAATTTTATGAGGTAAAATATATAATTCTATTATAAGCATTTGTATTACAAGTTCTTTGTTTTACAATTTTCAACTTTTTACTCCTTTCAATTTTGTTCATATTTGTTTACTTTACAGATCTTATTTTATCTACAATATTTACGACACATACAATTCATTTGTGTTCTGCCAGGGAGTCATCTATGATTTCTGAGAAAGGTTTTTGTCCTGGGAAGCAAATAGATAATGTATGTGGATAAGGAAAGGGAATGGGAATATTGGTAGTTCGTTCATCAGGTGTAGTTTGGTTTATTCATAAAATGGCTTCAGACGATTGTTGTGTATTACAACATTTCTGTTGCCTACCTTGATAGTGGTATTAACAGCTCCTGTAATTGATGTAACCACATAAGGGCCTTTCCATATGGGTGTTAATTTCCCCTTCCTGTTTTCGTTTCGTACCAAAACTTTATCGCCCACGTGAAACGTGAAAGGGCGTGTTACACGGTCGTGGTGCTGTTTTGACCGCTGTTTGCTACCCAATAAGTTTCGCCTAGCTATTTCATACATTTTCTGTAATTTGTATTTTAATAGCTTGTGATAACTCTCGTGGTTATACCCTGGTTCCGGTGCTCGTTTTAAGTTTGAGGGTACTTCCGGAGTGAAACCATAGAAACAATTCATAGGCGTGAGTTTTGTACCTTCGTGTACACTGCTGTTGTACACGAATGTCGCCGTCCTCAGGTACTGATCCCAAGATTGAGGGTTTTCATCCACAATGCTGCGTAGGTATTCTACGATTGGTCGATGGGCTCTTTCGAGAGCTCCATTCGATTGTGGATGGTATGCTGAGGTTTGCAGTTTTTTAATATGGAGCAGCTTACACACGCTTTTAAATAAGCCGCTGAGAAAGTTGGATCCCTGATCGGTGACTAGACACTTCGGAACACCATACCGAGCAATGATTTGATCGAAAAAGACTTGCGCCACCGATTCTGCCTCTACATTTGGTAGAGCATAGCAATCCATATACCTGGACAAATTGTCCTGAAAAGTTAAAATGTATTGGTTGCCAGTAGGAGTTTGTTCGATAGGACCCACGATGTCTAAGTAGACTTTATCAAAGGGCCTCTCAGCAATGTCAGTCACTACCATTGGCATACGCAGGGCTGGTGAGGATTTCATGGTTTGACATGTTTTGCATACTTTTATGTAGTGCTTAATGTCACGCAACATGTTCCTCCACCAGTAGTTCCTACGAATTTTTTTATATGTTTTAGCCACTCCCTGGTGTCCACCCATGGGAAGGTCATGGTAGTCTTTGAGTATTATTTGGATTTCTTCGGGGTTTGTAATTTCCATCACCCCTATCTCATATGTGCGACTCACCGTTGCATTCTCAGGAGGATCAGTGTCTTCTGGAAGTCCTTGGGTAAGTTTGTCATTTGTATTCGCTGCCTGTTTTTTGGTTTGAGCACGAGTTACAGCATTACATTGCTGAGGGGGTTGTTTTCTAATAGGCATTTTCTTTGGGTGTATGCCTGAAGGTTGTTCCGTTGATATAGGTTGATCAAGGGAATTTTGGGGGATGCGGCTAAGGGCGTCCGCATTTGTGTTGTACTTTCCGGGTTTGTACTCAATCTGGTAGTTAAACTCTGCTAATTTTTGTTGAAATTTTGTTAGACGGGATGAGGGATCCTTTAATTTCAACATTCCTCTAAGAGGTCTGTGGTCTGTGTAGACCGTAAATTTTCGTCCTTGCAAGTAACAACGAAAGTTTTTGGTAGCCCAAACGATCGCTAACAACTCTTTTTCGATTGTGGAGTAATTTCTTTCGGCCTTGTTTAAGGTCCGACTAGCGTAGGCAATAGGTTGATCCTTGCCCACTTCGCCTTGTGAGAGCACTGCTCCTAGTGCTTCATTGCTAGCGTCCGTGGTCAGGTTAAAAGGCCGTGTAAAATCAGGGTAGATAAGAAGAGGTGGTGAAGTTAACAGCTCTTTTATTTTTTCAAATGCTTGCTGGCATTTATCTGACCATGTGAATTTTACCTCTTTTCTTAAAAGGTTAGTTATGGGACGTACTATCTTGGAAAAATCCGGAATGAATTTTCGATAGTAGTTGGCAAGACCTAAAAAGGATTGAACGTTTTTAACTGTTCTTGGAGTTGAAAAAGTCTTTACGCTGGCAGTTGTAGCGGGATTTGGCAGCGCTCCTTTTTCCGAACAGACATGTCCAAGGTAAACCACTTCTTTTTGTAGAAACCTACATTTCTCCGATTGCAGTTTTAGATTATGTTCTCTTAGTTTGTCGAAGACTTTTTGAAGTTTGCCATTATGGTTTGCCAAATTTTTTCCATATATGACAATATCGTCTAGGTATACAAAACATTCGAGACCTTGCAGTCCGGTTAGGACATGGTTCATGAGTCTTTGGAACGTAGCCGGTGCTCCTTTTAATCCGAACGGCATACGTGTAAACTCATAGTGTCCATAATTGGTGCTGAAAGCTGTTTTTTGTTGGTCTTTGGGGTCTACCAATACTTGATGGTAGCCGCTAGCCAGATCGAGCGTAGAGAAATAACGCGAATGTCCGAGCTGGTCAAGTATATCCTCTATTCGAGGCAACGGGTATGCGTCTCCGATGGTTTTTTCATTTAGCTTCCTGAAATCAACTACGACTCTCCATCGGGTTTCTCCGTCGGGGCCCGCTTTCTTTGGAACTACCAGAAGTGGTGAGTTCCATGGACTTTTGCTAGGTTGAATAATATTATTCTCTAGCATTTCCCGCACTTGCTCGTTTATTATCTGTTTTTTATTTTCGGGTAGTCTGTACATCCTTTGGTTTATTGGTGCTTGGTCCTGTACCAAAGGGATTTCATGCATTATTGCATTGGTGTACGTCAGGTAATCGCCTTTCAGATGAAATATGTCGTGATATTCCTGGCATAAACTCACAATGGATTGGTGCTCCTCAGAACTTAGATTTTTCCCTAAATTAAGTTCCTCATATAGTTTCTCCAACCGTGTATCAATTGTGGTTTCACCTGACGATTCATTTTCCGAGTACAAGTATTTTATGTGTTGGAGGGTTGCCACCTCCGAAGGGGTTAACTCGGTTTTATCTGCTGACGTACATACTCGCATCCGGAGGCTTTCGTTATCTCGGATATCCAGGGGAATTAATGAGTATTCCCTGGTGGGCAGTAACTCTACTTTTATCCGGTGAATTAATTTGGCAGTGTCTGTTATATTGAGTGCTGCAATCTTTGGCCTCGAAGCATTGTTTAATATGCAATTCGATAGGTATATTCCTGATTGCATTTCTTTGGGCAAACAGATCACTTCCTCTCGGATTTCTATTGGTAACACAATTACCTTTTGTGAACGTCCTGGTATTTCAACCGGTTCACTCAGAATAACTTCCACTGTTTCAGAGTTTGGAGCTGCTGGATCTGTAGTCCTATTTTCTCTGATTATTTCTATAGAAGTGTGAGGCTCTGCTTGTGGGATCGGGGATATTGGGAGCGATGCTGTTTTGCAGCCAGCACTTTTCTTAGAAAAGGCTTTGGAAGAGCTACCAACTATGGGTTGTACCTTTTTGGGTCCCATTTCGTCAATAGTCCTTTTCTCATCGGCTGCCCGTGTTCGTCCTGTTTTTCCTCGATTCCTTGCGAAGGGGATGGTAAAGTGTTCGGAGTTGGTACCCATGCGAGGGAATTCCAAACACTGTCCCGGTCCATCCACTTTGCAATTCCTGGACAAAAAATCGTTGCCCAAGAAACCATCTTCTTTGAGCCCAGGCAGAGAGTGTACCACTTGGAATGAGCATGGCACGCTCTGTGCCAACTCGAAATGCCCTAAACAGCTGCCTCTACTTTTCCCTGAACCAAAGGGCGTCTGCAGAGTGCATGAGTCTTGGCTATCTATTTGGCAATTGGAGTGGAGTGCTTTCTGTTTGATTATACTGATCTCGGCGCCAGTATCTACTACTAGTTTTATTTCTTTGCGTCGCCCTATATCCAAAGGAAGTTGGACTATGGGGACACGGGTTAGTGGCGCCTGAGAACAGTTAGTGTTATGTGATTTTAATTCGGTCGGGTTGGGGTATTTGAACCCGACCGTACTGAGTTTCCCGAACTATTCTCCCATCTTTGTTTTTGTCGGCATTCTGCCACCGTGTGATTTCGCCTATTGCAAAATTCACAGGGCTTTCTCCAGCTTTGGGAGGGCGGGTTGGTATTTGAGCGCGTTTTGCTGGTCTCGGGTGGGTGGGAGTTTTGCGTTGCCTTTGTTCGACGGGGTCGTCGTTGAGGCTGATTCCTTGGAGCGTCTCGGTTAGAATTCTGATGCCTTACCTGTTCTTCTTCCTCCGACACCAAGTCCGGATCCACGTTGACAGTCAATGTGACTGTGCGCTTTTGTGGATTTGACCGACGTTGATTATTTTTCGGATTTGATTCCCGAATATTATTGGAGGCGGAAGTCGAATGACCTGCCTGTTCCCAATTTAATTTGTGGCGGCATTCTGTCCACTTATGGCCTCGTCGGCCACAGAATTCACAGCTGTGTCCTACGCTGTAAACTTTGTAGTTTTGCGTGGGGCTCGCCTGAGCGGAAGTTGATGGTTGAGGGACCTGTGGTGATTGTACCTGGGGTCTTCTTAGATTTGATTGTGGCCGACCGCTTTTTGGAGGCCCATAGTTTCTATATGTTGGTTGGGTTGCGGGTACACGACATTCCCTAATATCATGTCCATATTGCCGACAACCCATGCAGAAAGGCGTATTTCTGCGTTTTAGACACTCCTCATAAACGTGTCCCTTTTTCTTGCAGAAACTGCAAGTTACGCGTGCAACCTGTGGAAAAGGAGAGCGGGTGCTGCTGAAATGAGCTGGTATTGGCTGACTTTCCCCAGGGTATGCAGCTGGAGCCGGTAATTGTTGGGTAGCCACCTGTGGGTTTACAGAATTCCATCCAGGGGCAAGTGGAGAATCGACTGGTGTTCGATTTATTGCCACCTGTGGGTATGAAACAGAGGCAGAAGGAGCGTTGACCGGTATACTGTTTGATATTGGATATTGAACAAGGGCAGAAGGAGCGTTGATTGGTACACTGTTTGACACCGCCTGTGGATATGTAGTTTGTCGCACAGGGGCAGGCAGATCGTAAGATCCTATGTAGTTTGCCTGTGGCTGTGGAGCAAATTGCACAGGGGCGTGGGGAGAACTTAAATAATGAATATTATTTGTCTCCTGAGGATATGCGCTATATTGTACATGAGGATAGTGATCGAGTCGTGGGTAGTTTAATTGGGTCATATTTTCAGATTGGTTGGGGACTGGGGGTCTACTTTGGGTGGAGTTATACAACCGTATCATTTCCTGTTGTGACTTCTCCATCTGGATTAATTTCTGGGCCAAACCGTCAAATGTGTCATCACCAACCAACACCATAAATTGCCTCAGAAAAGGATCTGCAGTACCACCTTTCAGAGCGGATTTCGCTGCTAAGTCTACCTGCAGCTTGAACGCAGCGCCGTTCACCAGGCCGTACGTTTTGTTTGCTGCATTTTGGCACTGCGCCATGGTTTGCCCCAATCTTGAGACGAAACCATTCATCTCTTCTCCAGGAGCCTGTCGTGTTGCTCGTAGTTGGTTCAGCAAATCCTCGAACGACTCTTGTGACTGTTGTGTGCCCTCAAAGATTGTCTCCAATTCTTCAATAGACTCTACTGACTTAGCGGTGACCAACTCATAGGCATCGCCAACCAGTCGCGTGGGCAACAGTTGGAGAAACACCCGTTGTTCCTCAGCTGGCAAACAACTTATTGCCCTCCTGCAGCTACTTACAAACGCCTTAAGTTCGCTTGCTGCATTTGGAGCCTTAACACCTGAAAAAATTGGCACCGCCCTTGCCAGCAAATCCAAAATACCTCCCAGATTCACGGAACTACCAGGAAACGAGGGGGGAACGGGAGTGGACGCGGTAAGTGGGATTTCAAAATTAGGTTGTTGGGTTAGGGTTTGGGTAAGACTTGTCCCAGGCAGAACATCTATTTTTGTTATGTTTAATTTGTTTGGTATGTCCATTTTATTATTTTTGTTAATAATTGTTTTAATCTCTCTACTATTAATTTTTTTTAATAATACTTTTAAATTACTCACCACCGATGCTGCAGTTCCTGCCGCTGCAGTTTTCTTTATTCTTCGGGAACGGCGAAGGGGCACGAATTCGCGTTGGCCTCCAGGCATTCAAGACTTGCTTGGCTTCTTCTAGTGTCCTTGGTGTGCTGAAGTGCTGTTATTGTTGTCCTGTAACGCTGGTTGCGATTTTGTTCCCTCGTTGTTATGTCTGATGTGGTTTTATTACTTTCCTGTCCGTTTTTATTTAGTGTCTGTTGTTTTTTCACTGTCAGTTGTTGCTAAATTGTATTATTTTATGTGTGCTTTAGTCACTTTTTTGTAGATTTAGTTTAGTGTCTTTATAAGTTTGTTTTGTTTGTGGAATGGTTTTATGTTTACACTTTAAAATTTTTTATTTAATTTATTAAATACTTTGTTTTGTTTTTCTTTTGTACTTTATCTGTTGAACTGTATTCGAACTGTTTTATCTAGGCTGCTTTACGTGTGTGTTTTTTTTTTTCTTTCTTTTTTTTTTTTTTAATTAAACAAACTCTTTTGATTTTTTTTTCATGATTTCATTCAGCACATTTTGTTCTTATTATTTGGTCACTGTGTTTGTTTGTGTGTTTTATTTGTGTCTTTTTATTTAGTGCATTTGTGTGGTTAATTAATGTTTTTTTTCACTTCACTATTGTTTATTTTGTGTTTTTTGTTTTTTTTTTTTGAAACACGTTTTGTTTTTGTTTGGGAGCTCTGTAAGCTCTTTCAAAGTCAAGGCTTTTCAAGCTCTTACGAGTTTTAAACTCAGGCTTCCTTGGACTTTTCGGCTGCGCCACTTGTTAAAGAAATTGTTCGAGACACTATATATGCACACACAGAATGCAAACACACGTAGTTAAATAAAATACACTGCTTTATTTTCGAAAATAACAAAGTCACTGGACTAACACACAATTAATTTAGTAAACATTACTTTTAATTTTATTTTAAGCTCTGCGGCTTGTTAAATTTAAATTTCACACACGGCACACGACTTTCTTGACGGCACACGTCTAGGTTGACGGGGTACTTCCACTTCGTTTTATTTTTCTATCGAATTTTCACGCGCGGCGGCTTTACCTTTGACTTACGTCCAGGACAACGATTTGTATCAGACTTTTTTTTATTTTTATGTCCGTTGTGGACGATGGTTTGACTTAGACTCTTCTAATTTATGAATGTCCAAACCGGACGACGTTCATACATCGACACCCTTATCTCTCTTTCGGTCGTGTAGACCGAAATATACATCCATCCATTGTTTACTCACAATAGATCCTTTTTGATACGCATGAGGTATGCTTTGCAGTACATTTCTTGAGAATAATAAACATTGAAAATGTTTATGATCTGCGAGATCTGATTGTGTGGATGCGTGTATACAATTTAGAATCTTGTATTTACACAAGTGTTCATTTATGGTCAACGATGGCAAAGATATTTTGTATACTTTATTGCTTCGTTACCATAGAATTATTCTCTGTTTTGAGCAGCACAAAGAAAATATGTGCCGTCATGGATTTTTCCCAGATGTGGTATCTGGATTCCATGATTTGCCCGTATATGCATTTTGTAGCTAATGCACTTTTACAGGTACTCATTGGGTTGGATATGTTGATTTGGATTAATCAACATATGGGGCTTCACATGAAGGTGAATCCTGTTAATGGTGGGGGTGGGCCCCCAAAAAGGGTGAGTATTAGGGGAGGGTAGGCGTTGCGTGTAACAGTGGGCCTCTTGTTTTGACTAGTGAATTAAGTAATGTAGTGAGCTTTTGTAAAGACTAGAATTAAAAAGTGTTGGTTATAACAATAAAGTTTAAGTGCAAGTGAAAGAAAAGTTCTGTTTTAATTGCAACAAACTACCCACAACAAAGGAAGCCCGCTGACCAAAGACGCAAGAAGACAATCAAAGAAGTCACAACAGTCCCCGGTTGAGTAACAATCCAAATAAGAAGGAGCCTCACTGACCATATTAGGATTATGTCCGAAGGGGTTTTGATATTGATTTTGGTTCCATTGATTGTTAAATGGTTTCCCTTACCTGTGCAGTGTATTATCATGGTTTCTTGGGAGATGGTGGTTATATCTTTGGGGGTTATTAAAACTGGATCTTTGCTGATGTTGGTTATGATTATCATTTCGTTTAATGTTAATGGCTTGTCGAGATTGATTATGTTGTGGGTCGTGTTTTTACATTTACGTCTGCACGGACGTTGGTTCGTAGAAACACCCACCGAGGAAAAGTCAAAACACTAATAAGTTCTTTAATTAGCGTGTACCAGCAAAACTCCAGTGCGCGTCGCTGAAAATTGTTCTAAAGTAAATAACACGAGCGTAAGAAAACACAAGTAAACGTTCCTTCTTTTAATTCTTGAATTTTATTGTTCTCTTCCTGTAGGATTTACACTTTATAAGTTTTAGTTGGTCACTTATTTTCAATTGCCGTTTCGGCATATACATAAAGTTCACTTAGTGTTCTACGGGATTTCCTCTGAATTTAATTTAACTAAATACACACAACACCATCAGCTGGTTTCAGGACATACATATATGTAGTGTTCGAATGGATTGCCGCTGAATTTAATTTAATAAAAATACACACAATATTCCGTAACAGTTTAGCGCCCGGTTAACTGGAGGTGAAAACGTCGGTTTAGGCAGCGCGATCAACTCTGCCACTGAAGGACTACGACTGGACCAGTGCGTAAGCTTAGGATGTTAAAATCTGACTCCTCGTAAGCTGGGCAACCCTGAGCCAACCTCCGTAAGTGGGATGGGTTTCCAGTCATGTCATCGGAGGGGAAAGCGATTTTTCCTTCGCCCCAACGACCAATGAGAAACCGGTTCGCATCCCATTGTAAGGTTCCCATAGACATCGTCCAGATAAGTTGAATGTCTTTACCTCGGAAAGAAAGATAAACGAAACATGCGTTGGGCGAAGGAAAGTAAAAAAAAAAACATGCAGCTGGTTAAATATGATGATCGGTGTACGGGGCTGGGTGTATTGCCACCGTACGGTAGAGTATAGATTTTTTTCTGTTGACGTTAAATCAACATAAATTTTGCCCACCATGGTAAGGAACTAGAATGGATGGGAGCATGTTTGTTTTAGAAGAAAGTAACGAGGGACATGACCATGGGTATGATTGTTTGAATACAGTCATGATCGTGTCCAATTCCATGATCGGTTGGTGACCGATCATGGGAAATTTGGTTGCAACTGTTGAAAACCTAATGAGCATGGGAACATTGTTTGTTTTTACTCATGGTTGCTGCGTATAGCATCACTTCGATTGTGCTCAAATTGCTAACGTCTCATCGGTCGATGTGTCGAGTGTATGTTTACATTAAATAACACTTGAAATGTCTGTAGGTAGCCAGCAATGGGCTGTGCTGTAGATTGTCGGTCGAACGATCGAGTGATGGGTCTGCCGATAGGGCAAGGGTGAACATGTCATGCACGTGTTTGGGAGAATGCTTCTCAGCTACGCGCATTGACATGTTCGGGTGTTAATGTCGGTTACATGATGAGAAAACCGAATTAGATTTCAGGATATGATGGGTTGGATGCAAGCATGCCCCGGGATGAAAGTTTGTAGGTGCTAAGGCGATAGCAAAGTAGCAAAAGGCAAGTATTCTAGTTGATTTAGTTTGATGCCATGGCAAGATCGGCGTTGCGATGGGCGCGTCGGTGTATCTTTAAGATTTTTTCTTTTTGCTCGGTTTCGCTGGGTATGTCTTCCACAAATTTCTGGGTAAATCTAATACGGTAGTCTTTGAAGTGGAGCGGGTAAATTTCTTGTATATTTCGCATAGTTTCTTCCTTTGTCAAGAGTCCGTTTATAGTATTAGGGTTCAAGTATCTCTTGAATGTGTTTATTAAGTCTGATTCCGAGTACTCTGGTTTGGTAAAAATGTGCCTTGCGTAATTTTCGAACGGAGTTTTGATTTGGTAACTGTTATCTTCGCCTATTCCTAGTACTAGTTGATTATGGAATACATTTATTGGGGTTTCGACAGTAGGGATTAGGTTATCAGAAGAGCTATCGGCACTATGTTCGGTTGGGGTCATTGAATGAATATCGGCTACCACTACATATGCTTTCCCTGGCTTATACTTGAGTTCGTAGTTGTATTCTTCTAAAATAGATTTCCAGCTTTTCATTTTACTATTGGTGTTTTTATTGGTCAAGGCATAAGTGAGAGGCTGGTGATCGGTAAAAATTTTCACTTTTTGGGATCCGGAGAGGATTTCTTTCTCGTTCGTTGCATAATGTTTTTCGGTTTTGTTTAGAGTTCTCGAGAGAAATGTGATCGGTTTGCCATTTTGAGAGAGTACTGCCCCGATAGCATAATCCGAGGCATCCGTGGTCAGCTCGAATTCATTTTTGAAGTCATGATATGACAGAACCACTTCTGCCGAAATAAGTGAATTTTTAACTTTATTGAATGCTAAGGATTCTTTGCCTAAATGAATGGGTTTGTTTTTTGAAAGATTTTTGGACATTCGTCCATGTTCCCCTCTTAAGAGGGATGTCAGGGGCTTCGCAAATTTGGCATAGTCCTTAATAAAGCTACGATAATATCCTGACATACCGAGATATGAACGGAGGTCTTTAAGGCTTTTGGGGACAGGTCGGTCAACAATCGATTGGACCCCTTTAGGATTAAGTTGGATGCCATCTCTACCAATGACAAAGCCTAGGAATTCTATTTCTTCTTGAAAGAATTCACACTTGTCCAACTGTATTTTCATATTGGCGGTTTCTAGGGTCTTGAACACTATTTCCAAGTTCCTAAGATGTTCGATCTCGTCTTTCCCGAAGATGACGATGTCATCGATATAAACATAACAATACTTCCCGATGTATTCCTTCAGAATATCATCCAAAGCCCTTTGAAAAATGGAAGGGGCATTCTTTAGCCCGAAGGGGAGACGAGTGAATTTGAATTTTCCGTTATTCACAGAAAAGGCAGTTTGTTTCAATAAAACCACTTTTAAGATCGATTATAGTAAACCATTTATTTTTGCCAAGGTTGGCAAGCACTTCGTTAATCTCGGGGATCGGGCACCTATCAGCGATGGTAACAGCGTTTAGCTTACGGCAGTCGATCACCATGCGATATTTTCTTTCTCCAGAGGCATCCATTTTTTTTTGGGAACGAGCCAAACTGGGGAATTGTAAGGAGATTTAGATGGCCTAATGATACCATCTTTTAGTAGATCGTTTATTTGTTTTTCGACTTCTGCCTTGAGTGCCATCGGGTATGAATATGATCTCGAATAAATAGGATCGTTGGTTGTCGTTCGAATTTCTCCTTTTACGGTGATGGTGTAAGTGTCGTGTGTACAACCACAAAATCTCTATAATTATCAATAAGTTATAGTGGTTACCTGTGTCCTCCCCCGTGGTGACCAGCTGATGAATTCTGTTGTGCTCGGCCCAGGTCAGTGCAGCAGCCCAGACACAATCCTGTCTGTGGCGTCCCACTTGAATAGATGATAACTGCCCTGATTTCCAGCAATAAGTCGTTCTTAAATTATCCAGTGTTGGCTCCTCTGGATGTTTTACCGATTCAGCAATCCGGAAAGCAACGACAAAGGCCACACAAATTCACAGAAGAAACGGAAACCACATTCTTTCTTAGATTCACGTTTAATTTTTTCTTTTCCTAATTTTATAACAAAGTTTCAAACTTTACTTTTTACCAAAACGAAAAAACAAAAGGGAACCGGCTCTTTCTGTAATCTTTCCTTTTCTGCTCGCCAACTCAACGGAAAAATCAACTGTTCCACTAATTCCGTACTCTATCAAAAAACAAAACGTTTTTTCTTTTTTTTTGCTTTTTCCGTTGTCAAACGTCAACAACGGAATTCCGAACCGTATTTTTGAAAAAGGTTAACCCTCCATCTCTCTCGCTCTCCATTCACGTCCACTTCGAAAAACAAATTCGAACTCGAAGAACTGCACGATCCACACCCGAATCAGGGTGTGTTCAGAAACTCACTTCAGGATCGTGCAATTCTTCCACCACCTTACCATCATACTATGTTAAAACAAAATTATATTAAATACAAATTATCAAATGATGGTGGTGGCCGACGTACGTAACATAAGTCAATTTCTTGTCAGGATCGAAAAAGAGATTAGGACAGTCGTTAATTATGCCCTTGAGTTTGTCCGATCGTTCCTTGCTCATGTGTGAAGTTGTTAGAGTAACATTATGTTGTATGTTGAAACAAACGTTGAACACACCTTCCACCACAACGGGTTCTTGTTTTGTTGTGGGCTGGGTGCTTGCGTCAGGAACACGATGGTGTCTCCTGGCGTGCAGTGATGGTTCTGAAATACTGAGAAAGTTAACGAGTGAAAATAGCAAAAATGTACCTCGTGCGATGATATCGGTCAAAAATGTATTTCTCCTTAAGCGTAGCAGACACTTTCCAACAATAACGTTCCCACACAGAAGAAACAACAATTTGGGGTGGTTTGCAATAGTAAAAATCTTCTTTATTTTGTTGATGGGTTGATTTCCTTTGATTGAAAATTAGTACGAATCGTGTCGTTTGAACAGTTTAACGAAGAAGAATTAAAAAATGGTTGTCGTTTGACAACCAACAGAATTTAATTTAAAATGTCAGCTGATCGCTGACATTGGTTAGGGTGGTACCACGGGTAGCCTTCAATTGCGAATTCGCCGGTTGTGTCCCCAGCGAATCCGCAACATTAATTAATTATCACAACATCATGTTCACATTGGCTGATAAGGGCAACGTAACAGTAGCGTGGAAAAGAACTGATTACATCCAAAAAGTAAATGCCATGTTATCAGACAACAAAACATATGAATTGATAAACAAAAATCCCCTAAATCATATGATCGACAAACTTAAAATTTTGCTTAAACGCTGGTGGAATGAAGGGTTCATTGATGATACTCTTAACCCTGAAGGGAAACGCGGTAAGAAACTCTATAATCAATAGCTTACTATTGACTCGAATTCGTCGGATATCCCTTACGTGTGATTGTTTCCAATGTGGATACACCATATTATTTCCTTTCAAAGTTTTTAGCCAAATTGATATCAGAGAATGTACCAGCATCCCCTTTTAATATCAATAACAGTATGGAATTTATTGATAAAATGAAAAATTTTCAAATTCCTAAAGAACATAGTATGGTTTCCTTTGATGTAACTTCTCTTCACTAACGTACCTGAGGATTGTATTATACGAAGTATAAAAAACAGATGGGATTTTATCAAGGACAAATGTAGGATTCCATGGAGTGAATTTCAGATCGGCCTCCGACTTCTATTAGGTTCAACCTTTTTCACGTTCAATAACTCAATTTATAGACATAAGTTTGCTACATCTATGGGCTCTCCACCTTCACCCATTTTTTGTGACTTAGCCTTAAGAGATTTGGAAGTTTCTTGTTTTGAGAAACTCGATTTTGAGATTATTCACTATTATAGATATGTTGACGATTTGTTCTTGATTTTAGCGACCAACAAAATTGAACCCATTTTAAATGTGTTTAACTCATATAATCCCAATCTCCAGTTTACATATGAGATGGAAACTAATAATAGAATTAGTTTTCTTGATGTACAGGTCATTAGAAGTTTAGATAACCGATTGATTTACAAATTCAAATTTCAAATTTATTTCTTCTTCAGTGAAATCGTGTTACATGGTAGAATATTTATAACATATAGAGATTAGAATGCAATGATTCTTAGCAACTAAAGATTTTATAATATAGAAAATTCTTATGAAAGTGGTAGTTATTATGAGAAGAATTGCGGAAAACAAAAACTCAATGGATGCAAAAAAATAAAATAATCTTAAAATCTACTTAATAATAACTTAAACTAAATTGGTATGTTTAAACCAGTGAATTTATCAATACATTATCGTGAATCGAACATTTATTCTCAAATTTATTTGAAATTGTTGGAATTTTAGTAATGTCATGCAATGCTAGTGTGGAAAAATGCCAGGGAAGATGCATAATCATTTTTAGAGTTTTGTTTTGACAAATTTGAAGTTTTTTCAGGTGACATTCAGCACATTTATACCAGCAAGAAGAAGCATATACTAATGATGGTAGTATGACGACTTTATAAAGAAGAAGCTTATTATCTTTGCTTATATAAGAATTTTTATTTAAAAGTGGAAATAGAATTTTTATTAAAACATTTACTTTTTTGATAGAGGTAGTAATATGGTTTGAAAATGTTAGCGTCTTATCGAGAGTGATACCAAGGTATTTAATTGTTGTTGTCCATTCAATTGGAGTGTTGCAGATCCACAGATTATATTGAAGCAGATTTGAGGCTTTTCTCTTTCGTGAGAAAAATATTGCTTGAGATTTCGATGGGTTTATTTTGATTTTCCACCTGTGAAAAAACTTTTCGATATTAAGTAAAGCATTTTGTAAATTCATTAATATACTTTGACAGTCGTTAGAACTACAGAATATATCTATATCGTCAGCAAAGAAGGCATTTTCACAGTGTAGATCTCTTGGAAAATCTGCAATATATAAGTTATATAAAAGGAGCGATAGGGTTGAACCATGTGGAACGCCTGCTTTTATGGGGAACAGAGGTGATGAATCTGACAAAATTTTGACAAAAAAAGCCTATCTGTAAGAAAGCTTTGAATAATTTTAAGAATGTAAGCAGGAACATTTTGAGTAAATAGTTTATGAAGCAGGCCGTCGTGCCAAACACTGTCAAATGCCTTTTGAATGTCAAACGAAACCATACCTAAGGATTTTTTGTTTGAAAGTGATTCTTTTACTATACTTGTGATTCTTTTTAGTTGGTGGGTCGTCGAGTGTTCCCTCCTAAAACCAAACTGTTCGATAGGAACAAGACTGTTTGATTCTACAAATTCATTCGTCTTAAAAAGGATAATTTTTTCAAAAAGTTTGCCTAAACAGCTGAGTAAACTTATTGGGCGATAACTAGATGCCTGTGTCAATGGTTGAGTAGGTTTAGCTATGGGAATTATCTCAGCAATCTTCCATCTTCTTGGAAAATATCCGTGTCGAAGACAACTTTCAAATAGGGATGTTAAATACTGAACAGCATTTTTTGGTATGTTTTTAATGACCCTGTTTGAAATTTTATCATTACCAGCTGCTTTTTTTATGCGAATAGAAAAAATGGTGTCTTTAACAAGAGATATTGATATATGGATATTATTTAATTCTATTGAAGATAGATTAATAGAGTTAATACTGTTTTGTACTATTTGTTTGGTTTGAATGTCACTAAAGCCATCTGTTATTGAGTGACTAGACAGAAAACATTTACCGAATTCAGTAGCCTTCTCTTCATTTGTATGAAGAATTTGGCCATTACATTCGAGGTATGGGATTCTATTTTTTTTTTTCTTAAAAATCTTCGAAAGTTTCCATATTTTTTGGTCACGTTTGTCAATTTGGGATATCATTCGATTCCAGTCTTTATTACGAATTTCCTGCATTTTTTTTATAACTAGTTTGTTAAGCAAATTCAATTGAAATTTCAGAAATAAGTCTCTTGACCTTTGATATGGTCTACGAATTAAGTTCCTAAATGTTATCGTCCTTCGTACGTCATTTGTTAGCAATGAAATTTCGCTATTGTTTTTATGGGAGGCAGAGAGCAAAGGGACAGTCGCCTTAACCCCCCTTTAATGGAACATTTAAAGGCATTAACTTTATCATCAATTTCCTCTAACGTAAAGGTAGAGGAATGAGAAAAGTCAGAAAGTGAATCGTTTACGTGACGTTTAAATTTTTTTCAATTAGCCCGATTGAAATTATAATTTTTAGCTGGAGTTGCAGTGGTGAATGATTCATTAAGAAAGAAAACAACAGGTTTGTGGTCAGATGAAAGATCGTTTATAACAATTGGGCGAGAAATATTGTCAATTGTATTTGAAAGTACCGGATCTAAGGTTGAGGGATGACCTCTACCATTGGAAGGATAGTAAGTTGGCTCAGATGGAAAAGCAATATCGAAATCTTCGGAGACCTTGAGGTCTGACAAAATTGTTCCCCAGGCGTTTCATGGTGAAAATTTGAAATTAGTTACTGATATCCTTCAAAGGAACTCCTACCCCAACACCTTCATCAAGAAACATATCAGAAAAAGATTAGCAGTCTTAAATATTAATGATAATAGTCCGAGGCAAACAGGAGTGGAACCTGATGCCACTCTTACGATTCCGTATGTTAATCGTCTTATTGAACAGTTAAACAGAAAACTAAAGAACTATAATATACGTGTTATTAACTCTATTAACAACAGATTGGACCATATTGTTACACGGGGAAAAGACAAATTACAGCAACAAAATAGCACCAATGTTGTTTATCAAGTAGAGTGTTTGACCTGTCCTGCCACCTATATAGGCCAAACAAAAAGAAAACTCAGTACCCGCATTTAAGAGCATCGAAATAACATTAATTGTCATCCCAAGTACCATAATGTCATAACAAAACATCGACTGAACCATCATGTATTTTCAATATTGTTGTGAAATTAATTTATATTGTAATTTTCCGGGTTCCATTTTGTTGTTGGTAAGCTTAGTTTAAATTAATTAATGTGTGTCTTATTGTTAAATATTAAGTTTTAACAGCATTATAAACTTTTTTAGACGTGATGACGATCAAATACAATGATCGAAACGTCGTTGTTAATATAATGTGAAAAAATTAAATTATATTAAAAACAAAAATTAGTCTGTATTGGCGACTCTAACTTTCTCCGTTCTAAAATTTATTAATTGTGAAATATGCTGTTTGAGTGGTGTTGATATGTTTGGGTGAATAATTTTCTTTTGTATGAATAACCGCGTTTAGTTTTCTCAAAGTATCCTATTATACCATCAAATGAGATGAGGCTGGGGAGAATGAAACATTTTATTTTATCTGTATTATGGCCAAATAATTGGACAAATGAGTGGTGTGTAATTTTTACGCTCCCTCCGACTGATTTAACGTAGAAGGATTCTTGATATGCCGGGGTTGGATGTAGTCTTTATTAGATCCTGTGTCTATTAAACATTTTAATGTCTCTCCGCTTCTTACGATATGTTCGAAGTAAGGAAGCGAAGAGGGCCTTAATCTAAAAAATAAATATCGTCGAGTTGTTCGGGTTCGTCAAGGTAAGGGTCATCTTTGTTACAATCCAATACGCCGTGCTTCCTCGAGACGACCGAGGGAAGAGCGTGGACGTTTTTGTGCCGAACCGAAATGATATAAATTAGTTGGATTGTCCACAAACGACATGTCTATAAACTTTATTGGATTCACTTAAATGAAACTAATTTTAGTACAATTGCAAAACACACAATTTATTCCTTTTTGTTTCGACCGAATATAATATCAAAGATTTTATAACACTCCATTTATTAAGTTTAGTTTCGACCGAATACAATATCAAATATTTAATAATTAATAATCTTCCTTTCTTCGAGCAACACATGCTTCCCGTTTCAAATTCCAAATCCAACTCCTTAAACGAAAATACCAATACTTCTATTTTTCTTTATTTCCTGTACGAACGAAATCAAACAGTTACCATTAGTTACAACATGGGGATGATTCATTTGTCTTGTTAAGCTGAAACTATTGCAGCTGCTTATGTATTTTAGGATAACGGAAAATGTGATCAATGGTTGGATTATGTGTCATTATATAAGGGATAGTTTAAATTTATTTTGTATGTGCATGTTATGCTGTATTAGGATATGAATTTTGGTAATGATGAAATATGTTTCTAATGTATATGGTTATTGGGAGGTATGGATCTTTACTGATATGCATTGTTATTAATTACTGATTAAGAAATGTATTTATAATGTAAAGGGATTTGATTAATATGCAAATATATTGGAAATGGGTAAATGGGTAAAATGTATGGGATTAAAGATTAAAATGATACATATGAAATGTATATATTTAATATGGGAAGGAAATGGGGATCTTGTATGTAAAACGGATGTATTGGGATTATGGGAGGATAGTGGGGCTCCCGGAGCACTACATCTTGTAAGTCAGTGTAATTCGTTAGTGTCTGGTCATAGTTTTGGTCTTCTCGTTCTATCTCACTTTCGTATTTGTCTGGATCGGGCCCTTCAGTGTGGTAGATTCTCTGCGCTTTGTGTGGTTGATGGAACTGTTGTTCTGCTGTTGTGCGGGTTGTTCCTCAGGAAGCGGGTTTTCTTGTCCTGAAAAGGACGTTAGATCTCTTTGCTGATAGTTCCTGACACAACACCCTCCAGCAGCAAGGGGTCGTTGCCGTGCTTTCTCTGACCCAGAGGGAAGAGCAACGTCCTGATTGTTTGTAGGACGTAACTTAGGGGATAACGTCCTTGTATACCAACCTCAGTACCGGTTCCTGTACCAATTTTCGTAGTCGTCCTCGTACACAAAGGAAAAGAATCGTCCAGCGTTGGTGACAACACACAATTTCCAAAGAAAGTTAGCTTTAATTTTCGGTTGTTTTATTTGGATTTTATGTTAAAGTATTACAACAGATGTAAAACTAGAATTTGTAAAATCTCTGCTCTGTGGCATGGGGATTTATATACTGCGGCCTCGAGATCGTTTTACTATCCCTTTATAAAGGAAAACACTTCGAAAATTGTATCCCAAAAATACACATTTTCGTGCAACAATCTCGATTTTTTGGATATTTCGAGCGAGATGTTGTATTTACTTAAGATAAGAATGAATTCTTACGAAACTGTTGCGCAGATGTGGGAATGTATCTGCTTTTGGTTTTTTGTTTGTTTTCCTGAATGGAAAATTTTCAGATAGAGATAATGATCTCTGAATTTTGGATTTGGGTGATGCTATGGGGCAAATGTGAAACGTAAACGAATATTAGGTTCGTTTATTGTAACTTTTAATTTTAATTTGGATTTTGGGTTAATAATGCCGTGGGGGCAAATGTTAGGCTATAAACGAATGTTTGATTCGTTTATTACGAATTTTGGATCATGTTTGAGTTTTTGTGGGTTTTGATATGTTTTTTGGTTTTAGCTTAAGATAGCTAGTATTTGGATGTAGAAATGGGGGAAAACGGTAGTAGGGCTTTTTGGAGCACTACACTGTTGTGAATGTTGCCGTTTCTGTGGAACAAACTGTTGGTTACGAAGTCTGTTCTGGTAGCTGACCTTTTGGGATTTGATAGAATAGTCGACGTCCATTGGCTTAGGAGAAAGCGGTCGTTGATTTGCTGGTGGCCGTTGCTGTGGATATTGTTGTTTTGACTGGTATTGTGGTTCCCTGTAGAACTCAGGATGAATTTCGCGTCTGGGTGCTGGAATAGGTGCTGGTCCTGAATGTTTAAAATTGTTCCTTCTAGATGGAACTGGAGGCGGTCTTTGGAGGAATTTTCTCTGGGTGCTAGAGTGTGAATTGTTTGCTTGCTGAGCTCGAAAATCGACGTTTTGCAATTTTAAGCACAGCTTGCGGTAGGTCAACGGGTTCGCGGATACTGAGTAACCTAGGCAGGTCGCCTTTTAACCCTCTGACGAAGGTATCAAGTGCTTTGTCCCTGTAACACAGAGTCATGTTATTCATGGGTTCTTGACTCATATCCATCGATCCTAACTTATTTAAGACAAGCGACAAGTGGTGGTAGACGGTCTAATAGAATTCGGGAATCGTACTACTACCCTGTACCAAAATTGTCATTTGGTACTCGAGTGTTCCTAAATCCCTCTTGTCTGCATAATGTAAAGTAAGACATTTTGACATTTTTTCCCAATTTAGTGGGGTGTTATATGATTCTAGAGCGACGTCTGCGTAGCCCGTAATCTTATTTCTGATGACCGATAGGATCCCGTAATACTTGGGGGCCCTTCATAGATTTTGAGTATCCTATCGACACTCTTTTTCCATGAGTTGAATTCGTGTGGCTGTCCAAAGAATTCTCTGAGGCTTTTTACCACATCGGGTATTTTGTCCATATCGGACAAATTCCTAGCGTTAGCCGGGTCTATTGGCTGGTCGATATCGGACGCGGGGTTCATGATGGAATTAAAAAGTTGCCGTCCCTGTATTTGAAGCGTTTCGGTCACTAGTTGTGAAATCAGCCTAATCGTGTCTGTGCGTCCAACACCTTCCACACACAGAAAGTTATTAATTTGGTGTAGGGTGTGACCGTTTTTGCCACAGAAAATTAAATATGTAAAACAACTTGGTTACCTGGTTTTCTCAGTGAGGGGGGCGTCTATTATTTCGCCTCCAAGACTTCTGTTAGGACTCCTCTTCCTCTTCAGCGGCTGCTCCACCACCTGTGGTTCCTCTTCAGGTTCCTCCCTTTTAATACGACCTGGGTGGCCACCGCTAACTGGTGACCTTTGAGCGAAGCACGATGGATAGATTTTTCCAATTCGAGTCTAGACACTTGGGTCTGTAAACGGCGCTCCACGAAAGGAAAAAGTCTATTTCTTTTCTTCTTCTGGATTTTTCTTTCCCTTGGTTTTTATTTCCAAATGTTTTTCATTTTTACAGTTTATTCTTTTTCTTAGAAAACAACAGAACACCGAAACGGGAAAACTTTTCTGCCTCTTCAAATTCTTTTCGGCCACACTCACAAAATCTTCCAACCTCTTTCTATTTTTTGAAAAACGGAATCCACTTCCAAAACTATCCAAAAAAAAGAACCGTCGACAACGGAACCAAAAAAAAAAACCGAATTTAAGATTCCTCCTGCTCTCTCTCGCTCTCCCTCAACATCCACTCCAAAAATCGAAATCGATAAACAGAAAGTTGTTAATTTGGCGTGGACTGGCGTCAGGAACAATGCGGTCTCCTGACGTGCACGTTGGTTGAGCAGGGGCGGGGCATAACAATGATACCCGAAACCAAATTGCTATTAAGCTGAATAAAGTCAACTGAATACCTGCAGCTTCTTGAAATAATTGTCTCTTGGGACAAAAGAACTCGTGTTGGATATGTTTTGTTCTTAAATTATTTCCTTTATTTAACTGATTCCTCTGATTTTTTATAGACTATAAAGTCTGTGACCGATGTCGACAAAAGCTAACGAAAGAAGGAAAAACAAAAATTAAAAATGGTTGTCAAGTGACAACCAACAGAATTCATAAATGTCAGCTGATTGCTGACATTGTTAAAGGTGATGCCACATATAGTTCAAGTGGTGCTACAGATTTAATTATTGCGAATTCGCCGGTCGTTTCAAATGCGAATCCGCAACAGTGTCGTTGTTGATTGCATTAGGAGCAGGGGGAGGAACGGGAGCAGGGGGTTGATGAGGTGCAACGTTATCTGCAGGCACTTCTAGACGAGCTGGTCGTATTAAATTATTAGGGTTTACCATTTTTCAAAAGATATTTGCTTTGTTAAGTGAGGGAATCAATTATATCACTCGTTCAAGTAATGATAACGGAGGTTAACGTATTGGCTTTGAGAGCACTAATTTAATAACAAATAATCAGTTAAATCTATAATTTTAAAATATAAATTCACTATTCAGTATTTTCACAATCGTTACAATATATTTTTTTCAAATAGATAGAATGTGGTTACAAATAAAAATTGTAAAATATGTATTAAGTTGATTACTATTGACTTACAGTAGTATTATAATTAATTCCTGTAGCATTTCTTCTTAACGTTGTTTTGAGGGTAGGTTCCGGCTGCAAACTGCTGACTCCTGACTCCTTTTTGTTTGTTTTCCCTATCACTACACTGTCTTCTTGGTGGTTTGGTTATCCACTTCACTTCACTGTTATGTTGGTGGCTTGGTTATCCACTTTTATTTATTTCACTGTTTGGTTGTCCACAATTTAACAGTAATTTTTACAACAGCGAAGTGGGTTGGTTGTCTATGGGGTAATTATGGGTCTCGGTAAGTGCCGTGTCGACACTGGTTCACCAAGACGTTAGTCGTATCGTGACTACTTTGTTCGCCGTGTCTTGTCACTGGTGATAAAAACTTCGGGTACTTGCGTCTATTGTCTTTATTCCTTTGGTGAAACTTACTCTAGCTTAACATAGGCCTTTAGAATCTTAATAATTACAAACAATTCTTATGTTTACTAAAGGTAGTAAAATTTATGTAACTTATTTTAGGTAGAAAACATAGAAAAATTTATGTAACTTATTTCAGTTAGAAAAATCTTAATAATTACAAACAATTCTTATGTTTCACTGTGGTGCACTGTATTTTATTTAATAATCTTATGTCGTACTAAATGTAGTAATATTTGTGTAACTTATTTTAGTTAGAAAAACATACAATCTTACTAATTACAAATAATCTTACGTTTCACTGTGGTGCACAGTATTTTATTTAATAATCGATTGTCGTACGAAATGTAGCATATTTGTGTAACTTATTTTAGTTAGAAAACATACAATCTTACTAGTTACAAATAATCTTATGTTTCACTGTGTGCACTGTATTTTATTTAATAATTTTATGTCGTATAAAATGTAGTAACACTTGTGTGACTTCCTTTTAATTAGAAAAACATACAATCTTACTAGTTACAAATAATCTTATGTTTCACTGTGTGCACTGTATTTTATTTAATAATTTTATGTCGTATAAAATGTAGTAACACTTGTGTAACTTCCTTTTCGTGGGCACAGGGATGTGGATGGAACTTGGGAGGAATTCCGTAACTTATTTTAGTTAGCCACTCCAAAAACTTCGGAAATGTGGCACCGTGGTAAGTACACGATTTGCACTGGGGATGTAATGAGCTGCTTTCGGTGTGCACGGTCGTAGCTTCTTAGAACGAATTACAACGAGATGGTTCTCCGCGCAAGGTGCTCGTATCCGCGTTCACGGTCGTAGCTTGCCCCGGACGATTAACAAGCCGTGCTAAAGGATGTTATCCCGTGGTATTTACTGTGTGATTTTTATATTACAAGCGGTGGTTATCTCTTGGGACATCCCACGAGAGATTTTCGTTAATTCCGTAAGACGCTACTTGTTTTCTCTGTGTCCAACACGCTATTGATTATTGCCACCGAAGCGACAGAATACCAACATTCTATCCATCGCCTCGATGACCATATTTGGTAATTTCTCTTTTCGAATTGGTGTGCCACCACAGAAGGGTTGAAACGCACACACACGATGATTCCCTTTGGTTGCTCATCGCGTGTGTCGCCCAGCATGCGAACCATGGACATGATATTAAACAAAATAAACTACCTTCGCAGCTGGGGCAAGTCCTCCTGAAAAGGGTAAAAATGTTTACAAGATCAGCGACTGTGTAAAGCATTATTGCTGATCGTGTACATCACATTTCCATAATAGGATATGTTTATCCGACCAGCACTGTGTGGTACATTCATGTTGATCGGGCGTGGGTTGCTGGCGTTCTCTTATATGAATCACCATGTACGTGTATGGGAAAAATTCTTTCCTCTTGTGTGCTTGGAAAACGCTAAGGATTTACGTCGGCTACGTGATGTTGTACCGAGTTGTATTTTAGGGGCATTTCAATGGTTGTAGAATGTGTTTCAATTCAGCAATTAGTTGCAGGACTGTATCTTGGTTAGTCACTTAGCAGGTGCTTGCTCTTATCCAACAAATTCCATTAAATCCCAACTCGAAATGTATATCGCCGGTAACGTCATGCCAATTGACAGAAGGAAAACAAAATTGAAATTAGAATTAATTTTTCTTTTACATAAATAGCATATTCTAGACTTAAAACCGTATCACGACAGGTTACTGACGATTAAATTCAACCGTAAAACTGCATACCTTTCGGTAGCCGCCAGTTACCTTCGTTTTTCAATTTAAAGGCCGTTTCCACCAAAATCTCCTCCGGTATTCAAAATGCTGCTTGCTTTCTGGTTCAGCAATTCTAGTAAGAGTTGATAATATCTGGCTGTATTCTCTTTATTTCGCACTTCGAAATGTGTTGTGTTCTTGACAATTAGCCGAGTATATCTTCGGTGCTTCAAATAAATTATTCCGATTTCGTTTGCTGATGTCATAGCATACCTTCGAGCGTGCTGAATGTGAAAATGGATGGACTCAAATGAATCAAATTGATTATTCTTGATACTATTTGATGCGACCTTCTATTGCTGTTGCGGTTGCAACATCTTCCCGGGCCGGCGACGGTAACCCAGTGGGGTTGTTCTCCCTGGATAGATTAGCCAATGATTGTTTAGGGATAGTTATCCACGGAAGGTTGCAATTGGCAGCAGTGTTGAATTGTGTACTGTGCAACAGCAAGGTGGCAATTGGCTGACATTGATTCCATTAGTGGATATGGACTATCAATCAAATTTGACTTGGGTAATGGCTTGTGTGGTTTCAATTATCTGTTTGTGCGTGTGTACATGTGTTCGAGGTGATGACAGAGGTCATTAAATTCATGTGTGTGTGGTGTTCTAGATGATGACAGAGGTCATTAAATTCATGTGTGTGGTGTGTGATTCAATTAAGCATGGGCAGAAGACAAAGTTTCGTTATTGGGCGCTTCAGTATATATATATGGTTCGTGGGGAAAAACTCCGGTATTTCCTTTAGACCAAGAGAGAGAGAGACCGCTGCGAGGGGAGTTGAGCTACGAACGACCATGGTACGATTTACTTTTTTTTTTTAAACGATTAGATTTTTACTTTCACTTATCTTTATTGACATTATACTATGAATTCTACTGGTTTGTACCAATTACAATTACAAAAAGTGGCCATACAAATTATAATTATCCCTTAGAAAAAGGTATACAGATTTACAATAAAGAATGGTCATATAATTTCACAATTACAATCTTGCAATTCCTAGAAAACAATTTTAATTTTCTTAATTTAAAAAATGGTTACACAATTTATAATTACAACTTCTTAATTCAAATTGGTTAAACAATTCACGATTAAAAGTTCTTAATTCAAATTGGTTACACAATTTACGATTTCTTAATTTAAAGTGATTACACAATTTACAATTAAAACTTCTTAATTTCTATAGTACTATAAATTGTATTAATGTTTCTTTTAAAAATACAATTCTACCTTCTGCCAAACTTAATTTGTTGGTTCACCTTTTCAAGACCTTTCAAAACTATTCTTTTGTTTAAACATAATTCATCGATTAACTTTTTTTTCAACAACTATTCCTTTTCCAAAATTGTTATTATGTTTAAACGTAATTTATCGTTTAATAAAACTTTTCCTTTTTAATTGATCGATTCATTTTTTCAAGAGTTTTCGAAACAATACTTTTTGTTTAAACGTAATTCATCGATTTACTTTCAAGACTTTTCGAAACTATACTTTTGTTTAAACGTAATTCATCGATTCACTTTCAAGACTTTTCGAAACTATTATTCCTTTTTACGAAATTCACTCCGGACTGGAGGCTAGCCATTATATTTCTGATTGCCCATCAGAATTCCCATTTACTCCATACCTCGCTTGCTTCACCGGATGCCCATGATCGCGTAACTTTTTTGTCGATCATGCAAAACGTTCGTTAGGGGCTCCCATGGGGTTCGCATTTCTGAATAGGCAACAATCCTATCCCAAATTTTCCAAAACAAACTGGAAAAAAGTCAATAACGATATTGCTGCCACCTTTTCAAATTATTCTTTACCGGAATCTTCAAACCTATTCCCTACTGAATTTGACCAGGCAGCTGTAAAAATAGAGCAAATACTGGGAAATGCTCTCTTCAGCCATACCCCTACGACCGTCCCTCATAACCACTTAGGAAAACCATTACCCAACCTCCTCACCAAATTATTGCGCATAAAAAAACAACTCCGACGTAAATTGCATATTAGCTACTCACCCTTTATTAAACAACAGATACAGCTTTTGACCACCCTGATAAATGGACAACTTAAACATTTCACCGATCAGACCCACACGTCTACTCTAAACAGTATCAAACCAAATCGTGACCTATTTAAAAATATAAACCGACTGACTGGTCGTAAATTCAAGCCTCGAATAGATTATCTCATCCAACCAACTAACAGTAACATCGCCCAATCGGACACTGATATAGCAAACTGTCTCGCTGAACACTTCTGTAAAACTCATAAACAAAACGATGCCCTCCCAGTCACTAATTTCCACGACACCGTGAATGAATTCATCTCACGCACACTGGAGCCATCCTCCCCACCATTCATTACTGAATTCAACGAAACCAATAAAGCGTCACATCCCATGGGAACCGACACATTCCTAAGCTTTACAGAATTATCTGAATTGATTACTTCGCGTAACAATAAAAAATCTACAGGCTTCGATAGAATCCCTAACCTTCTATGTAAAAGACTTCACCCGGAGAACTTACTCCCCATTCTCGTTCTTCTCAACCACATAATAAACGCTTCACATTTCCCAAAATGTTGGAAAACAGCGGTGATAGTCCCTATTAGTAAATCCGGTTCTT